>JAZDUH010000451.1:41297500-41897500 GCA_036419115.1 Scarus forsteni
AAAGGAAATAAATAGATTGACAAAGAGAAAAAGGGATTCTAATATAATGTTTCAAAATAACATTTAATGAATTGCAGAACATGACATTAAGGGAAATTAGAAATAAAAATCTGAAATAAATTAAAATCAGGACTGTCACTGTTAATGGCTCATGAAGTCAGAAGTTAAAGAGGGAACTTTCTTAGTTTCTGAAGTGGGGTTGAATGAGGTACTTAGCACTAAACTGGACATTTACCACAGTGAAAGAGAGGTAACTTTTCTACTACCAAGCAGTTTTTTTATTTGGGTACAACTTGGGAAGGATACGCCCAGTCAGCGTGTCCTTCTGCCAGCAGCATCCTGATCAACATACAATTTGACTTCATTTTGCCCAGTCCACTTGCATCACCACATCCTATATAAAGAAGATTTTAAGATTATCCTGATCACCAAGCAAAGTTATTTTGGCAAATAATGTTATTCTAGCTGAGTTTAACTCAGTTGAGTCCACAACATGTGCACAAACTCAGAATCAAGACCATGACTTCAGTCATAACAGTCAGTGTAGCTGAATACTTACTTTGAAGATAAAGTTTCATTTGGCTCAACTGTTGTCTCCTAATAGTTTTAGAAACTGTGAATCTGTTCCATGCAAGTATAAATATTCATTACAGTAGGGAGGCTCTTCATGATGAGAGCTGCAGACTGCAGAGGGATGTATATGAAAACTGCTGTTATTCTCAGATTTGGAGGAGTCCCACTCTAATTTTTTTATCCAATTTGGTCCTGATTGTTTGCTCCTCTAAAGGCTGCAAACTGCGGCTGGTTAGCACTGCTGGTAAAGGGAGATGTAGGCTGCACTGTTTATTAAAATCGTACCAAAACAGAGCAGCTTGATTGTGGGTAAACAAGTTGGTGTCAAGAAATTAAACATCACTTACTATCACCCTATGCTTATTTCGTAGCTTCACCTAAAACTCTTTGAAAAGATAGCCCATGTCTAGCTATATGAAGCTCTAGCTATTCTTGTAATTTTTTTGACTACTGCTTAGGCTGCTGCTTTGAACCTCATACAACCCCGCTATAAAAATCCAGGTCCTTTTAGCTGCCATAGTAAGAGTGGTTACATTGTGACTTTCCTGTCCCACGGTGATGCAAAAATAGGATACCATTGTTCCTTTCAATTTTCCTTTTAATGTCCCATTTTACTTAAAAGAAGTATCTTAACCTTGAAGTATAAACATTTTACTTGTATTTTTGTTCCTTTCTCTGCAAACTTTACTTATTTTTCCATCAGAAGCAAGTTTTTGTCTTCCTGTGTTTAAGCTGATGCTGTTATTTAAAATCAGAAGTTTCCTTATTTTATTTAAAAATAAAACAGCTTTTTATCCAAGTAGGAAGTGAAACACTCCTAGCTTTAGTCCACACAAATTACAAAGTAAAAGCATAACAAAAAACAGGCTCTTGAGAAAATCCCTGATGTAATTTTTTTAAATTAAAGGTCAAGTATTTGACTCTTTTTCAAAAACTGTCAGTGGTTCCAGATGTTCAAGAATATGTAGTTTTCAGTATATTGTCTAAAAAACCTCTTAGATTCCCATTTTTGTATGCCCATAAACCCAATAAATCCTGTACAAGTCGAAGTGCGAAGCATCACTGATATAAATGCAACAGCTTAAAAAGGCAGTGTGAATGGGGCTATGGTTTCAGACCAGACTTATGAAGCTGTGCAACACTTAGTTTTAATGAAATATCTAAAAGTCAACATCAGAAAATGCAAATCCACCTTCGTTTTGTTCATAAATCAAATAACTGAGAGGAACTGCTTCACAATCAAGATGAACGAATGATCAAATTTAGGTTATGAAATGCTTAACAATTTAATTCTTAACAAGCAGTGAAAATGGGACAAATGTCGTTAATTATCAGAATTTTGTGTTTTGGTATAATTTAGAGCACTTAGCATATGACAGACCCGATTCTCAGTTAGTAATTTGATGTTGAATTAATACTAAATATTATTTTAAGAACATTTCTCCAGTGTTTTAGTTCACAGATTTCTTTTTTTTAATCCTTGAAGAGATGGCGTGTTTGAGATTTTTTTTGTTGTTGTTAATCATCTCCTTTTATAACACCAGACTATTTGCCCTTCATTTACTGTGCTCGTAAATTGTTTTATTGGCCACAGAAGAATGGACTTCCTCATTTTACTATAAAAACACACAGATAACAACAATCACATGAGTCTAGTTAGGCATCTTGAAGGAGGATTCATGTTTTTTTAAAACATGGGGCCCTTTTTTACCACTGTTGTCAAGCAATTAAACAAGCATCAAGTTCAATTCTGACTTTGTAAATATTGGTCCAGAATAATTGCATGTGGATAATTTGAGAACGTGGTCTTTAGCTCTTAATGATTGTCTGCAGGTTGATAAAAGTTTGGTCATTATCACATGTTCATGGATTAAAAAACATCTTTATTACAACATCTCAAGCACATGACATCACATAACAGTATAAAGCAAACAAAGCTGTCATTCATGCAACAACCAACTGCACTAATATGAAAAATCAGTTCCCAAACATTTAATAAAGATTTTAGTTTGGCTCCAAAGATGTAACCCAGTGTTTGAAATACCACAGTTACCCTTTTATATTTGTTATGATGTGGAAGAAGGAATTTTTCCCTCATCTTTCTCCAACAAAAAATAAAACAGCAACTCTGTTATTCTGTTGTGTTTTATTTTTAATGTTTATTTCTGTGATCTTCATAGATGGGTGGGTTTTGAGAATCCAGGATTCAGTGGGGAGCTCTACATCCTCGAGAAAGGCATATATGTGACCCCAGAGGACTGGGGAGCCAAGACCTCCAGTATATCATCCATCCAACCTGTTTTCCATGTAAGAACTGATCAGCCTGACAAGTGCTGTTCTTCACTGTGATTGAGTTTGAGCTTTTTATTTTTATTATGTAACCTTCTTCCTGTTTGTCCTATAGGACTCAATGATGGGAACACAACAATTCAAGGTATCATTCCTCCATCAAAATTAGTGCATGAAACAGATTTTGACGTTTGTCCTGCATCATCGTCACGATTTTCTGATCAAGCTTAGGTACTAAATCAGTTCAAATTAATGTTACAGGTAAAAATGTATTCTGAGCCAGACTTCCAAGGAAGGCTGGTGACTCTGGAGGAGAGCACAGCAGTCCTGGACGAGGACTTCGTACCGAGGTCCTGTAAGGTGCTGGCTGGCAGGTGGGCATGAACAAACTAGCAAATAAACATTTCTGAATGTGTGAGTTACATTCTATTTGATTAGCCTTATCATGGCTTAAAACTTGATGGGACTGCATGAAAGTATTTTACTGTCAGAAGGAAAAGGGTCTATGTTTAATCATGGTGAAAGTTATCTTACATGTCCGATTTCTTCGCCTCAGCTGGGTTGCTTATGGAGGAAAAGAGTTCACAGGGAACATGTTCGTGTTGGAGGAAGGAGAATATCCAAACACGGAGGCCATGGGCATCACAACAGACTGCATCATCCGCTCCATACAGACTACAGGACATGTGAGTATTATCCTTAAACATTAACACCAAACATTTGTAGTTGTCACGTTTAATGACCCTCCGGTTGTTTTCTCAGGAGCTGTCTCTGCCTTCCATCACTCTGTTCAGTAAGGATGGCTGCAGAGGTCGCAGGGTGGCGTTAAATAAAGGAGCTGTGAACCTGGTGCGCGACGGACTGGACGTTCACATACGCTCTCTGGTGGTGAACGGAGGAATGTACGTTGTCTTTCAGATATCCAAGAGCTGATGCAGCCGTTCAAGAGACAGTTGTTTAATTTTACACCTGCCCATGGGCAAAAATTGAAGGATATCTTTCTGGTAGTTTTGCTGCAGGAGAGACTTTATGATGATTAGACAAGGCAATGCAATTTTATAGAGCACAATTCATGCACAAGGCAATTCAAAGTGCTTTACAGAACAAGAAAAATGCAGTAAAATCACAATACAAAATAAAAACAACAATAATGATTATAAAATGAACTTTAAAGAGAAGAGTGCAGATAAGATGCTTACAGTCATATGCACAGTTAAACA
This sequence comes from Scarus forsteni, assembly GCA_036419115.1. Lineage (NCBI taxonomy): Eukaryota > Metazoa > Chordata > Actinopteri > Labriformes > Labridae > Scarus > Scarus forsteni. Next base: position 41,301,583 of record JAZDUH010000451.1, read on the forward strand.
GCTGTTTTGAGCCTAGATTTGAACATTGTCAGAATAGAGGCCTGTCTCACATCTTCAGAAAGACTGTTCCAGATTTTATCTGCATAAAATTAGAATCCTGATTCTCCATGTTTAGTCCTGACTCTGGACACCAGCAGGAGGCTGGTCCCTGAGGTTCATATGAAACTAACATGTCAGAGATGTGCTTTGGTGCTCGGCCGTGGAGAGATTTGTACACAAGCAGAGCTGCTTTAAAGTCTATTCTCTGAGCCACAGGAAGCCAGTGTAGAGATCTGAACACTGGACTAAAGTGCTCATACTTCCTGGTTCTAGTCAGGACCCGAGCAGCAGCATTCTGGATGATAAAGTGCAATAAGCATGTTCAAAGTAAATGGTACATCTTAGCCAAAGATTCATGTATTCTATGAGAGTTACATTGGATTAAACAAACTTAGAGTGAAGTCACTTGTATGTAAACAATAGTAAATGAACTCAGCTGCACTCAGAATGAATTTTAAGTCTTCACTTATGTTACAATAGTAAAACTTTAATCACTCTAAGAGCACAAATAGCTTTCAAGGCATTTCCTGTTTGATGAATTCTGAGTGAAAATGTGAAAAAAGCTGCTTCAATAAGCAAATGTTAACAAATCGTCTTTGCAGTTACCAGGTCTGCATTCATGTTCATATAATCACCAAATCAAATCACTTTTTCTTGGAGAACTTTTTGAGTTGTCTTGCTCACAGTCAGCAGCCTTCAAAAACAAAAAAAAAACTCCTTGGAAGAGGAATAAATGTAAAACATAAACCGATCTTACTGTGAAAAGCAGAGTTATGCTCGGTCTTCTTCTACATGTTTCTGGACTTTCTATGTCATGTGGTCAAACCCTTGTGTGGTTGTGGTCTCCTCAGGTGGGTGTTGTATGAAGGCAGTAACTACTTTGGTCGTCAGCTGCTTCTCCAGCCTGGTGAAGTGTTCGACTTGTTCAAGATCAGCGGCTGGCAGCAGATAGGATCTCTACGACCATTAATACAGGTATGACAGAAAATGTCTTCTGGAGACAAACTATTATTTGTGAGCCTGTTCTGATTTTACTTGAGCTTCTTTCGTGTATTTTCTTTTCTGTTATTGATTTGTTTTTTATTTGTTTCTTATTGATTTTAGTTTTTAGCATTTCTTTAAATAACTATGTCTTAAAGAAATTCATGGAAATGATCTACACATAATAAGTGCTTATTTTTTTTCCTTGCCTCTGATTTTTTAGCCTGCCCTGTTGTTTTATATGTTTTATGTTAGAATTATTGTTGTCCTTGTAAAGTAAGTTGTAATGTTGAGTTTAAAAATTCTATCTAAATAAATAAAGATCATTATTACTTTTTTTTCAAAATTATTATTATTATTGATTATTCAAATGGTCTCTCATCATTAGAGCTGGGATGGGCAAAATAGGGCCCAGGGGCTACATGTGGCCCTTCCTCTCACTTAAATTGGCCAACAAGCTAATTTAAAACAACAAGAAGTTGTAAACATGAGGGAAGTTAACTAAATCTGTCATGGAAATGTATATAAATATATATATATAATAATAATATTTAAAATTTCTGATGTGATTAATATCTTGTTTTTTTTGTTCATTTCTTTTTTCAAATCTAGTGTATGCATCACATAAGGTTTTTGTATTGATAAGAATGGCTTGCCAGTAAAACGTACTTTAAAAACAGTAAATTATTGTGCAGTTTGAACCTTATATAAGACAGAATATCCCAGTATGTCAACACACAATAAAAAAGTGGAATGATAAACCAAAATGACCTGCATGTGTCGATGCTAAAGAGGGAAATATTCCCTTTTACTCTCAATCAGCTGCATTTTAAGTGCAACCTAAAAGTGCATCTAAATGTAGCTTTATCTGTGATAACCCTGCATTGGTGGAGAACAACTGAACAGCTTTTTAACAACATTAAATTAGTAGCACTAAGTAAGTTATTGATGTGTGGCTGTTAGAATCATTGGTCTAAAGCATAGTTTGAAATAGGAAAATGTGTTTTAATTAACTTTAAATGAACATATTCAAGCTACAATTGTACAGTCAACTATTTGTTCTTTAATGGGTTAGAACGCACCCTAAGGTCTTTAATGTTCTCTGTCTGCAGAAGCCGATGTTCTTCCATCTGCAGAACAAGGAAACAGGAAATTTGATGTCACTAACAGGAACTCTGGACGACATCAAGCTGATGAGAGTTCAGGCTGTGGAGGAGACCGGAGGAATGGAGCAGATATGGGTTTATCGAGACGGAGAACTCACCTGCAAGGTACAACACCATACCAACAGGGCACAAAAATGTTTGAACACAAATGAAACCGAATGATTTCCAAGCTAACATGAGTTGAAAATTAGCCTGCAGGGACAACAGACAGCACTGAATTTGTATCAAAAAGTTGTCTGAGTATTTCAGGAATAATAGCGTCAGAATCTTTTGATGCCTCTGCAATTCATTACCTCTGCCAAGGAGGTTATGTTTTCGGAAGAGTTTGTTTGTCCGTCCGTCTGTGAACAAAATGACTCAAAAAGTTATGGATGGATTTGTATGAAATTTTCAGGAAATGTTCAGCATGGGAAAAGAAAGAAGTGATTAGATTTTGGGAGTGATACGGATCACCGTCTGGCCTCCATGACAAAAAATGTGATTTTTGTGACTAACTACTGAACTAAAATAGATATCATTATGAATCCAGTTGCTAATGGTATGTTTTCATGGTCAAGGAATCTAAATATTTGGATGAAATAAAGGTAGGACTAATATGTATGGTGAAAATCACAATATGGGTGAGGACTGTGGCGCTGGCGGAGGTCTGCGCTCCCTGAGTGCTTTTCTAGTTTATTTATTTATTTTGAAAAGTTCCACAGACACTTTTTATGGATTATTATTGAAAATAAAGAAGTATTATTTTTTTTTCCAAATACATCACTAAAGCAAAATCTTTCTGATTGATGAGGTCTTCATCAGATCATTATGTACTGGTGCATTCAGTGATCAGACGGATTTGTTGTTCAGACAAGAAACTTCTGCGTCTTCGTGCCTCCACTCGCAATTGTTGTTTTCGAAAAGTCTTTCTTCTTCGTACGTGTGTTGTAACAGTGCTGTTTCTCTGCAAACCTACATCGCCATCTACTGGCATCTCCATGTGTACCAGTATTGCTTTTGAAAATTGGCGAAAACGTCTCTGTGTAAACAAGAAAACAATATGAGCTCTTTAACAGATTTCAACAATCCCCACAGAAACTCTTCAAAAGGCACCTAAAGTGTAATTAGAAAGCACTCAGAGAGCACAAACCTCCACAAAGGTAGCTCACATATTGCTGTTACATCAATGAGCAACAGTTCCATGATAAAGTTATCTTCATAACATGATTCATTGACCATGAAAGCCCATGCTGAGCTCTCAGAATCATGTTAATATCATTTTTAGTTTAAAAGTTATTTATCTAGTTATCTGAATCATTACCAAAATAGTTTTTATAGTTGGGCCATTCCTAACATCTCATAATCTTGCTGACACACAAATATACAGGGCAAAAAACTTAACCTCATTGGTAAGTAGCAAGTAATGTGAAGGTGCAACGCATAAATTCATCAAATATTTGCCCTTTTATTTATCTTTTTGATTTTTGCTCTATAGCAGCAGTGTCTCCAGTTACTGTGAGCTGTATCATACAATCTGCACAATAGTTTAATCCTTTTTAAACAGTAGCTCCTTGTCTGTAGGGAAGGTTAAGCATATGGCTGCAGGTAAAACACTTCCTGCATCATTTTGTTATTGTCGGTGTCTGCGTATGTGAAAACAGGGGTTTAGTCGGGACAGTTTGAAAAGCAGGAAACCAACCTGAACTCCCAGCAGACTGCATTCATTGTAGAGCTGAGCTCCATCAAAGAGGGTTTGTTTGTTCCTGTCTGTTGTCTTTGAGTCAACGGGAGATCTGAAGCTCTGTGGACTGGTTTCTGTTCAGTCTGGTGTGAAGGCCTTTGGATGAGGAGAAAAACTTGGTTATTGAAGTCACCTGAAGAGCGTTTGGAGGGATCTTAACTTAAGTGGATTTTTTTTCAAGTAGTTTGTTGTATTTCAGTTTGACAACGAATAAAATTATGTACCAGAATCTATTGCAACTGCAATAGATCAACAAAACAGAGAACTTAGAGCCTTATAGTTTGATCTGTGGTCTTTAAAAAAAGCCTTTTTTAAAGTTGACTACCGTTAAAACCAGACTTCAGTTATTTTGCAGCAGGTTGTTCGAAGCTCTAGTTTTTGCAGAACAATTTTAGGGATGTAGGGATTGTATCTACATGGTTATCGGCAGATACCTGGTCGTATACAAAAACTAGGCATCAGCACATGAATATTTGGACATATATAGTTTATCAGTTGTTTATTTGTACTGTTGTACCAATTATGTGCTGACATCTGGGACGCCTAACTGCAGATGTAGAGATTATTTATATTGCAACAGTTACCTGTTGATCAAACTGTGGATAATGTTGGTGTTATGGGAGACTTACGCAAAAGGAGATGATATGAAAAACATTGATATTGACATCAGTATTGATAAGGGCTGGGACAATACAGATTCAAATTTTTACGATTTTTTAGGTGCAGATTCAATTTCAATTGCAATTCTACAAGATCGCCAATTTTTACAATCTTTAGCTAGCTTTTTTAACTCCAGCGAAAAAGATGAACAATGATGATGCCTACAGACTATATCAGGGAAAATACACATCACATGTAAGTCTGTTTTTAGGATTTATTCACTTTAACCAACTGTTTATATTCTCTCTTCAAAAGCCTGGATTGCATTTAAAAGTGGCTTATTAACACAGACTAAAATGAAGCATTTACATTTGAAAAAAAAAAGACTTTTTAATAAAAAAATCGATTAAAAGAACAAAAACAAAAAATCCCGATACCTTTGTGAATTGATTTTTGCTTCCACCCCTAATATTGATAACAGTTATTATCTTAAAGACTGGTATTGGCATCAGTCCACAAGTCCAACTGTCCATATGAGTGTCCACAGGATGTCCACAAAGGCAATAAGGAGAATAACAAAGTCTTATTCCTGTCCTCTATATTTTTTGATTACATCCCTAATAGAAAATAAACTGGTTCAAATGGTAGTTTTCTATTCAAGCATTTACTTGATTCTTTTTTGATATTTTTCCAATAATCTACCAACTGGAGGCAGTCCTAGAAAGTGTTAACTTTGACAGCATTTTCTAATTTTAGTTTTAGTCTTTTGCCTAAAAAATCTTTTAGGTTTAATTTAGTCATGTGAATTGTTAACATTTTAGTCTAGTTTTAGCTCTTAACTCGTCCAACCTTTCCACTCAACCAAAGTAGCTCTCATTCCTAACTTGTCTCTACTTTCTACATGATGAAATGAGATCTGATTGGATTTAGTCTCTGCCGGACATTTTAGTCAAGACTGTATTCGTTCATAAAAACATCTTACATTTATTTTTGTCAATGTGCACTTGTTCTTTCAGTTATAGTCTAGTTTTTGTAAGGGTAAAAAAAATGGTTGTGGACAAAAACTGTCACTAAAATATAACGGCGTCAAAATTAACACTGGTCCCAGAAAACGTGAGCGTGATCATCTAATCAAATATCATCAAATATTTAAGTGATTCATTCGGTCCAATTTAGGCAGTTAAAAAGTTCATGATGTATAATCAGAATCAGAAATACTATATTAATCCTTCATTAAAACTTTAAATAGATAAGAGCTTAAAAAAGTAAGAAAAATTAAGATAGAAGGTTGCAACATGCAGAATTTTTAAAATTTATCAACTTCATTACAAATGAAAAAATAAATGAAATAAGTGAGACTGAACGAGCCCAAAGAATTTAAAATATTAGCATTAAATATTTTAAAATATGAATGTAAACATGACCGTACTGTGTGACAGTAGACCCTGTGACTGTGTGACAGTAGACCACATCTGCTGTGTTTTGCGCTGTATATTATGTTTGCTGATTTACAATAATAACAAATATCAGAGGTGAAAACATTGAAAAAACATTCCGGTCCTCAGGACGTGATGAAGCAGTGATGTTATAGGGAGGAGTTTTATAGTCTGACAGGAATGATCTCTGTACTGATGCCTGCTTTGACTCCCCCTGATGACTTTCATTTTGATCACGTTTGGATTTTTCTTTCATGCCTCCTTCCTTCTGTTCCTTCTGTCTGCAGCTGGTGGAGGACTGCTGTCTGGAGACTTTAGGCACTATGGTGATGGAGGGCTGTCGGCTCTGTGTTTCTCCAGAGAGAGGGAAAATGAACCAGCTGTGGAACATCACTGCAGACGGACTCATACGCTGCCACCTCAAACCAGACTTGGTCCTAGAAGTCAAAGGTAACTTGGCACACCAGGTCAAATGTCATATATCTGAGATATTTTTTCAGGTGAAGATAACAGTGAATCAACTTGCCTGATGAGTAACTCTTCAGTGTGTGATAGAAGCCTGATTTAATCCACTAGCTCCATCTGCTGCTGATACACGGAGGTGCAGTAAGAAGAGAGACCAGCCAAAGTGCAACCAGATTGTTTTTGTTTGTGTTATAAAATCACATTTTTTAAAGAATCAGGATTCCTTTTGTATTCCATCAACATTTTGACATGCATGTTTTTAAGAGGTTTTAGATGTCTTAAGGATTTATTTGACAAAACTCTAATGGGCCTGATTCACAAGGAAACTGTGTCACTTTTGCAAACTTTGTGAAAACAGCACAAAAACTAATGTCGGTAGACCAGTGGTCCCTGACTTTTTCTTTGCCTTAAAGTCCCCCATCTAGAAGGCTGGAGCCCCCTGAGATCCAGATAAAAATTGAAAGATTACTGTGCTAAAAAACGTGATTTAATTTTTTTTCCATTAGTGAAAATCAGGATAAAACAAGGCGTTGGACACCACATGTAACACCCGACTCTATACACTCGTAATACTGCCGCACAGTCCCACTCCACAAATAGCTTTGATTATCTAATAGCACCATCTTGTGGTAAAACAATGTTAAATGACTGTATAATGAGAAGGATGAGCACAGACAAAATCATTTGAAAGAAACAAGTCAGAAATAGTGCGTCAGCTGTTACCCTGACAAAACTGTGCTTGAGCTTTAAAAGCTCATCAGCTGTTATTATTGACATCATTGATATAACTATCATTTATTAAGCCCAATACATCTTTTATTAATTATTTTGATGAAAATTTTGCTTGAACTAAAATTTCATTCAGCTGTAATTACAAATTTAAGCCCTGTTATGGCTGACATTGTTTACCTTTACCGATGAAACTGCTTGGTCTTTAGATTTTTTTAATGCATTAAAATATTTTAAAAAAGTAAGAACATTCACTGGATGTTTAGTGAAATTAAAACAAACAAATATGCCTCCAACTACATAAAATAATTGATGCTGAATACTCCAAGAATCAACAACAAAACAGTGGCATTTTACATTAAAAATAAGCGCGCACAAATGCTCACCCAAGATTAACACTGTCACGTAGGTGCTTATACACAACGCCAACACTCTGTTTCTGTCAGGTGTTCACTAAGGTCTGTGGTTACCAACTTTATTTTTGACACACTGAAGATCAAGCCAAATTTTTGCTTTTTTTTTTTTTTTAGGCTGCCAGCATATTTTTATTTTGACTTTTCAAGTAGTTCTTGACACACATCATGTCTTACTGTGCATGATCCACACCTCGTAGCATGCACACACATCCATCCATCATGGCCTTATTGTATGAAATGCTTCACAAGCTGCAGCTTAGACACGGACACTAGATCTTGTGCTGACAGCGTCACACTGTAAAAAAAAATCTACAGATTAAGCCACTTCTGCCTCTTGTCTGCTATGATTACTGGTTTGACTTTTTGTAATCATACCTGCTGACAGCCACACTCTTGATTTTCAGGCATGCAGAACAAAAGAAGTGATCAGGGAAGTGTTGTATGTAAATACTAATGATAAAAGTCAGGCCAGGATGTAATTGATAATCAACTGGATTTGTTTTTTGATTCCCATTCCTTGTAAACATGATCCATTGAACATGAGCTTTCCCTTGACTTTTTGTATTCTGATTTTCTCCCCCAGGTGGTCAGCAGTACGACAGAAACCAAGTGGTTCTCAGTGCCTTCGACCAGAGAAAATTGAGCCAGCGGTGGACTTTACGGATCCTCTGATCTGTTCAGAGCTGTGGCTCTCCAGAGAAACTCTGCTGTGGTCCTCACAGCCTCCTGCTGCAGCTCTGCCAGGGGCACTGAGCCCTGTCATGGAGCTCAGCAGTAGGACCTACACCAGCGATAAACCAGTCTGGGTTTTCCCAAACACTGCACTCTTTGTATTTTTTTGACTTTAGTTTACTCTCACGTAGAGTCGTTTTTACTTGATCAACATTAGGTCCACTCGTAAGTCTTTTTCAGGTTAAAATATTGTTGTCTATACTTTTGAACTCTACAAACCAAAGACTTACACTCCCAGTTTCACTGTTTACAGTGGAAACTCGGCCCTGTCTTAATGCTGCTCTTAACTTCATGGTACTTTTCTTCTTCAGGGTTTCATTCTCTGCTTTTGAGAAAAAAATGTAAAAAAAAAAGAATGTGGATTATTGTTTTTTACTGACAGCTGCAAAATGAAGTCTGATGTGCCTTCACTCCAAAGATCTCTATAGAATAATCTGCTTGTAAAGTTTTTGATATCTGTTAGAATTTTGAAGATTTTACATTTTCATACAGACTTCTTTAAACTTTAGTTTGTACATAAGCATCAAGTGTATAGATATTTTCCAGTTTTAAAGCAGAACTACTTCGAAATAAAATGAGCTCCCTGCTGACTGTAAATATGTGAATGTAAAAGAGAAAACAGTTACATATGAAAATAGTGATGTGATTTGTTTCTGCCATGATTTTTTAAATAAAGTATTGTCTTTATCAGGACATATATTACAGGCTGCTGTACATGCCTCTTAAGATGTTCTAACATAACTTTGCAGTGCAGCTGGACTTGCCTGAATCATTGTATGAAATCACAAAGATCCATCTTGCCAAGCTCTCATCTCCTGGGACTTCACAGCCAAAAGCTGGACGACCCAATCAGGGAAGAGAGGTGAAGTAAAGATGTGATGACAGCAGGAAGTGACTGCATAATGGAAAACAACGGCAGCTTCTGAAGCAGTCTCCGTGGATGTGGCAATATCTGAGGATTTATCAGATATAAACTGTATTTCTTCTATAAAAGAGGAACAAAGAATATCACAATGTTTCTTTGTTTTGGGTGACCCAATCAGAAATCACTGCTATGAAACTGGGAGAGATATGGAAATCCTCCGTGGACTATGGCAGTTGGTCTATGGTAGCCCGAAGACGTGGTAACTCAACAATACCTGGTGAAATAGGCTCTCTTCAGAAGAAACTTGGTGGGGTTTGTCGTTGATGAGGTTCATGTCACATATAAGTGGTAAATGATACATCTGTGTTATATAATTAAATGTAAGACAGTAGGCTCTGGACAAAGTAAAAAAAATCAAACCACAAAGATTTCAACCACTATCCTTTGTCAAGAAAAATGTAAACTTTTAATGTTTATAGTTTAACCTCTGCCAATGGTTGTTTTCACCATGGTCTATCTGTTAGCAAGATTACACAAGAACTACTGGATGGATTTACATGAACATTTTTACCAGAGGTGTGGTTTGGTCCAAGGAAAAGCCTTTACATTTTGGATCTGATCCAGACTAACTTCCAATGGGAGCAGAAAAGCCGTAACTGAGCTGGTTGGCAGAGGTCTGTGCTCTTTGAGTGCTTTTCTAGTTTACTTATAACATCCTGATGAAATCATTATATTATTGAAAGAAACAGAAAGTGAGCTTTTTTTCACATTTTGCAACATGAGGTACACCAGTGATTCCCAAACTGGGGTACACGTACCGACGGGGATATGCAGAGTGACGTTGGGGTACGCAGATACTTGTAAGGTTTTTAACAGTTTTAGTAGTTCAAGTTCAAAATGGCAAATGTTTGTGTTGTGAGGTTTGATAAAGGCCTGAAGTGTTGGCAGAGTGGATGGAGGATGGATTTGTGAGGCATTTCAGAGAAGGAAATTGTCAAAGATTCTTACATTAAAACTAGAAAAGCACTCAGAGAGCACAGACCTCCGCCAGCGCCACAGTCCTCAGCCATATTGTGATTTTGACCATAAATATTAGTCCTACCTTTATTTCGTCAAAATATTTAGATTCCTTGGGGTGCTGGTTTGGTGGAGTGGTTAGCAACCAGGCACCCCACATGCTTCTGCCGGTCCAGGTTCGAATCCCACCTGTGACCAGTTTGCAATGTGTCTTCCCCTGCTCTCTCACCCCCTTTCACAAGCCTATCCACTTTCTCTCTCCTATCAATAAAGGCACAAAATGCCAAAAAAATTCATTAAAAAAAAAAAATATATATATTTAGATTCCTTGACCATGAAAACATACCATTAGCAATTGGATTCATAATGATATCTATTTTAGTTCAGTTGTTATTCACAAAAATCACATTTTTCACCATGGCAGCCAGACGCTGATCCGGATCAACACCAAAATCCAATCAGTTCTTTCTTTTCCCATGCTGAACATTTCCTGAAGATTTCATTAAAATCCATCCATAACTTTTTGAGTTACTTTGTTCACAGACAGATGGACGGACAGACAGACAAACTCTCCCTAAAACATAACCTTAACTGCTGGTAAATAAATTTATTTAGTGAGTACAGAAGAGTATTAGGGCCATTTTAGATGAAAAAGGGAATTTTTGGTAGGTCGAGGTTAAAGTCGAAATGACAAGAACAAAGTCAAAAATTTGAGATAAAAGTGGAAATTAAGAAGGAAAATTTGAAATGTCAAGAAAAAAGTGGAAAATCGAGAATAAAGTCGACATACATTGTATGTCGACTTTATTCTCGACAGGTCGGCTTGTTTTCTTAAAATTTCGACTTTTAGCATAAGATTCTATTTTGACTTTATTCTCGTCATTTTGGCTTTAATCTCGACTTCGCCAAAATCATTTTCTTCATCTTACATTGCTCTTATACTCTTCCTAGGTGAGACATAAGAGATTTTATTTTTAATGTTATGCATGTTAAATGTTGGAGTCGGGGGGGGGGCTTCATTTTCTAGCTGCTTTAAGTGTGTGAGGGTAGACAGTACATGGCTGGAGGTCAAGTGCCTGAAGGGGTACAGGCTGTGAAAAATTTGGGAACCACTGAGGTGCACCATCTTTAAAACATTTAATGGAACTAGAAAGTAACTGAGAGCACAGACCTCCCCAAGCAGCTCAGTTCTACACTTAATCTATGATTTCCACCCAACATTGTAGTCCTATATTTATTTAATATGCATATTGTGGAATGAAAAATATCAATCTGCAAGTCGTGTGATTACTGTTGATATAAACATCATCCAACAGAGTGACCTAGTCAGTAGTGGGTCTTGTAACTTGTTGACTGAACTAAAATGCTGCTGCTTGTGCAGATGTTGGTGTTGTGTGTAACACGGCATATTCATTGGGTGATGTCACCAGCCTGTCAGTTGGAGCAAAATCACCATGCTCCGGGGCACTGCACGTTCACTCTGTGTGGAATTTGTGGGTTAGGTTTTTACTGACACACAGACACAGACTTCTGCTATGACAGAATATTTCCATATCAACATTATCAGCAACATTGTTTTGTCATATTTGGCTTAAAAATTTACTTATAAGCTTTTTTTTCTCGGCCCAGGATTTGAAAAAACACTAAAGCTAAAGTGACTCTTTTTCCATTTCGACCTCCAAAGAAAATAGGCTCAAATATGACATTTTGGGTGTTAAACAAGCAGAAAACACGCTAGTGCAGATGGTTTGGTCATATTTAGCTTAAAAATGGACTATTACAAATTTCTTTTTCTCTCAGCTCAGGATCTGAAAAAACTGTTACACTAACATATTACTTTTCTTCCGTTTGGGTCTCCCAAAAAATGATTGAACATGACTTTTAGGGTGAAAAACAGGCTGAAAAACATGCTAGTACAGACTGTTTGGACATATTTGGCTTAAAAATAGACTTTTGTATGAATCTCTTCTCTTAGCTCAGGATCTAAAAAAGCACTAATGCTAACGTGACCTTTTTTTTTTCCAATTGGTCCTCCAAAAAATAAAAAATAAAAAAAAAACTCAAACATGACATTTTGGGTGTACAACAAGCCAAAAACGTGCTAGTGCAAATTGCAGGTTTGGTCATATAAAGGTTAAAAAAGGACATTTAAGCCAATTGTTGCTTTGTTTAAACAGTTTTTTCAGCGAGTGGGAAATGGGTATAATAGTCTATCCTCATGTAAATTGGGCGTGGGAAACAATATATCCAGCTTTGCCAGTGTGGCTCCTTATCACAAGTGATAAAGATGGTCAAAAGATTCACAGCTCAGAGGACCTTCCCATTAAAATGACCCCTTTAGGCAGAGACTCAGCTGTGGCTGCAGAGCTCCTCCGCGTTGGCCGTTTCACGGCGCTACGAGAACTAGACCCTTATTTAGCGGTGTTTTTGTGTGAAAGTAACGCGCTGAAAATTCTCTAAATAAAGCGTGAATGCAGACCGATATCAGACTTTTTCGGTGGGAGTCCGTTTATTTGTGTTTTTGATCAAGGAAAATATGGCCCCGTGTGAGTCCAGCCAAATCAGCAGAGGAGCAGAGCCGAAGGAGTCAGAGGGAGCTAGGTCCTAGCGCCCTGGGTTTCTTCTCCACAGAAACACTGCTGTAGAGGTAATTTCTGCCCTAACCCTTGTGATAGGACCCAACTTGTTCAATCCCGGAATATCACTTTAAATGGAAAAACCCACATTGATTAAATACCCTAACAATATTACTGCAAATGATAATACTAAATAAATAAATAAGGAGACTTGTTATTTTGTAAAGCAAAGACAACGGTAAAAACAATGCTGTTCAGTTTCTTTTGGAAGTGTTCTTTTCATGCTGTGCTTAAACATGTAATCTATTGATTTATGAGCTGATTAAGTGCTTCAGAAAATATAATTTTGATGTCACCGACTTAACCCTCATTAACTGATTCTAGATATTTCTCGTTACTGGAAACATTTGGAGGAATTGTATCTTTTTTATTTTTTCATCAACATTTATACTTTTGTATTTTGATGCCATGGATCTTTAAGTATCAAATGAAGTGGCAAGTATCTATAATCTAAATCGCAGATAGAGGGGGGCGCTGGATTAAATCTCGTCTATGGCATCACAGTGGGTAGGGCCGGCTCTGTATCTGATAAAATACCTGAAAAAACTAAACTACACAGTTACATTTTTTTTATTTGTTTATTTATTTTCTTATTTAAGCTCCTTAAAAAGACCCATTATTTAAATCATACACAGTCATTTTAAGTTCTTACACACAGTAAAGCTGCAAAACCCACACAAATGAAACACACAACATTAATGACTCTTCCCTTGAATCTTCTTTGCAGCTCTGTTTCCTCTGTTCATGTTTCTGTTTCAGTCATTTGTCTCAGGGTCAGTCCAGAGAAATAATGCACGCAGTCTCTTCAAGAACCAGCGCTATACATCTGCTCCTCCTGTGCTGACCTGGACCACCGTCTTTCCTCGAGCGTGGCCCTTCTCCACCTTCTCCAGCGCCTGAGGGACCTGAGCGAAGCTGAACATTTCCTCAACCACCCCACGGATCTGACAGAGAGCAGAAGGACGAAAATGTGAGCCAACAGGTTGAAAGAAGAACAAAAAAATACATCTTAAGACTTCCCTTTGGTGTTTTTTTATCCACTTGGTGCATACATATTTATTTTCTATTCCATTAGCTGTATTATTTTTCTATGTTGTGTATTCTGTGAGTGACACCACCTGCAGAAACCAAATGCAAACATAAATAATTGCCAATAAAGCTGATTCTGAAAGTTAAAAATATCTAAAATAATGCTAATAATAATAATAATTATCATGGAAGAAGAAAAACAGTTCAGCATGTCATGTGGCTCAGTAATCTATTGATCTCAATTAGAACATTCATACTTCTACAGGCAGTCATTGAAATCTAATAAAAAAAAACAATTTCCCAGCTCTACTAGATGATGATTCTCCGAGTTGACACCACCATGATGCTCGCTGTCCCCTCATGGCCTGGTTCAACCCACCGGGTCTTGAGCACTCAGTATGCAGTGAGCTGGATCAGGTTCAGGAAAACAAACCAGGTGCTCATAGAAGCACAGCTGCTGCTCCTCTATCCAACAGTGAACACTACAGCACTGGACACATGATCCTGACAGAAATATTTCCTTTAAGCTCTGATACCCAACATAAAAACCCCACACACTATGATCTAAAGTTCTTTTGTGAATTTGTTCACAGTTTGTATTAAAGCACACCTGTCCTGCATCCACCATCTCCCTTATTTCATCCAGAGCAGGACCACTGGGAGCAAAGAATCCCCACCGGTAATGAACTCCATTCACCAAGTGCTGAGGAAAGAAAGCAGAATCACAATCAATGATCACAAATATACAATTAAAAGGTGCTATGAGGAGAATCTGTTTCCAGCGACATAGAGACTCTGCTACCCATGAGCACTTCCAGTTCCAGTAACCTCGGTACTGGGAGTGACATCATCTCCGACTTATCTGCGTTCCAGTTGAAGTCGGAAAAAAACATGCTGATCTACCAGGCTATTGTTGGCTGCTGTTAGCACGCCCTGCATTGTTGTTCATAAATATCACATGAAGAATGTGATTATCACTATGGCAGCATTTTTGTAAATATAAGTCTCACAATACTATGTATACAGCTGATCTAGAGCGACACACCCCAGTCAGAAGTGCAAATAAACTGATTATTACAGGAGCTAAATAACTGTTCACACTGGAGGCATCCATCTTTGATTGTAAACTCAGGGGTGGTGAGGTTTCACTGAGTTCCCAGTAGGAAATTCTGACTTCAGGGGACATTCCAGTTGCAGTTTCCTACTCGGAACTCGGAAATTCCTACTTCTGACTACAACTGGAACGCACCCAAAGACGTGACTGAAGCCAAAGTGTGTGTGTGTTGTGATGCTAATAAAAATGTAGCTCGGACCTTCCTCAGAATTCTGCATTGCTTTACAACTTCTTTTTTCAACAACTTACAGGATGTAAAGCAACGAGGTAAAGTATCTCTTTCTAGTTACACAGTGGTAGTTTTTGATGTGTGACAACAAGCAATTTTTTGGAAAACTTAGTATTGTAGTTTTGTAGCCAGCTATATATCGCTACTTACAGCCCGGTCTCTAAGATGTGTCTGAATAATATACATTTGCTCTAGTTTTAATTGTCTTGTTCCCGAAGTTGAGTATCCAGGCCAGTCCAGCCCTGTCCGATCCTACTGCGAAGCTAAAGAATAGCATTTATAGATAACCTATTTTGATGCGATAAAACTCATCTTAAAGTGTGTATTTCAATCAGGCATATATCTTAAAGTGAGACTTTTTTGTAATTACTTAGAAACTCCTCACAGTCCCTTTAATATACAGTTCAAACACTTTCCTATATTACTGTGGCTGTCATGTGTGCAGAGGTTTATGAACAGGTTTAGTGTTTAAGTGCTGCTGTAAACTCTGTCCAGCTCGTCTTTTCTTCATTTCTGTTTTCACTTTTACAACCAAGCATTGAAATGATGTCAAACTGGGATCCTATTCTTTTATATATCTGTATAGTCTCATCAGCCACTTTATCATGTACACTTGTTCAACTGCTTGTAACATACGTAATCAGCCAATGACATGGCTGCAGCTTAATGTATTTAAGTATGTAGACATGGTCAAGACGACCTGCTCAAGTTCAAACTGAGCATCAGAATGAGGAACAATGACTTCAGTGAAAATGATGTGGTTGCTTGTGCAAGCATTTCTTTGGAACTGCTCCTGTTTTTGTTGTTGCTACTACGAAGCAGATGACAGAGACTCATACATGTCAGTGTTGAAATATATTTACTGACCAACAGCAGTGGCTGAGTCCTTCCTTTTTATTTATAGGTGAAATAAATCTTAAAGGTGCTGTGTGTAGAAATTGGCTTTTAAGCAATATCTAATGTTCAGATTTTGGAATGAGCTCGTCCATTACATCACTTCGCCAAGAGAGCCCGGGATGACAAAAAGAATTGTTAACAGACTGATACTTACAACAATTACCAAGTGAGGGTTGTTTCTTTTATGTTAATAACTATTATTTTAATAGATTATAGGTCAGTTAAGATGCGACATGCCATCCAGGTAGATTTTAGGACCAGTGGTCAGACTTGTATTCAAAAATCATGTTTCGGTGTGTGTGTGCGTGCCCATGTATGTTTGTGTGTATATATATATACATATACATATATACATATACATATATATATATATATATATATACATATATACATATATACATATATATATATATATATACATATACATATGTGTGTGTGTGTGTGTGTGTGTGTGTGTGTGTGTGTGTGTGTATGTATGTATGTATGTGTATATATATATATATATATATATATATATATATATATATATATATATATATAGATATAGATATATATAGATATAGATATAGATATAGATATATATATATATAACCAATATATTTTCCTAAATTTCTTATTTTCTTTATCTTAATGTAATTACTCAACTCTGTTGGTTAAAACTCATCACTGTCTTTAGTGCTTTATTCACACTCATTTACTATGTACATTTGTGTGCATGTATATTTTGTTATTAATTACCTTATAGGGCTGTGTGTATGTATGTGTACACATGTAATGTGCACGATGCGTGTGTGCGCGCATGTGCGTGTATACATATAAACATATTTGCCAATCTTTTATTTATTTTATTTTATTATTTTCAAATGTATTCTCTTTTCAATGTATATGGCATGGACTTGAAGAGTATATATATGCTGAGGACTGGAGGGAGGGGGGTTGTTGGGTAAAGCACAGGTTCAAATTTTTCTTTGTAATTACCGTTGCTCTCTGTTTTATATGAGAAAATGACAAAAAAAAAAAAAAACGTGTTTCGCTCTTTTTGTCCCCAAACCCACTTGTAGACAATATGGCAGCCTCCACGATGGAGACCCGCGCTACACAAACATACAAAGCTTTTTCTAACTTAATAAAACATATACATGTAACATATACATCATATACAAATATGAGCTACTGCCAAATTCTTCACCTTTAAAGTAAAAAAAGAAGAGATCTTAGGCTCTTTACAATAAAACACTGTGCAATGTTTGTTGACATTTGGGCCTTATATAAGTGAGTTTCAAAAATATTTACTATAGGAGAGTCTCTTCTACACAGATAAGAGAATAAAATCTAAAATATAAGTCATTCCAATGTATACAAAAAATTCAATTTATTTTATTTTGTGTTTTATTTGTTTATACTGGATTGCACTTCTCATGGTACCTGTGCTCTAAGGCTGTGGTGCCACCTGTCAAACACAGGTCCTTTCCTTTTATACTCATGCTGCCTTTAACTGAGGGGTCTTTTAGATGTGATCTGTACTGTTTACAGCTTATTTACTTCATAATGAACAAGGTTGTACCAACTCCTGTCAGGGTTATTAAAAGTGTGTTGCATTCATGATTTTACTGGACATCACAAATGAATATTTGACAGCATCTGTTCAGAGGCATCTTCAGTCAATATAAACCAGAACAGCTGCTTGTCTGGACATCCTTAAATACATACTTTAATTTTTCTGAATTGCTTTTATTCAGTCTTTGGCTTTCTTGTCATATTTAAGGAGACTCATGTAAAACAGGAAGCAGCTGAAAGAATTTAAACACATCCATGTCTTGATTCCAGTAGGTAGCGCTCTAAGTGTAGAGTGGAATGAAGGTGTGTTCAGGGATTTAACAGGTTCACTTAACTCAAACCTTTGGATTCTGACACTGTTTATGAAAGTGTCTGCACTAGGGTCGCTCAATCAGAGCAAAAATAATTCTCAATACTAAGATCACATTTCTGAAACATGTTTACTCACTGATAGAAACACATACCCCATGACTTTTTAAAAACATTATTTCAAAATGATCATTTTAATAAAATTGAAGAGCTGGAAATACATATAAATTTACTTGTTGCTCTTAAAAGAGCATTCTGAGCAACAGCAATAACAACAGCAGTTTTATTTATAGAGCACATTTCCTTACAGAGAAGCTCAGTTTGCTCCACATGGAGAGCGAAAACAAAAGAGGTCCATAAATGAAAAATCTTTCAATACACAATCTCTTAATTTTGTTAACCAACGATATAAAGTCATTTAGGTAGTTTATATTCTTATCAGTTAGTAGTTATGGTTGTTAGTATTCATATCATATTTTTTTCCTTCTTCTGAATTTTGTACAGTTATGGTTTTACACTGTGTCTCCAATTTGCAAGGCATCTTTTAAGATTATTTTTCAAAAGTAGGACAAAAATAAGGCTGTAGATTAATTTGACTAATATTATTTTTTTGTCCCAGTTTTTCCACAATATTACACCTATTGTTATATCTTTTGTCAAATATGACCAAGAGGTGATATCTACTATGATGACAAAGCTAACTGACACTTAACTACAGGACAAACTGTCCTTAAACTCAAGAACAAGAAAATATTAAGGACTGGTATGAAAGGTATGGGGCCCTACACATGTTCACATGATGGACAAACTGTGGCTCAGATCTTCTCAGACATGTAGCTGCCTTTTATTCTCTTACAGTCTGACATCAAACAGATAATAAAAGGTGAATTTCTCTGGGGCTGCCCACCTGTTTTATATCCTTAGCCTCTTGTTCTCCTATTTTCACTTCATGATAAATTCTCAGTTCTGCTTTTAGTAAGAGAAGGAAATAAAACCACAAGTGTCACCTCATTTCCTCTTGGCAGTTCTTTGTTTGAATGTCAATGAAGCATCACGTCCTATCAATCATCCAAGACTGTAGACATTCACACAACAGAGGTGGTAACCAGAATATGTTGGGGAGAACAAACTGTATGAATCATCCCAGTAGTTTCTGACAAGTTCATTATTGGATTACTTTTTAACTTGATCTTTTAAAAGATCCACTACCTTAGAGATAAATACTGCCAGTCTGGACAGATGGATTGATGGACCACAACTGGATAGATTTGAACTTGGTCATATGGATGGATGGATGGATGGAAAAATGGGTGGTTGGTTGGAAGACTGAATAGATGGATTGATAAAAGGGCTGATAATTAAATGGAATGAATGGACATACAAATCAGACAAACAAATGAATGACTGGATAGACAGATGGATGGACAAACAGGGAGACGACTGAATGGATACACAGATGAATACATGCATAGAAAGATGGGTCAGTGGATGGTTTGGTCGTTATGAGACTAAATAAAAGCATGGATGATCAGATGACGATTGTACAATAGGGAGGATTGATAGTTCGAAGGATAAGATAATGAATGGTTGGGTGGATGGATGGATACAAAGATGGATGGATTGGACAGATGGATAAATGGATGGACAGAAGCATAAAATATTGGATAAACAGGTGAATGAATGATTGAATATATGAATAAAAGAATGGAAGGATGATAGATGAAGTCATGATTACAAAGATGAATGGATAATTTGTTGACAACAGAAAGACTGGATGGATAAATATATGGATGAATGCATACATGACTGGTTGGGCAAGCAAATGGAAGGATGAATGGATGGATGGATGGATAATGGATTAATGTGTAAATGGACAGACGGATGGATGGATTAGTCAAATAATGAACTGATGGATGGATGTATGGACAAGTGAATTAATGGATCGATTGATTAAGTAATACATAACAGACTGAGTTTCAGAAGATTAGATGGATGGATGATTAGTTGGATTACAAAACAAATGAATTAAAGACTAAATCAATAGAAGATTGAAGGGATGAACAGACAGGCAGATGGATGGATGGGCAGAGGGGTAAATACACAGTTATAGATATCTTTATCGATCAATCAATCGATAGATAGACAGATCGCTAGATTGATAAATAGACAAATAGGTTGATAGACCAATGGATGGATGGATGGTTGGATGGATGGATGGATGGGCGAGTGGAAGAGTGAATGGACAGATAATAGGATTGAATGGATTGATGAATGAATAGAGAATTAATGAATGATCTTGGATGAATAAATAGATGGTTATAGAAAAGATGACTTGATGGATGTATGTGTGAATGGATGGATGGATGGATGGATGGACGGACGGACGGACGGATGGATGGAGCAAAGGAGAGATAATTTGACTGAACGGATTGATTATAATCTGACAGAGTTAGACAGATACGGGGCTTGATGGATGGAAGAATGAATGGATAGATGGGTAAATGAAAAGTTGGATGGGTGTATTGATGGATGGAAGTGTGTGTGAATGGACGGATGGACGAAAGGACAAATGGACGGTTAGATTGACTGATGAAGGCGCAGAAGGATGAATGTAAGATTGAATATTTGGATTTGATGTATGAATGAACAGGTGCAAATATTACAGACCCCTTACCTGTAAAATCTACAGTCAATATTTGGTTTATTAAACCAAATACTGAGAATATTTTTATTCACTCTTCTTTTTCAAATAGATACATCTTTTTGATACTGGATGTGTTTTGTTCAAAATATCTTAAATCTTGACTCTCAGTCGTAGTCAGTGTATTTGTATTTGAACAGATCAATTTTCATTTTTTAGTTGATTAGTACTTCATTGTTCTTTTTGATTTTTTTTTTTTTGCATTGAACACACACCATTTCTAGATCATAACATCATCATTCAGTTCTTCTCTTGGTCCATGTTAAAGGGTTCTTCATTAAGTCTTGTGAATTCAAAAGAACCAACGATGTGTTTAAAGATGTATCCTGACAAAAAATCAGGAAGGAAGCAGAGGTGTTACTTTTAGATTTGTTTCTTGCCACATCCTCATTTAGACATCATCACTGTTCCTGTTTGATTTTACTTGAGTGAAAAAAGGTGTTAACGGTGATGCACGGTTGTGGCACACTGACACATAAAGATACACACATCTTATAAGGGTCACATATGAATAGCATACTTGCTCCTCTCCACATGGTGGTTTAGGACAGATGTGGGAGATCCGTGACACAAGAGGCTGAGACCAACAGAAAAACACTCACCACAACCACTGGAGAGATTTCTGAACAGAAACCATGTTTGTAAAGACACATCCTAACAAGGAAAGAAACAACATCCAAATCTTGTTTAAAAACAAATACTTTTAGTTTAGCAGATGTAACATCAGATTTCTGTTGTCTTTGTTTTTTGATCTGCGTGCGTTTAATCTGCAGGTGTTCAGGCTTTTCTGCCTCCATGCTGGCAACAACCAAGACTGGTCGAATTCGCCTACTCTACGAGCAGTGCATAACGATTCGCCCAAAATGTAGTATGTGGTATACAGTATGCGAACAAATGCGAAAGTTGCAGTATGCAAAAAAATACCCGGACGACATACTGATTTGGGAAAATTTACAGTATGCATCAGACCAGTCTGCTTCGCCTACTGTTACCCACAATGCAAAGCGCCTGAATTGAAAATGACTAAGAGCGGAGCATCAACAACCGGAGCAGCAGACAAATACAAATTTAAGAGCCATTACTTGTTATCTTTACCTTTTCAACTCGTACTATTGAGCAAAAAGTTGTAAAAAGGTCTGTTGTTGTTGTTGTTTTTTCTGTTACGGTTCATAACGGCTAGAAGGTGGTGTTAGAGGTGGTGGTGGTACCTGCGGCATTATTACTGTAAACCACTGACAAGTACGACATTTTACCATTCAGTACTGTATTTCTCCTCTTTATGTTTCCACCACCTCAAATTTTCCCGCCTCTCCTCATTCTTTATACAGTACTGTGAGCGTGATGATTTCTGATGAGTTGTTTTTTCTTTAAAGCTAGGGTCTACGATTTGAAACCGCAGCCTGCCCCCCCTTCCCTCACCTCTCCCCTCCGTGTTCCAAGATCCCGCCCCCAGCTTGTGTCGCCTCATAAAGCCCCCTTGGACAGAGCTACGAGCGACTAGCACAATATATCAGCAGCAAACTCAATCAAAAACAGCTCAGC
Source organism: Scarus forsteni (assembly GCA_036419115.1). Taxonomy (NCBI): domain Eukaryota; kingdom Metazoa; phylum Chordata; class Actinopteri; order Labriformes; family Labridae; genus Scarus; species Scarus forsteni. The sequence continues at coordinate 41,323,763 of JAZDUH010000451.1, forward strand.
TCAACTGAAAGTATCAAACACGACAGACATCCTCCATGTAACACACAGCAGTAGCCATTTGAAGTGGACCGGAGGCAGGGCGGGGCTGACGCGAGCGGAGCGGAGCCGAGTGTGGGGGAGGATTTATCTTTCTCAGCCTGTCCTCCCCAGCTCAGCTTACAGTGCAAACGATTAGCGGCTAACAGGCTAACCCGCTCCCCTACAAGTTATTAGCCCGTGCAGGCACAAACTAACCACAGTTATTCAGCAGACATCTCCCACTGTAGTAAACAAAGCCATTACCTGATCAACCAGGGGCGAAACGGCCAATGCTGAAGGTCTGACGGCCGGCTGAAGCTATTCGTTAGCCGTTAGCCATTAACCCGCTAACAGGCCTCAACCTGCGGGCAGAGCTCCGTTGGGCCCCGCGGGAGAGGGAGGCGGCTTCGGTCTCGGCGCTAGGCTTTTCCGGCTCCATGATAGTACAGTAGCTAACGCTGCTAGCTGCTCACCGGAGGTAGAGGAGAGGAGGCGGGACCATGGGCATGACGCTGCGTAGCGAGGGAGACGAGGATTGGATGGACTCACAGACCAACTCACGGACCAATTAATAGTCGCAGGTTCTTAGGTTTGATTGGTCAGCTAGTATGCAGCTTTTCAGCGGCTATACTGAATGGATTTTTTTCGTTCTTTTTGGTCTTTATACTGTGTAGATAGGACCATAGGACCATAACAGCCTTATAAACGGTGTTAATAATATGTACAAAGCTTCCAAATCGTAGACCATAGCTTTAAGTGGTCCTTATACGCCGCCACACAAAAATAAACAAAATAATTCCTCACTAAAATAATAACTATTCTCCACCATGTAAAATGCTGCTTCTGGTAATATCTTTGCAGATTAAGAGCTGAAATGTCAAGATGTACTTATGGTTTGCTCGTTTTGTACATTAGAAATAAAGCTTGGAGAAAAAAAACAAAAATCAGCTCATGCCTACTTCCTCAAAATTAGTTTGGCATATTACAAAATAAACATAACAGAACAGTCATACTACAAACTACATTCCAGTGTAGTAGGCAGTAGGCAGTATGCAGTGCCTACTATATACCAAGTCCATTTGCAGTATGTAGTAGGCTATTGGGAAGCAGCCTCTGACTCAAGGATGAATTTTAAACTTTAAAATAATAGGACAAAGTCATATGCCGTTTGATTGTCAAGATGCTACCGTACTGCATATGTCAACTCAACCTATCCACAGACAGAGAAGCCATCTGATGAACTGTGACCCAGAATCCTCAAAATTGTAAATCCTTATTAAGTCCTCAACAAAACAATAACAGGAACAAAATAATTACACCCCCCCCCCCCATAGATATCTTACATATTTGACGTGTATTAAGGCCATTAAAAACTGTCTTTTCCCTGCATACATTCTTTAAGTTGTAAGGTTTCTGCAGTCAGCGGCCTCCATTTTCAGCCCTGGACGTTCCCACCTGGGATTTATTAATTCTATTTTGAGGGTCAAAGGTCAATGTCACATAGACTAATCTTTATCCTTTGCTTTTCAACTCAAGCTCATGACCTCAGTAGTGCCAGATTTTTGCAGGATTTTAAAGAAACTTTGCCTAAATGTTCGGGGTGGGAGAAAAAATTGATTCACATAAGTATCAGGATTTTTTGTTTGACAATCTTTAAATTTACTTTTTTGTTCAAAATCAATTCTTTTTTTCCAAATTCAAATGCTTCATTCTAGTCTGCGTTAAGAAGCCACTTTAAATGCAATCCAGGCTTTTGAAGAGAGAGTATAAACAGCTGGTTAAAATATATTGCTGAATAAATAAATACAGACTCACATGTGATGTGTATGTTTCCTGAAATAGTCTGGAGGTATCACCATTGTTCATCTTTTTTGCTGGTGTTAAAAAAGCTAACTAAAGATTGAAAAAATCTGCAATATCTTAGAATCACAATTTAAATCGAATCGGCACCTAAATATCGTAAAACATTTAATCGGGAGAAAAGCATATCATCCCCGCCCTAATAAATGTACACTTCATGGCTGTTTGTCAGTAGATGTGTATGCATGACGAGCACCATATCCCTGCATCGACTCTGCATTGGTTGAACATGTCATTCAGAATTAATGTGACACAGACGTGAGCTGCAGTCCACACATTACCAGCAGGTTCAGTATAGAGGCAAAGAGAAATGACTGATCATGGCAGCAGAACAACAATAACAGAAAGATTTTAAGACAAACTGATGAATCAAGACCACTATAATCAACATCTAAACCATATGTGAGACTGTAGAGACACAAACATGACAGTTCATCTGGCTGATGACACAAATTCTCCTGTAGAGGACGGGACACAAGGAAATAAGTTTGTGGAGTATAAAGTCCTGGTGACTAGAAGACTTTGTCTGTAGATGAGTTTGTCAGCTTGGTTTCCTCAGCTGTATATTCTGACATACAAACTAATGAAGTATGCTTTGGTACAACGATTAATAGAAGTGAAAAAACAGGCTATCAGAACAAAAAAAGGCAAATGTTGCTTGAATACACTGTTTCAAAGTCTGTACTGGGTACAACAGCTCTGCCAAACCAGCTTCATCATGTGTAAGGCAGATGTCAGTCAGTGTTAAAGGTGTAGTCAGCGATGTGGGAGAAAACGAGTGGAGAGGTTGTTTATAAACTAATTTAGACCCGCCTCTCCCTTCATACCTCACCCCTGGCTCCATCCCCAAAAGCTGATGGATGTGCATCATCATGGAAACGGCCGTAGAAACTGTGTAGTTGACCAACATAGCTAAGGTAACCCTGACTCGTCAGACAACTCGACTGACATTATTGATAACATCACAACAACAGTACATTCTGGCAGATTAGACAGTAAGATGAATGCCTGGTGGCTGTTACTGTTACGTGAAGCACCACAAAGCTAATGTTGCTTACCTATCCAGCAGACAGACAGCGACAACCGCGTCCGTTTTCAGGTCTTTCAATTTGCAGAGTTCCCTCCACTGTCGGGAAGCAACACCAATGTTGACCCTGGTCTTCGCTCTTTCATGGTCATAGACCTTCTTTTTCACTTAACACTCCTCTGACCTTTTTCTTTTGGGCTGTTTTTCAGCCATTGCTACTGCACCTGTTGTATCTCTCTCTTACGCTAACTGCGCACGCTACGCAACCTACGACTCCCCCTCTGTCTGATCTGCGCATGAGTATGATCGCCCCCTGGATGTAGGGGGTGTACCCTGTTTTGGTAACTCGGCCCGAGCCACAGTATTTACCTACTGAAATTCAGAGCCAAGGCTGTGTATTGAAACCGGACTTTTTTTTCAACATGCTGTCAGTGGGGACATCTTGTGGGTGGAGAGGAGAAATATGGTGAATTTGACAAATACTGCATTAGATTAGAAGATTTGAAGATCGCTGACTACACCTTTAAGCACCATCTGGGGGAGAATAAAATTAAAACTAATGTTGAAAATAATACGCATTATTCAGCGCCTATTAAAGCCTGAGAATAAAGTCTTTTGACAGCTTCTATAATGTAGGTGTTGCTATCATTGGGCAATTTAAACTTTGTTGGGGTTTGTCTGTAAGTTTGATACTTCAGAAATTTTGATAAGAAACTTCGAGACACAAACTTTTGGTCCATATTGATGAGCCTCTGGAGAGCGTAATGCTCCCATCAGCTATCCGGTCTGTACTGTAACATACTGTACATTATTTAAGAAAAACGCAGTTAATTAAAGTCTATGGTGTTATTCTAGCATGATTTTTTACCTTGAGGGCTTTTGTTGCCACTGTGGCAGCGGTCTGCAGCATGCCATCAGCGATGCCCAGCCTGTCTGTGTTCTGCAGGAATGGAGTTACCAGGGTGACATACTTGGCTCCGCTCCATGGCTTCAGCAGATTCAGCGCCCATCGCTCCGTGTCCCCACCGATGTTATCCAGGATCAGATCAAATCTGAGTAAAGAGGAGTATTATGGTAAAAATTGATAAACAGAAAAAGGACAGGGCTGCTGAATTCTCTCATTCAAGGCTTTATTTTTAACCAAAACAAGGAATAATTAATATTAGTGACGCACCCCATAGCTACATACTTTTCAGATTTCCTGTCGAGCTCAAAGGCTTCTTTCCCATTCTCACAAGTTCATGTTTGGATTCACCATGTAGCCAACTATCTTGGAACTTACATTTTTTCTCTCATCCATAAACCAGTTTTTAATGTGTATAATGTGTGTGGATACCATGCCTTATTGTGAAGCATTGTACTTTAGCTTTAAAGTTTCAATGCTTTCTTTTCAGAGGCTTAACATTCTTAGAGCACATTACAACAAAAAAATCAAAGCAAGTGGCATCAAAATCAAACCAATCACTTTGTCATTGCCCCCCTCTGAACAACTGCTTGATCCATCAAACCAACTTCCATAAGACCCCGTATGCTCCACACATCTGCTGGGAGGCAACTACCTCGCGAATGTTTCTCCATTCAACAGCTTTAGTGGTCTAAGCCATCAACACTGCAGACATCAATAAAATATTGATTTAATCTTTGTAGATGAGACTTCTTTTTCAGTTCTTCCCGTTTTCCTTGCCTCTTACTTTTGCTGTCTACTTGGTTTAGTTTTTGTTTTGCTTATTCAAATTTTCATCACTTTTATTCTAAATTTGGATATTCATTCATTCATATATATTCTTTTGTATGTATTTTGCTGTCAGTCTGAAAAACAGTAGTGTTACTGTTGTTATCATAATGAAAATCACTATTATTCTTGCTACAACAATGATAACATAAATAAATATTGATAAGGATAATGATAAAAATAAGTACAACTGTTGTTGTTGCAATAATTTTAAATAGTTTAACTGTTTTTCAGAGAGACATCTTCATTGCAATCATGAAATGACCAGAATGTATTTTTTTCTCCTGCTTTACTGTTTGAAGCTTCAAGATGTTTATTTGTTCTTGTACCAGACAATGTTCTGCAAAACACTTTCACATCACAAAAAAACATAAAGTAAAATTTAAGGCAGATCTGAAGACAAAAGAGGGACCAGCCCTGTAGAGCAAATTGTAAACAATTAAGAGGCAGGCAAATATAACCAAAACTAGAAAAGAAATCTGAGAGCGCAGATCTCTGCCAGCGCCACAGTCCTCACCCATATTGTGATTTTCACCATAAATATTAGTCCTACCTGTATTTTATCTAAAAACATATCACTAGCAATTTGGTTCATAATAATTTCTATTTTAGTTCAGTAGTTATTCACAAAAATCGCATTTTTTCATCATGGCAGGTTTACGCTGATCTGGATCAATCCCAAAATCTAATTATTTGTTCCTTGTCCCCATTTGTACATTTCCTGAAAATTTCATCGAAATCCATCCATAACTTTTTGAGTTATGTTGCTAACAGAGCAACAAACAAACAATAACATGACCTCCTTGGCGGAGGTTAAAAAAAAGGCATAATATTCAATTCTATGCCTTGTGTTTCCCTTTGTTAGAACACTGTATCAAGGTCACTCTGATAGATAAAATAATCAAAAATATTCTGTAATATTTTAAAAGAAAAAGTTACAATGCTAATGCTAAAAAGTAAAAAACTATGAGAAGGAAAACCCGGAATTTTCAAGTTTGAAAATCCTTAAATTTACAGGGAGCCACACTCAAAAAATGGAGAGGAAGCTGTGTACCTTGAATTCGCCTGCCTGCAGAAAAGAGACTTATCATGAAGCTTTATTGGCACATTTGTGGTTTAAGCCAAGAATCATCAAATTATTTTAAGGCATTTACAGAAGGTTCATGAGACATAAATAACATAAGAGGCAATCAGGGAAAAAAATGGAAATGTAGCTTACAGTTGTGGTGTAAAAAAAGATGACAAAGTAGAGAGAGACGTTGTTGCAGTAATGAGGCAACTGCAGCCAGAAGGGTCACGGTTGTCTTGGAAACAGGGGCATATACATGGATCATACACAGACATCGATGTAATGTATCTGTGGGAGTGTGTAGGAGGGATTCTCTTACTTCTCCAGAGCTCTGAGTGGCTCCTCCACAGGTCCAGCTGTGTAATCCACTACATGGTCTGCCCCCAGGTCCCTGACAAACCGCTCTGCATTCTGGGAGCAGGTCACAGTTACATGGGCTCCCCAGGCCTTCAGCATCTACTCACAAATGAAGGGTAAAGTGGATTAAAAGTGTGTAAATTACCACACAAGTGCATCAGTTTCTATCAGTTATGCTACATTGACGTTCAGGTTAAGTTTTTTTAAGAAGCAGGGTGTTATCTTCTATTTAAGAGTCACAGAGTGTGTGTTATTAAAGAGATCAAGTGTAACGTCTGCGTAACCTGAGCTGCAGTATTCGGTCAGAGGGTGAGGCCTGTGGCAGCATCGTCTGAAACCTGACAGTCTGAACAGACTTTACATAACATCACTATAGATTTCATGATCTAAATCCTTGGTCATGTTCACACCTCTGTTACAGAGTTTTTGTGAAAAGTAGGCCGACAAGGCATGAAAAGTAAGGAATACGATAACATTGTCCAGTAAATCTCTTCTCATTTTTACTGGCTTGCCTTTTACTGATTGTATATGCATACGAACTTTATGTCCTTTTGTTTGTACATGGAGGGAAAAGGAAATCATCATCAGTTCATTGAATGCTTAACAAAAATGGCATAAGAAGGTGATTCTGATTCTCTGATAATGATATGACATTTGGTTATAAAGATTAAAGATATAACATACACACTTTTTAGAAAATTGGTGTTATCAGATGTTCTAAGGCAAGAATGGATACGCTATAAGACTGGGGGTTTATCTGATTGTTTATTCGGCCGGTTCAGAGGCAATCTGACAAAGAGCAATTGGTAACCACTGGTTATATAGACATGTATGTCACATATATGGCAAATATCATGTATATGTATAGAACTTCTACTCCAGAGATGGTTAGCTGTGAAGCTTCTCAATTCATGCTTTCTATTTCTGGCGAGCTGCCAGAACTACAGTCTCCTTGCTTACAGACACATTTAGCTCAGCATTAGTCTGTATTGGTTAATACACACATAGCTTATTATATGGATAAAATAATCATATAATGATAGATGTTACATGAATTGGTTCATGACTAAATTGATTGATACATGAGTTAAAATGATACATGAGTTAAAATGATACATGATTTGAAAATTCATGCTATCAATTGGGAAGCAATATTTTCTTTCCTAAAATTGACTTTTTCTTTGCCATATACATTTCTAGCTAAAAGCTAACATTCCATTCCATTACATGCTGCCTGGAAACGTGTACTGGTCATGTGGATTGCAGACAAAGCACCCACTCTTTACCAATGGAGGACTTCAGTGTTGAACATTATTCCATTTGAAGCTTTCACATCAGCCCTGAACAACAAACTCTTTATTTTCTACTGCACTTGGAACCCTTTTTTTAATTATGTTGGAACTGATAAATCTCAAAGGATTACGTCGGGTCTGGTTGACATGGCCTGGTCTGAAAAGAAGGATAGGTAGCTTAGTTTTGTACATTACCCAAGAGTGTGTTCTCTATGTCTCTCCAAAAAACATGTCTATCTTCCATTAGCTCCCTTTATTTATTTTTTTCACATTAATTTGTATATATTTATCTATTATTACCATTATTATATATATATACTTTTTTTACTTATTTCTCTTTTACTCATTGCCCATTTGTGCTATACGCTTTGCAAAAAAAATGTCAAATAAAGATAAGTTTTTAAAAAAGAATAACTCAGCAAATATTTTAAAAAAGCCTTAAAAAAAGCTAACATTACAATTTCTTTGTTTAAAGTCTGATGTTCTGACAAAAATACTAATTTTCAAGGTTCGTTAAGAGAAAACACCCTCAAGAAATCAAAAGAGCTCCAGCAACACTTCTATAGCAGAACGTAACTTATCAGACCAACACGTTTCAGCTTGCAGTCTTCATCAGTCATCAGGAGGCCATCACAAATGACCCTGATGAAGGTCACAAGCTGAAATGTATGGGTTTGACTTGACCATGACTAACACAGTTTCCTCACTGTTGCCATAAGAACAGATAATAATGTGTAAAAAGCTGCTTTACGGGTTAGCATGACCTGCTACTGTTGCTATTTGGATTCTGTTCCGTGTATTTTGTTGTGCTGACTTGTAACAGCCCACTTTTATGAAACACTGTTCTTTCAACTAACCAATTGTTCTACTTTAACTTTAACTTCATCTAACTTCAACCAAATGGTGTGAAACTATGCAAAATTTACAAACTTGCTCTTTTTTGTAAAGAAAATATATACATCTATTATCATTAAGATTAAACATGTATTATGATCCTCTCATGTGCCTGTGAAAAGCCTTTACAATAAAACTAGAAACAGGAAATCAAGACAGAATATGCTGTGTCTGATAACAGGGGACTGAGCCGTCACATCAGCAGTGGAACTCTCTGAAGAAGTCTCAGAAAGAGGAAGGTGACCACTGCTGTGATATGTTTGTGTAACTCTGAACTACAATATTATTGACTGATGCTTGTGTAATGAAGTGTACCTTGACTGTCTAAATATAAGAAGGTTAGATGCACATTTCAGTGCGTGAGGAAGTTGCCTTTGCTGTAAATTGCACATTCTCCCTCGAAGTAAATGATCAAAAGACTCCTTTCTCATTTCGTTCTTTGCACATGCTCTGCCAAGTCTGGGGCAGTTTGGGAAATTGTCCTGACATTTTCAAAATGTTCATCACTTTTGTAAAAAAAAATAGACCTGGGTGCTGGCTTGGTGGAGTGGTAAGCAACCAGACACGACCCATATACACTCTGGACTTCTGCCAGTACAGGTTTCGAAAGCATTTCCTGTTTCAATGGAGCAACATGAAATATCCATTCAAAAAGCTTTTCAAGGTGCTCAAACCCTGATACTCTTAAGCTGATTTTTTACAGCATCTTCTAATTTTCTCTGCTGCCTTCAATTTGTGAAGCTATTTGCTTTTCTAAATTGCCATCCTGTCTGTAATCAGATTACTCAATGCTCCTTCAGTTTAGATATATATTTACCTCCGCCAAGTTTGTTTGTCCGTCTGTCCGTCTGTCTGTGAACAAAATAACTCAAAAAGTAATGGATGGATTTTGATGAAATTTTCAGGAAATGTTCAGCATGGGAAACGGAAGAACTGATTCGATTTTGGTGTTGATCTGATTCAGCGTCTGGCCGCCATGACGAAAAATGTGATTTCTGTGAATAACTACTGAACTAAAATAGATATCATTATGAATCCAAATGTTAATGGTATGTTTTCATGGTTAAGGAATCTAAATATTTCAATGAAATAAAGGTAGGACTTATAATTATGGTGAAAATCACAATATGGGTGAGGACTGTGGCGCTGGCGGAGGTCTGCGCTCTCCGAGTGCTTTTCTAGTTTATGTTTTATGTTGCCTTTTGTCCTTGTCATTCCACATTTTTATCAGAGTAATTGTTAATATTTATACTTTTTATTCTCTTTATCTAATAGGATTATTTTGGAATCACTTTATTTACATCAGGGTATTAGGCCTTGCTCTTTCTTAGCTGTATCTGTTGCTTGTAGGTTGCTATGGTTTATTTTCACCTTTACATACAAGCTTCTCCAAACAAATTGACCCTAGAGGGATTAGTAAAGTTGTTTGAATTTGAACCTAAACCGCAGTTTGCTGAGCTTTGCAGCATAAGACATCAGAATATCTTTTATATAGGGCAGCTTGCTGTGTTACATAATGACATTTGTACCTGTATGGCAAATGTTCCCACTCCACCGGATCCTCCGAGGATCAGAATCCTGCAGAGAGGAGAAACAGCAGACGTCTAGAAATGAATATGTCGACAATGTTCTCCACACAACTGTATCACAGATTCTTTCTCATTAAGATTCATGTCAGCTGGACTCAGGGCTTTAGGGTGTCGACTTCCCCGTTGTGTAAGGGAGCATCAGAGCACCCTGAGGCTCATTAGTGAGCAGGGAGGCTAACAGGGGCTAAGCTTGGATGGAGGGAAATAATTGGCCACATCAAAGAAGAAGAGCTCCTTATTGAGGTGGACAGGGAATAAGAGGAAACAGAGTGTGTCTTTGAGTGTGTAGGTGTTACAGTGTCTGTCCATGTTCCCCCACCGTTTCCTGGCACAGTTGTCCTTGTTGAGCCCCCCGGTGTTAACAAGAGCGGACCAGGCAGTGGTCGCCACGTAGGGAATGGAGGCAGCCTCAGTGTGGCTCAGAGACTTTGGTTTGTGGGAAACCTGAAAGCAAAGCACAGTTTTAATCAATACAGTCAGAAAAACAGCACTTTGAGCAGATTTTTTCATCCACCTTTTTCTTTTTTTATTTGCAATTTAAATTGATGGGAAGCAGGTGGTCGGAAGCTTTTCATTTGGAAGTCTAAAGACAGAAATAAGAATTTACATGCCACACAACAAAAAAAGCTGTTTATAACATTATTAAAAAAATATTCTTTCATTATTCCTACACTCAAGCAACAGCCAAGACTTAAAGTCATATTCCAACTTTTTCTTTGTAGGAGCCATCCCCCGCCAAGTAGCTTAGCTCAAATGGCTGGAAGTCAATGGGAAGTACTAGCATGTCTCTCCCTACAGCCATCAGATAAACTCTTCAGCAACTCTAAATGGTCCTGTGTGCCTGTTGTGACTCATTTTTTTACAGCGTTATGTTATCTTCTTCTTCTACTCCTAAACAGAGGCTTTGTTTTGTTGACCTACATCAGCGGTGGTTTGAGCTAATGATGTCTCGTTTGCGAATGAGTCCAGTCTTTTGAACAGCTCTTTTAAGTTAACAATGAGAACTGATTTGCAGTTGTAAGTGAGCCATTCTTAAATATAAATTGGCTGCAAATTTTAGAATGGATCTCAAACAAAGGGCTCATTCATAACTACGTATCAGTTCTCATAGTCAACTTGCAAACTTCACTAAGCCACAGAAAAAGTAGGTGACAGTAGAAGATAGTAGGGGTGTAGTGAAATGGTCAACTCACGAAAGGATACAAAATATGACAAAGGGCTCACGATACGGAATACTCACGATACAAAATAAAGATTACAGATAATCCCCAACAGTAGGAAGCTGTGCAAAAATCTCATTTTCTTTATTTTTTTCCTAATGCAGACATACAAAAAAATATTGCTGCATCAGTACAAAATAAATGCTCTTTGAAAAAAAAACAAAATTGTAGTTTTGTCCCCTTATTTAGACTACAGTGCAAATACGAACATAAAATCTCAATAAAAAGTGCTTTGTTGTTGTAACAATCAGGATAAGTACATTCTTGAATGAAAAGGAAAACAAACAGCAGTCATCAGAGCTGCAGTTTAGACCTATAAATGTCTGAACTGTGAACTATATTTAGCCTATAACAGTGCATATACTTCTGATCTTCAAGTATGATCAAATTCTGTCAACTCAACAGTAGATGCAACAATCGAATATTGTTTTTTATGAAGACTTACACAAAAATACAGTTGCTGCCCGTCTCAAGTTCAAAGTAGTTGGTAGTTGGTTGTTGTACTTGCCGCAGTATACGGCGAACTGTAGCGGCATATTTTGCACATGGTTGTTGTTTTGTCCACAATCTTCTCACCGTTCTCTCGTCTTTTACATGGGAAGCCAAAATAGGTTGAAAAATAAACGGGGTGGGCACGCACATCCTATGTAGGGTGCTGGATCCAAAAGATTCTAAGCATGAAAAATGTGTAAGGAGATCCGCACACCAAAAAGTAGCTCCCTTGAAAATTTGTATTTATAACAGTGACGTTTCGAGCAGAACCACTCTCAGACTTTACAAAGTAAATTCTGAGGACTTTAAAGTCTGAGGAGGAGCGGTTCTGCTTTAAACATCACTGTTATAAATAAAAATGTTCAAGGGAGCTACTTGAATTTTATTTCGTCATTTTTTTATTTAGCGAAATTTGGTGGCACGAAATTTCATTACACGCCTAGAATATAGCATAACATGATGTGGTAAAAAAAGATAAAAAGCAAGTCACAACCAGCACACAGGACCATTTGGGGTATCTGAAGAGTTTATCTGATGACTGTAGGCAGAGGCAAGCTAGAACTTCCCATTGACCTCCTGCCCAAGAGCTAAGGTAGTTAGTGGTGGGTGAAATTTGCCAGTTTCTTTCTTGTTATTCGAAAAAAATGGTATCTATCTGCTTTTCATGGATTCAGGAGCGAGGAAAGACACAAAAAAAAAAAAAAGTTGGGCTTTAAGTCCAAACAACATCTTTGGGTTCTCTGTTCCTGAAATTATTGGAAATACTTTATCTTAGGAAAACTAAAATGGAATTTCTTCAAGTTTGGTTAAATGTTTACTCTGACTAAAAGTTTTACTTAAATTATTTTAAAGGCCAAGGTCATAGCTGAGGCTCATAATGCATCATCTTTCTAAATGATACTATCTTGTTCTCTTGTTTTACTGTGCATTTAACTACCTTTTGTGTTTTATGCTATTATTTGAACTGGTGCCTTTTGGCAAAATTGCCTGTAAAGTGCAAAGCAACTTATTTTGGAAAACTCCATAAAAATGAATGTTATTATTTCATTTTTATGAGGCACCAGATAAAGAAGCTAACAAAGAGTTTGGCTGAAAGACGTATCCAATAAGACAAAGGAGAAGGGGACATCCATCTTGGTTAACCAGCTGGGAATCTCTGGTGTGACAAATAAAAGAGTGTTGATGAGGCCACAGAGAAAGCCACCACATCGTTGTTGATAAAGAGGGAAGATCTGTGGTTAGTTGCTATTAAGATGAAGGCCAGGGGACAACTGATCAACCCCAGCTGGGTTGCCTGGGTAAGGTTGTTTTTGAAGGAGCCAAAATACCTGATGACCCTTGCAGAGTAAACTACATATGTTTGGAAGTACAACGTCTGGGTTTCACATCAAAGTCATGTAAGCTCAATATCTCAAGACCGAATTTTACAAAGTTTGCCGTGTTTTGTGCTTGTACAATTTTGGCATGAGGGTCCCCAGAGAGTAACAAGTTAGATAAAGGGGAGCACAACGGTTAAAGGCTTATGACTACTGTGATTCAGTGAATGCTGGTTTGGCAGAGTGGAAAGCAAACGTACAGGTCCTGTGTTTGCTAAAGCTGGTCAGGGTTCCAGTCCCCACCCAAGACACACTTACCCTGTGTCCTCCCCTGCTCTATGTTAACCCCTTTAACAAATCCATCCACTGTTTCCCTCCACATTCAATTCCAGGGAGAAAAGCACAAAATATTTAAAAAATACATAATTAAAAAAAGAGAGTATTATAATTCATCATCTAACTTGCCATGTTGGCTGCAGGACTCAACAATTTATGAAATTGAACGCCTCAAGCCAGGTACCAGTAAGTCCATGGGAAAAATGTAAAGAGCATATTAATTTTTTTTTAACTACAGAGCAGATTGCATTTTATCAATCACATTCTTCAGTTACTATAATTCCCAGGCAGCATGTTTCACTTTCTGTCCTCAATCAGACTTCCATGAGTCACCATTACCATGTATCACAGCTGAAGGTGACAAATCTACCTCCTGATGCCAGGCGACTATTCTCATTTAATAAAGATGTTTTGATAGAACACTGTTGGTGTTAACTCACTCTAGATTTGTTAGCTTTGCTAGATTTGTAATTGTGAACCGAAACATTGATATGAGTTCCTTATATGTTCAGGTTACTTAATGCTGAGTAATACCTCATTGGCACTCAGCACCACGAACTCAGCCAGGCTGCCCTGCTTCCATGGTGGGATCGCTGCCCAAACCTGACAACACACAACAAAGTTATTCAGTGAGATAAGTTTGCTGACCACTTTAATGTTCAGTTTTTATAGGAGATAATGCAAATGCTAATGTAATTTAAATTGCTTTGAGTATGAATTCCAACATTTAAAGCAGCTAATCTTTAAAAGTTTAACATTTTAACTGTTTTCATCATATTGAATCCAAGACCCAGCTTTGGAACATTTCACTACTCAAATGTGGCTCTTATGATGTTGCAACACAAATCATCAATTTACCTTATAAGGCAACTGGAGACAAGTCTAATATAAATTAGAAATTTACAAATGATAAGTCATTTTTGTCAGATAATAGTGTCATAATAAATAAGCAAACCACTGCAGGTCAGGCAGTATGATATTATAAAACCATAATATCTACTCCCGACTCTTGTGAAGATCAATAAATACATGATCATCCTAACTGCTAAGACGTCATGACACATTGTCCCTTTGCCATTTTTGATGGTAAATAAATGCTTTAGGAATTTTATTTGGAAATGTGACTTTGTGTTCATCAGGACTTAAGAGATAACTTTTTTACCTTGATTAACAGCACAAGTCTAATATAAATTACAAATTGACTAATGATAAGTCATTTTTTTCAGATAATAGTGTAAAATAAATAAGCAAACCACTGCAGGTCAGGCAGTATGATATTATAAAACCATAATATCTACTCCCAACTCTTGTGAAGATCAATAAATACATGATCATCCTAACTGTTAAGACGTAATGACATATTGCCCTTTTGCCATTTTTGATAGTAAATAAATGCTTTGGAGATTTTATTTGGAAATGTGACTTTGTGTTCATCAGGACTTAAGAGATAACTTTTTTACCTTGATTAACAGCACAATAATTTACATGCAGAGCTGTTTGTTTTCTTTGCACGTCTGTCCAAGGTCAATCTTCATCTGTCAAAATTATTCACCTTTTCTAATTCAACAATTAATAACCAAAACCTTATTAGTAACGAAGATGAATTATTGCCTGTCTGAAAAGAATTAAGAAGGAAATGTGCACTTCTGTTTCTGTTTGGTCGAACAATGCTTCTCATCAGTGATTTTAAGCCTGCTGTATTGGCTGCTTGGAGCTCTGGGGTCTTTTTTAAAGCTAAGAAGTTAAAAAGACCAGAGTCATGCTGTATCTGAACACAGCTGGGATGACAGTGTTTAATCCTGGAGGAAGGATCTGTGTGACAAATCGGACACTGGGGACAGCAGCGGATGAACTGTTCCACAGGGCTCCGACATGCTGCGGTGATAAACCTTGTCTGGCATAACGGAGTCTAATACCAGCCAAGAAAACATCCCACATTATTACACCTGGACTGCAGGTGATAATACGCATGACATGGTCTCAGTTTCTCCAGAGCAACAAGGCTGCCCTGACTGGTGCCAACAGATCTGAGGGCTTGTGGGTTTTTTTTTTTTATATATATATATATTGTGCTGCCCTCATTGAGGGCTGTAACACAGTTTCCATGGGCAAGGACAGGTTCCTTATATGTATGTCAGTGGTTTTACTACAAGTTTCCATTATTTTTCCAAAGATACCCTGCATGAGAAATATGATATATTCATTAAAATGAGAAAAAAACAACCATTTTTCATGTTAATTGAACAAATCAAGTTGAAAAATCAAGACAGAAAGGTCTACACACATACACACATATACATATCAACATGAAATAACACCTTCAAAGAAAAATGAATAAAGTCTTTAATCACTGATTTGGTTAATACATTATTTAAGTTTAATTTTGACAGCAGACAGAGCCTCATGTCCTCCTCTGATCTTTGGTCAGGCCTAAGATAAGAAAAAAAAAGGTTGTGCCTTGAATGGAAGAAGATGTTTTGTATGTTTCACAGACTCTCAAAGCATCATATTGTTTTGGTTCTAAGATAGAATTAACCTTATTTATCCATAAAAGGATATATTTTGATAAAGATGGGGCTTAAGATGAGAAGTATGACAATGTCAACGACAGTGTAGACTTGAAAACATTCCTAAACAACTGCTCCTGAATTTATTTTGACTTATTTAAATGTATGTATCATCATTGTCTCAGATTTAAAAAGAAATCAATTTAATGTCCCATTGACTGAAGTATTTTTCTTACCCTGTCTGCAAAGAAGTCTTCTTGAAAGGTTCTTCATAAAAAAAAAAAAAACATTTTTAATGTGGCTTTTTTTTAGCATGAATGGCATTGTATTAAGTACACTGCACACAGCAGTTTTGGTCGTGTTGGTCTATATTTTGCTATTTGAAGATGTTTGTTCTTAGCACAAAGCCTGATGCAGGGCCCAAATGGCATGGATCATGTGCCTTAGTAAAACATGGGTGTGATTTGGGCTAACATAGATAGATCCAATCAGATTGTCAGCTCCCATTCCCTTTAAATCAGTTTCGCCAGATGGCTGCCTTTTTGCTAATCACATGGCAGATTTAATTGTTGGGTCTAAATTTCAGATGAATCATCATATTCTTCTCCTTTGATTGTGCCAAAACACTCAGAACACTGAGAACACTGTATAAGATAAGTTAATGCTCAGAATATTTATTTATTTATTTAACCACTGAAGCAGCCATAGCATAAGATGCCCCAGTGATTAAAAAAGATGAGTCAGGAATCACTGCACACACGTATAAGCAAAACCTCACTAATTGCATAAATCTCCAGTTCATAGCCTAAAGATTTTTGTTTATGATAGCCCTTGTAACTGCAGATAAAATACCTTTTGGCATTAAGCAATTTTCTAATTTTTCTGCTTGAATCCTTGGCCATTTCTTTACTGCATGTATAAAATGCACTAGACAGCCTGTTTTATTATCTGTGAGCAAAATCATTACTAAAATTCATTAGAGTATATACAAATACTAGAAATGTAGATCCATGTTTCAGGGATTTCTTTGATCCTGTGTGTGTTAATCCTTGTTTCTGGGAGTATTGTGCTTCCTGTGGGAAGCACAGGAATAGTGCATAGAGGAGCACTGTAAAAAAAAAAAAAAAAAGATTTTAAATTGATTTTTTAAAATAAAAACACTCTTGGGTACGTGGTAATTTCTCCAATGCATCAACAAAATGTCTGAAACACGATGCATTACAGGTAGGTTTAAAGTGTGGGCAATTTCTGCCTCCTCAAGTGAGGAATACTCCAGCTTTACTACTGATCACTTCATTCAGACAAACACTTCATTGGGCACAAATGGGAGTGAATAATCAATTGCTGTTTTAACTGCATGAGCACCCACTGTATAAATGTCAGGCAGAAACTGGGGAAGACCCCTGCAATTCATGCCAAAAGACTTTGAGCTAGGGAAAGATATGGCTCTTTAAGTTTAACCGTAAGCCCAATTTACTGTGCCTTTACAGCAAAGCGCTGCAACAAGGCTGCTCTATATTTAGATTTAATGGCAACAAAGAAGTAACTTTTTTTACCCCAATGCAGTTCAAGTTCATCATACCATCGCAGTTTTCCTGATATTGTATTAAAAACAGAATCTCAGTATACCTTACATATTGGGCCTATACCCTGCTGGATTATTTCAGAACAATGGGGTAAGTTTGAACTTCTCAGTAAGAACACTTCCCATATTACCCGTTTCTTAAAAAAAAAAAAAAAAGCCCTAGTTACAAACTCTTTGGTTATGCTGATTTTTTCTTACCTCATCCCTCTCTCTGAAATACTTGACATTCAAGCCACACTCCATGATGATCCCTGACACGTCACGTCCCAGGATGAGCGGGAACTCACTGCCGGTCTGTTTGATGTTTAGGGGATCTCTCTTCATAGACAGTGATGAAGCACCATAACCACCTAAGAGAGAGTTCAGGGGCTCATTAAGTGTAGAGCTTTAGAGCAGTTTAACATTAATGTGATAAAATGGGCTGCTAGAGGTCATTTAATGTCCGATGTGTGTCCTGGTGTGTTGACTGTTTATATCATGTCTTTGATGTCTATTAAGCATGGATTTTACATTACATTTAAAAAAAAATAATTTCATATCTGTGAAGGATCACATGCAGCTCTTCTCCCTCCCCTTTGGAAATGATCTGATCTGAGGGGTCAGACAGGCTACAGCAAACTATGATAATGAGCACTGCGCTGATTGGCTGGTCAAATTTTGTATGATGAGGGATGAAGGGGGAGGTTCCAGGGCACAATAAGACTTTTCATAACAGTCAGGGTTTATGCCTGTGACGAGCAAAAAACAAGTAGGTGGAGGCTGGATAGAAATGATGTCATAAAGTCCAGGAAATAAAAAACTTATTATCAAATTAAATCAACTGAAAATCAGAATATCAATTAATATCATTGTCTATGTAACAGTTTTATGTTGAAATTCCTTAGCTTTAAAGTGATATTCCGGGATGGAACAAGTTGGGTCCTATCACAAGGTTTAGAGCAGAAATTACCCCTACAGCAGTGTTTCTGTGTCACAGAAGCCCAGGGCGCTGGGAGCACACACCCCCTTCCTCCTCCCGTTCTGCTTGTCTGCTGATTTGGCTGCACTCACACGGGGCCATATTTTCCTTGATCAAAAACACAAATAAACTGACTCCCACCAAAAAAGTCTGATATCGGTCTGCATTCACGCTTTATTTAGAGAATTTTCAGCGCGTTAGAGAGAGCCAGAGCTGCAGCGGAGGCTCTGCAGCCACAGCTGAGTCTCTTCCGCAGAGGCCGTTTCACGGCGCTACGAGAACTAGACCCTTGTTTAGCAGTGTTTTTGTGTGAAAGTAACACACTGAAAATTCTCTAAATAAAGCGTGAATGCAGACCGATATCCGATTTTTTCGGTGGGAGTCCGTTTATTTGTGTTTTTGATCAAGGAAAATATGGCCCCGTGTGAGTGCAGAGAAATCAGCAGACGAGCAGGACCGGAGGTGGAAGGGGGTGTGTGCTCCCAGTGCCCTGGGCTTCTGTGACACAGAAACACTGCTGTAGGGGTAATTTCTGCTCTAAACCTTGTGATAGGACCCAACTTGTTCCATCCCGGAATATCACTTTAAGGTGGAGAATCAAAATCCTATTGTGATGAAACTGGCGACATACACCACCTGTAAGCTCCAAATAATACAGCCCATTTGTTTGCAGGCTGGTAAATTCCCTTTTTTAGCTCTTAAATGGGCAGGTAAAGTTTGATTTACTATCACTATTAAATGAAACAATTTGCATGCTGTTGGTGTAGTAAAAATGCTTTAAGTTATTTCCAAATTTTGACATCTGTATTGGTATCAGCTGGAAGTTTGAAATTATCAAAATACCAAACATAAGCACTTGTATTGAAGTACTGAATGAAAGCCTGGGTGTCATGGCCACGCCAGATTAAGTACCACTTAATTGCATTTGGAAGTTTACCATCAATTAAACAGGGCTGATGTCACAAAGACAATAATATATTTCTTTGCTTGATTTTGATTTAAGAGGAGCATGTTGTAATAGAAGGTATAGTGTAAAAACACAAAGTACAGCTGATAGACAGAAAAACTGTTTTATCTTCTGAGTATTGTTTTAGTGTTTGTGTATTACACCCCGTTTGGTGCCAGTTTTCTGAAAAGTGTCATTGTATGTTTTTACTCATCACATGCAAGCCTAGTTTGAAATGGGCTTATTAATCAATAGGTAAGGGTTTTATTTGGCCTATAATTCTGTTCCACACAAAACCATGTTACTGTTTGCTTGCTGCATCTCCACTCTGCTGTTTGAGATTTACTCTACAGATAAATATGTGTTAAGCAAAGCTTCACAAATAGCCACATTCAGTGTCTCAGTGTGCAATAAGTTTAAGCCGGGTGATAACATTTAAATTTCCCTTAAGCAGACACAAAGTCTACCACAACGTTTACCCTCAGTCTCCAACTCTACTCAACCCACTTCCTTTAAGACTTCAATGTGGTGTACAGGGTGGGGGGAGAACGATGGCAGGCAACGATGTTCATCTTTAGAAACATAAAACCGCAGAAAACATTTCTCTATCATTCTAAGAAAAGGGCTATAATATGGTGTACGGCCTACTTGGTGCATTGTATGTATTTTACTAAATTAAGGTTTAGCATATGTGCATAATATTTACTCCAAAATAGCTGCAATGTGTCAAATGTAAATAAAATACAACGCGATGGGTTATAAAACACTGAGCCGTTGTGCTTAAATGAATGATGAATAAATGATGATTAACTCAATGAACAGGGAAAAAAAATGTACATGTCAAATGTTCAAATTTAGAAATGCAGGGCTCCAGAGTGCAACCATTTTGGGCGCACATGCACCCAAAATTTGTAAAAGTGCACCTAACATTTTTTCTTGGGTGCGCTGGTGCACCAAGAAAAAATGTTAGGCGCACTTTTAAAAATTTAAGTTGACAAAAGTAACGAGGTAGCGGAAAAATCCGCCAAAACCGGACAAGACACAGAAGCTGCTTCCACTCTGTTCTCTGTCCCTGCGTTGCATCTTCAGAAGCTGCAGGCTGTAGGCCACACAAACACATGCACACAGCCTTCAGTAATCATCCAATCAGCTGTTCGTAAGCAAATGAGCCCAGACAGAGCCTGACTGTGGTGTCAGGTTTCAGCTCAGAGCGGTAACTCTTATGAAGCATCTTATTCTTGTTAAAAAATAATCTTTAACATTATATAAAAGTTATGGAGAGTGACAAAATGGTGACCTTATGGCATTAAGGTGACTCTAAGAAAAATTTTTGGTGCACCTAATTTTAGTGCTGGTGCACCTTCAAAAATTTTTTAGGTGCACCGTTGCAACCAATGAAAAAGTTAGTTTGGAGCACTGAAATGTCATTTTTTCAGAAGAGAACACGGGTTTGAAGTAAAATTAAATGAATTTTTAATGGAACTGAAATTGAGCGTATACGAAACCAAATTCTTGGGGGCGATTTAAGACCATAAATTTAGTTGGAAGCCTCATATAGAGTACATAAAACAGAAATTATCTAAATCTATTGGCATTATTTACAAAGTAAGTGATTTCATTAATAAGAAAAGGCTGCATATGTTGTATTTCTCACTTATATTGCCATATATGTCGCATTGTGTTGAGGTTTCGGGAAAAACTTAAAAAACATGTGTAGGCCCTATAATTAAACTACAGAAAAGAGCCATCGGAATAATAAATAAAGCTTCCTATTCTAAAACCACAAATAAATTATTTACGGAGTCAGGCACATTAAAATTTCTCGATATTGTCTCCTTAAAGACATTAGAAATACTATTTCAAGTGAAAAATAAAAGTCTTCCCACTAGTATTCAATGTTTTGTTTTTTTTAATTAAGAGAAAAGAAATACAACTGAAGGGGGTTGAGTGTCTTTGAAAAAAGAAATGTAATAATAAATGTTAAATACAGATGTGTTTCATTTTTGGGAGTTTAATTGTGGGATAGACTAGATGATGAGTTGAAGTTGTGTATATATCTGTTGAGTTTCAAAAAAATATTAAAAGGTGAAAGAATAAGGGATAGTAATTTAAAATGACTTAGCTATGTAATAATTAAGAGGAATAATTCGGAGTAAAACTTCATATGTTTTAACTTTACTTGTATTACCGATATTCTGGTTAATTTTATGGATTGAACAGGGTAGGCAAAAATAAGCATGGGCTTCAGCCTATATTCCTTTTTTTGTTAGAGTTTGTTAATTGTTTTCTTTTTGAGATAATGCTTAGCTTTGTTTATGTTTATATGTTCTTTTTTTCCCATTTTTATTTATTTTGCCATCAGCAATACAGGGATCATTCAATGAATTATTAATACAGAACTGTGAGCAGCCTCCACCCCAAACCCCTCCCACTTGCAGGTAGATCACACACACACACATATATATATACATATATATATATATATATATATATATATATATATATATATATATATATATATATATATATATATATATATATATATATATATATATATATATATATATATATATATATATATATATATATATATATATATATATATATATATATATATATATATATAACAAAGATATACACATACATACCTACACATAAACACACAAATACACAAGTATAAAATAATACTGATAATATATGCAAATGTAATCATCTTGATAAAATAAATAAATTATAAGAATAATCATAAAAAATAATGATAATAATAATAAAAAATAAAATAATAAAAAAAATAATAAATAAAAATGATAATAGAAAATTAATAAATCAAAAGGGTCATCCAAATGAATCAATCACAAGGTACACAACTTCAGAGTTTTCATATATGTTAAGAATGGCTGCCATGTCTTGTAAAATTTTCCTGTAGAACCACCTAGTGTACACCTTATTTTCTCCATGTGTATATACCTCATAAGTTCTGCAACCCACAGATCATGAGTAGGGGGAGCCTCCTGTTTGCATTTCATAAGAATAAGTCGCCTGGCAATTAAAGCAGCAAAGGCAATAGCATTAACGAAATGTCCAGGGATGTGCGCGTCCTCTGGAACAACTCCGAAAATTGCAATCAGTGAAGAGGGGTTTATTTTTGATCCAAAGACCACAGAGAAAGTATTAAATATAGATATCCAATAACTATGAAGTTTAGGGCATGTCCAAAAAGTATGGATGAGGGAGCCAGTCACGGTTTTGCATCTGTTACATAAGGGATCCACCCCTGGATATATTTTGGCCAGTTTCTCCTTGGATAAATGGAGCCGGTGTAAAACTTTGAACTGTAAGAGTCTTATATGTTCTATTTACCTCCGCCAAAGAGGTTATGTTTTCGAGAGAGTTTGTTTGTCTGTCTGTCCGTCCGTCTGTCCATCTGTGAACAAAATAACTCAAAAAGTTATGGATGGATTTTGATGAAATTTTCAGGAAATGTTCAGCTTGGGAAAAGGAAGAACTGATTCGATTTTGGTGTTGATCCGGATCAGCGTCTGGCCGCCATGGCGAAAAATGTGATTTTTGTGAATAACTACTGAGCTAAAATAGATATCATTGGGAATCCAATTGCTAATGGTATGTTTTCATGGTCAAGGAATCTAAATATTTGGATGAAATAAAGGGAGGACTAATATTTATGGTGAAAATCACAATATGGGTGAGGACTGTAGCGCTGGCAGAGGTCTGCGCTCTCTGAGTGCTTTTCTAGTTTGTAAGTTGATGCACATAATTTAAGTTCTTTGCTGTATATTCTAGGGATGGGATGAAATATCATTTGGCAATATATCGCGATACAGTACGTGACGAAATGCATCGAGTTTGAAATATAAAGACGTCATGTCCGGTAATAGCGCATGTGACCAGAAGTGATGACAACAAACATTAGCACCAACTACCTTGCCTCCAAAAAGCCTAATGATGGAGTCAAGTGAGGTTGAAATTGAGGACGCTAAGCCTGGATACAAGTCATCTGTCTGGCAGTATTTTGGCTTTCTCATTAAAAAAGACGAAGACGGCGAAAACAAGCCTACCGCTCGTTAGCATACACTCTCTCTAACCTCTCTAGGGTTAGAGAGAGTGTTATTGTTTGCGTTTGGCCTGTTAGGCCTTGTGTTTTCCTGTGTGCAACTCAAACAAAAACAAATAAGTTGTAATTTCACAGTAATATTTCTCTTTTTTTACTTTTTTGATTTTGTATCGTGACGTACCGTATCGTGACCCGGGCATATCGAGGTGCAGCGTAAGTGTATCGTCCCATCCCTAGTATATTGTGTGAAAAATAAAATATTTATTCATTCAACAAAAGATACTAAAGTAGAATATTTTGAAAACATTGAGATGATTTTAAAAAATAAATCTGTGTGAAAGGACAAGGCGGAAGGAAACAACTGTTAGGCAGCTATGATCTATTGGTCCCTGTATAACTTACTTCTGTCTGTTTATTAGGGATGGGTACCTTTCACATTTGAACTGACACCATACCGATGCCCGGTATCTGGGAATCGGTATCGGTACTCAACGGTACCAATTTTCGGTACTTTTGCGTGTTTATGGGGTAATAAATATTAATTTGTTTAATATTATGATCTCTGCTGACGTCATTACGCTATTGCTGTGCTGCGTTCAAGTCCGGTATGGAAATTCACCTACTCTACCCAATAGTATGCCTGCTTCTTCCACTCCCTCACAGTCACAAGGATGTTTAGGTACCCAAAATGGTACCGTTTGTTTTTCCGTGAATCGATACTCGGTAGTACCTACAGAATTCGGTCGGTACCTCTTAAAGTACCTAATTTGGTACCCATTCCTACTGTTTATTAACATCTGCTTGTCTGTTGCTCTGTGTGGCCCTGTGTCTGGCAACCAGTCCACTCAGTGTCCACTGGCGTAATGCTCCAGAAATATATTACTGAAATATTTGTGTGTATGGTATGTTTGTGTGTGAAAAGAGACTTTTCCTCTGATGCCACCTCAAACACAAAGTGTCTCACTCACCTCTCATGCTGACGTCTATTGGGTTGAGTCCTGCTGCGAGCACTTGGACAACAACCTCATTGGGATAGTTGATGACGGGGAAGCTGGCGTTTTTAGTGAACCTCAGCACATCATTGCTTCCATATTTATCTATGACCCAGGCAGGCATGACAGTTCTGCAGGACCTGCTAGTGCTTAACAGTCTTTTATGGCTGCCATGCCAGGACATCGATGTTTTCATTTTACTAACGTGAAACAAACACCTACGATGCACTAAATGACAAACAGAAGTCATCGTATAAATCGGAAATGCCTGAATTAAGAAAAAAAGCTACACTTGTTCAGTAGTGCTTCTCTATCTATACAGTTGGGCAACAATAAATGATTTTTCTAACCTACTGTAAAGCTGGAGCTGCCTTTTTAAAGGAGACATGTCCCTCCAGCAGAAGCACTTCGGAATTTTAATGCGTCAAAAGCGATAATTATCGAATAGGACCATCACTCCTCTGTCCTCCACCGTGACATGCCACTTCCTGGACCGGTGTCTGACGACTCTGCTGTCCACCAATCAGCGAGCGCATTCTACAACGGCTGTCCAATCACAGCAGCTGCTGTTAGACCAGATAACCGAAACAAACATGGCGGCCTGCTGGTGCTACACACTGCACGAAGGTTGTTTTTAATTTTCTAAGGTTGTAACAGAGTCACGGTAAAAATGCTGGGACTGACGATAAGAGAGGTCAGTGCGTATATTTGTCTCTGCTTTCAGCTTGTTCCTCCGTGATTCTGTGTGACTCTGCTGCATTTTAAGACTGGTTTGTGCTGAAAATTCTCAACCTGCTGTAGTGAAATAAAATAATTTACTGAGTTACTGTCGTACACCAAGTAAACAGATACAATTGTTGACTATCATCATATTTTCTGTAGATCTGTCTGCACTCTGACCAGTGATGTAGGTTTAATTACTGTTGGTTGAGGGTTTTAGAGGAGTAGTCTTTTAATTATTATGGTCATTTATATTATCGTCAGTTTATTTGGAACATATTGAAACTGAAGATGACACAACGGAAGACAAAGCAGAGGGCTGCAGATCAAGATCAATACAGAATTGCCACAATGGGTTCTCTTTTGTTGTTGTTCTGAAAATAGGATGTGACATGAAGTACAGAGCTCTTCCAGTCCTACTCCTTATTCCCAAAAAAGCCTGCCTCATTCAAAATATCACCAAATAATACAGCTTAATACTACAGCAAAAGAAACGCCTTTGCAACACAATTGCTTCTTTTAAGTCACTTTTAAAAACATATTTTTACAGAATTGCTTTTATGTGATGCCGTCTTTTTAGTCTTTTATTTTCCGTCTTTCTCTGTGTTTTAGTCTCTTTTCCTTTTATTTGTGTCTCAGTCTTTTTTATCCTTTTATTTGATGGTATTTTTCATATCATTTTGGCTTCATCTTTTATTGACGTCTTATTTGTTATTTTAACAGACTGGTGTCTTTATTTACTTTTAGTTCAGATTATTTTATCTTGCGTCATACTTTTAATCTCTTTATAAAAATCTTTTAAGGTCACTGTGTTATTGTTCTATCTCCTTTTTCATCTCTACTATTTTATATTGTCCTTTTTATGTTGCTTTGATTTTCTATTTGGTCCTCATGGTCTCATTTTAGCAGCAGTGTTCCTGTATTGTCTGGGTTCCTATGACACATGGAGGGGGCCTTTTGAATCATGGGGCTGGAGTCACTGGACATGGCACTTGTGCATGTTAGATAGAACCATCAGGGTACAGTTTACACTTGAGTTTTCAGCCTCTTGTGTGTTGCTGTATCCTGGTGTGTTGTGTCTTCGGCCCCATGGGGATCATTGTGCCGACTTTTGGAGTTAAACTGATTTATGTGTTGTGGAACTTTCTCATCTTCATTTTGCTATTTGTGTATGTCCTAACTGTTCTTTGATTTTAATGAACCTTTTTCGGTTGTTCTTTTTTCCTTGTGGTTAAACTCTTGTGCTTTGTTATCTTATGTTCCTGACTGCTGTCAAAGCACTTTGTAAACTAATGTTTTTAAAGGTGCCATACAAATAAAGGTTATTATTATTATTACAATATTACCCACAATACAGATCGATCAACTTTAATGCACACCCTAGTTCAAGGCATATCCTTGTTCCTTTATTTAATGCAATGCTAGTTTGTCACTACCTGCACAAACAGATATTTCATCCTTTTTTTTTTTTTTTTAGATTTTAACCATTTAATTGTCATGACGCCACCACGTTTTATATTAATTTAAGAAGATTTTTTTGGTTTTGTATAGATACAGCCTCAGATGTGTCAATCATTTGCAGCAACACTGATTTGTATGCATTGTTATTGCCTGTTCAGTTTTACAGCTAAGCGCAAAAATTAAACTTTTCTTAAGGTAGCCACAAGATATATATTATTTACTGGTGAAAGAAATATTATTCTCACTTTTTATGGTTGATTTTTAAAACAATAGCAGTTCTTAATAAATACACCAAATATTCAAGAATAATTCAATATGTGAAACTTTAAACGCCAGTATGCCACTGAGTTTTTAAAGGGAAAAAATAAGGAAAACAGAATAATTTTTAGTATATAGCATGCAAAGTAAACTTCTTAAATCATTGCAGCCTGTGTTATTACAGGATATGTTAGTTGATTTTGATGCATTTTTACATTTTGTGTAGAGTCAAATACTCATACTCACAATTAAAATGATGCAGTCTGGTGCAGAGTAATGAAATCATCAAGTTCAAGGCAAAAGCTGAGATTTGATATAAAGATATAATAAAATGCATATATTATGTTTTAATGGAAGTGAGATCAAGAACTGCAATTTGACTGGGTTTCAGTGGCAAAAAATGTGTACGAATACAAATGGTGTTTTAGATTTACTGTAGGAGCTAAGCTGGAATGTACAAAACTCTAAAATTCATCTCATATGCATAGACACAGCCAAAAAGCATGTATAATGCACATAACCATCTCTAAGGCTAGAATAACAAAGTTCATTACTGCACCTTCAAAAGCTTAACTGCTGATGTTATGAAAATCATGCATAAGGTTGGTCCCTAGATTTTTGGATAGTTGATAGTATGTATATGATCATAAATATCTCGGGTAGAAAGGGGCTTTAAATCACACATGACATTGAAAATTTAATATGACTGAGAATTTGCCGCTTAGCATTAAGCCTATGCCAAGTTTTACTTAAACCATGGTTTTGATTTTCAGAAACAGTCTGGGAGCAAAGTAAACAATCTTGTTTCCTCTTTGTTTTTTGTTAATTCGAACACCTCTTAAGTAAAACTCACAAAAACACCCCCCTGGTGGCCTGAAGATCAGCTCCACTGGGGTCATTCAACAAGTCTTTGAAAGAGTGTTGGGATGAAGAGGGGCTCTTTCTGCAACCAGACAAAATATTAAATTTGATATTCCAATCTGTATCAAAATTTTCCAAATGTTATTAGAAGCAATTGATCCGTACAACAGGGAAATGAGGGGACCAAAAAAAAAAGCGGAACAATGACAAGTTGGATAAACCAATCATTGAATCAAACCAGACAGAAACCACAGGCTGAAAAATGAAGCCAGTGTGATAGTACCAAAAAATGTTGTTCCTTCAGGGTCCACTTGAGGCTGGAAACTCAGAAGTATCGTATTCGTGTCTTGTCTTGAGATGTTCAGATATAACTTTTTCCCTCTCCATACCGACACGATACTTGTGTTGTGGGTATCGGCCAATACCAAGTACCAATCTGACCCCAGTATGTTATAAACAAATGTCATGACTGTGATATGATTATCATCGTGGTAAGGCCTGGCTCAGGTTAAACCCTTTGTAAAACATGAATAAATCCAGCTATGGTGCAGCATGATTGTGCTAGTTGGCTTAGCTCCAAGCCTCCGTCAGCTGGCTCTGACACACTTGTCTGTTGTGTCTGTGTCACATGATCAATTCCTCCAGGTCCCTGCAGGTCGCAGCACAGCACTACTGTTGTAAGAGTGGCAAAAAAGAACTGTACCAGAGTTTAGCAGTGCTAAACAGAAAGATTACTAATTTAGAAAATCTGTATCGAATGGTGCCTGGACTTCAGTACTCGCCAATACTGATACCAGTATTTTCAGCTGTATCAGAGCATTTTCCAATACTGGTATCGGAACAACTCTAGTCTTGTCAATGTAAATGCTCTCACTTTACAGGGGAGGTTTGTCTTTTATATCATGATTGATTTGATTTTATCAAGCATTTGGTGTTTTGAAAAGATATAGACTGTGTTGACATGGGTACAAGTCCATGTTGAGTTTCTGTTGGTCATGTGACTGTAAGACCTGACCAACACAGCCACGAGAGACATTATCTTAAGGAATAACACAATCAAATGACACTATGCATAATCACTCAGCAGAAATTAAGACTGGTTTGTATGGGGTAATTAATATCCTGTTGTATGGATTTTTATGGGCCTCTAGATTGCCTGTATGTAATCTGGTCAAGCATATTAAGTAGGGTGACTGCTGCAGATAGGCTTTAAAAGAGAGCGTTAGTAACCTAATAGTGACACTATTCAGACTTCATCTAATACTTTACACTGTCACTAGTGGTAATCTTTAAGGCCCAATCTTCACATCAAGCTGTCAAAGAAATATTGTGTGAAAAAATAGCAACAAAAAGCTCTGAATTTGGAGGAGGGGAAGTGAAAAGAAACAATTATTATATTATTATTATATGTGTTTCTAAGCTGTACTTAATAACAGTAACAGATGGTGTGATAATAAAGCAGGGGGCAAAGATCAATGGTGGCGGAATTTAATTCAGCTTTTTATAAGAATCCTTCAACATCATATTGAGTGACTGACGCAATGTAATGACTTTATTAATTAAATGCAGTGTTGCCAAATATGTTTATAGCCCTTCTAGTGTCTGGCACCTGTGAAATGTACTATTAAGTTAAAGTGTATGCTAGACTACATTGTCTGTTTTGTCATTGATTTCTCAGGTATCTTTAGCACTCAGGGACGGCAGGATTTCTCCAACAGAGCTGTGTAGGAAGTGTCTGAACCGCATCAAGAGAACACAGCATCTTAACGCTTACATCACTGTGACCGAGGAGGTAGCTCTGAAGCAGGCTCAAGAGTCTGAGGCTAGACTTCTGGAAGGTGAGTTCAGGGGAAAGTCTTTTTTTGTATCACCTCTGTGGAGACATATGAGTCACTTCTTCGCCTGTTCTCCCTTCAGGGAGGCCTAAAGGTCCTCTAGATGGAATCCCATTTGCAGTCAAGGACAATTTCTGTACAGAAAATATCAAAACAACATGCGCCTCCCGGATGCTGAAAGGTCTGTATGAACTCCAGTTAGATAAGGTGTTTCACCTCAAATTCCCTCTCTGCTGCAGACTAGTTGTTAAAATCACTAATGCATTTTTCTACAGACTACACTCCACCCTACAACGCTACAGTGGTCCAAAAGCTATTTGACCAAGGGGCTGTTCTTATGGGGAAGACCAACATGGATGAGTTTGCTATGGGGTAAATCTATCTCTTTATGTAAGAAAAGATTAAAAGTAGATATAGGAGTAGAGCTGGGGAATATACCCTGTTCAAGATATATTTTTAAACAGGGTGTATATTCGGACTGTCTTGTTTTTGTTAATGAGGTTTATTTTGTTTGCAGTTGGAAAGTTATAATTGTTCCCAGGCCTTAACGGTGTTTTCCATTAACCGTGTAACACGGATGGACGGCACATTCCTCTTAAACATCTTCCACGGATAGTTGAGGATAGCTGAAGATCCTCTGACTTCCCAGTGGGAAATTCCAATCAGTGCGTTCCCAGTGACTTATCTAATTTGTATCCCATAAAATCTGAAGTCCAAGTTCAGCTGAAACACACAACAAGAAAAAACAAAACAAAAAAAAAAACAATCTCTGCATAAAGATACTTCATAGCAAGAACCGCTAACAGTAATCTGATCACTGATCACAAGAGAATCTGTTTAAATGTTTTCCTCCAAAATTAGATTGTTTACTTTATTTAATCTTAAGAGCATTCATCAGGAAAGTGTAGTCCAATTGTCCAAAGATCATGAAGTTTCTTGACTTTTTTATAACACTTTTTTTTTTTAAATATAAAAGATGCCATAACCCCGCACCACAAAACAGTGCTTTTATGTTTAGAATTGTACTGTAAATATTGTTAATGATAATAGTGTTAATTCTTTGGCCTTTGTTCATAGTCTCACTTTTACCTGTTTCATTTGTTTGTGTCCTATTTTAATAGGAGACAATTAAATTGTTATTTCTTAAAGATTTTGCATATTGTAATTTTTAATTATAAGGGGTTCGGACATCGACACAATCCACCCTCCACTCAATTGCAAATTAATTTCTATTATTCTCTTGTGTTATTTCAATGCCTATATCTGATATTGCTACTGCTATACTGTGTTTAAGAGTAACTGTAAAAAATGTGTCCTTGGGGATTAAAACAGTGTTTCAGATTCTGAAATATTGCTTACATTAAGGACGTTTAGGGAAAGCAGTGATCACCAGCCTGTCATGTTGTATGCCCCACATTTCTGGTTGAGGCAGAGGTATTTGTCAAATTAGAAAAAAATCTTATCCATCAATGATGGATAATGATCCAAGAAAGGTGACCATATATTAAGAGAGGTAATGTATCCCAAAGTTTCTATTCTTTTCTACCGAAAATAGGGCGTGTATGGGTATAGTTCTGGTGGTTCGAGTTATCTTCACCCTCACCCAAAAATATACTGTCTAATCAGTGTGATTTTTATAAAACACAGTCCTGCTACATAGATAAGCTTTACTGTCTGTATCAGTTATAGAAATAAAAACAATAAATTAAATTGAGAGCCTTAGGGTGAAAATGCTGAACACCTGCTGCCAACTAGAGACCAAAGGCTTGACTACCATACGAAACTACCATCTTAAATTCTATCGATTATTAGTAAACAGTATTTTGGTATTGTGCTATAAAATACAGATTCACTATTGCATTGGATTACGTTGGGTTATAAGTGCATCAATATTTTCTTACACACTTCTACCTTCTATCACCAATCATTAAAGTAATCAATATTTTAATGTTCAAAAACATGATGATTTGGAGTTTAGAACATTTTGACAAACTCAGTTTACTGAAATAATGACCTTGTATTTATTCTTCTTTTTGTAATTCAGACCATTTTTTAAAATTTAGACCAGCTGTAAGAGGATGGCAACAATTTTTGATTGCGGACTATAAAAATCTGTATTCTTTCCACCTAGCTTTAGTAACTATTAGCTTTCAATTTTATCTCAAAAGTGCCACATAAGTTCAGTTTAGCTGATTTAAAAAATCTTACATTGGATTCTCTAACTTCTCTGACTGCTGGTCCTGTGATATCAAACAGTTGTTAGTATTGTTTGATTTATGCTGAAATCCTGTCTGAGTTTATATAGAAGTAATGAAACAGTTACTGTCTTTTTAAAAAAGTGAGCTGTAATATATCTGTTGTTTCTGTTGCCTTTGTTGTAGTTATGTTTTCCTGTCATATTCATGTTCATCTAAGGAAAGATGAATGCATTTTAGGGGGTTTGTTAAACCTGCTGCAGTTGTTTTATTGATTTGTTTGTTCATGTCACAGTGCAGGCAGTACTGACGGGGCTTTTGGTCCTGTGAGGAACCCCTGGAGTTATGCTGCTTCATATAGAGACCAGACCGGAGCAGCAGACTCGGACTGGGTCGTCACTGGAGGGAGTTCAGGAGGGAGCGCTGCAGCTGTGGCCTCACTCACCAGCTACCTGTAAGAAAACAAACTCACATTCTGTTATCCTCATAAAGGGAGCCATTGAAAGAAGAAACAGTGGATTAAAGATTCTGTCTAAAGTGAAAGGGTCCAAAGTAACTGATTTGAGCTGATTTAATCTTTTCTGCAGGGCTTTGGGTTCAGACACAGGCGGCTCAACTCGTAACCCTGGAGCTTTATGTGGTGTTGTGGCCCTGAAACCTACCTATGGTCTGCTGTCCAGACACGGCCTCATCCCTCTTGTCAACTCCATGGACGTCCCAGGCATCTTGACCCGCAGTGTCAGTGATGCAGCAGTCGTGCTAGGTAGGAGACCAATCATGACTTTTCATCACACTGATGTAGGCACCGTAGAAACTACACAGTATTTCTATAATTTTGTATGCATTTTATCTCAACTATAGTCGTTAATCTATGATTTTGTTGATGCTGCTCAGATATCCTTCAAGGCCTTGACATTAGAGATTCAACAACGGTTCCTGCCCCCTCATCAATGACAGAATTACCTGAAGATTTGGATGTCAGCAACATCTGTGTTGGCATCCCTAAGGTAAGTTCAGACCTTACTCTTAGAGCCAGGTCTTAGAGCCAGCAATGATGTGCTTTTTGAAATCAAGCTATGAAAAATATGTAATGTAATAATCTGCTTCCATTGAGATATTTTTACCTACATCTGATCTAGTTATTGATATCAAGTTCTTACTGATTTTTGGAGATTTTAACCCTTTTAAATGCCAGTATTTTTGTACTAATGCCACCATGTTTGAAGATTAGATAAGAGGAAAAATGATTATTTTTTAACAAACAACACATAAAGCAGATTTTTACTTTGCTTTTAAAAGTGTGTTTTTTGTGCTGTTTGTGTTTCCTCTATGTAATTGTATGTCAGGAGTACCATGCCCCGGGGCTGTCCAACGAGACTCTGACACAGTGGAGTCGTGTTGCTGACATGTTCGAGAAGGCAGGGGCTCAAGTGAAGCAAGTGTCCCTCCCCCACACCCAGTACTCCATCGTGTGTTACCATGTTTTGTGCCACACTGAGGTGGCATCCAACATGGCACGTTTTGATGGCCTTGAATACGGTATGAGCCTTACACTCTAGTTTTCAAACTTTGTATGTCTTTGCCCTGTTCAAATCTATGTCTGAATCTTTCTATCTTTAAGGTTGGTGTTTCAGAATAGGTTGAGTTGAGACTTTTGGTCTGCAGTTACAAAGCTTACTGCTGAAACATAATCCTATGACAAATGTGCCCAATCAGTGGCTCAGTCTCAATTCAAGGGGCAGCAGCCTCTGCAGACTAGGTAGACCACAGAGGACAAACTTAAATAAGACAGTATGGAGCACAGAATTTTAATATCACCTACTGTTCCCACTCTTGCTTCTGTATTTCTAACACCTGACCTTTTATCAAGGAATTTATTATCTTTTACAGATCATAAAATTTTCAAAGCACCTTTCAAAAAAAAAAAAAAAAATTCCTTTATTGCAGCTTATTGACGTAGGTAAAACAAATTACTTAAACTTTATTCGGTCATATAATTCTTTATAGGTTTAAAATGTCCTTTAATATGTTGCATGATGTATCTTGCATGATGGAGTACTTCTGTGCACAAGACAACAAAGAGAAGTACCAGGACTTCTTCCTCTCTTAATGTGAACAGTGGTTGTAGTTGCCTGAAACAGCCAATTCTTTGGGTCCTGCCCTAATGGACTTACCGCTGTGACAAAATACCACTCTGACATCTGTAGTTCTTGCCTAGTGTCTCAGAGTAAAAAGTCCAGGCTGTACAGAGAATACAGAGCTGTTGAAAATTGGGTGGAACTATGTACATAGAACTACCCTCAATTGACCAATTACCACAGAGAAACCCAGTCAACGAATCAGACCAGACTGGGTCCATGTGAAGAGATGGGGCTTAAAATGACAGAAGCTCCAACAGAGGATCTCTAACAGTAGATCGTACTCTTCGCCTTGCAGAGCAGACGGACCTGCCTGAATCTGAAATCATGCATCTCCGTCTTGCCAGCCTTCATTGTCCAACGGTTTCACTCGGCTAAATGCTTAACGGCCCAATCGGGGAAGAGAGGCAGGAGCAGCGGGAGATGATGGCGTGACGACAACAGGCAGTGACTTGACACAGGAAGGGAAGTCACTTCCTGTTGTACAAATAATGGCGGCTAATGTCAGTTAGCCTGTGCTCATCATGGTTACTCAGTTATACTTGGCGAAATATGCTCTCCTCAGAAGTTTACTTTGTGGGGATTGTCTTTGACGAGGTTCATGTCACACATAAGTGTTAAATGATACATCTATGTGGTATAATTTAACGTGTAACGGTAGTCTTAAGGTAGTTAAGCTATCAGCTAACGGTCGTTAGTCGCTATGGCTAACGGCTAACAAGGGCAGACAACAGTTAACAGCCGTTAGCCGTTGGCCGTAGCGGCTAACAGTTAGCCGCTACGGCTAACGGCCATTAACTGTTGTTTGCCCTTGAAAGCCGTTAGCCTCTACGTTTAGCCACTACACATGCTACATCATAGCAGCGCAGCTTGATATGGATTGGCCTGTGATGAGTGTAATGAGCCAAACGTTTGTCCAATTACAAGCTGCTGTTGTTTTTTAAGGTCCTGCCCCTGAAAACGTTTTTGTAGGGCTCCTCCCCAGATGGATTGGTGAAATATTTCCAATATGAAACTGTCCATCTGGCATGTCAGGTTATCGTACTCTAGCAGTCATCAGAATCAAAGATTTCAATATCACTTGAGACTAAAT
Source organism: Scarus forsteni (assembly GCA_036419115.1). Lineage (NCBI taxonomy): Eukaryota > Metazoa > Chordata > Actinopteri > Labriformes > Labridae > Scarus > Scarus forsteni. The sequence goes on from JAZDUH010000451.1 coordinate 41,358,586, forward strand.
ACATTTTTAAAAAAGTATTATTAGTGTATATTTTAGAGTTTATTCTAATTTCTTACTTTAAAAAGTTATTCTGCTCATCAAACTGCTAGCTTAGTTGTATCATCAAAAATTATGAATCTTGAATCACGTTGAGACACAATTTAGACAACAAGTGGATCCTTTTCCTGCTTGAGGAAAGCGTGATTCATTTATTGAAGGCATTTTGATAAAAAGTTTTCACATGCCTTTGCAAAGTAATTGATCTTCAAAAGATGCAGCCCTGCACTGAAGTACTTTGAAATCCAGAGTATAAAATTCACAAGTATAAAATATATTGTCTGATTTTGGGACTTCTCCCAGTGGAAAAATAGGTTTTAACAGTCTTTCTGTTTAATCATTTCCATTGTGACCTGTCTAGTAAATTCCACACTTTTCAGCCCCTGTACAGCTGTTGTGCTTCTTTTGTGGTGTCTGATTTCACCGTTGATAAGTTTACAGTTATTTTTACCTCTAATAAGAGCTGAGCTGTCTGCATTTATTGACAGCATGGAAGTTCAGAAGTTACACTGCCCACCTCTGCTGATCGCTGTTTAGCTTTGATTTAAGAGTGTTTTCAGTCAAATCTAATCTTCCCTTTCGAATCGTCAGAATCCACAGTTTGCTTTAAATGTATGTTAAAAGTGTTGTAGCCTCATGCACCTACAGTAATGGCAGTGTATGTCACAGAATATCTTACAGGTAAAAAAGGGTATTTTTTATATTTAAGGGAGGATGTCTGCAAATGGGACATTTTTAGGTGGAAGCTGAATGAAGAAATACAGAAGTCTTGTCAATAGAACCAGTTTTTTAATGTTTGATTCCTTGATCAAAAAGTTTTTCCACTGTTATGTGCAGCCTTATGCTTGACAACAGAGAGAAAGAAAATAATATTGAACTCCATTCCTGTTCTTTTAGGACATCGTAGTGCTGTTGACAGTTCGACGGAGGCAATGTATGCTTCAACTCGACATGAGGGCTTCAACGACGTCGTGAGGGGGAGGATACTTTCTGGGAACTTCTTCCTTCTCAAACAGTAAGAGTGCAGATCTTAACTTCTTTCATCAAATGGCAAACCAATGTTCGCAGACATTGTATCACTTTATTACTGTAACCTCTGTTTTCAAAGTCTTTTGTCATTAATCCTGCAGTCTCAAATTAGAGAAATCTGCTCTTATATTAAATTAGAAAGAGCAGTTTTTTCAAAATTGTAGAAAATAAACTAATAAAATCTTGCCTCTGATTTTGACAGGAACTACGAGCACTACTTTCTGAAGGCCCAGAAAGTCCGCCGGCTGATCTCAGAGGACTTTAAGCAGGTGTTTAGTTCAGGTGTGGATGTCCTGCTGACGCCTACGACTCTTACAGACGCAGCTCGCTTCTCTGACTTCATGCAGGAAGACAACCGCACACGCAGCGCACAGGAGGACGTGTTCACCCAGCCTGTCAACATGGCAGGTACAGAGAATGAAAACTCACAATGGTTCATGAATGTAGTGCCACAATTACACATCAGGTAGACTGTCATTGAGAAATCACCCAAATTCCAATAAAAGTTAGTTCCCAGGTCTATTTTGCTGTCTTCAAAGGAGGTTGACGTATCAAAAGAAAAGAGAAACATACTTCCAACACATGAGCATTGCCCTTCAAGGGACTGTGAGGGGTTCCTAAGTAATTACAAAAAAAGTCTCACTTTTAGATATGTGCCTGATCGAAATACACACTTTAAGATGAGTTTTATAGCATCAAAACAGGTTATCTATAAATGCTATTCCTGAGCTTTGCGGTCGGGTCGGACAGGGCTGGACTGGCCTGGATACTCAACTTTGGGAACAAGACAATTAAAACTAGAGCAAAGTTATATTATTCGGACACGTCTTAGAGCACCGGGCTGTAAGTAGCGATATAGAGCCGGCTACAAAACTACGATACTAAGTTTTCCAAAAATAGCTTGTTGTTACACATCAAAAACTACCACTACGTAACTAGAAAGAGATACATTACCTCGTCACTTTGCATCCTGAAAGTTGTTGAAAAAAGAAGTTGTAAAACAATGCAGAGTTCTAAGGAAGGTCCAAGCTGCATTTATTAGCATCACAACAAACACGCTTTGGCTTGGGTCATGTCTTTTGGTGCGTTCCAGTAGTTAGAAGTAGGAATTTCCGGGTTCCGAGTAGGAAACTGCAACTGGAACGTTCCCCAAAGTCTGAATTTCCTACTTGGAACTCGGTGAAACCTGGCCACCCCCGAGTTGACAATCGAAGATGGATGCCCCCAGAGTGAACAGTTATTTAGCTCCTGTAATAATGAATTTATTTGCACTTCTGACTGGGGTGTGTCGCTCTAGATCAGCTGTATACATAGTATTGTTAGACTTGTATTTACAAAAATGCTGCCATAGTGATAATCACATTCTACATGTGATATTTGTGAACAACAACGCAGGGTGTGCTAACAACAGCTAAACAATAGCCTGGTAGATTGGCATGTTTTTTTCAGATTTCAACTGGAACGCTGATAAGTCAGAGATAATGTCACTCCCAGTTCCGAGGTTACTGGAATGCAGCATTACAACAGTCGCAGCGCTTGCTCATGGGTAGCAGAGTCTTAATGTCGCCAGTAATAGATTCTCCTCATAGCACCTTTAACTTTGGAGAATTTGGCCTTATGTAGCTTGGTTCTGCTGAACTAATCAACAAATGTCATATAAAGCAGATGTATATGCCAGTTCACCTCGTGCAGATGGTCTGAGTATTCCAACACCATGCACAGAGGGTAAAAGACAGCCATCCCCGAAAGGACACCTCAAGAAGTACAACAGGAGCTTACGTTCAAGCAGGCCCCAATAGTCACCAACAGAGATGAAAGCAGATGTAACTGATCCAATGCGTTTGTTAACACTAGCAAGGGTTGACCTAAAACGTTAAAAATTCTTGAGCATACGTAAAATGTATCAACGTACCCGACGAACATCAGTGTTGCCCAAGTAATGTTAACTTAGTTCTGGACTTAGCTCGATGCAGCGTGACATTTCCCTCTATGTCAGCAAAACTTAAGTGTGTGAATAAGACAGAGCTGAGAAATATATTAGATTTTAGGATATATACTGTAGGTATATTTTCCAATGAGATGTTCAGTAGAGCAATACAATTTACATCCATGTCATTTATGTTGCTGTTTATTCAAAAAATAGAGGGTAGGCCTAATGCTTTGTGAAACTGTGTACAGTAAAAACAAGCTGAAGTAGTACAAGACAATACAGACCAGTGGTTCTCTAGTACTCTCTGTCAGGACCCCTTTTTTTGTGCCCCACGTCCCCATCATCCACTTGTTAAGTCCCAGGAGGGACACAGAAATAATAATACTTTCAATTCTGGCCCCATGCTATCACTGAAAAACGCTAAAAACAATGTGGTGGCAACTCAATACATGCTTCTTTTGGAGTTACAGTTTAAATGTGTAAGATTCCACTTTAAGAACCATTAACCAAGGGGGACAATGGCCCTTGGGATAGCCAATCGATATTCCAGAATAAAACACTGATAAAGACCTACAAGCAGAGTTTGTCAGCAGCTTTTGATTATGTAATTCTGCCCTCTTATCCAACTGTTACCAATGTCTACAGTTTTTCAATGATTTAACATCAACAATTTTTTCACTGTTGGATATCTTGGATGTCTTGTTGCCTTCTTATCAATATAATTTGATTTATAAACGAAAACTATTCAGGTTAATAACTTTCGTATTGAGAAAAACACTTTTCTTATGTCTTAAAAAAACATCATGTGTTTCCAATCAGTTAGAAAATATCAGATATGATTAGAGATTCATATTGCCCAGCTATGATGTGGAGCAGCAGGAGACAAAACAAAAGTTAAATATTACATGGCTAACCACAAATACTACATACATCCAACACTTAAACCTTTCAACCAGAACAGTTGCTGGACCATTAAGGCCAGTGAAAGGAAGTGTTACTACGTCTCCCTTTTTACCAGAATGTGGTTAAAATGTAACTCAGAGCTTTGGAAGTGTGTTTACATTCAGATAACTTTCTTTGACCTCCAAATTGACTTCTACATAACCCCAACATACTTATCATTACCTTAACCGAAACTCTTCCTCTGCTCTCTTCTTTTTTTCCAGGTCTCCCCGCTGTGTCTGTGCCAACAGCTTTATCAAAACGAGGCCTTCCCATTGGCCTGCAGCTTATAGGCCCTGCTTTCCAAGATAAGAAGCTGCTTAGCGTGGCCCGATGGATGGAGCAGAGGGTTGGGTTTCCCTTGATCAGTGATTACGTAGACATTAAGGAGAGCGGGGATGACACTGGAGTGACCAGAAGGGAGCAGACGTCAGCTGTATAAAGGTGCTAAGTCACTTAATACAGGCTGACATAATGCAATATGGACATTTACAGACTGTGAGAGGATTTGTGCTACATTTTTGTTTCAGTGTCTTCATGAAATAAACAGTGTCAGTGATGAACTGTTTGGCCAAGTGCATCTTGTGTTAGTAAAGGAGATTTTGTTTCATTTGTGGTCTCCTACTAGCTGTCTGATGCTGGAATTGGTACAGAAATTGTGTAAATAGGTTTTAAACTCTCTTTAAATGTCAAATGTGTCACACTGGAGAGACTTCCACAAAAACATAAGCATATTTGAAACACAGGTAGTGCTGCCTTTTGAAAAACTAGGCCTTAACTTGAATGTTTTTATAAAACCTAAATGTTATTTTAAATATAAATACATGTATACAAGTTTTTTGTACTTTTCAATATTAGTTAAGATGGAGGAGTATCTTGTTAAGAAGAATTAGTCATACTGTATTAATCCCTCATGAGGTAATTCAACTCTCTACACTCTGCTGTAGAAAACGTGCCACACAGACACAGATGGAAATAAACAAACAGATCCAATGATCATGCACTAACAGAGAGATGTCCCAGTGATGCCTTGCTGCTCCTGAAGACGCGCTTTTGTCATGTTTATAGTCATGACAAAGTAATTCTTTAAAGATAAAGTTCTCCAGAATCAAAACATGATCAAATAAAAGCCTTTGACAACACTCATTTGTTTCCTTGCTTCTTCTGTGTGACTGCTACCTTTGACTAAGGGAAACTGAAACCTAAGCAGAAGATCTAAAAGTGTGAAATGCCCACTGGCAGAAGACATCATGAACTAATACAAAGAATGGCCTGTTTTTACTCTTAACTTTAACTTATTTTTTTTTACATTTTATCACATCATTTCAATGAAAGCCGACCTTATCAAAGTCAGCACAAGCCTTGGTACCAAAACAGGTATCAATTCAAAAGTCTTAACTGATATCACTGCAGATTGAAATCCTGGTAGCGTGACAACCTAAACCGCCTCACTGCTGGAGCCCTTTTGAAAATTTTGATCTACTTTGGCATATATTAACAGAAGAAGCCCACCTGATGGTCTAAGTGTGACAAACTGGGCATATAAACCCAGACTTATCAGTAGTGAATTTAATTGAGTTCACGGTGCATTCGTGATGTTTTTCTGAAACAACAACACTGTTTAAATGAAGTGTCCTTGACAAACTCTGAAATCTTGTTAGCCACTTGTAAGCCATTATAATTTTAAGGGTGTAAGAACATTAAAGTCCACAAGTCATGTTACTCCAGATGTATTTTATGTGGTTAAAAAGCTATTATAAGTCTCATCCACCACAGAACTTATTTCAGGTATTAATTCCAAAAAATCTTCATATTTCTTTCAGACTTTTTCCTTCAAACCAAATAAAAGTGAAGCACAGGAAATGAAAATCCTCTCCGTTAACTTTCAGGCAGTGAGGCGGTTTAGGTTGTCACGCTACCAGAATTTCAATCTGCAGTGACATCAGTGAAGACTTTGAATTGATACCTGTTTGGGGACCAAGGCTTGTGCTGGCTTTGACATAAGGTCAGCTTTCATTGAAATGCTGTGATAAAAATGTAAAAAAAAAAAAAAAGAAGTTAAAGTTAAGAGTAAAAAAACATGTCATTCTTTGTAGTAGTTCATGATGTCTGCTGCCAGTGGGCATTTTACACTTTTAGATCTTCTGCTAAGGTTTCAGTTTCCCTTAGTCAAAGGTGGCAGTCCTACGGAAAAGGCAGGGAAACAAATGAGTGTTGTCAAAGGCTTTTATTTTATCATGCTTTAGTTCTGGAGAACTTTATCTTTTAAGAGTTATTTTTTTATGACTATAAACATGTCTAAGAAGTATAGGAAAACTTATTTTGTTGTTTGTAATTTTCCATGCACTATCTAGCTAAAGCTAATGACAGCAGCTATCGCTATTTGTTGTGGCCACGACTAGCTTGCCATTTAGCCATACTTTCATACAGCGGAGCTTGTTTATGATGTGTACCTTTAGACATATGTGTGGCCAAACCCCTGCTGAACTAAAAACATTCACTTTACAGTTTTTGTTTACAGTAAATTAGAAAATAGATGCATGCTCATACACTGGAGTAACAACAAACAGGTGTTTGCCCACTAAACTGTTGTTTTTTTATGTTTTGCTCAGAACACAACTAAATCTCAAGGAATATCTTATTAATACTCAAACCAAGGAGCCTTTTGCTTGCTGCAGTTTATACAGTTTATAATCAGTCTAAGTTTATTTTATCTACTAATGCCCAATGATTTTTTTTTCCATAAACTGTTTTACTATTGAGATATTTATTTAATAAAAGATTTATTGAGACCAAATGACACAAATTACTGAATAGTGGTAACAAATAAATTGTTTGCTCCCTCTGTCTGTCGTAATTCTGTTGATTCCAAAACCCTTAAAGTTTTTTTCAGATAATATGGTTTGAAGATATATACTGTTATTTTTGTGTGATAACAGGTTCATCCAAAACTCTTCCATTAGTTGTTTTACATTTAAAAGTAGGGATACTATGAAGGAATTCCCAAAGCACCCCTTCCCCTGCCTGAAAGCACACCAGTGTGTCCATCACACCATTTGGGATCTACTGTTATGCCAAAGGCTGCAGCAAATGTCAATGTGCTTACACTAAAAACATCAGTGTTATGAATGTAAAAATATAACAATTGTTTTGTTAATTCTTGCTATGTTTTCACTCGCCATCACTCCTCTTTCAATTGTTTCAGTTTTCAATGCTGTAGGGGAAAGGTTTTAATAATGTGTTAGGTTGGCCTCCCCAGGGGGCATGAAAAGACCTCAGGGGAGGTGAGGAATGAAAAAACAAACCAAACAAATATAACAAAAACATGTTAATATTTTTAGGAAACAGTTTCTGGAGCTAACTGAGAAAAAAAAAGTGGGTACACAACCACCATATTTGAAGTTCAGGTTTTTGTGGACTAGTCGTGAAAAAATTTCCTGGCCACTTTCTGTAACCCGCAAAGAGCTTTAGCGATTAGTTCATTTTGACAAGAATAAATAGAATAACTTATTCTAGATTAAGAAGGTCATTTATTGGGCTTTGCTTTTGTTTTCTTGCTTGATTTTAAGTGACACAGACAAAAATGTTGACAAAATGCAGACAATCTGAAAAACATTTAAGAAAAGACAAATATGTTGGGATTACTTAGAATCTTAAAACTAACATTAAAAAACAATGTCTCTGAAAAATACAGATGCAAAAAACATAAAAAAAGATTAAATAAATTCTAAAGGATGATATATAGATACTCGGACAAGATTGTTTGAAAACTCCTGCTGTAGCGAGCTCGACCGATCAGCATAGGTTTTGTTCACAATGTTTATTACATTGAGTTTTATCCTGGATTACAAACCGACCTGGCTCTAGTACAGTGTACCTTATAAAGTGGCTGTTGAGTGAATGTATCAGGTTTCCAAGACTAGGTCCTTGATGGTGTTACAGTGCCCTGAAAACCCCAGTCACAGCTCCCTGTTGCCACAAATAGCATTCAGAGTTAGCATGGCCGCTAAAGAAAGCTTCACCTGGTTTTGCCTGAGTTTAAAGGACACCTAAGGCTAAGAACAACTCAAATCTTCTATTTAAGACTCTGGGCGTGCTGTTTCTGTACTGTTTTAATAAGCTCAGTATTCAGATCTCACTGCGGCAGGTCACATTAAGATAATTAAGAATGGGATTAAACACCTAATAAGAGCCCGTGTCCTTCTCTCTCTAAGTACATTAGCAGTGGAGAGACAAAGGCGAACCCTTTGTTCTCTTATCGGAAGTCCCTGTATGGTATAAAAGTACAAAGCCCAATTCAAATGCCAAATAAATAAAAACAGAACACAATGATTTTCCAAGCCACTTTCTGCATAAGCTACAGCAGCTTGGGTTCATATCAGAGGGGAGAACTGTTTGCATGTTTTCAGGAGAATGATTTTGTTTCAGGCTTCTCTCCCTTCCCCCATAGATGGTTAGATAATAATGTAGGAAACGTGTAAAACCTAACGAGGGGGATATGAAAAAGTATGTTAAGATCAGGCATGAAATATTTGAAGTCAACTTTTGACTTAAAAACATATTCAACTTGGGATTGAAAAGTTTCTTAATTTAGACAGCTCAGCATAAAGTTTGAACAATTTGCACCTCTTAAGCAAGATTTCATTCAAACATTTCAAACAGACAACATCAATCAGAGAGACTGTGCTGACAGTCTCATGTTTCATGATTCCTCTGACATTCTTGTCTCCGGATGTGTGGATTTGATCTTTGGATTTGGTGGCCATCCCCTTCGCTCCACTTTCATCCTCACTCCATTGTCCACCTGCTCAGCTCGCTTCTCATTTGACCCTGATCTCCTTCTTTATTGCACACATGTCCCACAGCTAAAAGGACAAAGGACAGTGCTAACACAATCTTGACAAAGAAAAACTCTGTGATTGCACTGTTTTAAAATCTCTGTAAAAAAAAAAAAAAAAGAACAAGAACTACCACATGACAGGTTATGTTATAAGTATATTGCCAGAAAGAAAACACAGTCATGGGTCATCTGGTATCCTACCTTATAATTCCCAAATCTAATCAGTTCTTTGTTAAAGGGGCTGTGAGGAGTTTCTAAGTAATTACAAAAAAGTCTCACTTTTAGATATATGCCTGATCGAAATACACACTTTAAGATGAGTTTGATAGCATCAAAATAGGTTATCTTTAAGTGCTATTCCTTAGCCTTCCGGTCGGGTCGGACAGGGCTGGACTGGCCTGGATACTCAACTTCGGGAACAAGACAATTAAAACTAGAGCAAATTTATATTATTCGGACACGTCTTAGAGCACCCGGGCTGTAAGTAGCGATATAGAGCCGGCTACAAAACTACGATACTAAGTTTTCCAAAAATTGCTTGTTGTCACACATCAAAACTACCGCTTCATAACTCAAAAGAGATACATTACCTTGTCGCTTTGCATCCGTAAGTTGTTGAAAAAAGAAGTTGTAAAGCAATAGAGTTGTGAGGAAGGTCTGAGCTGCATTTTCATTAGCATCACAACAAACACACACTTTGGCTTGGGTCAAGTCTCTTGGTGCGTTCCAGTTGTAGTCAGAAGTAGGAATTTCCGAGTTCCGAGTAGGAAACTGCAACTGGAACGTTCCCCGAAGTCGGAATTTCCTACTGGGAACTCTACGAAACCTCGCCACCTCCAAGTTGACAATCGAAGGTGGATGCCCCCAGTGTGAACAGTTATTTAGCTCCTGTAATAGTTAATTTATTTGCACTTCTGACTGGGGTGTGTCGCTCTAGATCAGCTGTATACATAGTATTGTGAGACTTACATTTACAAAAATGCTGCCATAGTGATAATCACATTCTTCACGTGATTTTTGTGAACAACGACACAGGGCGTGCTAACAACAGCTAACAATAGCCTGGTAGATTGGTATGTTTTTTCCGACTTCAACTGGAACCCAGATAAGTCGGAGATGATGTCACTCCCAGTTCCGAGGTTACTGGAACACAGCATTATAACAGTCGCCGCATGTGCTCATGGGTAGCAGAGTCTTAATGTCGCCGGTAATAGATTCTCCTCATAGCACCTTTAAGCTGAAGATTGCGCTTGAACAAAGATTGACAGAAATTCCTTGAAGTTCTCTTGGCATATACAGTTCAGAAGATTGGTATGATCATGTAACTTGATATTTAGCCTTGTCTTGCAAATATCTTACCATCAGTAACTTAAGAAAGCTTTGAGGGATTTTGATCAAACTTTGCAATTTTCAGCTTATGTTACAATATGACCTGATTTGATTCCGAAGGCTATACAAGATGTATGATGGCAAATGTCAACATAAATTTTTAGCAAATGTACAAGGTGATTTACAGACGAGCAGGTAAGCCTTTGAAGGGACAAAATCAAATGTTATTGGGCGTCATGATCTTGACTAGCCTGTGAACCTGATATTTTAAGAATTCTCTGAGATTTCTTCAAACTGTGCTTAAAAATCCTCTGTGACTTGAACTTGTAAAATTTGGAAGGTTTAAGTTCAGAAGCAAAGTGACACATGATTGTACTTCTCTTTTGTGATGTGATCCTTGCAACAAACCAAAAAAACAAGACACTATGTGGTACTTCGAGTTTGTCACATGGTGGCTTGCAACCTAGTTGTTGCATTTAGGACATCATTCAATGCCTTCACAGGTGATAAAAGATGTTCCCTTTTTGGTTGTTCTGCGTCACTTTATTTTGTTTCTCTGAGGCAATAAGTTCTTGCAAGTTCCTGTTTGTGACTCTTTCAAAAACTGTATTTAACTTCATCATTTCTATATCTGATATGTCACAGTCTTATATTTTAGTCTTGTTTTGTCCTGCATGAATGTAAAGCATCTGGTTTTCTTCTGGGACAAAACCCAGTCACTGCACTTTTTAACCCCCTTACAAAGAGACATGATATCAGTTACATTCTAGTATTCAGACTTGGCTTATGTAATGGAACAATGACCCACTCATCTGACCTCTTTACTCATGTCTTTGCATGTATCAGTTCACAACTATTGTACTACATTAATTTTATTTACACTATTAAGAATACAATGAAAGTGATGCTAAATTGAACTGTTACAGTGACTTTAGATTGTTTCATAAATGAGTCTTCTATCTGACCTCAGCTTTGGTTGCAGAACAAGCATCAAGACTTTCAATGGAATTAAGCATCAAAAACAGAATAATATACTACAGCTACTAACAAACGCCTTTTTGTTTTTGTAGTAATGTATAAATCACTTTACTGTTTTGGTGAAGGCACAGAATTTACTCTAACTTTTGAATTATGAGGTAGAAAAAGGGATAGTTCGAGATTTCTAAGTGGAGTTGCTCTTGGCCTGCAGCTTTAGCACCCAACTGGCTCAGTCCCTGGGGAGAGATAATCATGTATTGGTGCTAAGTGATATGTAGCAGTCAGTGGTTCCACCAAAAGTCTCATAATTAACCCACTTTTCAGTTAATACTACACATTAAACAGCACTGGCTTGACTTGATGCTACTGTAAGATTCTCTACAACATCTAACTTTTCCTTGACAAAGTCAGGAACTTTAGCATGTTGTGACTTAGAGTCAACCTTCCCTTAACCTGAGAAGAAACAACAAACACTAACTTCACTACAACTGTACCAAAAAAAATTTGGACCGTGATGACAGCATGCCATCAGTGGTGGGCACAAAAGGATATTTTCAATCTTGAGTATGCAGAGGAAGAACGTTTTCAGATGGAGTCCCATGTAGAAATAAGCATGAGAAAACCTGTTGTGGAAACTGAGGATCAGGACAGATCACAAGTTACCTGGTGGTGCAGATGCATGAACTGTGAGCTCAGAGGCCTTTCGCCGTCGCAAGTATAACTTAGGCCATTTTCACATTAGGCCCACTTGTTTCGAACCATGCTGCAGCGCGATTCGCCCCCTCCCCCTCCCCTGCTGGCTTGCATTCACACTTGCAACATCAAACCGTGCCCGGGCCCACTTGTGTATTTACTCAGTTTGAAACAGCAGGGGGCGATATGCACGTAACTGGTTGTCAAACCTGCTACGGAGGAGAACGAAGAAGAGGCTACCATGGTAACCATTTCCTACACCAAACAACCAATGTTTACGTTTCGCTCTCTTCTACATTTTCCTTCAAATGTGTTTTTTTTATCGTGTTTGAGACGGCATCAGCAACCTTCTGGACCCTCGTAAATCATCGTAATCCTCAACCAGAATCAACAAATCGACAAATTGAGTAAGCAAAGGATGCAACCGCAAGATTAACAGGAAGTAATGCATCAAAAGTAGATCTGTTCGAACCACTTTGTTTCACACCAGTGAAACCACACCAAATGTCGGGAGATGGAGCGGATTGAGACCACCCCTTCATGGAGGTATCGGACCGGCTGATTTGGTGCGCACCAAAGTGCGGTGGTTGCATTCACATTGATACTAACGTGCCAAAACCTGGGCCAAAACTTCTTTGGTGCGCACTAAATATGGTTGGTGTGAAACCACCCTTAGTGACACTGCTTCTTCTAGACCTCTCAGCAGATTTTTCTAATCTTCCCAAGCTTTCAAAACTACCGCCATGTGTCATAGTCCTGATCAGTAAAATTGTCACTTTAGGCAAGGTGTCCTGTCATCAGAGAAGGAAATCCGGATGTTCATATTAAAAACAAGCTGAAGTTGGCTAACACCTATGTCAAGTTAAAGAATGCAGTGAAAAAATAATTTTGGCCACTTCTTTTGTTTTATACAAATCAGGGATAAATACAGGAGCAACCCATCCATAATATTCTGAAAGATCGATTTCTTTGTGCTCTCGTGACCACTAACTAACCCTATGACCTGAGCAGCTCATGAGAGGAGCCAATGTAGTTTTTGTGTAGTCATATACTAGAGGTGGCATAACTGGCTGGCTTCTTTATGTCACAATGGTGGGCCTGGGTCAGGGGCCATGGGCAATTAACTTTTCCAGGCTGCTAATGGCACTGTAGGAGGAGAAGTCCTGATGCTGTGAGCTTTATGTCTTATGGCCCTTTTCCATTAGCCCTACTCTACTCGACTCTACCCGGCTCTACTCTACTCGCCTTGTGCTGCTTTTCCATTTGTCAGGGGCAGCAGTCGCCTGCCCAACGGGGTGCTGTGTTGCTGAGCGGCTCTGCGGTGACGTCATTTTGAGCGCGACACAACACTCAGTGGCTTTTTGTCACAAACCGAGTAAAAAAGGAAAGCAGAAGAAGGCTGCAGGTGGCAAGAAGAAATACCCCTTGAGAAGCACAGGAGAGTTTTGGAAGCTATACAACAGAATGAAGCCGAGGACGAGAGCAATCGAGCTACAAAGAAAAGACGTATGAAGGTAAGCTAATGGTAGCTACCGCTAGCATGCTAGGTCGTCGCGCTCATGACTCATCCATGATGACACTGTCTGACCCATCAGTAGCGGGCAGTCGGTGACGTCATCTTTTAGTTTTGACTCAGCTCGCTTGGAACTAGGGTGGGCGATACTGGGAATTTTGGTATCGATCCGATACCAAGTAAACCCCGGGACTAGTATCGCCGATACTGATACTGATACCGATACCGATACTTTTTACATAAAATGTAATGATCATTTAATAATTACGTAATTTTGCCTTAAGTTGGTTGATTATGATTATTGTAAAACACAGCACAAAGATTTTAGGCAATAAAAATGCTTTTTATTAATGAACCAGAACAATAGAACAAAATTTCAACTGTATAAAAGTAATAAATTATTCCACATTTAAGAAAAAAAAAATCACATGTGCAAAATAACAAAAAAAGCAGCAATTTAAAAAATATATATCAATATAACAATGTCAAAAAACACAACAAAAAATACCTTCCATTGAAGAAATAAAGTGTAAACTACAGTTAACCTTAACTTTTGGCTTTCTGCTCACAAAGCCCTCTCTTGGGTTGCCCTTTTGGCTGTGTTTCCATATTGACAACAGATTTATAGGTTTTTGTTCAGGAACAGTAACATGTTGACATAGAGGGAGAGAGGTGCACTGTTTAGAAGCGGCGGTCGGAGCGGAGGAAAGTAAAGTAAAGATGACATAAGAGAAACTGCAGTATCGATCCCATCATGCTAGTATCAATCGATACCAATACTCAGCTTGGTATCGATACTATCGATATTAAGATCGATACGCCCACCCCTACTTGGAACCAGAGCGGAGTAGGTACTAAAACTAGCTTGTTTTAGGAGGTACCAGGCTAGTGGATACACGCTGCAAATCGAGTAGAGCCGAGTAGAGTAGGGCCAAGGCATGCTAGTGGAAAAGGGCCATTAGATGCAGGCACTATACCACACAGAGGAGACATGTTCGGGTAGTGGAGGTGGGGAGGGAGGGAGGGTGGGAGAGGGAAGAAGAACCTGGTTCAGGATGGGCAACTGTCAGTTTAGGGCCACATAGGGTCACCCACCTCTTTCAATGTGTTCACCTGTTTCAATTAAATTTTAGAAGAGGAATCATGAAGAAAATAGATGTAGAAATCTGCCACGAGGGATTTTAATGGAGTTTCTACAGTAACCTTATGCCCAAGGATGAAAGGTATTAAATGTGATAAATCAGAATTTTCTCAATTCCTGGTATTTCTTCCTATTATTATGTCTTTAATGCTAAACTTGGAATTCCTATATTTTTTGCAGTATTTCTAAAACATTATTATAACATATGTTATTTCAGTAAAACTCTCTTATGTAAACTTTATCTATGCAGTTAAAAAACTGAAACTGTATTTGGTAAATAATTTGTGAATTGCACTGGAGAAGAAACCTTTTTGTATCTATATTATTTGATTTAACTAAATTCTTTGCACTTTTGTTTAAAACAATAAGTCGTGATATATTATGTCCCAAAGACAGTTTATATTCTTTATTTTTGTTAAACCAGGAACCATGAATATTCTGTTAAAATGATCTAAAGTTTTGACAAATATGTCCCTGTGGCAGTTAGAATAGTAATAATGTGATCCTCTTTATTACCAAAGTTTCTTATCCTGTTATATATGATCATAAATGATGATAGCATCCCTGACCAGCTAGTCTATTTGGCAACTTTTTAGCAACCATCCTTGAAAGATACAATGACACTTTAAAATTTACAAGTGGGGTAACATCTGAAGATTTGTTATGGTATGTTGTAGAGAAAAACAAGAAGTATTCATCTGAAAACCCTTAAAGAAATCCCACAGACTTTGAGACGAGGGGACTGGTAGTGCTAAAATGCTGACTAACCTCCACATTTAAGGGTTCTTTACTGCACCATTTCATAATCACACCTTAATAATGTCACTTTGCTTTCTTTGACACCACAATTTCCAGTGTCAGTCAGAGACACGTACCACTTTCTCTCACTCACACTGTCAGGCCAGGAAGTAGTGCAGGTGTCACTAAACAGGGTTGTGTTTAGGTCAGGAGTGATGGCACCTCACAGTCATTTAAGTGACTTTACTCAGCAAGCAATGACCCATTTAAAACTGGCTGGCAGCCTTTTTTGAGCCATGACTCAAAGTTTGGATTTTTAGATATAATGTAACCTTCATTTCAAGAGATCATGTTTGACATCACACAGGAAAATGTGATATAACAGTTGAAATAACGTATGTGTCACAAACAGGAAGAGGAAACAAGGACATGTTGACGTGCATGAAAACGCCCAAAAACCAGACATGATGACGAGCAGGAGTTTGTGGTTAACAACATCCTGATATACCAAAAACATCACCTTCAGCTTTTTCACATTGTACATTATACAATTACACAATATACTTCTGATTACAAAGTCTCAGCCTGCACATATATCCTAAGAAAAATTCATTTCAGGCAAAGTGGGGCCCAGCAGTCTTATCTTGGAAACCGCTGGTTTAGCAAATTGCAGGAAATATTTCTTACTTGCACTTCAGTTTAAAATTATAATTTTTTTATATAAACTGCCCTTGGAAATTATTTGTTCTTTTTGGTCAGTCATAGGTAATCAGTCAATCACCAATTGCATTAATCTTGCCTTCCAGAAATGAGGGGAAAATAATGTGGCCTTCTAAAAAAAAGTCCCTGGTCTTAACCTAAGCTAACAGCTCTGTAGCTCCTTGCATGGGTAAATGAAAATGTGAGCATGTAAACATAAACTATTATGTCACCAGGTTAACCAGTGTTTAATTCAGTGTTTAGCATGTTAACATTTGCAGATTAGCATCACATACAAAGCTGTGGCTAGAGCTGATTGGATTATCAGGTGTTTAAAGTGTGTTTTAAGATGGTAACATTTTGAAGATCAACAATTTATACAAGCCAAGCCACAGCTTAGGGTGAGTCGTGATTATTATCAATAGTTTTTAGTTGTGTAAACATGTTAACATTTGCCACAGCCTCTGGTATATTAGTTGATGGAGAGGACAATGGTAGGGAGGCAAGTTTTTAGTCTGGGTCTTAGCCTGCCATTTAATTGCTAATTAATTGTAAACAAAAACACAAGGGCATCTTTAGTTGAGTGTCACACCTGCTGTTTTGGATAAAAGCATCAGCACCATGCCAAGACATGTTTGACTCCAATACTCTAGTATACTCTCAACTCTTCCTCTGGACCCATGTTTACTCTTTACATAAGTTGTATGTTGTTCCCATTTAAAGTCATATAAAGCCCTCATCTCATGTTGATAACATTATTAACTTCACTGTTTCACTTCCCTAAGTCCTGGCTGACTGTAAAGCCACACTATACCTTTCTGGGAAGCCACAGCAATGGTGAACTGATACCTGTTTCTGGCACATGATAGTCCTTGATTAATTAATAAGACACAAACTGAGGCCTGTTGATTTAGACTCCATAGAGACACTGTGTTTATGCTGATTCAGTGATGATGAACAAAAGCTTCAGGTAGTGTTGTCATGGGGAAAACCCTTTCATAGCTGCTGGTAAACAGTTTATCTCTGTCTTTAATTTCCTGGTTGTTTTAGCTTTCAATCAAACAAAATATTGCATTACATTTGCACTAGAGACTGCCACAATGATTTGTGGATCGGTAGATACCCTAAAAACCAACTGTTAAACAAATGTGTCCAGTGAAAACTGATCAATAATGAAATTGGGTTTTGTCTAGTATCTGTGAAAAGATTGAATCTGTGGGGGAACAAATGTGTTAGAGAAACTGTTTAGCTTGTCAGTTTGCAAATTTGCAAGCTGACACGCAGCAAAAAAATATATTTGATTCAGCACGCAGTCAAAACTAAAAAGTATTTAACAGTTTATGTGACCATTCAGCATTTTCCATAGGCCTGACTTGAATGATTGCATAAAATGTCTCTTAAAATTGAATGAAATGAATGTATTTTATCTTTTTCCATGATCATATATATGCAACCAAACTAGTTAAACGAACCACAAGCAGATAGTTAACCACTGGAAAACATGCCTGTAAAGGAATTTGCTTTAATTTGCACACAAGTATTTATCTGTTCATGCACTTGCACTTTGTTTTACTTACGCTTTTACTTATTCTTTTAGATTTTTTATTCTTTTAACTTTGATCTTAATGGAGGTTGCCTCTGCAACCAACACGCGTGCATGACCCCCCCCCCCCCCCCCCCCCCTTTTGGAGCATTGTTGTCTGTTGGGGTGGCTGTACATTTGTGACATACTAAAAATTCAGTTTTTAATTTAGTTAGGTTTGTGTAAACATGCAGGCATTTTCAGTCAAATCACACCTAGGGATGGGAATCGAAAACCCCTCCAATTATAACTCAATAACAGCTCCCTCAAGGAATCAATACATGTTAGCAAAAAGAGTTATTGTGCAATTTCCATGTGAGGCTTTTTTAATTAGAATCATCTGGCAGCCTTATTGTACTGTTTTGTGTTGTGTTGCAATGTGTTTTGTTTGTTGATTGTTGTTAAATTGTTCATTTCAATAAAGAGAAGTGTGACAAAAATACTTTAAAATGTCAGCAAAACTGATGACAAAGGTCAAAAATCATGGCAGACAGGGGGCAGAAGAGATCAAAATGATGGCATAATTTTCAAAAAACAGATGCCAAGTTATTTTGCTGCACAACTGTCATAATAAAAAACACTAGCAACTTGTAGAATCACATATGGCTAAAGCACAGCAGTGGATATAGGGACAGCTGAGGTGTTTGTCATTATTGTCACTAAAAACCTGTGTACTACAATTTATTTTGCAAACAGAACAGAACAGACAAATACTATTTAGTCAATTACATGTTTAAACTAGAACATCTATATTTTTCAGATTTTGTCTCCAGCCAAATATCATATGTCAAGACAAAACACGCTATTGTGCAAAGGAAGTTGAAGATCCCCAACCTGCACCATTATGGAAAATAGCACTTCATTCAATCACAGTATCACAAAACTCGGTCTTCTCTTTAACCCTCCTCTGTACTGACACTATCCAGTATTGGCAGCTTTCACTCATGTGACCAGAGCCGAGGGCTACCAGTGAACAGTTGGTTTTAAGAAGCTCTGGTACAACTGAACTCCTAAATTTAATGGTGGAGCTCACTAAGTTCTACTTTCCTTTACAGAATCAGATGAATCCATTTAGTTTCTGTTTAGTTAAAACATCACTGAATCACAGCCACTTGATGTGGAGTCCATTTTGACTTCAACCTGCCGCTTTTAATGTGAATAGAAAGGCATGTCTAAGAACCAGCTCTAAAATATACACAATTTAGAGCAATTTGTGTGCATTGCTTTCGGTGTGTAAAGGCCTTTAATCCACTATTTGCTTCTTTTTTACTTTTTACACAGCACTCAGACTTGTCTCCATGTTTTAACGTCCAACTGAGGCTATGTCCACACATACAGGTATTTTTTAAAATTAGAGGTTTTCCTCCTCAGTTTTCAAAAAATATCCCTGTCCATACAAAAATAAGTACATTTACTGTTTAATACTGTTTAATTACCTTGAAACTTTGTCCATAATATACACCATTTTTTATAACTTTCATGTAAAAAGTGTTTTATCCTCATATCTATTTCAAACACCATGTCTGACTGGTGTTATGCTTTAACTTGTGGCTAAGTTATCTAGTGATAGCAGACATGTGGAATGAATATCTCTTTGTTTATATTTCAATTTGAGACATATCTGATAATACTGATCAAATCCTTTATTAAAAAGTTTATTGGGAACTGCTCACTAAATTGCTTGGATACAGCTGGAAATTTTACAAGAAAGTGTAAAAGTAAAAAACAACTGTCGAAATGTAAGTTTTATGTGTGTTACCACTTTTGCAATAAAAATAAAGTTAAAAAAATTAAGTTTAATGGGCACTCACTGTGCTTGCCATTGTTTTCACAGTTTTCAACAACAGTGATAACCATAGCAAGCACCAAGCAAGGGTCCTAGTCAGTATGGTCACTTATGAAACAAAAACAGCGGGTTTTGTACAAAACCTTGGCAGAGATTGTATAAAGCGTCTTTAATCCAACATCATATTGAGAAAGTTAGAGAAAGTATGTGCTTGTGAGTAAATAGTCCAGTTTTCAATACTTAAAAAAAGGTGCAAAATTTGTGATGATTAAGGCTAAAAACACTGTTTTCCCTGTGAAACAAGAAGACACCCAATTGGAGATGTCTTCACTCCCACCCTCAAACGCCTCCACTGGCTCCCTGTCAAGTTCCGCATCAAATACAAACTGCTCATCCTCACCTATAAAGCTCTCCATGCCCTAGCCCCACAGTACCTGTCAGATCTCCTTGAGGACTACTCCCTGGAGCGGAACCTGAGATCTGCAGACCTTGGGCTCCTCTCAGTACCCTCAAGCACAAAACGGACCCTTGGAGACAGAGCTTTCAGTGTGGCTGCTCCAACCCTCTGGAACTCTCTCCCCTTGGCTATTCGTCAGCTAAAAACACTGCACTCCTTTAAGTCTGCACTGAAAAGAAACTTTTTCATGGAGGCTTTTGGCCATTAATATGTTTATTTCTGTTTGTTAAGCGCCTTGGGTTTTTTGAAAGGCGCTATATAAATTTGAGTTATTATTATTATTATTCTGTACCTTGGTTGGGGTTCAAAGAAAATACCTGCCTACATGTTGGCATAGCCTCAAAATACTTTGTTTTTTTAAATGAAACTAGACAAGCACTCAGAGAGCGCAGACCTCTGCTAGTGCCACTGTCCTCACCCATATTGTGATTTTCACCATAAATATTGGTCCTACTTTTATTTAATTTAAATATTTAGCTTCCTTGACCATGAAAACATATACCAATTGGATTTATAATGATATCCATTTTAGTTCAGTAGTTATTTACAAAATCCCATTTTTCGTCATGGCGGTTTTACGCTGATCACGATCACTCCCAAAATCGAATCATTTGTTCCTTTTTCCAGTCCAGACATTGAAAATTTTTATCGAAATCAGTCCATAACTTTATGAGTTATGTTGCTCACAGAGAAACAAACAAGCATACAAAAAAAACAGACCAAAAAAATAAATAAAACACAACAAAAATGAACTTGTTAAGGACACTTAGGCCTTGCTGTCAACTTCAACAGTAGACTAGTGTAAAGCGGCGGGGAACATTTTCTTGCCCATTTAGGGGGGTTTCATGAGTATGTGATACCATGTGAAATCTATCAGTAGCACTCCTATGGAGGCATCAAAACTGCCAGTCAGTACTTTTAGTCAAATCCACATTTCTGCCTGGAGAAGAGCAGATAGCTCTCTCCAGGTATGAAAGCTCCGGGGTTTAGAGTGTCCTTCACCTCTCCCTGATCCCCCTTTTGTCCTTCCTCTCTCCCCCTCCCTCTCTCTCTTTTATCTGCTACTTCTCTCTTCCTCCTCCACCAGCAGGCAAACATCCACACCTGAGTACGGTTTCTCCTTACGTTTCAGGTCGACAGGAGGGAGTCAAGCTGCTGAAAGAGAGGCGGAGGAGGAGGGCCTTAAAGTGGTCACACTCTGGCGGTCATCTGAAGGTGGACACTGCAGTCGATCACACCACTGCACTTCAGTGGTATTTAAGTTTCATGACTGTGCTGCAGGAATGTGGAGAGTACTTGAGCATCTTGAGCTTTTAGGAGCGTGAAGTTGAGACCAACTAGGAGGGGAAATGGAGATCCATGTTGAGTGGTTTTAGAAACTTAGCCCCTGAGCACAAACCAAATTGAAGCCCTTCCTCGTGTCTCTAAAGATTAGCTGTGCATTTTATTCAACCTTAGGGGCCAAAATGTCCAAATTGCAAATAACATTTGTCAACAGTAAAACCCCCCAACATACAGCACATCTGTTTCCCCCATATTCTCTTTATCTGATTGGCTGATGTGCAGACATGGAATTGGTGACGTGTGCTGTAGCTACTGTAAGGACTTAGCTGCTGTGCGGCATGTGGCAGAAGTTTAACAAAAAACAACTGGAGACTCTTATTTATAGCATTCAAAAAACTTGACTGGGACAAACAGATGGACAGAAGCACAGAAAATATGGGTAAATCAGGCAATGAGTATGGGTGTTCCTTGCCAGTACCAAAACCTGAAAACAGTTCTTTACAGTGACCCATTTGTGGGTCAATAAGACCACGCAGTAATTTAGACATCCATATGCTAACCTACTATATCTGTAGCCTCTAGGAGCTCAAGGCCCTCCATAACTTCCAGCCTCTGCCTGATGGTAAACCATGTTTAAAAAGTAAATAGAAACCCCCAAAACACAGCCAGGCTGAGGGTTGGGGGGGGGGGGGTTAGAGGCAGGAGCAGAGGTCTCAGCTATAGGACAGATAAGGAGAATGGGACAATAAGGCCTTTGTGGTGTGTTTAGGGTGGATGTTATTCCCACACAGATCAGCAGTGGGGGCAGGGGTAACAACAGGTGGATTCCACAGATAGAGAGACCCTTTGATGCTACAGCTCCGCTCTGCCAGGTGAAGGAAGGACGCCAGACTCTCCAGTCTTTAATTATTCATCCCTCTGGGTGAATTATTAAAGTGTTTTATTTGTCTGGTAATTATACCCTTCTTTTGTGTGGTAAGAAAACAATATTTACAATAGCAGCTCCGATATTTTCAACCTGCTGCTGTTAGAAATGTTCAGTCTGCACCATCTGTGGTGTGAGGGAAGGTGTCCAGACTATTTTGCATAAACATAACATTAAGTCTATCAAAACTAAGACTGGGGTGGCCAGTCCAGTTCCAGGGGGCAATGATAGGAGTGCAGAGAGTGCAGAAAACAAGCATGATTTAAGCTATTTGCTGTCTACATTAATCATTAGAAAAAAAAAAGACTTCACTACCTAACATGGGTTACATATAATTTCCCCTTTTGGACTTTGTGAGCACTGAACCACAGGTTGCATATGGCCCCTGGGTCATATTTTGGATATCCCTGAGCTGGGAGAATGATAGGGAATGCCAACATTTTCAAAATATAATACCAATACTACTTGCTGGAATTTTTTGATACCGATACCAGGCATTAGCAAAGCATATATGTTTAGCAAATTGTGTTTATCGTTGACCAAAAGCTAGAGAAAACATATAGTTTAGACTTTAGCCCATCAGATCTTAATGTGAGTTTGGTTTTGAGTCTTAGTCCAAAGAAAATGAAATTAGCAAATTTTGCACCATTCAAGACTTTAGTAATGTGTGTTTTTGTTATGAAGGGATGGGAGTGTTGCACTGATCAACATTTAAAAATATCAATACATAAAATAGTTTTCATTCTGTCATTCCTGATTTGGTTTGTTACAAAACAAGGTATGTGTCCAAGCTTGTGCTGAGTGCAGTTTTTCCTTGTCTGGTCTCTATAATCTCATGACACACAGTGACACTGCCTTGGAAGAAAAAAAAAAAAAAAGAGGCTGAGAAGAGTCTGCAGGACTTCATTTTGTTGAAATACTCATTCTAGAGGAGTAATCAATATCAAAAGAGTACTTGTAAAGTATCGAGACTTTAATATTGATACTCTCATCCTTACTAGAGATGGGACTTAAAAGATAGGCTTACAAGATTCAGTGTAGTTATAATGTACACGATAACTACACTTTAAACCATGCGTGTATTTTCTGCATGCGACATTACATTTCTGCCCCATACCTGCTGGATAGCAAATAGGCATGGTTAGGCAGGGTACACAAGGATTTTCGAAATCTAAAAAGTCTTAATGTTATAGACTCCAAAGCGAAAAAAACAGCCATTGAACAGTTTTGATGGTACTGTGTGTGGTTTGCTCCGTTAATCTGAACACAGAACATGGTGGAGGGGGTTTAGATTTTGGTGGTGATGCAAGTACAGAGGAGCCAGGACTTTTAGGATTTGTTTACAGAGTAAGATTGGACAGTTCCCACATTTTTGACAACGCCAAAAATGCCTGCCTGAGACTTCTGATCTCAGGACTTCTAGTTTATGTTTGTGACTTCAAAATAGCAGCTACTGTGCATTGTGGTTTCCATCTCCTGTTGCCGTGCAGATCAATCTGCCTGATTCAGTCTACTAAGACAGATCTATCCAAGCTTCAATCTCAAAATGCAGTGGCCTAGTTAGGTTTCTTTAGAGTAGGAAGAGGCAGAAACTACGAGCAAGAAAACAGCAGGAAGCTACTATTCATACGGAGATTAGCATAGATGCTAGCTGCTTCAGTAGGGAATTTTAGAATTTAATCACATTTCTATATTGAATAGTGCAAACCTCTCAATAGTAAGGGTATTTGCTCCAATTCTGTCACTTTTTGGTGAGGGTTTGTTTTACAGATTGGCTCACCTTTTGTCCTTTACCCTGCAGCTGTAGCGACCGCCTACTAGATTATCTGATTGGCCGCGTAATTTAAATCCAAAAACTGTAAATGATTTTACATCAAGCTAAGAGTTTTTCAAGTACAGTCTGGTACTGGTCATTGTAGTCACTGATTTGTGCTTTCACATGCAGCTCACTTTACTTATTTTAATACAATGAGACCTAACCCTTTCGGTAACTTGAATACACAATTTAAAAATGTACCATGCAGTAAATACAAACGTGAATTGCACAGCCACTTTCTTTAAACTTTTGCAATAGGCTTCAAAGCTTTTGGGAGTTGCAAACGTCTTAAATTGCTCAGATTAAAAGTGGAAAAACCCATTTCACTCCAGTGGACCAGTGTCCACAGTTTAGTAAGGTTTGATAGTACAAATGCTGTATTTTACATTCAGAGGCTATACCCAACTCAACCCCCTGCATAACAGCCTAAAGCCTCAGCCTACCAAAGACTAATACTCTTCCAACAAAGCTTGACTTATAATTTTCAGAAAAAAAAGTTCAGTGTTTAATTTACAATTTAAAGCTTTATTGGACTTACAAAATTCAAATTTAATTTCTAAAAGCACAATCATTGGTACGGTACACATCCAGGATTTGTTAATACAAAACTCATCTAAACTCTTTTACAATCACTTCAGGCCAAAGAGACCTTATTGTCAAGTATTCATGTGTGTTTCTTTGAATCGTTTTTTTTTTTAGAGGGCAGTGAGCTACTGGTTACCAGCAACCAGTTTCCCACCCCTTTAGGACGCCAGCTTCCTCCTTTACACCGGGTTTGTCTGGGAGAGGGGATGTTTCCACCACAGTCCACAAAAGGGCCCGCGCACAGAGCAGACGTTAAAGCAGCATCCCTGTTTTCTTTGATGATCTGGATGCTTCTCTCCAAATAAATCCACATAAATAAAAGGGACATGCATATATGAGATCCAAAAATGTGTTGTAGGACAGATTATTTTTTAAAGAACTGCTCTTAAAATGCAGGTGTCCCCAGTCCTGGGAATCCTGGCATGTCCAGCATGAAGCACTTTTGGTCTGGTCATTGGGAATAGCCGTGGAGGAGAGAAGCAGCCACAGCCAGCGGGAGGAGCAGCGTGAAGGAGTCAATCCGCCCGCCGCTGTTCTTATCGCCGATTGTTGAGTTCATTGAGCTGGTGGTCGTCATCATCATGGTGGTGTTCATAGGGGCGTCTGTGGAGTTTTGCGCCTGGACCACCTAGAGAAAATAAATGCAGAGATGCACTTTACTGACCAAGTGGTGCTTGCATTTGGGTACCGACTGGACTAAATTACTGATACTCAATTTTTGGGTACATTTTCAGTTGGTCAGTCATCCTTTATCATTTAGCAGTGCACATTTTGCTTTATTTTTGTTACTGCCATTATTTCACCCATCTGTTAAAATAAAAACCAACATGCTGTGTCATACATCAGTAATGTTTAAATACAAGCTTTCAGTGCTGTATCAGTGAAGTTGGCATCATGTCTCTGCAGATACATAATGAGCTAAGAGTTTGAATTTGGCTCTCCACAATAAGGACAACATGATTAATTGAGATTAATTTGTGCAGCGAGACATAGCGCTTATATTTCACATATGGTGCTTTTAAAATAGGGTTATATTTAACTTGGCTCAGCCCTGCACAGTCTGAATGCTACCCCCTTTGTTAACCATTACAGCATAGACTGTCAGTACCTCCAAAGTGGACAGGGTCATAGTGCAGCTGTGCAAAACTGAGGCATCCTCATAACAGAGGAAACAGAGCTGCCCGCCCCCTTCGTATCTTTGTCATTGTGAGGAGATGAACTTTGTCCCCAAGATGATTTCAAGCACCAAAATAGACAGAAGAAGGTGAAGGATGTCTAGCGGCATTACAGAGCTGACAACAGGGGGCATTTCATTGCCATGTAAGATTACACCCAGCTCCTTGGGACACGTGACCATTCAGTGGATGCAGTGTCTCCACATCACACCTAGTGTCTGCTTGGATCCTCGCGAGGTGAGATAAAACTGTGCCAGGAACACAATGCCTAAAGGAAAACCAAAACCATCAAGTAAAACTAAGCCAAGTTAAGCTGATACCATGTAGAGGAAAAGCTCCACAATTCTCATGCAGCAGTGAGTCGAGAGTGAGGAAAGATGCATGGGAAGAGGTCACAAGCTGGAATTAAATCTATACTTGCTGCTCTGGGGTGAGATCATAAAGGGTGCAGACATTGCCTAATAGGTCCAGGGTTCCCAAACCCACCAGGGCCAGGGAAGTGCACTTTCACAGGGTAGTAAACCCAGACATTATGGTCATCATATACATATATTTCCTGAGGCTTTGTGTCTCTGAGAGGAAAGCATGAAGACCACACTCTTCATTTGAAGATAGTTTTCAATGTACTTAGCTTTATTGAAGGGGATTTTTAATTAGTGGGCCTTTGCCAAACGGCACTATAAGCTATTGGTACCACAGAAATATCACTTATAGTCCTTAGTATGTTCTGATGGTACAAACTACAATTTGAAATATAGTATTTGGGTGATTGGGCTTTGTTAGTTCTTCCTTAAAGAAATAAGGTATTCAACAAATTGCATAACATAACTTGACTGCATTTAGACTGGATTCATTTTTATCATCTGCTGTAAACTTTTAAAATGACTCTTTTTCTTGTTTCAATCAACAGCCACAAAATGGATTATCAGGCTTCAAACTACATACAGATTACATCAACATTTATCAGCACAATCCAGAATCATATTTAACTCCATAAATGATCCAACCCTTGTGAAAACCAGGGCTACTGTGCATGGTAACATTTTAGATTTCTCTCAAAACACCAGGATTTCTCAGGTGTGATCATGAAAACAAAACTAACGTTTGTGCGGCATGACATTGTCTCACTAAGAAATGAATGAGAAATCTGATCAGTGCTTGATGTCAGGAGCAAATGGATACAGCACAGCACCTGGCTGCAACAACTTCTGTACAAGTCATTTGCTGGTGGCTGATGCTGGCAAAAAAGGCAGAGACTAACGTTAAACCTCCCCATCCCCAGCCCCGTTTTATCTTTACCTACTAAGAAAGAAAAAGCCCATAAATTATTGAGCAGTGACATGTTTGTCAGGATTTCCAAGGACCAGAGTAGAACTTTGACTTTGGAGAAGCTATATTCTGTTAATTGGTACATCTATTCAAGTTCCATCCTGAGGCTTAATTTTGTCAAAAAAAAAAAAAAAAAAAGGTAAACTTTATTTTGAAAGTTATGGTCTCTGCAAAGCTAGCTGCCAAAAGTCTGTTGTCTGACAGTAATGAATGACCGAGTTGGTTTGAAGAACTTGGGCGTGTTAGTTTCAGAAAGCTGCCAGGGAGGAAGGTCAGCCACAGCAATGGATGCATTTGGGGCCTCGGTCGAGCTCCACAAAGGTTAACACTTAATTTCTCCAATTTAAGATGTTGTGTAAGGATGACTTGATACCAACCTCTGTTTTTTTTACTACTATAATGTATGACAACTCTCTAGAGTACTAGTTTAAATTTGTGTTTAACTCAATATAAATGAATGACAACACCCATCAGGCTGATATAAAAAGATTGTTCAGCATTTTCCCCTTATGACTTCAAAAAAAGAACAGCACATTGATAGGTCATACACAGTCAGGAAGTGACCCATTTTGAAGAGCTTCTTTACTGCTGCCAGAGTCTGCACCGGCACAGGTCAGGAAACGAATCACATTACACAGATATGTGCAGATGAAAATCAGTGATCGTGTTGAAAAGGTAACACTGCACAGTTTGAGAATTTGGTGTTTGTCATTTCTAATTACAAAACACTGTTTAGGTTATTTTAATTTTTTCATCTCTGACTCAATATTATGTCTTACACAACCTTTAAGTCTGAAGCACCTATGGTAGTCAATTTGAATCATGAATGGGATTCTACAGATAGTTTCTTGGAGCTTAAATGTTCCCTTTGTGGAAATTTTGTCACTTAAGTCACCTTTAACAGCCAAAAAAAAAAAAAAGGACCAACGCCTTGTACAAATGACATGTAAAATCCAAGCATAAAGTACTTACTACATATTGTGTAAGTACAGATTGTGCCACTGATTTACTTAAAGACAGTGATTCCTCTAAATGTCCTACTTTAAATAGCTTGGCATTGAACTCATTAGCATTCCCTTACACTCGAAGCTTAGAATGGGGAAAAGTAATGTATGCATCGAATCAAATCAAGAAAACATAACTCAAGATAACCAAAATTACAGTAAATAAGTAGACAATGACACCTGCTTAACTATCAGGGTGAGGTCTCATATTAGTAACTCTAAACTAAAGAACTTTTCTAAAAAGCTAGCTATAAAATGTGCACATTAAATGTCAGTTTCCATTTCAAATTTAGCTTTTCACCTGACCTAGTTATTGATAAAATAGTTTCTCCCCATAGTTTAACCCTTTGAATGCCAGATTGTTTTTCATCATGCCACCATGTTTTCAGGTGGAGAAGCAAATAAAATTCAGTATACTGCACACAAAATCGATTTTTGCATTTTGGAATGTTACAGCCCGAGATATGTTAATGATTAGCAGCAACATTAATTATTTACTTGGCAGTGTCAAATACTCACACTCTTACTGCTTGGTACAAACTGCCCCCACTCAAGCTATACTAAATACAGGTTTACATCTCCAACTTTAGGCTTCCTTTTCACACCACAGTCCAAATCATATGCATCAAATATTAACTAATTTCTGCAACAAAAAAAAAGAGGAGGTTCCAACCCTTTAAATGATAGGGGTTTTCTTAAATCATGATGTCACCATGTTTTCAGATGTAAAATAGATATTTTTTTGTGTTGAATCATTACAGCCTGGGATATGTTAATTAAGGTTTCCAAATTTAAAATGGGTACATATTAAGGCTTCAACATCAGTCCAAATCGCAAATCAAATACATTTTTTAAAAAGTTTTTAATCCTTTATATGCCATGTTTCTGTCATGATTTTAGATTTTAAAGAATTATTCTCACCACACTTCATGAAAAGTAGACTGTTAAATTACTACGGCCTGGGGTGTGTCATATTAGCAGTAACATTTATGCAGTATAATTTTTGTGCATTGCCAAATACCTACTATAAGATAATATCAATTCAAAGGTGAAAGCCCAGATAATTAAATGCAGGTATTATGCTTTAATTGACGCAAGATCAAAAATTGCGTTTTGACAAAGTTTCAATAGCACGATTTTGGCTCTTTAACATTACAAGTTTACACTCGTTTGTACACACAGTAACATACAACTTGTTTATATTCATGCCAGCCAAAGCTATCAAAAAAGAAGAAACTAAAGTAAAAGGCGCGAAAAGGTCCCCAAAGGTTAAAATGCTTAGATGAGTTAAATTAAACTGATATTCAATCCCAACTTCAGGCGACTATTTGAGCCAAAAAACAAACAAACAAACAAAAAACACATTTGCCTGATCACTGTTTTTAAGTGTGGCATCGTTGGAGCCGACTCTAGTCCCGAGTTAAAGTCACCCCCAAAAGCACCAGCTGAAGACAATCAGAGAATATTGCGGTCACCTGCTTCTTGCGGGAGTGTTTCAAAGGTTGTTCGGAAACTTTTCTGCATTTAATTCATAGATTTGAGAAAAACATCGGATTTTACTCCTTAAAGTAAAAAAAAAAAACGCTTTAAATGATGCAGCAATGTTACCTGTGATGAGATGAAACAAAGAGTCAGCAGGAAAAGTCCAAGCTGAGCTGCCCACATCTTCATCATGTTGACTCTGGTGTTAATAAAGCCTTCTTCTGCTGATGGTCTTACTGCTCCTGAAGCTGCTGGAGACCCCGGTGAGTGAAGGTGTCAGGAGACTCTGCTGCGGCTTTTATACAGCTGCTGACGTCATCAGGCAGTCAGAATCACCTGCCGCATCCTGAGCTGCTGTGATGCGTTCAGGTGCTGTTGGAAAATAATATAATTTCGAGCCAATTGTGTTCATGACACCACCTGCCTACGTGATGAGTGTGAAAGTTTTTTTTGTTTGTTTTTGTGTTTCTTATATTTACAGGGTGTCAGGACATTAGAGGGCGACATGGTTACGATCATGAAGTCTAAAAATAAGTATTACAAATGCAGGAATAAAGTTGAGTGCTTTTTAGGAAATGTATAACCAGTATATGTTACACTTAAATAATCGTGGAGAATACAAACATTGTATAGGTATAGCATTCAAATTAAGATAAATAAAATCGAATCAAATAAAGATATAAATAAACCTGGCAAAAAGTGAGTAATAACAATATTTTAGACACGACATTTGGAAATAATTCCCTTCAAGGGGGTTATGTTTCTATTTTCTCTTAATTTGTTTGTTTGTTTGCAAGAATAGGCAAAAACTACTGGATAGATTTTGCTGAAGTTTTCAGGAGGTTGGTAATGGACCAACTTTTTATTAGATTTTGGTGGCGACACTTGTATTTGTCTGTATGCAAAAATTCCCTGCTTAAAAAAAATCCCATAAGTTAACATTTTTTGGCATCAAGAAAATAATAATTTCTCTGCCATTTTCTTTTTACAAATTCACTTCCAGTTTTACAGGATAATGTGGGATCTATTTCTCTATCACCAAGGTAAATTTCATATGAATCTAATCCAGATTTATGTCACAAAAAAGCATTGAACTCTTTAAAT
Source organism: Scarus forsteni (assembly GCA_036419115.1). NCBI lineage: Eukaryota > Metazoa > Chordata > Actinopteri > Labriformes > Labridae > Scarus > Scarus forsteni. The sequence goes on from JAZDUH010000451.1 coordinate 41,388,983, forward strand.
GACTACATCTAACAATTCATAGAAGATCAAAATGTTCAGTGATGTTCCCAAAACTAGTTGGCACCATAACAACCTCCGTGTATGTGATGAGCACTGGCACTTTTCTGGATCTGATGATCCAGAACTGTATCTTTTACATGGAGTTTTGGAAAAGCCACAGCTGGAACTGCTTGTTGGAGGTCTGCGCTCTCTGAATGCTTTTCTAGGTTATCATAAAACTGTTATGTCATTCACTTTTTCATTGGTCATTTCTTTTAAGTTTCTGTCTATATAAATTTAAAAAATATAAGATTTGTAGGCTATATGACTTAGATATTTGCTTTTAGATTCACATGTGATGATGTTTACCCTTGGAGAGGTGCAGTGGCACAGCATGGTTTGGATCCTGGGCCTTTCTGTGTGGTGTATGTGTTCTCCCCCTGCATGCAGGTTCCCTCCAGGCACTACAGCTACCAAGGATTTGCTTGTTAGGTTAATTTGCGCCTCTAAATTGCCCATTTCAGAGTGTACCTCACCTATCATGTAAAGTCAGCTGTATTGAAAGGAGTCTTGACCCCGAAAGAGATAAGTGGAATACATAATAGATGGATGGATTGAAGTTCACTCTTGTCACACATTTCTAAACCTAATTCTTTGCTGTGAGGGGGAAATGGTTAAATTCAGGGGTTATGTCTCAGACTCCAAAATGTACATTTTATATCTCTGCAAACTTGAAAATGGATGGATACATGGAAAAATGTTTAGTGAGATTTTAAAGTGCATTTCTCCAATATTAGCAACACAATTTTATTTTTATTAGAAACACAAAAGTAAAAGGGGAATAACCAAGCATATTGCTAAATTTATTTTATTGAGCTGTTAATTCCAAACAGCTTTGCCTTTGGGGGATTTATTTTTATGTTTCTGAAACTCTTAACTTATAAGCTTATCACTAATTTTTTAGTTATATTTTTACTTTTCACTCGAAACAGAGTCTCTCATCTTTTAACATTTTATTATTTTGAATGGCATTTAAGTAATTCAGTTCTACCTGAGGATGCGGATTTGAACTCCTTACATTTGTTTACCCCTAAAATGTGCTGAAAAACTATGACCATGACTTATTGGTGTAAGTTTGGAGCTAAAAATGATCATCTTCTCACCAACTTGCAAAGTGAGATAATGGTCATGGTACATTTTTAATGCCTTTGCAAAAATATGACAGCAAAAACAGATGATGAACATTTATTTTCTATTTGAGCTGAATACTAAAACATAGGTTTTAGTTACTAATGTAAAGCACTTACTGCTCTAGAAAGATGCTGGATAAATATAGGCCTACTTAATTTTCTTTTGAACTTCATTGTACATATTTTTTTCTTGGTACTTTGATGCTGCTTGAAGTGAAACAGCCTAACCGTGGTAGTATGTTGGTTGGAAAATTATGAAAAAAAGCTTGTAATCAAAAGAAAAACCTCCTATCCGGCATTACGTTTTCCCACTTTTTAATGTATTTTTTTCAGTAAATTGAATTCGTATTTCAAACACCAGAAACTTCGACAATAACGCCCTCTAGTGGTCGTATATGATATTACTTTTTAGTGTCAAATTGCGATTGCCTTATGTTGTCACACATGAGCTTCCGTACTTGTCCTCCCTGTGATTTCTTCCGGAGGGATACAACATCGCAAGGAGGCGGAACACATCTTAAGGCTGCGTGCTGTCACCCCAACATCACCCCACTCCAGCAGGGTTATTAATAATATTTATATTTGTGCTCGGCCTCGCAGTTACCGCTCCTCTCCATGCTGTTGCGCCGGGTTTCGGCTGTCGGCCAGACGTTAGCACGATGGGGCCGGAGGTCACCGCGGGGAGACGGCCTCCTCCGCCGGGCTGTCTCCTTCAGCTCCAGCCGCTGTCTCTGTGTGAGCCCGGGGGAGCACAGCGCTCAGCCCGCAGAAAACGACTCTAACCAGGGACTGTACCGGGACACGGTGCTCCTACCACGGAGCGACTTTCCCATGAAGCTGACGGGACAGAAGTTAGTGGACAGAGAGCTCGAAATACAGAAGGTATGGAGGTGGACGAAACTTCACTGAAAATATGTCAATTTAGTTCAGATTCGGCCTTTTTACAGACTGAAAATTAAGGAATAATATGAAACAGATATTTAACATTTCTTAAAGGTTATTCTTCAATTCGGCGCGTTTTAGCTTTATAAAGGGTTTGTTATTACTCTCATAATCTGACCCACTAACATGTGACTGAAGTGTTACTGTCTTAAAACTTATTAACTTAAAAAAGGCTTGTCTGGATACCTGAACTTCAAACTCTAATATGACACATGTAAAACCGTACCATCACCAGTATAGCAAGTCTACTATGGCACTTTTAAAGTTTTACAGTTTTGACAAAAAAGCTTTCAAGGAAACGTAAAACAAATAAGCACAAATGCACACAGACCAATTCATGACATAATCAACAATGTCAATTAAAGCAGCTTTCAGAAGTGTAATGCTGGAATGTTAGATATTCTGTAATAAACGTAGCATCAAAAGGTGCAGCACAAGGTAAATTGTCTAATAATCTGCATGTAAAAGTATGTTTCAAGAACATAATCTGTAAAAAATACTCTCACAATGCTGGCACCTGGAATTTGGTATGTTTTTTTTATACTTAAGTTGGAAGAAATCCCTTGTGCATTGTCTCAAATTAACTGGTAATCAAATACCTGTGGTAATTAATATCTATAATGCTTTACAATGCCAGAAGTCAAGGGTGGACGATTGGTTGCCCAGTGGCCACATGCAGTCTCCCTTCTCAGCCAAGTAGCCTGCAGTTCACCTTCAAATTTCCATGGATTGTAGAAATGAAGATGCCAAAAGCTGCCTTTTAGTATTTCAGCATAATGTGTCTCCAAAAATACATTTTCAGTGGTAACATGCAATTCAATGAACAACTTTTAATTGCAAAGGTAATCAGAGTTGATTATAACTTTTTAAGTCATCGTGTTCACAACCTAACATACAAACTAACAGATAATGGCAAAATATAACCACCTTGGTGTAGGCAATAGCCATATATGCTCATTTATCACGTTGAGAAAATGCCTTCAGCTTGCTGTAGTTCCTTGTGTAGCACATGAGAGTTTGCTTTATGTCTGTGTTTTGTTTTAAGAATAAAATTTTGCCAACACTTTTCCAGATGAAAGCCGCCTATTTATTCTTTTGATAATTAACATGTAGTTTGACAGACTTATTGAGAGTATTACTCATTTTTTTCCATCAGTTAGGTCCCTGGAAAGGTAGAATAATGTTAATGTAGCCCCCATAGTAACAAAAATTGCCTCATGAACTCTGTTTTTGAAATATTGTCAATGTCTCTGTGTGTAAAATGTTTAATCATTGAACATTTTTCACCCATACTATATGAATTCAGATGCTCAATTATGAACAAGAAAGACGTAAACAGGCATAAATAGATGGAGCAAAGTTTTTGTTGGAAAAGCAGGGGGTAATGAGAGGATCAGTGCATGATGATGAGACCCCTTACCCCAATTTTTCCTGATGCTCAACTGGAAAGTTACACAATCACTGCAGGGCCCCGATTAGCTACAGCACTGTCTCCTTGTTTAGACCCAGGAGCAGTCTGTTCAAGCTACAGGTGGAGACAACTGATGCTACCTACAGGACCCCAACTCTACTTTGTAGACTGATGAGCAGGACACTGCAGGGCGTATCATGCTGAGACATCCCATCTGAGGTGTTTGATAGTTAGTTGACTGTTTACTTCAGTGTGTGTAGAATAAGATAAAATGAAGTAGATTATTTCCCAAAACGTTGTTTGAATTAGTGACTTTGCAAACAAGTTTAAGTAAACAATAAGACACTCAGCTGCAGCACCATAAGGACATGTGATGATCTACTTCAGTTACTTTATTCTGCTGCTTTATTTGAACTTACTCAAAATGTAAATCCTTTTTTTCCAGGTGTGTGGGTTTGCAGAGTTGTACTCCTGGCAAAGAGCAAGAAAGGCAAAGAAAGAGTTCTGTCTTCATGATGGACCCCCATATGCCAATGGAGACCCTCATGTAGGACATGCACTGAACAAGGTAAGATACTTCTTTTTTTTTCTTTTTCTTGTCCAATTTTGATAAATACTGTCTGTGCCGTGTGTTCGAACACAGTTTTAAATAGGGATGCACAATATCTGTTTGATGTCAGTATTGGCTGATATTGACATTTTTGCAGATATTTACAGTTGATAAATCGGCCACACATATCGGTCATATATTGGCTGGAATGTCAGCAAATTTAAAAAATGTTCAAATTAAAAATTGATACACCTTCTCATCACTGCATGGGTACATTTGAATATTGAGAGTTTCATTTTTGCAAGAGTTAAATCAGTTTTTCTTGTTTTATATCTGTTCATGCTATAATATGCTGTAACACTGAAAGAAGCAAGTCCACTTTTTATTAAGCTCAGAGCTTGTGCTCTTGACCTGAAATATCGGTACTGATATCGATAATGAATCAAAAAAATATCAGCATATCAGATATCAGCAAAAATCCAAAATTGTGCCTCCCTGGCTCCTCAATTGATGATTTAACAATCTGTGTCTTCTTTGATCCAGATCCTGAAAGACATCCGTAACCGCTTTGAGATCCTGAGAGGGCGGCAGGTCCACTACATCCCGGGCTGGGACTGTCACGGTCTGCCTATTGAGCTGAAGGCTCTTGGGGAGCTGGGGACCAGCGACCTTGAGCCACTTCAGATCAGACAGAAAGGTAAAGATGGAACAGAGAGCTGCTGGACAGTTTTCGGCCTGTGAGTTTCACAGCTTCTGTAATGTGTTGCTTTCATCCTGTGCAGCGAGAGCGTTTGCTGAAGGGGCCATAGCTCGTCAGAAGGCTGCTTTTCAGCGCTGGGGTGTGGTGGCTGACTGGGATCAGTGCTACTACACGTTTGATGGAGCCTATGAAGCGGCTCAGCTCAAAGTCTTTCAAGAGATGCATGGCAAAGTGAGTCGTCGATCACATTTTTATCAAGTTAGCTGACCATAATACACACTCACAAGCTTTCTGTTACGAGTAAGTCTTGTAGCTCTTCAAAGGAAAGTCTAATATATTTATTTAATTCATTTTATTTTACTTTTCCACAGGGGCTCATTTATCAGGATTACAAGCCAGTTTTCTGGTCTCCTTCAACAAGGTACACATTTTTTTTATTAAATTAACAGTAATTTGGGGTGCTGGTTTGGCGGAGTGGTTGGCGGCCATGCCCGTCCCATGTGCATCCATCTGCTGGTCCAGGTTCGGGTCCGGCCTGTGAGCAGTTTGCAGAGTGTCTTCCCTGCTCTCTTGCCCCCTTTCACAGGCCTATCCACTGTCTCCCTCCTGTCAATAAACGCAAAAAATTCTTTACAAAAAAAACATAATAAATAAAAAATTAACAGTAATTTAATTGAAGACATTACCTTTTCATATGTATTTATTTTCTTGTCTGCTTCCTGTGCTGTTTTTTTATCCATACAGAACGGCTCTGGCAGAAGCAGAGTTGGAGTACAACCCTGAGCACGTGAGCCGAGCGATCTACGCAACATTTCCTTTGAGCAAACTGCCTCCTAAGATAGCCTCAGACGCAGGTAAGACACTCAAATATGTAAAGTCAGAGCATCAGAATATTTGAATAATTAGATATACTTCTGGTAAGATGGATATGCTCATAGCTGTCTTTTGTGTGTACCTCAGCTGGTGTTGAAGATGTCTCTGTGTTGGTGTGGACCACTCAGCCGTGGACCATTCCTGCAAACCAGGCTGTCTGCTACATGCCAAACACTCAGTAAGTACACACCCTCCAGAAAATACTTCAAAGATAATGAACCCTTTGTTTTCCATCGGACATTCAATCATGCTTAGTTTGGACATAATAGAAAAAGCACCATCTGTCTGTCTATTAGACCTTCATCCATTCATCATCACATCATCCATCAGTACTTCTGTGTGTCCATCAAGGTTATAATAGTTTTGGATTTGTCATTATAGTTTAGTTTTAGTTAGTTTTGACATTGGTTTTCTAATTATAGTTTAGTATTAGTTAGTTTGACATTTTTTTTCCCATTACAGTTTAGTTTTGATTAGTTTTAGAGCGGGCATTCTAGTTTTTATTTAGTTTCGATTTTTGCAACAAGGCCTAGTTTTAGTTTAGTTTTAGTTTAGTTTTAGTTTTTCATACCTTATTTGCCAGGTGCAGGATTCAAAAAGGTCAGAGTAAGTATTTTATAATGCTGTTTATTTTCAAGTCCAACATAGTGCTCACTGCTCAGTCAATTCTGATACTGTACTGTTGGCTGCTGCCTTAAACACAAGAAAGTAATATAAACTTAATATACAAAATATAAACATCAATATAAACAATATAAACTCTCCTAGCCTCAAATGGGCTTTTAAGTTTGTGGGATTTTTCCCCTTAAGAAGCGCTCCGCATATTGCACCAGTTTTAATTTCTGGCAGGCACTTGCATTTGTTTGTCTCACTGTGGTACTCAAAAAAATCCCAAATGTGACACTGCCGCCTCCTCCCAATTTTAGCCATGTCTTCCAAGTTGTTCCAATAACACGTTTCGTGGCAGCACAGAGCACAGCCAGTCAGTGCAGTAAACAAGCACGTCCCAGCACGTCGCTATGATGGTGCCGTACGGAGCTGACAACTGCCGAAAACTGCCGTAAAATTGGTTGGGAAAATGTGTCGGATTCATTTAAATCCTAAAGGCTAATAAATATTGTCAAAAAACATAACGAATGACGGTCTATAATTTTGGTTAGTTTTTTTGAACCCAAGATACAGTTTTAGTTTACTTTTTGTTTTTGTTTTCTTTTCTAGTTTTTATTAATTTGAGTTTAATGCAATGTATTTTAAATTTTAGTTTTCGTTTTTAGTTTTGTTTTAGTTAACTATTATAACCTTGGTCCATTCATCCAGTTATCAACACATGCATCCATCTAAGTAACCCTCCACCCACCAATACTTCCATACATCAGTGAATACACACCCAACATCCATATATTCATTTATCTACCCATACACCTATTTATTGATCCATCCATTCATTTATCTGTAGTTCCATTTACCCAACCCACCATTCATCCATCCAACCACTTTTCCATCCATCCACTTATTTATTGTTATTACCTCCACCAAGGAGGTTATTTTTTGCTGGCGTTTGTTTTTTATTCAAATAACTACTGGATGAACTTTTCTGAAAATTTTAGGAGATGTTGGTAATCCAGATGGCTGTAATTAGCAAACTGTATAACTAATGATGATATCAACATGTTCCTTAGTGTTTGATGTGGGTTTTCAGGGTCAAGAAATCATGGTTTTCATTTTTTTCATCTGTCCATCCATTCATGTACCAATTCATCAGTACATCCATTGGTGTGTTTTGTCATTTACCCATCCACCCATTCATCTATTTATCGGTTTATCCATCAATGGTTCCATCCATTCATCTGATTCAGATGTCAAATTTTAGGCCTGGGGAGCAAAATCTGTCAGGAGATATAATTCAAATAATTTTACGTGTCTATTATTAATGTCCCATTTTAAAAAGCACTCCCACCACTCATACTACAAATCCCACAGTGCACTGCAGCAGCTCCCTCCCATTGCTTTGACGTTGCTTTGATCAGTGGTCAGCAATTGAATACATAGGTCAGTGTTTTGTGTCCATTCATCGAGATATACATCAATTAATACATCCATCCATTTATTCAACCCACTAACCATCCATCCATCTCGTCATCGATCAACATCCATCACATCATCCCCATCATATGTCCACCTAAGTCATTAATCCATCCAGAAACACACATCTATCCATCCTGTCATCCATCTATGAATTCAGCCACACCACAGACAAATCACACTATTCATCCGCATCCTCCAGTCCATCAATCCATTTATCTCTGTGCATCCATCCATTCATTCATCAATGTATTTTCTCCTAATGTTTGACATTGAAGAGACAGTTTTGTCTTATATGTGGGTTTCTCTGCCGTGTCTGCATCTCCCCTGAGTGGGTCTTGACCTAAACTATTATACAAGCGTAACACATCAGATAAACATCAGCTTATGACTTCTGTCTATAGTATCTGTTTTAAACTGATTTGCCAGTGCCTACTAAAGGGTCATTATCAGCTGACACCAATGTTGAAACAGTTCGGCTTTGCTTCTGTCTTTGTCAGCCATTTTCAGCCTTTCATTGTATTTCCAGGTACTCTCTGGTGAAGCGAGCAGATAACTCTCAAGTGCTCTTAGTGGCCACAGAGCGAGCAGCCAGCCTGGCAGCACTGCTCGGCACAGAGCTGGAGAGTCTGCACACATTCTCAGGTAATGCTCTCTATCACACAAACATCTCAGTTCAGTGTCTGTAGTTCTCAAACTAACTAATGACTTTGTGCTCTAACTGTCTTTTGAAGGCTCCCAGCTCGAAGGCGGGGTCTGCAAACATCCCACAATCCCAGACAAGGAAGTGCCGCTGTTGCCAGCCAATCACGTGACGATGGGTAAAGGAACGGGATTGGTCCACACAGCACCGGCTCATGGCATGGACGATTACAGCGTGGCTTCACAGTTTAAACTTTCAGTGGTTCGTGCTGATAGATGGGATTTTTATTTTTTAAATTTGTGATAGTTCATTTTAAATCCACACACCAGGAGGCTCCTAAATTCATCTTCACATTTCAGTCAAGTATATGGTTGACTTTTTGCCACCATACCACTGTCAAACTCTGAAAGCCCACCATGGTCTATTTTTCCTTATTCATTTATCTAAATAGTCTTTATGTCACCATCCACTTGGTAGCACTGCTATACATAAATGTAATTGTTTGAAAACCAGAACAGATCAGTCGTTGGAATTGTCAGAAGTCAATCGTTGCTGCATAGCTCCTTAGAAATCTAAGAGTAAGAATATACATCGGAAAAAAGGAAAAACATTTTCACATAATTCCAGATCCTTTAATATTCATAATTTAGTTGAAGGGAATACATTTATTTTATTATAAATAAAATTAAAAACTGGGTCATCTGCAGCATATCTAGATTTTGCTTTTTGCGATGATTTCATACAAAAAAACAAAAATTTTGTTGCAGAAATAAAAGAAATCAATTCACACCCAGGATAACCCTTAACAGACGAGCCAAACAGCAGGTTCATATACATAACCATTTCCTGAAAAACAAAACCTGAACTGTTACTAAATGAAGAGTCAGGAACAAACCAATGATGATTTGCTGCTAGTGTTTTTCTTTGTTTGGAAGTCAAAGGGTTAACAAAGCTAACACATTAGCTAAGTACAGAATAAGTTGGTGCATTTCTGAATGAGGAATTGGTTGAGGCCTGTGGCTTATTTTCACTTATCCTTTACATGTCAATGAATAACCTTGAAAATCTGAAAAATGGAAGTCAATACAACAACTTACTTGAAATGACCACAACCATCTGTTCTACAGTTTCATTAAGTTTCTTGATAGGATTTTACATTTATTTTTTAAGCCTAACAAAAAGTTACGCACCTTCATTTCATCTTTCAGTCTGATCTATAACTTGACCCTATAACTTAAGCACATCAGTATTTAACATCTGTTCCTACTTTGCCTGTTTCAAAAAAAAAGCAAACCTCTCAAATATTAATGTTCCTCTTATTGTCCAAAAATGATCTGCATGTTTGCAGCTGCACACGACATGTTGAGTAAAAACTGAAGGAAAGAGCCGAATGTCTGAAAAAGTTACTCGTATCAGATCTATAGGAGCTCTCTGTTGTGCTTGCCTGTTCTTTTTTTTAAAGAATCTGTACCACAACCATAAAGATATAATGTTGAAGTAAAACGAGATTGATAAAATTTAGGAACTTAGTTTTTTAGTAATGATATTTTGAAAGAAAAACATGAGCAGATTACAATGAGTGTATTTTTCTTGTGTTTTAGGAGTGTATGGTGGATGAAGACGGAAAGTTCACAGAGCTAGCTGGCTCTGAGCTGCAGAATCTCTCGGTGATGACTGAAGGCACAGACAAAGGTACAGCACAGAGAAAATTACATAATCTCCTTCCTAAAGGGATACTCCAGCTTTTATTCCTTTTGTGTATTGTCTCAGCCCGAGTCCATGACAGGCAGATAGACAACATTCTTTTGACTGTGGGTCCAGTAATAAGACAGAGACAGTCAAAGCTCACTCGCCGCTCATTAGCTTAGCTAAAACACAGGGAGTCAATGGATATGGCTAACCTCTGCTTACAGTCTCTAAATGGTCCTGTGTGCTTGTTGGGACACAGTTTTTTACCGTGTTAAGTCATCTATCATTGTATTATCCTCTTATACTCACAAACAGAGGCTTTGTTTTGTTGAGATGTGTCATTTGAGTGTGTTGAGTCCTATGGGGGCTTTTTTAAGTGAATAATGAGAACTGATTCACAGTTGTGAATGAGCCAGTCAGTTTGCAAGCCATTGTCAAAGAGACTGTGAGGAATTTCTAAGTAATTACAAAAAAGTCTCACTTTTAGATATATGCCTGATCGAAATACACACTTTAAGACGAGTTTTATAGCATCAAAATAGGTTATCTATAAATGCTATTCCTTAGCTTCGCGGTTGGGTTGGACAGGACTGGACTGGCCTGGATACTCAACTTCGGGAACAAGACAATTAAAACTAGAGCAAATTTATATTATTTTATTATTTATATTACACGTCTTAGACGGGCTGTAAGTTGTGATAGATAGCCAGCTACAACTACGATACTAAGTTTTCCAAAAATTGCTTGTTGTCACACATCAAAAACTACCGCTACATAACTAGAAAGAGATACATTACCTCGTCGCTTTGCATCCTGTAAGTTGTTGAAAAAAGAAGTTGTAAAGCAATGCAGAGTTCTGAGGAAGGTTCGACCGAGCTGCATTTTTCACAACAAACATGCTTTGGCTTGGGTCACGTCTTTGGTGCGTTCAGTTGTAGTCTGAAGTAGGAATTTCCGAGTTCCGAGTAGGAAACTGCAACTGGAACGTCCCCCAAAGTCTGAATTTCCTACTGCGAACTCGGTGAAACCTCGCCACCACCGAGTTGACAATCAAAGATGGATGCCCCCAGTGTGAACAGTTATTTAGCTCCTGTAATAATCAATTTATTTACACTTCTGACTGGGGTGTGTGGCTCTAGATCAGCTGTATACATAGTATTGTTAGACTTATATTTACAAAAATGCTGCCATAGTGATAATCACATTCTTCATGTGATATTTGTGAACAACAACGCAGGGCGTGCTAACAACAGCTAACAATAGCCTGGTAGATCGGCATGTTTTTTTCCGACTTTAACTGGAATCGCTGATAAGTCGGAGATGATGTCACTCCCAGTTCCGAGGTTACTAGAACCCAGCATTATGACAGTTGCCGCGCATGCTCATGGGTAGCAGAGTCTTTATTTTGATAGTAGATTCTCCTATTATCAAAATAACGACCAGGACCATTTACAGTTGCTGAAGAGTTTATCTGATGATTGTAAGAAGAGGCAGGCTAGCTATACATGGTGACTCATAGTGTTTAAGCTAAGCTAACTAGCAGTGTGCGAGCTTTGGCCATCTCTGTCTTGTTACTGGACACACAGTGAAAAGAATGGGGTCCATCTGCTTGTTAAGGACTCAGGAGTGAGGGAAGACAGGGAAAAATAGTTGGCGTATCACTTTAAAGGTGTTTGAATGCAACTTAATTGGCTGTATTTTGATTTATAACTTGGTTTATTATTTTTTCCTGTTTCATTTTGTGTTCGTGGACTCCCCCTCTGCCTGTTTCAGTGATTTCCATGCTGAAGGATTGTGGGTCTCTGGTGAAGGAGGAGCAGTGTGTTCACAGTTACCCGTATGACTGGAGGACCAAACAGCCGGTTGTCATCAGACCGAGCAAACAGTGGTTCATCAACACAGCCTCACTACAAGACAAAGCCAAGGTAAAGCTTGATAACAAACCAGAGTCTTGCTTTGGTTGTTGCTGGGACTCTCTTCTCACTGATATTATGCGTAAGGATAAAACAATTCAAAAAGAGAATAACTCGCTCAAAGAGCTGATACCATTTATTACCTTTGCAAAGGAAAGCTATGGTTTTTACTGCGTATATTTGTCTGTTTGTCAGTAAGATTAGACAAAAACTGCTGGACAGATTTTACTCAAATCTTCAGATGTTGTTAATGGCCCAACTAGAAAATAATTAGATTTTGGTGGTGATCCAGATAACCGCCATTAGTCAGTGATCGCTTTTGCTCAAAAACTGTCTAACTTACAATGATATCAACATGATTCTGAGTGCTAGGTGGGTTTTTAGGGTCAAGGAATCATATTATGGTGGTAACTTTATCATGGAACTATTGCTTATAGACCTAACAGCTATATGTAAGTTACCATAATGGAAGTTTCTGCTTTCTAGTGCTTTCTAGTCGTTGTACGTTAACATTACCCTCATTGATGCTTTTCACTCTGTGCTGCATGCCTTCCATGTTAAGGTTGCAGAGTAGACTGGACCCAAATGGAGAAGGGTGCCTTAAAGAGGCAGGAGCTCTAACAGAGTGTCCAAGACACAAAGAAAACTAGTTTTTTTTTAACATTAGTGATTTTGGACTTAAGCTAGCAGTTATCAATAATAAATATATGAACCTGATTTAAGACAAATACGACCTCTTTAAATTAGTGCAGTTTTAGTCTAACTAAAAATTTTACATGCATCTTAAAAATGCAGTTTTAATGCGACTGCCTATGAGAAAAGCATTCAAAGCTCAGACATAATACGAAAGGAATTAAAGAAGTATTATATGATGTTTTTTCCAGGAGGCTCTGCAGAAGGTGCGCATTCTGCCAGAGTCAGCACGGAGCAGCCTGTTGGCCATGCTGGACAGACGGACCTACTGGTGCATCTCCAGACAGAGAAGCTGGGGCGTCCCGATCCCTGTTTTCTACCACAAAGAGACAGGAGTCCCTCTAATCAACAAGTAAGCTGATACATGCACACAGATTCAAACTAGCAGGCTTGAACACATGTTGAGATTGACACAAAAGGTCCTTTTAAATTGCAGAACTTGGCTGAGGAACAATGGACCTTGAGAGGAACTTGTTTCGAATGCAGGAACCAGGGACTAAATTTAGTACTGGTGTTATTAATTTTCCTCATAAAAAGTCCCACCTCATGGGAAAGAACTTTCAGTGCCCCAGGCATGTTGAGGGTTACCCTGCAGTGCTGAACATTTCTGATTGGTTAGGTGTTAAAGGATAACTTCGGTATTTTTCAACCTGGGTCCTATTGCCCCAAGTGTATGTGTGTATGAGATTGACGAGTACAACTTGTTTTAAAATTGGCTCAGTATCAAGGGAGCGGATGCAGCCGGCAGCCGCGAAGCTAGATAGGGGGGCAACTGCATCCCGTATAAGTTTGAGCATTAAAAGTGTTTATTTCGACCGGTTGCGATCGCCGGTGCTAGCTCTCTAATTAGCATTGTAAGCGTTCAAGTCTGTACTGGCTGGACGAGAGGAAACAGTGAAGAGGATTTAGGGCAACAGTAAATGTGTGTGTCGGAGACAAATCTAGATATAAGTATTGTATACATAAAGACATATTAGTTATACTTACTTTATGGATAGTTGACCATTTGGTCCCTGTGGTTTTGGTCGCCTCCTCCAATTTATTTTGGGTACATGAAAAAAGTTATCCAGCACTGCCCTGTTGATCAGAGGGGGGAAATCCTCTAATGTAGTTACACAGCGTCGGGTACTTTCTGTATCATCCCACGACACATCGAGACCACGAATATTGGGCAACAGGTCCCACTCGTTGCAACACAGACATTCTTCCTCTGTGGGCATAGAGTCACAGCAAACACAGGAGCACCACCAGTCCTCGAAATTGGCGTTCAGGCCGCTGCTTCACCCTCGCCTGCTCGTTGGCCCTCTCTTGCTATCCTTGTTTGCTCTTGAATTTGTAGGAGCTCCTCGTCCATATACTCTGGCTCAAATAAATACGGGTGGCCGTCGCAATGAAAAGGCTCGTCTTCACTCTCGAAATCTGGTAAATATTCAGCCATGATACCGATGCAGTAAAACTTTCAACTGTCCGCCGGGATAAGCAGCTCGGCGCGCTGCATGGCTCCTCTGTTTTCTTCCGGCAACAAGCTCACAGGAGATGACGTCACACAGGTCAGAGGACGTGAAGGAAAACACAATGCTTACAATGCTAATTAGAGAGCTAGCACCGGCGATCGCAACCGGTCTGTGGCGAAATAAACACTTTTAATGCTCAAACTTATACGGAATGCAGTTGCCCCCTATCTAGCTCAAGGGCTGCCGGCTGCATCCGCTCCCTTGATACTGAGCCAATTTTAAAACAAGTTGTACTCGTCAATCGCATACACACATACACTTGGGGCAATAGGACCCAGGTTGAAAAATACCGAAGTTATCCTTTAACAGCTTCTGCTTGGACTTTGGATTAGGGCTGGGTAAATTGAGTTTCAATTTCAATTACAATTTTGGTGTTCAACAGTCATGAAAACAAGATAGTTGAGATAAAATGGCTATCATGCTGCATGTCGTACTGCACTCATTTTTGCAGCAAGATTGCATCACCTGCACCTCAGACATATTCAAACATATTTTTATTCACAATTTTTTCATATATTATTTTGTTTGTAATTCATTCACATTCATCGCATATTTTTTAGGATATCTGAAAATTACAGTGCTTAGTGTTAGAATTAGATATTAATAATGCCAGGTTTTGCAAAGGTATGGAGTTATAATGTTGGTCTCAATACCAATCAGAATAATCCTGATTATGATTATTGGAGTTAAAATGCCCTGCTTTGGGTTATCAGCATCAATCCAGAGACAACCTGTGATGGTTGCTTTAACCAGTTAACCATTAAGTTTATTTCTCAAAAATAACCCATAGTTTCTTTTGGTTGTATGTTTAACTCATTTTGTTTATTCATGAGCATTCAGTCCACAGAATGAGATGCAGGAAATAGAAACAGGAATTTTCATCCAATGGAGTTAATTGTTTTTTTTGTTTTGTTTTTTGGCTGTTGTGGAAAAGCAGACAGCAGTCATCCATGGGAACTATTTAGTTCCCAGAAGTAAATTTGATGGAATTAAAAGTACCTGTAGTTTTATGCAAAGAGGGCCTAATATGATCGGCTGCTTCATCCATTTTTTGTAATACTCACAAATACATGACCTTCATATTTGTTTCCTCTTCAGATACACGGTTTCTCACATTGCAAAGCTCTTTAAAGAAAAAGGAAGTGACTGTTGGTGGGAGCTTCCAGTCGAGACTTTGCTTCCAGCAGAGGTGCTGAAAAAGGTGAGTGAGTGACATATTAGTTTATGTAAATTCTGTCACTTACAGGTGTTAAGACACATGATAGTTTCAAAGCTGCAGCTGTATTGACAACCCCAGAGTGTCATAATTTCTTTGTAATAGTAGAAGACAACCATGCTTGGTCTTTCATTTTAAGAAAGGCAGATTCAGATTGTTATTGCAGTTATCAGTGAGCAATACAGTCAAAAACTACGAACAGCCAACAAATGGCTATTTTCAAAGCTACCAGAAAAACAAGTGTTTCAAGATGGGGATTTCTTGCCTATTGCTGTCTTGATCATTGACTTCATTTCAATTTACTATTATTTACAACCTGGCGAATTTGAGAGCGTGTTCTTATTTCAAGAGCAAGTGAAGTACAACAAGAATAAAAGCAAAACATCTAATCACAAAGTACAGAATAGAAAAAAGTAGTGATATTAATCAGTGCTGAATGAAGTTTAGGGGAGAAAGTTAAGAAAGAGCCTTTTCTGTCAGTTTAGTCACCACACTCCAAAATCAATATAAAAACAGCCCCTGTCATAATTTTCACTGTGTTTATCTGTAGAAGAATCGAAACAAATCTTCTGTTGTATTTAATGTTTTCCACTGTGCTGCTGCCATTTGTGTATCATTCAGAGTAAAGCAGGTCCAGTGACTGACTACATTCGTGGACAAGATGTTCTTGACATCTGGTTTGACAGCGGAGCATCGTGGGCCGCCGTACTTGAAGGTAAAGCTGAAGGTTTCCTTTCTACCAAGAAGATTGTAGAGGATTCTAACAAGTTTTATAGATGTAGTCGGACTCAGACATCTGTTATAGTCCAGTTATGGTTATGTTAACATGAGATACAACATGTATGTGCTGATTCAGTACTTGACAAAGCTCTCCCTCTCCTGACACTAATCAGATGAGCAGAAACTTCTCCAAACTTTGACAGCAGCAGCTTTGCCAGCTTTTATAATGCTAAGGCTCTTTCCATTAGTTTCATTGCTGAGAAAGCTGCTTACACTTAATTCAAGTTAACCATAAGCACGCAGAAAGCTGGATCAGGCTGTGCAGTCTCAGCAAACCAGGGTCGCTGTGCTCCGGAGGGAGACTGTAACTCCTCATAAACAGATCTGCTGTTAGTGCAGCACCACGAACAGTCAGTGTGACAGATCATTGAACTCAAGATAAAGCTGTTTTCCACATTTACACAAATAATTCAGCTGATAATGTCAGTAATGCTTTGACCAAAAAATTCATGCTGATGTACATCATGTGGGTCTGTGCAAGTCCAGTTATTCGGATCAAGACTCAGAGTAAATGCCTTGGCAGAGGTTTTTACTCTCTAAGCATTTCTACTTAGTACTGTTAAAATTTTTATTATCGTCATCATCATTATTATTTTCATCACTATTACTCATACTTTTCCAAGACCTAGCATAAGTCAATCACGAGCACAGCACTGAGCCACATTAAGCTAAAGCCCAGCTCACAGTGCCTTAATGCTAAAGCATTGTAATGGAGGCTCTGCTGTTTTCGCACCTCAAGACATTCACAGTTTTTCTGTGAGGCTTTAACGTCTGTGTCAATTCCCGCTGCACTATAGCTTGGATGCACATGACACGATATGTGCACTCGCATACACACAAAGGCAGAGAAACTCACTCCTGTTCCCGCTGAGTCTTTGTGCCTCCATATCTCCAATATTGATCTCTGTTACTAAATCTAGAGAAAGAGTAAAGAGCGGATCAACTTGTTCCTCCATTCTATCTTTGGGAAGTTCACAGTGGAGCAAAGCACCCCTGGAGCATTGACATTATAACTTGAAACTAGGGAGGGGAATCGAAAACCAGTTCCAGTTGAGAATCGTTAACAGCTCTGTAAACAAATCAATATCTTGAGTCTATTTACTAATCAATTCCCTTATCAATTCCTTCCACTGACAGGGTTCAGAAGTGTCAGAATTGTGGCTTCATTTTTTTTACAAAAGGCTCCGACTGTACAACCTTAAGTGAGTGGAAACACCAGCAATTTGCAGAAGCAGTTACAGCAGAAGCTGTGACATGTGTTTGACATTGTTGACGCTGAAAATCCACAGGCCAACATTTGCCCACATGGAAATCAATAAGAGAATTGTTAAAGAATTGGATTGATTAGCAGGATTGTTAGCAGCATTGGTGTCGATAAAATCTTATCAATTCCCATCCCTACGTGAAACTGCAGTGTGAAAAGAGCTTAAGTTACAGCAGCAAGAGAAAGCCTCAGCAGAACTAGACTGGTGTTGTCATGAATGTTTAGTCCACATGAACTCAACCAAAGTCCAGAAATCGTCCACGGTCACCGACTTAGATTTGGCTTAAAATATTAGTATTGGTTATTCTACATATATCATGAACTCATGAAAAACCGCAAGTATTTCTGAACTACAGTCCTTTACAAGTGGAGTGTCGTGCCTATTTTTGACATTTGTGAATTGCGTATGTTCCTGAATTTACAATTTGGGATAAATAAAGTATTTTACATTTCATTTCATGTTTCTGTGTAACCAATTTTGGATGACAGTCTGTCTGAAAAAGCAAAGACTTCTGGCTGAAATTTGATTTCCAGGCTTTTAGATTCTGTCGTCAGAAAAGGCCTGTCTCCTAGTTTCTGGGTTACTGATCTCCAAAGTGGTAATCTTTTTATGCACAGCAATGGAAAAAATCTTCAGGAGGCCAGTGCATTTGTTTGTAATGCTGGATTCCTTCAATTTAAAGAAGGACTGTCTGCTAGATGACTTTGATGGATATTGAATGTTTACTTCTAAAGCAACAATTTATGACTGTTAAGCCTTCAAATAGTCTTTTCAAAGTCAAAAAGACACGCAATTAAGTAACTAACATAATGTCCCCGGCTACCTGACAGCACTTTGTAACCATGGCAGTGGGCTACAGTTCTCTTACAAGAGTCACAAAGACTGCAGCACAAGTTCACACACCAACACAAAATAGAGAGAAGCCCTGACTCTGTTTTAATCAGAATTCGATGAAACTAGGTATCATACAACTGATATAAGCAACTGATACTGTCATCACTTTACTTTCATTTAGGTACATTGGTCAGAAGACTGCACAGCAATCATGTCAAAGTTTTTATTTTTCACAAACCCAGATTCAGTTCCAAATCA
The DNA here is from genome assembly GCA_036419115.1 of Scarus forsteni. NCBI lineage: Eukaryota > Metazoa > Chordata > Actinopteri > Labriformes > Labridae > Scarus > Scarus forsteni. Next base: position 41,407,515 of record JAZDUH010000451.1, read on the forward strand.
AGCCATTTCTCAGACATAATAAAAATGAATGGCCACCGAGGTCTCCTGTCCTCACACCATGCAATTTCTTTCTCTTTGTCTATTGGAAGAATGAAGTCCTCGGTACCTCTCCTCAGAATGTGGCTGATCTTCATGATTGAATTATTTCGGCTGTGGATGCCCACAGGGTACAGGAGTGGTAGTGAATACAGTCTGGTGATGTTTTAGCTGCTAGTGGTCTGGCAAATGTAAAAGAATATCAATGTTAATATCAAGTTAGACAAACTCAGAACTTGTACAAAAGCAATTTTGACATGATTTACAAAACAATGGTTGTGCAGTGACCTAATAGGACTGACCAATGCAGCGTATGAGAGTTAAATGAGTACGATAACACATCCTAATATCTCTTTACTTTTGTGTGACTTGAGATTGAATCTGGGTTTTCTTATTTCTCAGCTCACATGGTAAAGTTAGATCAAGCATGAAACCTTACACATTGCTGCTTTAAGTGCAACCTCAGATGATTTCCTGTGCTACCTCTTCACTGTGATTAGCTCTTTTTTGTTCACTTTCAGAGGAGAAAGAAGGAGACTTGGAGGAGCCTGAGTCTCCTCTCAGCTGGCTCCCTGCTTCACTTCGTACTCCTCTGGTTACAGGTTATTTTATTTCTCAGCTGTTGTGGTTCACACAGCGGTATTGACTACTAATGTGTCTCGGTTGGTCTCCTCACAGCTTTGTTTTTCAGGCTTTTATCCCACCTGTGTCTTGTTCTCTTCAAGCCTCGTCTTTGCCTCCAGATGCTTTTGATAGCTTTGTTATGTTATGTTGTAGACAGAAACACCAGTTCAATGGCAGATAGACAGATTTGATCCTCTCTCTGCAAAACCTACTTTTTCTTTTTGCATGGTGTTAAAAAGTGCTTTGTCCACTTCAGTTGATAAGATAAGTATGATAGAGTGGTATTGAGTTGTTTATGATGAAACATGGATGTGGGAGTCTCACCTCCTCTTTCTCTCTTTGCATGCAGGATGTACATAGAGCTTTTTGTCTTTAAAGAGAACACTGGATATTTGCATTTTTTTTCCAGGAATGGCCAAAACCTGACGTTTCCTCTATTTTTCTGTTAAAAGCTGCTTCCATAATGTTCCCCTTCTTCTGCACTGTTGTTTCAATTTTCCACTGACTGTGGCTGGTCTTACTCATCTTTTTTCAGGTGCAAACTAACCATCAGTGCACTTACAAGTTATAGAAGTACTAATTCCCTTCTTCTCTCCCAGAGTCAGACTCGAGGGCAGATGCCTATGTTGAAGGAAAGGACCAGATAGGTGGATGGTTTCAGTCCTCTCTGCTCACCAGTGTTGCCGTGAGGAACAAAGCTCCGTATAAGTGAGTAGCCATGTTTGCATGGACACAAATAATCTAAATGAACCTTGATTAGAAAAATATATATATGTCAACACGTTTTTCGGAAAGTCCTGATCTAATAAAGGATGCCTTGCAAATCAAGGATGTCACTGTCTAATGAGCAGCAGTCAACAGAAATGATAACTCAAAGATGTGATCAGAGGAGATGGAAGGTGTAAAAACTCAGTTTTACCCAGAATGATTTAAAGGATAAGTTCGGTTCCTGCAGCTTTTACATTGTTTATAGAATGAGTTAGAACAATTTACTCACCCAGAAGGCTTTCCTGACCCAAACAGTGCTTCGGGAGATATTTAGAGCGGACATTGATATAATGGTAGCCCGTAGGGCATAGATTGCCGCTCCTAAAACTGCATTAATCGTCCAAAAACTCCTGTTTTTCACCAATATTCCATCATGATCCGTTCCGGATGGTCCTCCATTGCAGTCTGTGTCACTCCACACAGCGCTGTGTGGCTGTGCCGACCTCTGAACTGACGAGTTTGTTTACGTGCCTCTGCGCATGCGCAGTGCGGCTCATTGTTTCAGGGGAAGACGGCTGGCTACAGATCGACTTTCTTCTTCCAGTTTTGTGCAAAATGGACGAATATCTATCGGATGAAGATGTTGTGGAGGAGAACTTTGAATATGATGGGTGTCCTTACAGTTTCGAGCCAGAGTTTACCGATGAGGAGCTCATCGAAAGGGGGAAGTGGAGGCAACGCTCCTGAGAGTACTGCGCATGCGCGGAGGCACGTAAACAAACTCGTCAGTTCAGAGGTCAGTACAGCCACACAGCGCTGTGTGGAGTGACACAGACTGCAATGGAGGACTAGCCGGAGCGAATCATGATGGAATATTGGTGAAAAACAGGAGTTTTGGACGATTAATGCAGTTTTAGGAGCGGCGATCTATGCCCTACGGGTTACCATTATATCGATGTCCGCCGTTCGATTTTGGATCTAAATATCTCCCGAAGCACTGTTTGGATCAGGAAAGCCTTCTGTGTGAATATATTGTTGTTCTTCATTCTATAAACAATGTAAAAGCTGCAGGAACCAAACTTATCCTTTAACAGCATCTACTGTAATCTCAAGTAAGGGTGGGAACACCAGGAAATTGTAGGTCAATTCACCTATGCAGCATGACATTGAACACAAGGAGGGCCATGTGTTTGATATTGTTGACACTGGGGGTTTACCAAAAATCAGCCTGGCCAATTACCTGGGCCAAAATTCACAGATTTTTGACATTAGCTTTTAATTTTACCCTCCACCAGTGAAATCAATTGATTAAAAAATGTCTTTGTTTGGATCTACTCCAGTCCTCTGGTGGTTTTTTTCTTTGACCTTTCAATTATTGTCCCGCCTACAACAGCACCTGATTGGCTAAACAGAATAATCAATAGACTGTGAAACCAACTTAAAGTGCTGTCTTCACTATTAATTTAAAATTTTACTTTGTACAAAAAGACAAAAAGAGTAAATTCAGGAACTAAGGGAAGCATCAGAAAATTAATCTGTTGATAAAACTTCACATGCATGATCAGGACAGGATTTGTGAGAAATGAGGAGTACTACTTTGTTACCATGGGCAGCAAACATCAACAAATACATCAGTTACCTCAACAAGTAAATAATGCAGGATTTAGTTTTCACGTTGTTAAAAATATGTCATCTTTTCTTGCACAATCATTAAAGGAAAATGTTTAATGTTGTCATTTTACAGATGTGAGATACTAAAGGTGTGTGTGTCTTCTTAGATCTCTGGTCGTTCATGGATTCGCTCTTAGTGAGAAAGGAGAGAAGATGTCCAAGTCTGTGGGAAATGTTGTCGATCCTCATGAAGTCATCAACGGAGGGAAGGTGAGATCAGAGCAGAGAGGGTGATAAGACCCCAAAAACTGACCCCAAGAGTCATCCAGACCTCGAGACCATCCAAATCAATACCTCTGCCAAGGTTTTGGTAGATGTTTGAATGTTAGCAACATAAATGATAACACTCTGAGCTGTTTGGATGACATTTTCAGGGAATGTTGGTCATTATACAAAACATAGGGATTTGATTTTGGTGGAGATTTGAGTCCAGAAACTTTAATTTGTGTTAAAAAAAAGAACTTAAGTATTTTACTCACTACTTCATTTTATCAAGTTTCTTTGATTACTTTCAATCCATTCTTCCATTATTAAATGTAGTGTGCACCTATGTTCTTGTTTTTGTGTTTTAGGACTCCGGTATGCCAGCGTATGGAGCAGACGTGCTGCGTTGGTGGGTAGCCGAGTCAAACGTCTTCTCTGAGGTCCAGATTGGACCAACTGCTCTAAACTCAGCCAGAGAGAGCATCAACAAGGTACCAAATCTGTTAGGACTCTGTTAGAAGGGCTACTTATGTTTTATGGATGTCAAAGAGGTCTTGTAATTCTTCTTCAGGTTTTAAATCTTAAATTTAAAAAAATATATATTGAAGTACTGCTTTTATGTACTCTCAATGCCATTGGAAACGAGAGCTCGCTCTCAATGGAATTTTGAGATTAAATAAAGAAATGAATGAAAATACCCTTCAGTCTTCACACGTCTCTGCTGCATGATAGAAAACCCCACTACAGAAGCCAATAAAGTCTGCACTTAAGATTTCTCTTGCTCCTCCTCTGCACAGCTCTAGTAGCCTGAGGCAGCTAACGCCCCTGCCCCCACAAATAGACCCCCCTCTGTAACATCCTGCAACTGCTATGCCAGCTGATCAAGCTTATTGACTTTGGGTTCTTCTGCAACACAGAGGTGCAGAGCAGTAGAAAATGGTGCAGATCTGCTCTGAAATTATTAGTTACCACAGAGCTGCAGAGCGTCTCAGGCAGAGTGAGAATAGAGGTAGATCAGGGGTACTCAGTATGTGTAAACAAGAAGGTTTTTTAACATTAGTAATTGTGAACATACCCCAGCAGTCATCAAAAATGAATATATGAAATTCTCTGTGTGTTTGTGTCTGCAGTTGAGGAACACTCTGAAGTTCCTGCTGGGTAACCTTCAGGGCTTCGACCCCAGAGTTCAGGCTGTGGACCCCAAAGAAATGCACTACATAGATCAGTACATGCTGCACCTGCTCAGAGATTACAGCATCAAGGTTTGTCTCCGCTTGCTCAAACATAATTTTGATAGAAACACAAGGTTTTCATGGCACTCAGCACTTACAGTATTCCATAAGCATTACTGATAATTTACATAGTAGCCACATAATTGCCACCTTCAGCAGACTGTATCATCTACAGTACTGTCTGCTCCACCACAAGGCTTGTCATAGGCCACTCAACGCAACCATGAAGACGGCTGCATTATAAACCGAGGACTTTCTGTTTCATGTTTTTCATTCAAATAGTAGCCTCCCAACAGCTGTAAGAGGCTAGACATTCATCTCTGGCATCCCAAGGCCACTCCCCTCCATGCTGACTTTCACTATCCATTATCCTTGCAGCTCATCCCTTTGGAGGCTGCAGGGGCTGAAGCCTATCCCAGCTGGTACACAATTACAGGGCCACATAGAGACAGACAACTACTTACACCCTCACCCACACCAAAGGGCAATATACAGACACCAGCTGACCTAATGAACATGTTTTTAGCCTGTGAGGGGAACACTTATCAACACTGAACAGCTTTAACTGATGAACATTATCCTATTATACTGATATAAAAGGAAGAAGACTGTCAAATGAAGTGCTATCTGATGCTAACTGTCCCTGTAAGTCCAACTCTCTAACCATCAAGACTGCTGACCAGGCTGTGAACCCTCTACACGTCACTTCTACTGGACAAACAGACTTTCATTCTCACTGTTTCAGTTTATAAACCGCTACATTCAAACTCTTCTCTTTATTTCACTTCCACAACCAAGTCTTCCCAGGGATCCTATACAACATCTATATTCATGTTGCTGTCTGAATAAGTGTGTTATGTGCCTGTTCTCATTTGTTTTTGAAGGTGACAGACGCTTACAGTGAGTTTGATGCCGGCAGAGTGATCCGAATCCTTCAAGCCTTCATGACCAGAGACCTCTCCAGCTTTTACTTCAGCATCATTAAAGACCGGTAAAGACAGTCAAAAAGATCTCTTCTCGACATAGATAACTATGTTTGGGTGTAGCAGTGTTCTGTAAATGGCTGCACTTTGTAGCATTTTTAATTTGGGCTCTATTTTCTTTGCTTTTAGGATTAAAATGGTCAGTAGATATAGACTGTTATCTGCAATTTATGTGAAAATGCTGTAGGCTGTGCTTTTAGGCACATTTAAGCCTGTCAATCACTAAACAATATCCTAGTAAATTCCCTCAACTCCTGTTATTTTTAACACACAATTAAGTAATAACCACTACCATCCTGACATCCCACCTCTTAAGCAATGTTGCACTGTGTTTTGTGTCCAGAAAAGAGTGGCACAAATATCTGTTTGGAGCAAAAATAAATCTGGATGAAAAGGTGTGATCATTATTGATCTGTGTGTGATTTACCAATTTCTGCTTATTTTAATTCTGATTCAGTTTAAAAAATGTATCTGTGGTCATGTAACTTTTAATACATGAGCCTGAAATGATCACAGCATAATTGTTATGATAGCCCTGGTTTTCCTCCAACCCATTTGAAGGCTTCAGATTCTACACATATGATGCAAAACAATAATAATGATAATTCTGACCAATCCATGGCCTTAGATAGGGGGCTTTCTTCCAGCTCACTTTGAGCTCCTCCTTTATAAGCAGTTCAGTGCAGGAAGCTGGAAGGAGACGCCACATTGAAACAGCTTCTGTCCTTCCATATGTGAGGATCATCTCTGCAGCTGTTATGTTGGTTAACTGCTTATTATATATACTCCGTATAATGTAGTTTTTGGATTAACAGACACCTTAAATCCAAAAAGCAAGAAACACTGCCAGAGGAGGTATAGTGGGGCTTGAAGCCCATTGACCCTTCCTCTAACTGTGATTTATATTTTCCTCAGTGATTGTATTTTCATCATAACAAGGTGACCATGGTCATCAAGTGGTCTTGAGATATTAAAGTGGCACAATTAAAAAAATGCCTGAACACAGCTTTAGAAACACTGTGTGAAATATTCACACCCTATACCAGGGGTTATCATAGATTAGTTGTACAAGAATATTACAGAAATGTTTCAGGTAAAACATGGACATATAGAGCCCATGATAAAAGAAACAAATCCCCCTTATAGACATATTTGATCGACCTCATCTTATCTATATTCATCCATATTTTCCTCTTTTAATCAGGTTGTACTGTGATCCAGAGGAGTCTTTGGGCAGGAGATCTTGTCAGACGGTTTTAGAAGAAATTCTGGACGGAGTCACCAGGTCTATCGCTCCCATCCTGCCTCATTTAGCTGAGGAGGTGTATCTACACGCACCAGGACACGACGGTATGGGCCTGCTGGTTTATCGAGTCAGTGGACTTGAGTTACTCCTCAATAAATATATTTGTAAACTGTGTTTTTGTTCTGCAGAAGGGGAAACTTTGTTTCAGAGTGGCTGGGTCAAGAGCAGCTCTGTGTGGAGACGACCGGGCCTGGAGGAGGCAGTGGAGGGGGCGTGTGCCATCAGAGACTCCTTCCTGTCGGCAATACCGGGGAAAAATGCTGCTCTGTACGACCTCACCATCGCCATCGAACCAGGACTGCTGTTTGAGCTCATGGAGGTAAACGTTTACATTCACAGATATGTTCAAATAATGAAGCAGTGTATCCACCTTTAACAGTGCAGGGAGGAGTTTTCATGCTGTTGAAACAAACTTACAAAATTTTGGGGCTAAAAAAGCAGATACACAAGTGCTGGATAGCTAGGTACCATCACACATCAGATTCATAAAAAACTCCAGTGCTCAGAGATGTGACAAAAGCAACTCAATGTGCAGCCGCCTCAGCAATGTCTTGTCCTAAACATAACACAAAAACCTTGCCCCCCATCAGAGCCAATTAATGTATATTTGCAAATGAAGCTGCTTTTACGCACTGACATTTTGGACAACTTTGCTGACGTAGAGGGAAATGTCAAGCCATGTCAAGCTAGGTTAACGTCACTTGAATAACACTGATGTTTATTGGTCATGTCAAAAATTGTACAAACGCGTAAAGGAATAAGCCAACTTTTCTTTGTTGTGTCTTGCCTCACTCCTGAGTCCACGACAAGCAGGTAGACACAATTCTTTCAACTGTGTGTCCAGTAACTATAAAGAGACAGGCAGAGCTCTCCCACCGCTAATTGGCTTAACTCCAACACTGGGAGTCAATGGGTAGTCTTGTACCCCTTTCAGACTGGCCAGAAAATCCATATAAACCTGGTTACAATCGGCTCCTGTCGGCAGTTTGAAAGTGTTTCAGCTTCAGTGAGAACATCATACCTGGGCTGGCCCACTAATTATACGTCAGCGTAATGTGCCCACGGATGACATGGCGTTCGTCCCCTCCATCTGTAACTTACGCGACTCTTTGCCGTCTCAGCAGCTAATTCCATCTGCCTTTGTATCATCAACACCGAGTTTGTACATTTTTAAAGAGGGACAAAAGTACAGAGTAAAGAAAACCATGTCTACAGTTGTGAACTCAGTTGTGACTCATTTTTGCTGCGTTGTGTTACGTTATCTTAAATTTGAATTTGAATTTTAAACATGATTCATATGTTGAAACAATAAGGGCAAATAAATGCTATTGAGTTCTGTGTTTGCATACTAGTACTTAATTATGAAATCAGATGTTTTAAGAAAACTCTTAACTTCACTCTTTAGTTATATTTGGGGAGAGGTCATGACAGAAAGTAATTGAGGACCACTGAGTGCGTTTTACATCTATGTTGGTGAACATTTAAAATCCGTCTGCAGTTAGTCAGGAGTGCTGTGAGGAAAGGTCATGATTCACCAGGACGTTTCTCTCTGCTTTAGCTGCAGCGACCTGCACTCACAGCAGAACTTGACCCCAGTAATGTACTGTCACTGAAATCATGATGATTTATAAACACTGGCTTCAGCTGCTGAATGATGATGATGACCACAGAACTGTCAAATCTGCAGATGAATTAATTTTGATTGTTTGATAAGTCCAAAAAGTGAAGCCATGCTGCACCAAGGCTTTAGAATGACCAACATTTGAGTTAATTTAAGGTTAGTTGAAAAGTAATCTCAGTTTTTATATTCATAGTGGTTTAAAATTGGACCTTCCTTTTGTTCCTCTCAGTCTCTCCAGGAAGAACCGTCGTCAACCTCGTCTCAGCTGGCCGAGCTCATGATGGTGGCGAGGGTTAACCTGACCAGTGAGCTTCCTCGTGATCTGGCCCACGATGCTGTTTTGAGTCACGGGACCTTCCTCATCAATCTGGAGGGTGAGCATCTTCCAAATGATGAACAGACAAAGATATTGTTTAATGCAGTGTTTCTCAAGAGTGGGGTGTGACGCCCATGTGAGGTGTGGCCAAAGCTAAGGGGGGGAATTTTTCTGGGCAGGGGTGTGGTCAGATTTGTGCCCGGGTGGTGCAGGAATGAGCCCAAAAACAAAAAAGTGAGGTAGCATTAGCACCTTGTGGTTCTCAACCCTCCAGAGTAAACGGGATTTAGAATTCTGGTTTTGGATAAGCGTTTAAAATTAGGTTTGTGATGAATACACACTCATGAGATTTTTATTGTTTAACAGGAAATAATAGAATGCATCTGATGTTGTCTACTTTTGAATCTTTCATTTTTCTGTGTTTAAAACAATTGTTGCTAACTAGCTGCTAACAAGGACTACAAACTAGCCGGGATTCAACTGCAAGCATGTCTGATCATTTTTGATGATCACAAATTTATAGACTATTGCCACAGCTGTAAAGACCAACCTGATAAAGTCATTCAGTTATGAGGAAAACTCTCAAAAAAGGGGTCACAATAGGATGTATTGTAGTTGCTTCTTAGTCAAACTGCCATGTTTGTAGTTCCACGTTAGCTTAGTAACAGCTTTTCACTCGCACTGATTATGTTTAAGCTGAAAACATTGCTAAAAGTAGGTTTGTCTATTAAGGTTATTACAAAAAGCAGAATAAGGTCAGAAATGATCCAAAACAGTGAAAAATCCCACAGGCTTTTTGTGGGTTTTGCAGTTGAGGGAACCAGAGAGATGCTAACTTCAATGTTGGCCTACAACAAACGTCATCCCAACACTGCTCTTATTTGATTGGAGCCAGTCCACAATTCAGCACTTTGATTGGCTGTTTTCCATGTTAGAGAAGGGATTTATGTAAAAATCACCGTGGGCTATGTGATAACTGATTTTTGTTTGGTTTATTTGTTCCTGTCGAGGATGTACAGTAATGAATTTCTGCTGATTTCTTATATTTCCAAACGTATCATTGCCACTGCCAAAGTACAAGGTATCTCCTTTGCTAAAATTGACGTGTTCCTCTCATTGTGACAACACATTTTTATTCGAAACTGAAGTGAGGGAAGGACAAAAACGCTTAATTCTAATATATAAGACACTAATATTTTTTAATGTAAACATTTATCAATAAAGCAGTGAAGCTATATGCTACATTGATGCAGTCTGTTGACCTTGCACAGCAGCTGGATCTGCCTAATTTAATGTCAGTAATCAGGCAGGTCCATCTTGCCAAGCTTTAATCTACAATGATTGTGAGCAGCCCAAAGCTGACCGGCCCAATCAGAGTGAGACAACAGCAGGAAGTGACTGCACGTACAGGGATTAGCATAGATGCTAACAGCTTCAGTGGCAGTTTTATCAGATCTTGATCCCATTTCTTCATGAAATAACAAACAAGTACCAACACCATTAACGTCTCTATAGTTGGGGATATTTTCAATCCACCTCTAACATGTTTTGACGAGTTTGTTTTCCAAAATGGCTCTCTTATAGGAGTGCAGTAACAGCGCCTACTAAATTATCTGATTGGCCTGTAGTAACTGTTGATTGACGGAAAGATTGTCCAATCATCTGCTGAATATGCTGAAAGGTTTTTCCCATCCCAAACACTTTCTATGGGCTCTTTCCCAGACGCACAAGTGAAATACATTGAATGATCCATCTGCTGTGTTAGGTTAAGACTGTGTGGGTATTACAGCCTATAAATGTGATATATATTACCGATTAAAATATCAACAGAAAGTTTGATATATGCTGATAATATTGTGCATCCCTAGTTAATATTGTTTTTTTTTAATACATTTTATTTTTACAGTTTTTCCATTAAACAAACAAGACATTCATACAATATGAAGGAAACAAACCTGTGGAGAGTTCAGGGTTGCCTTTTCTCTATAATATTTGTGATTTTGACTTTTAATAATGATTCTTTATCTTGTCATTGAAATGTAAACTACGTCTTTTTCCTCCACTTCTTTTGTTCCTCTTGGTTAATGATGTTAAATGTGGAACTTTTTCCTTTTGTTAGAATGTCAAGCTGTAACTCTGGACTGTAATCTCTTCCTTAAGTCTCCAGAGAAACACTTGTATGAGTTGCCACTTTGTATATTTTTTAAAGAAAGCATCAGATCAGAGTATAATTTATTATTCATGTGTGGAAATTAAATTGTCAAACTTTGCAAGCAGCTCACAGTGATGTCCTGCTGCCAAATGAATCTTCTGTAGAGCAGATCTTAAAATAAAATAAACAGGATCCCTCCATTCTCTTCTGCTTATCTGGTGTGTGGTCATGGCAGCAGCAGGTCAAGCTAAGAGTGTGTTAATGTGTGTCTGCGTCTCCATCAGGTGGTGTGATCCGTGAGGAGAGCTCATACAGCATCGCCGTTGTTCCCACCTCTGGCTCCCGATGTCCACGGTGCCGCCGCTATACCGCTGAGTCAGCAGACTGCATGTGTCCACGCTGTCAGAGCATCGTTGCAAAGACTCACTGACAACAGAGAACCAGCAAACTCCACCTGGGCCTGCAGATCAACATTGCACAGCGCTGTTCACCTCAAGCAGAAAAGTGACCTCAAATCAGCTGATGCCTAACTGCAAAGCTTTAAGCGAGGTCGTCCTCCAAAACGAAAACAAACTAACAACTTCACTGCTGTCAACTCCAACACCAAAAACACTGCTGCAGCCTGAATGTGCAGGATTGACCTTGAGTCAGCATGAGCAGATTGTTTACTGTAAATAATACTGAAAAGATATTGATCATAAAGGGATGCTTTTTGATGTTTGAATGGAGAGTAAATGAACTATGAGTGTCACTGTGTGACAGCGATAGAGAATTTCTTTGGTTGATGTTTTTTTTCTTTAAATAACTTCTGTTGGTTGTTTATTGTAATTATTCTAATAGTGTATAAAAGCAATGTACCAAAATATAAATAAAGTTTTATCCCTGAATTCATTGTTTGCAGATTATAACACAAGACCTGCCAAGATTAACAGATTTAAAACATTTTATCTTTAAATATTTTGACTTTGTGTTTTAACTTTTGTTTGATTGGAGAACAAACTTGAAGTCACAATAGACCTTTTTTTAATTTGGGGGATTGTTCAGTGTGTTCTACAAATTTATTGTGTTGACCTCAAATATGACATCAGCCATAACATCAGTAAATATTTCTGCAGTGCTTGAAATCTATGAGGCTAACACCAACACCACTGTCAGGTTTATGCCACAGCTGCCCTAAATGAACAGCATTACCAAAATCATTTTTAATGCTTCCACACTGGTTAATACACCAGTATAAAGGAGCTCTTTAACCAAAGTGTTTTCTTTAAAGCTTAGAGCTTTATGCATAAAAAATTAAATATAAAGAAAGCCAGTGGAAACAGAAAGGATCTGTAATTCAATAACAAAAGAGTGAGTGTCAAAGCACATGAAGGAGTGCAGCAGGGACATAACATGTAACTAAAGTTTTTGGTTGTATTATGTGAAAAGTATTTTTTTGTTGCTTCACTTCTTTTTCCAAATAAATTAAAATTACTATTTTAGTTTTATACAAGGTTTTGAATGCTTTCTAAAATGGTTCTCTCATTGGAAATGATTGATCTCATTCTTAGAACTTCAAGAGAATTTTATCACATAAACAACAAATTCAAAGATCCTTTATAAGCTTTGGAAAAATGAACTAATTTAATCAGAGCTAGTGAGTGAGTTATTACACAGAGAATGTGATCACTAAACTAGAAAGCACTCAAAGTACAAACCTCCTGTTCCATCTATAAGCAACATTTCCATGATGTTCCCATCATGATTCACAACTCTGAAGAACCACACCCAGCACTCAGAATCCTGTTAATAACATTATTAGACACCTATTGAGCTAAAATGATCATTCGCTAATGGCAGTTATCTGGATCACCACCAAACTCCCAGGTAAAAAAGTAATTATTTTAATGTATTAAAAAGGTACTTAATTTTCAGAAAGTACATTGGTAGTACGTTATAATTTTGTGTAAAAAAATAAAATAAACCAAAAATATACTACATATGTACTGATCACAAGTGTATTATTCCACGAGTAGCACTGAAGTATACTTCGATTAAATACACTAGTAAGTACTATTACTGAATTTATATCAAGTATATTTATCTAAAATATATTATTAATGAAATATACTACTGTGTACTAATTACAAGTATATTTTTCCCTGAGTAGTGCTTAAGTTTACTTAGATGAAGTAAACTAATTAGTACTAATATTTAAATTTATACCAAATATATTTATATAAAATTTATTATTCATGAAATGTACTTAAGTGTACTAATTACAAGTACATTATTAAAGTACACTAAAGTGTACTTTCTATGTTCTATGAAGTACATCTGATATACTTCATGTGCACATAATTACTTTTAAAACCTTCGAAAGTTGTATTTAAGTGTATTTAAATTTAACTTAATGGTGTCTCAAAGTAGTATACTAAATATATATTTTTTAGTACATGAGAAAAACACACTTTGAGTACACTAAGTATGTACATGTGAAATATACTAAATGTACTTCCATTTAGTGTGCTATAGTATACTTTTTCCAACTATCAAAAAGTTGTACTTGAGTACATTTAAGTTGAATTTAATGGTGTCTCAAAATAGTACACTAAAGTACACTAAGTTGTATTTTAGTATATTTCAAGTCGCACTAATGATACATCATTAGTATACAAAGTATACTTTTTAGTACTCGAAAAATAACACACTTTGAGTACACCAAGTATGTACATGTGAAATATACTAAATATACTTAAATTTAGTGTGCTAAAGTATATTTTTTTACGCCTGGGCTAATCATTTTTAAGTTGGTCCATTACAAACATCTGAAAATTTCAGCAAATTCGTCCAGTAGTTTTTGTTTAATCTGCTAAGAAACAGACAAATCGATAAACACTGGTAAAAACACAACCTCCTCAGCAGAGATAATCATGGTAGGTTGTGGCTGATTTGACTAAATACAACTCAGCCTTTGAGATATGCAAACATACTTTGTGGCAGGGTTTTACAAAGTGTATGAAAAGATGCTTGAGGTCTGAATATCAGGTTTGATTTCAGAACACATGGCAGCACTGAGAATAACTGAGGCTCTGTTCATGTTTGAAATTAAAGAAATAAATATTAAGTGAGACATTATTTATCCAGGTAATTTAAAGAAAAAATGTAAAGCTATTTTTTTTATCGTACTGTGTTTTGCCATTTTGCAACCAGACTGTTTTTAACTTGAGGTTTGACAAAAGAAAAACTTGAATACAAGATTAAAATTCAATAAGAGCATTTTTCACAATGATGTTCATGGTCTAAACGTTGACAACTGTTCATGGAACTTAGTTTGTTTTAACTGGAATCAACAAGTTTACTGTTAATAAAAAACTAAATGAAAAATAAATTCCTACATCTGACATAGCTTCAAATACTCACCACTTTTGCATTTCCTAAACTAACATGATAATAGGAACTCATAAAAACTGTCTTAGAGCTGAAGTCAGGCAGATATCACCATAACCAACATGTGAGCTTTGAGAACCCTCTTTATTCTGTTTGGGACGTCCCAGCAGGAGCAGCTGGACTACAGAACAGGAGGAGTACAGGCACAGCTTATAAACAACTGTCTGCATATATAAATAAAAAATAAGGTCCATTTGTCTTTATGTTACATCTCTTTGTCCATTAGAGGAGAAGCAGAGGGAGGAACAGAAATGTGATATGGCACAAAGTCAGGACACTCCAACACTGAAATGTGAGATTAAAGTTCATCAGACTGACAAAGAAAAACATGAACTCGTTTCTTAAGAGCCCTCTGGTGCACAGAAATCCTCCCAAAATGCTTAGAATTATTAAACAATATTCATGATACATGCACAAAAATAAGTGGATTAAAAAAGTTAAAAGCAGAACGTCAGCGCTCTAGATGTCAATGCCTTCTGTGATTACTCGGTGAGGATGGAGTTGTCGGGTTTACGTGACAGGATAACAAAATCTCCAAGGAAGCAACAAAAACAGGGGGAGATCTTCATCTATGGTGGTCAGTCTTCGGTGGAGAGAGCGTCCACGGCCTCCAGGAGGTGCAGAGCCAGGCTGTACTGAGCGTGATTCTCTGGAAGGATCTCAATCAGACGACCCACCAGCCGACTGGTCTGAGGGAGGGGGACTAGAGGACAGCGCAGCTCACTGGGGTCCTGAAGCACAGACAGAATGCACAGTTTAGAATGTTTGACAATTTTTGTGTTACCTCAAATTTAGAGAAAATCTAACCGTTGAACAAGCTTCAGTTAAAATGACAATAATAATCATAGACTGCATTATTCTGAAACCAGACTAAGTAAAATTTTTGATTCAGTCTAACCCTTGTGTGATGGGTGTGGTACTGCAGAAGGCTCACTCTCGCACTTATACTGGCATTGTCCAGTAGTAAGTAATTTCTGGAGCGACATTTTTAACCCTTTAAGGCCCAAGACCATAGATTATAGCCAGAAAATTCTAATTTTTTGGAGCTGAAATGTTTGTTTCACTTTCTGCTAAAATCCATAAAAATCTAAATGTCCATAAAATTCAATATTTAGATTTTTTGTATCTCATTTGATACATTAGGTGTTTTTGGCAACTGATAATCCATTTGAAGACATTTTTATCATTTATCTGATTGTATTCAGATATTTTTTTTGTAATTTGTTGATCACATTGAGTAGAAAGAGGTATTATAAAAGTATGTATCAAATATGATACAATTGGCTTTATAGGGTTAATTGGTTTTCCAAACAATACCAAATAAATATCAAGCCAGACTTTAATTTAGCAATCTTCGGCAGTTCAGACTTGACAAGGCCTCTTCCCTCCCACAAAAAAAACATATTCATAATGCAGGCATGGTTGCAGCTAATAAATTGATATTGCTCAACTGGAAGTCTACAACATCCCTATGTTTTAAAAGGTGGCTCAGCGAAATGCTTCTTGTTGCTAAGATGGAACAGATCCATTTAGCAAGCAGAACTCTAACAGGTATTTTATTAAAGTGTGGAAACCATTTTTGGCTTTGTTGGATAAAATTTAAATGTATTTATTATGATCTGTGCTGCTATGCCATGCCCATATTATGTACGAACTCCGTCTTACTTGGCATACTGACTGATGATTTTGACAGACTCCCACCCATGTGTGTGTGTTTTTGTTTTGTTTTGTACCTAGGATTTTTTTTATTGAAAAAGGGACAATCTCTTCCTGAATCAGTATTTGCTGGAAGCTTTGGACATTTATATTTAGATTGTATCTTTGCCCCCCCATTTTTTTGTTATCTCTATCACTGCTGGTGGTACTACTGGGTGTTCTTGTTTATCATGTGTGTTTGTATTATAAGAAAAGCCTTAAATAAAGTATTTAAAAAAAAAATAACAATTATAATACATATCATTTAAGGGCACCTTTCATGACACTCTAGGTCACCTTACAAAAGTACAAATAAAAAAGTGCATTAAACAGGCATAAAAACAAGCATACAAACAACAGACAGTGCAATAGATCAGAAGGAGTAGAGGAGCTTGAACAGATGGGTTTGAGTTTGGATTTAACCCTTTCATGCACAGTGTCACCTACAGTGGACAGATATTTATTTTAGATTTTGGACCATTTAGGCTAACCATGTCCCAATTATAAGGTGGTAAACACAAAAATGTAATTGTCAAGTTTCATAAAAATATGATCTTTGTGTCTTTTTGTTCATTTTGAGATAATACATCATAAATCCAAAATGTCCAACAAAGAGTGATATGCACCACATCCTTCAGGATTAAGTGTTAAATCTTCTATTCTCATAGAATTAGTCAGGTTAAAACATATACTCTAATACTCTAAAATTAATCTGTTCACTCCAGAGGGCATTATGCAGTAAAAGTAGATTCTGTGTATTATGTCTGTATTCAGATTTCACATCATTTTGTATTTTTCATTTTTTTTTCATTGAAAGTCACACGTTAATAGATTCATTAAACTGCAATATTACTTTATATGTTGCATTTTATTTTTTACTTTTAGTAAATGTGTGTAACAAATATGTGTTTGCAGATTTGATTGAATTATTATTTAATAACTCACTCAAAATATAACATTAAAAAACTGCACATTATTTTTAGCTTGTTTAAAAGCAAAAACAAAAATTCTAAAAATCATTCCCATGTGATTTAATAAATTCATGCATGAAAGGGTTAAGGCCCTGTGTCCACCAGAGGGTTCAGTTGGTTCTTCTCAGTATGGCTCGCTTTTGTGGCGTTTCCACAGCCTAAAACTGGGACAATCCCGAACTGTACTGTCCTACTTTTTGGGACCTTTCTGCTGGGGTGCCAAACATACCAATCCGACCCCAGAAGGTGGAGCTAGAAACACTGTACGTTGGTTGGTCAAAGGAGACGTCACTCCCAGTGTAACAGCAGAACAACACATAACCCTGTCATGTTTAAATCTCCACTCGTCTTCGTGAAAATAACTCTCGTGGCACACAGCCTTCTCTGAAACAAAGCTTGGTTGCGCTTAATAACAAAAAGACACATACTGATCACAAAGAAGAAGAATTACTTGATGTCTTCCATCGTTGCTCTTTGTTTACTGTGTTGCGTTTTCTTCTTTGTTGTTGTATTTAATAGCCAGGTACACTGTGTCACGCTGCTATAACGTCATGCTCTTGGCATTCGGCTTATACGCTGCCCACCAAGTAGGGTTCGGTTGGCTGTGGAAATGCAAACAGGATCAGGCTTTACCAATCCGGCCTGAGCCAAACCATGCCGATCCATAACGGACCACTTGGTGGAAATGGGGCTAAAGAGGGGTAAGGAGTCAGTGTTGCAGAGGTCAGGGGGGAGTGAGTTCCATAGCTGGGTAGCCGAGGGTAAGATGTGATTTATGATTCTTCTTTTAAACTGGACCATTTTTTCTCTTGATCTTCCACACTGAACTAAGTGACTACATTAGCTCCATAAAGATGGGACAGCAGAGAGCTCCACGTGGGAGATGCAGCTTAGGTGAGGTTAGTGTCTGTAGTCAAGAGGCTCTGACTTAATAACATGGTCACTGATATGAAAACATGTACGCACTGCTGCTGTCACGTCAGTAAAAGGACGTAACGGGCGTAAAAAAACTTGAAGTTCTACTTAAAAATAAATCTGTTGCATTGTTTTTTTCAGTGGATGTCTGTCTATGATGAAACAAAATGTTTATTTTTATGTTTTGATATGATAAAGTTTGTCTAATTTACCCTGGTAGGTTGAAGGGTTACACATAATCAGACATATGGCAAATGTAGGGTCATCAGTTAAGTGGCTGGGTGGGAAAAGCACATGGTAAGCTGTTGATGAGGGTGAAGAAGTGGATTTGTGGACTCACCATGGCTTTGAGCCACGTGCAGAGGGTGGGGGGCAGACGGGCCAGCAGCTCCATGGCCTGCTGAGTCTGACTCTGACTGTGGAGCAGCGAGTAGCTCAGTCTCTGACCGGTCAGGACCAGCAGCTGAGAGCCAAGGACGTCTTTGTCCTCCACCTCCAACATCACCTGGAGGAGGAACAGACAGAGGTCAGAGTTCAGCTTTCACTGAACTTCATGTTTCAGTATTTAACCCCTCACAGATCCCTGTACCTCTTCAGCACGGGGGTCCAGTCCCTGGTTGTAGAGCTCACAGACCAGATGTCGTTTTAGGATGTCGGGGTTGACCTGCAGCAGGGCTGCCAGCTCCTGACACATTGAGGGCCACCAGTCCGCTTTGGGGCCTGTGGAGGGCAGAGCAGGGGACCCCGAGCCTGAGGCAGAGCTGGAAGGATCATCTATGGCCTGAACCCAGCCGGTCAGCACCCGCAGGAGGAACTGAGACAGACAGGAGGAGTTTTACAAGACTGTTCAGGCAGAGACGTTCAGAATGTAACAAAGACTTTGTTTATCCACTTGAAGTGCCGATCAGTTTCACCTCTTGTCGTAGTGAGATCAGGCTGGGGTCCATGTCTCCACTGGGCATCAGCTGGATGGTGGTCAGATCCCTGAAGAAAGCGTTCTTACCCTGAAAAAGAGCATCTGAATCTGCTGGGGCGCTTATGGAGTAACAGCTACAAGAGGCCTGAGCCACATGTCTGCATCCAGCTCTGGGCCTTTGTTAGAATTAAATACAAACTGTGTACAGCTCAGCTTCAAGCTTCTGTTACTAAAAACTCTTAAATAACCTTAATGACTCAAAATTTTCAGTTTTGAAAGTAAATTTGCAGTCATGGATGTGTGTCAGTGACTTTCCTCACCTTACTGTCAAACAAACTGAGTGGTTTAACCTTCAGGCTGAATGTCATAGCAGCATGGAGCAGTGAGGCTAACAGGCAGTGGTGCTGCACCAGAGGGTAGTGAACCCCTCTCTGATCCAGGGCCAGCTCAGCTATAGAGGCAGGACCCTCGGCCCCGCTCCACACCTCCTCCACGGAGAGCTCAGGAGCAGAAACCTCCTCCACAGCCGAGTCCGCCTGCAGGACAAGACACAGAGGATGAAGAGGACGAAGGGTGAACAGTTTGAGGTCACACAGGTCATGATGTCTCACACCAGCCTCCAGCTAAAAAGAAGCCAGTCAGCCTGTCACAGTGCTGACATAATAACTGAGGGGAGAGGATGGTGACAGGTGAAAAGAATAAAAGCCAGACTGAATGTAAATATTTGACAGGTTTCTGTCAGTCAAAACTACCACTAAATATCACTTCTGACGTTGCAAAGAACCAAAACATTGACACTTTTTTAAACCACTTTTCTAAAAATGATACCATAAAATGTTCCATTTAATATTATTGAAAATAGCAGAGCTTACAAAACATATCCAGAATAGGGTTGAAAATGGTGCTGGATGTAATTAAACAACCTTAATCATATCCAGACCTAAATATAAACATTTTGTGTTGTCACAGGCAGACATCCATGCAAAAGAATATAACTAATTAACTAATAACTAATTATTTGAAGTAGATTGCCATGTTTTAGTTTTTAATTTCATTTCATTTTCTCATCATGTCCACAGGCTCAAACTGCATCCTTAACAGCCCAGTGTCATGTGTGCATGTGATGGAGGAGTGCATGGTGCATGAAGTGGGCGTGGCCTAAATAACCTGCAGTAAGCGGCGGCGCGCTCTGGTCATGTGATTGAAGAAGAAGAAGCAGGGATATTCTGAAGTATGCCTCATGAAATCTGGTTGTTCTAGTGAAAATTTGGCCTAAAATATATTTTCCCAACAACATTCATAATCTTTGTTAAGGGACAAACTTTGCAAAGACTTCAGCCACACAATAGAAAATAATTATTTTAAAAGTCTTTTTTTTTTTTTTAAATGCAATTTTCTGTTCATTATCACGATATGATATTCTGTGTTTTATTCCTGTCCTGTATCTGGTAGTGAAAAAAAGGGCTAACTATCATTAAATACTATTTTTGCCATGGTTTTGATTCATTTCAAACATGTATCAAACAGGTATCAAATAACAACTTATGGTCTTTACTGGCATGTTATCAAAGTTTATGATTGTGGTATTGTGACAACCTTTACGACAAGTACTATTACTACTACTAAAAGAAAAGAAATGAAAATCACAGTATAAATGAGAAGAATAAGGATGGTAATGATACAAGCTGTCTATGCTGTGGCTCATAGTATAAGTAAAATCAAGGTAGCTGGACGTTTTAAAACAAATTCAAAGCTCATTCAAAGTACCCCTGATCCACCTCTATTCTCAGGCTATGTTCACATCCAGGCTGTTTTGTCCAACAATTCAGGTAATCCCCTGATTATAAAAGTAACCCATCCACACAAGTGAATTTTAGAAAAAATCTTCAGCCATGGTTGCATAAACACACTGTTAAACGCTGTTTATTACTGTTGAACGTCTGCAACTCTATTTCTGGGGACGAGGGGAACGAGACATTTACTAACATGATAAACAGGGAGAGAAGTCCTGATGCTGCAGGCTTTTTGTCTTGTGCATAGATGCACCCTATCAACTACAGGAGACATGTAAACACTCTAAAGGTGTGTTCACACCGGATGCTACTTGAACTACCTCGGCGATCACTCTCCATACAAAGTCATAGTACAGCCGCGATGGGGCGGGGCTAACCCTCCCGCGATGCGTTTGCTGCGTACAAGACGATCACTTCACTCGTCGCGCGATGTCAAAGTAAAAAAAAGTTGATCTTTTCAGGCGATGTCGTGTGTGCTGTGCGGCAACAGCCAATCAGCGGTGTGTGCGTGTGTGACGGTGCCTGTGACAGACAGTTTTTCATCCGGACTACGGAGGAACAATTTATGTCCGTGTGGGAAACATTAGTCAGTGAGCACATTAGTTCCGCCTAGACAGACCGCAGAGAACTCTCAGATAATGCTGCTGCAGGGCATCAGCTGCAGTGTTTTGTGGTTGATACGTGAATGAAAAGGGTAGAGCTGGAATAATGTCCGCTTATACATCCTATTATATGATATATGATATGATCGCGGTGAAACTCGAGCTGACGTGACGTCACCGAGCGACGGCTGACACTTAAACCAAAAAAGCACAATAAAGGCTTTTTAAGACATTTAAATACCTTTTGAAGATGAAAAAGAAAAAGAAACAGTATTATTGAACCACATGACTGCATACCCATCATATTTCACATGGGCTTTGATTTCTTCTCCTCTTTATGTTTAATTTCAATAAATATAAAGCTAACAAAACAGAAGAAATTAAAGTCACCATACATATCTAAATCAAAATGCTACCAATAAATTAAGACCTCTTATGGTTCATGATAAGACTTTTTAAGACATCTTATAAAGTCTAGAGTTGTAAAATCTAACTAAAGACTTCATAAGAACCTTTAGGAACTGTAGGAGCCCTGAAAATGCACAAACTACACATACAAACAATTTGCAAAACTCAGGTTTGTCCACTTGCAGAGCCTTATCCGAGCAAAATGCAGTGATACAGCTTCTCACAGCTTCTTACAGTAACTTTGCTCACTTTGGCAAGATGCTGTGAGATGTCCTGTGCTCAAAAATTGCACAATATCTATACAAGAGGGGAGTAACAGTGAATCCAATCAAATTCCTCCACGATTTAGCTTAAATGCGCCTGCAGCATGCACTCTGAACCATGCGCTGTATGGACAAAGCTGTGAACAGGGCCTCAGTGTTGGTGTGTTAGTAGCAGCAGGTTTCTCCATGCTTCATTTCCCAGAATCTTTTTACTTACATAATAATCTATAAAAGACAAAGGGCACTGATTTTTAACCAATACTCCAGTCACCTCCATCAGGATCTGCAGCAGCTGCACACAGCAACCCAGGAAAGACGTCACTGCTTTATCTCCCATCCCGACATCCTGCACAGTGACACAAATGATTAAATTATGCTGCAACACATTTTGAACACATAACAAATTCATATATTTCATTTGGGTTTGACATCTGAGATTAAGCACTGAACTTACCCGTCGACATAAGCGATCTTTGGGTGCTTTCCCCACCTGTGAAACAGAATCAACGATACTTTAAATGCAATTTTTGACTAAAATATGACATAGTGTCTCCATGTTTCTGTCTGTTCTGGAGTAACCTTTTCCATGAGGTAGGCTGCTGATGAGAAGCGCTTCACAATAAACGTACTCCACATCATTGTAGAAATACCTGTAAGGAAGATTCAAAGGGGTTTTAAGAAACACTTTTCATCCTCTATTTTTGGAGATTCCTATTGAAGAAAAAAAATAAAGCTGGAATAGCCCTTAAGTCCACTGCAAGCTGTTGTGGTATAATACTGGGCCACACTGCAAGTGAACCATTTACGCTACACAACCAGCATGTATGATTCAAGTGTTTAAACTATATGAGTGAAATGGTGGAAAAAAAGTCAGTAAAGGTTCAATTAAACAGGCCGAGGCTGAAGTCCTGCTGTTATAGTGTAGCAGGTATGAGCCCACAACATGAAAGTGAGTTAGGGTTGCCAAAAGTCTATGTGGAATTTAAAAAAGCTTTTTCCGATAATAGAAATAAGGTCTGTGATGAGGTTACTAACAGAACTGTGGGAGCTACTTCTGGGTCAAACCTCTATATTGTAGCTCCATCATAGCATGATGACACCTTTTTGCTCTTGATGATTAAGGAAGTTGAGTTTGTTTTTAAAGATAATCTTGATTAACAAAATGTTAAAGTTTTATGAACTTCTGTTTGCTTGCATTATTGGCTTAGTGCTCTCTTGGAGGCTGGCCTTCAAAAAAACAGCATCCCTTTACCACTACTGAGCCATTTCATCTGTGCTGCTCACTTACTAAAACACTCACTATGGCACATACAACTGAACGCTTATGACACTGCTTTTATATGGCATTTTTTTCTTGCATTGGAGGTATTGTCCTGACGACCATATACCTCACACTATTAATCAATTTCACTGACATATTTTCACTTGAAGACTTTAGCTATTGCATCCATAACATAACTCCTGACAAAAGAGAAAACATTTTCTATCTTTAAACCTTTAAACCATGTAAAATATAAATAGTCTGGCTTTAAAAGTCTTCAAATTTACTTTATATTTGGAAACTTATCTCAAATAAATCAGACACACAATCAAATAAAATGCAGTTTTATGCATGTAAAAAAACAAAAAAAAACAAAGAGCCCCTCACCCAGCTGTATGTGTGGACTGGACACCAGTTTCAAATGCTCCACGGCCAAAGACAAGTTTCGGCCCTCCTGAAAAGAAACAAACAAATAAATATGTAGGTAGCTTTTTGTGCAGAGCATGTTTACATTCAGTGGTTCTAAACTGCTTATCTACACATCAATACTGCTCACTCTGTTTCTACTTCTACTTTGCTTCTTCTTATTTATTTATTTATTTATTTTTTCAAAATTTGATTCCATTTTTAATGATAAATGTTTACCATAAATATCAAAATACTTTTTACAAACTGGTTATTAATACAGAATATTTCATCCTAATGGACTAAAAATTAACATGAGATTCATGTTGCTGTAACCATATTGTTTATTTCAACGAGAGAATGGATGCATATTAAACCTGTATACTATTGCAAGTTTATGTTGTCAAGTAATGGTAAAAAATAAAACAATACAGCTCATCAATTATGATCTCCTGCAAGTATTGAAAGAAAAATTCATTATCTCTGAACTGTCACAGACATCCTCACAAAGGATAGAGGCAAGACAAATTCCTTTAATGACGAAACTGTTTCCTGAGCCCCTGGGGTATTCCCTTAAAACATAAAGTCTGGATCCTTCGTTTTTATTGTTCAGCTTTAAAACAACAGCAGTATTGCAGTTGTAGCACGTTAAGTAGTTGCAGTGCATTAATGCACAGGTCAGCAGTGGCCTGCTACAAAAGCTTGAGTTTGTCTTGTGTTTGTAAAAAGTTTAATGACCAAACTTGGCATTGCGTACAACCCACTCTCTACCAAACACTTAAAAAGTAAATCAATTCATTAATTTTTAATACTGAAAAGCTACTTTTCTGGTAGCATACTGCTCATATAAACTAAAACAGTTTTGTTTTAACGAAAAACGGGTGTAAAGTAGATGAGCACCTCGGGGTCTTTGTTCCACTGAACCACGTACTCCCAGCAGCAGTGAGCGAAGAGCAGGTCAGGAGAGAGGGAGTGTGGAAACCTCTGACACACAGCTAATATCAGCTCTGCAGAGCAATCAGAAAGTGAAAGGAAGGTTATATAAAGATGTTTTAAAAAACTGACTTTATGATTTCAAACCTGTTTTAAACACTGAAAGAACAAAAGTAAGGCTGTTTGTCATTTTTAGATTTTCCAAATCAATGTCAAAAAAGAGGCTGGTTCTACTATGGAGATGTTTCACTATGTTCTACCCTTCTCATCATTAATGTTGTATATGCTTGTTAGATGTTCTATTCAGTTTTTAAGTTCTTAAGTAAAAGCAATAGCATCCAAGTTCTGGATGTTCAGACCAAAATTTAAGCAATTCTACATTTGCCCAAATCCTGACCTGCTGTCCTCTCTGTGTCCTCTTGGCTCTTCTCCTCGTTCACTTCTTCCCCTTCCTTTTTCTCTGCCTCTTTGTCCTCTTTCTTAGGGAGAATCTCCCTGAGACGTTCAGGTGCTAAATTGTGCCTGAACACCCACTTAGAGACGCTGTCTGCAATGCCACCTGTAATAAAATATCATCAGCAGAAGAAAAATGGAGCATATAAAATCACTTATCAGATATGGTCACACTGGGACAATGAATTTATGGAGAGAGGTAAAACAAAACAACAAAGGGAAAAAAATTAAAATCACTATCAAAAAGGATTTTACGGGTAAAATAAAGAAAAAACACATTTCTGCTGTTTCCAGTCCACTCTGACTGGTTATCCAGTCTACTCTGTGGTTAAAGGTCGAATCAGCACCGCTCTACGCCATGGTGTCAGAAAATCTGCAGTCCTTTCACTGTTAGTGCTACAATGGTAAGTCTTCTCACTGGTTAGTCTATCTAGCAGGGAGTGTGCAGTGGCAGCTACTGGCACTGTTTACAGGGGGCGAGGGAGAGGTCCTAATGCTGGAGACTTTTTGTCTGAAGTACAGGTGAACTCTGCCACATGGAGAAGACATGCACAACACACCAAGTACCATAAAACTCAAAAAAGTCTGAGTATGAGAAAGTATGAGCTCTCGTGCTGTAAAAAGGGGGTCTTTATTCATCCTGATAGATGAACAAGTTTATCCTGAAAATCTCTTTTTTCACTCTTTTAATAATTCCCTAATCCTCCGTCATTACTTACAAATCTATCTTTCAGCCAATCTGCTATCCAGCCTACCTGTGCCTCCCTCCAGCAGAGTTTTGATGGAGCACTGAGCTGCAGCGCCCCCTGCTGTCCCCTGAGGAGGAGGCACCAGCAGCAGCGTCTGCAGCACCAACACGTCTTCCAGCTGACGGACACACACCACCCACTGCTCCAGCTCTAATGACACTGCCTCCCACTCTGACTGCAGCTGAAACGCACACACAAAAAAACACAGAACATTTGTTTGGCATCGAACTAAAACTTTGAATGAGCGTTTCTGCATGAGAAAGCTCTGTTTACCTTACTGTCAGCCAGGCTTGTGATGCTAGCCTTTGCCGCACGGTGAGCAACAAATGCAGCCAGCAGGGCAGCAGCAGAATTGTGAGACTGGATGCATGTGCAGCGAACTTGCTGCCACCAGGGGGAGATGGACTGGGGGTCCCATGACTCTTCAATCGCACCTGGAGGCAGAAGAAAACATGGTTACTGTTTGTACTGTGTAACATTTGACCAACAAGAACTCATGTACACACCTGGGGATGATACAAACCTTTCATGCAGCTGAGAGCGATGAGAAGCGTGTGCAGGTTTCTGACTGTTTCCTCAGGCTTCTGTAAAACTTCCTTTTCTCTTTGTAACCAAACGCTCAACAACAGAGACTGGGAGGAGAAACAGAGGATGTAAATGTTAGCTTGTTTTGTTTTATTAAAACTCATGTAATAAATGCAACAAAAATGCAAATGATGTGCCAAAAATCCTAAATCTCTGGAGCTGTAATATAGATCTTTATTAAAACAACTGTGTTCAGAAGCTAATTATTGTTTATCTATTTATAAGGAGGCTTCATATCCTTTTCAAACAGTTTGCTAATTTCACAATGAATTGCAGCGTTTAATCCAAATTTTGTATTTATCGACCACATGGTGATAAATTCTTTTTTAGCACATTTATTCTGATAAACAATGTCAGTGTTGCCATTCGACCTCCATTTTGACCCCAAGAGAAAGTGAAAACTTCCCATCAGTCTAAAAACAAATCAGATGTGGCCAATTTCTACTTGTGTTCTTGATCGTAGTGTCCAACCAAGAGCACCCAAGGGTCAACAAGAGTTAAGAAAGTTACCTGTCGGCTCCCAAAAGTATAAAGAAGATAATGGGAGAAATCTGATGTGACCTTCTGTAACATTTGAGACAGAAATTAAATCCAAGAGTGGTTCAAATAATTCTGAAGAGCAGAGGTGTCAAACTCAATCACAAAAGAGGCCAACATGCAAAACACGATCTAAGATGTGGGCCAGTCAGACCCACACATAGCACTCAGAATCATGTTGGATTCATTATTATTTAGACAGTTATGAGCAAAAATTATCATAAGACATCTCCTGAAAATTTCATCAAAATTATTCTGGTACTTTTTGCGTTATCTTGCTGTAAAAACCAACAAACATAGACCGGCAAAAACAGGAGGAGGTAAATATATAACAAAGCATTTTTATTCACAGGCGAGCTTAGAAGTCTCTTTGGAAGCACTGACCATCTGCTGACCACTAATCAGTGATGTTACAGCAGTGAGAGGAGAGGCTGGTGCACTACTCTTCATCGCCATGGCAGCTGTTGCAGTGCATTGTAGGAATTCTAGTATACGTGAGGAGAGTGCTGATGAAAGGAGGACTATTAATAGTAGACATATGAAATTATCTTGTGGACCAAATTTGATTATATCGTGGAGGTGATTTAACCCGCAGGTCTTAAGTTTGACCTGACTGCTACTGAGTAAAAGAAAATCTGAAAATAAAAGAGTAAATACTTCAGTGATTTGTGCTATGAGTTTTATTTTACAAACATACATTTTGCTGTTTCAATTATTCTTGAAAATTCAGATTATGCGGTCAACAAGCAAGAAACCTTCCACGAAGTAAGATTGCTTCATATATGCATGCCACATTTGTTACAGACCAATCAGAGGCTTGCAGTCACTTCTCTCTTTTAGCACTATTAAACCACACTTGGGGTTTTCTCCTTTTTGTACTCAAAAGGATGCAACCCAGCCTGATCATCTGCTTGGCAGGCTTTCTGCGTAAAGCTTTGGAAACTGGATTTGCCTGATGACAGACATGAAACTGACAAATCCAGCTTCTTAGTAAGGTTTCCGTCAGCATGCAGATCCAAAGATTTTCAATATTTAAAATCGTTATTGTATTACTCTACTTAATTATCTTCCTTAACCAGATGATTCATTTTATCTTAATGAAAAATTTCCATCTCTGAACACTTTATCTGATTCTTAAACCCATCACTAATCTCAAGTTAACCCATGAAATCAATTAAACTTTTCTTCCATCTTACCAGCAGTTGTTGTGGACTGATGCCGGCCTGCTGCAGAGTATCACACACTTTGTGGAGCGGACTTTTCCCACACAAACAACCCCAGAACAGAAAGTTTCCTGCAGAGGACATGCAGTTGACACCATAAAGGACTGTTAGAGCTGGACATGAAAAATCCATCTTTCATTAAAAACAAATATATGAATCTTTCAATCTCCTTGGAGTTGTAAAACTATTGAAAACGCCACTGTTAGCATTATTGACTTGTCACTGTGTTCTGAAATAGATGACAGAAACAGGACATAGGTAGTGACCTTTTAAGTAAGCATATACCATACCTAGCTGATTCCAGTCAGTCTCAGAGCCTCTGATGACCCTCAGCTCTCCGTCCTCGGTGCACTCGATCTGTGACAGAAAAGCCTGGGCGGGGAACGGAGAGTCGGGCGAGTCCTGAGCGAAGGAAACACTCGGCCTGGAGGTGAGCTGGGCATAGCGTTGTAATGTGGGGCCAACACGGGACAGTTCCTCCTCTATGCCATCAAGGGAGTCCTGCAGGGGAGGAGGGAGCACATGAGGAGACAAAATGATGGTTGAAAGCGTTTGCAAGATCCTTCAGCTGGCTTCTTTGATTTGTGAGTATGTGTGTCTTTACATTATTACTGCAGTCCGCTGTGTCTGCAGCAGCGTGCAGCTGCTTGATGTTTGTGTAGAGCTGAAGCAGTTTAAGCTGTGAGGAGCAGAGTTGGAGCAACACAGCATCCACTTCTTCTTGATCTGTGATGCAAAATTACAGAAAAATTAAGAAAAACATGGATAAGGTATGTAGGTATAGTATGACAGGTTTTAACATTCCTAGTATTCAGCTCAGCATGAATTTTTAAAAAAACTAGACAATAGACAGTTTAATTATTATTCAGGAGAAATTTCACTGGTCCATCAGAGCAACAGTCTATAGAAGGTGTTTGGGAAGGGCTGAATATTTCAAATACACAGATCAGGATTATAGTTTGACAATCATTCTGGCAACCACATTCATTACAGGTCAATGAGATGATGAAGTAGGCAAGCACTGCTGCCACACACTGAAGTACATATCACAAGCTAATTTATACTAGCCTTGCAGAGCAGACGGACCTGTCTGATTCTGAAATCATGCATATCTGTCTTGTCAGCCTTCACTGTCCAACGGTTTCACTCGGCTAAATGCTTAACGGTCCAATCAGGGAAGAGAGGCAAGAGCAGTGGACGTGATGACAACAGGAAATACGAAATATGCTCTCCTCAGAAGTTTGATTTGTATGGACTGTCTTTGACGAGGTTCATGTCACATATAAGTGTTAAATGATACAGTTGAGCTAATGGCTAACAGTCGTCTGTCGGTCTGTCATGAGTGTGATGAGCCAGACGATCGTCCAATCACAAGCTGCTGTTGTTTTTGAAGGTTCTGACCCTGAAAACATTATCGCAGGGCTCCTTCCCAGATGGATTAGTGACATATTTCCAATAAGGAACGTCGATCTGGCGTTTCAGGTCAAATTTATACAGCTCTCGCCAAAACTTGCAGAGAAAGAAGCAGCCATTTTTCTGCCATCGAGTTGTTCTTCTAGTGTTGTTTTTTGTTATTCATTCAGAAGAAATGTTGCACATTTCTGATTAAACTTCTACTTAAGCAGTCAGCATCAATGCTAATCTTAAACCATGTCCCCACACAGATGATTATCATCTTGTTTTTTGTTTGTTTTCAAAAGTTTTCCGTAAACACGGCATCATTTCAAGGGATGTGTCCATCCACACAAAAACACTGAAAACACTGTAGTGTATATGCCAGGCTTATAAGTGGTGCTTTAACGCTCAAACAGACATATACCAAAACCAAAGAAGGAGACTTGGAGCTTGTGCATAAAACGTGTGACATAGACAAACTCAAAGTTATTGCTCGACAGTCAAAATCAATTTGTTTACAGTCTATAGTCAGCAACATAATGGACACACTTCAAGCACAGTATCCCAGGCACCAGACAGACAAGGATTTCCCCCACCGTGTTGACAACATTACTGTGCATGAAGTTTGGGGAATGCTTGTCTGAAATTGTGCATATTAGTACACATGGAAAGTCAAGGGCATTTTTCTGGCACCCAGTTTTGAAAATAGTGCATGCTTGGACTGCCAAAATACTGGTTTCGTGTGGATGAAACACCCATACATTAAAAAACTTTTGTGGATACGCCTAAACTGGTCTCTGTGTGGACGGCCCCCAGAATGAGCCGCCATTGTTTACAGGCTTACAAACGTGTCTTGCTGTGATTACAGATCCAGCCGCACTGCAAGGTTAGCTTAATGTGAAAGTACGACATTGGTGTTTGTTTTTGCACCTTGTTTTTTTTGTTTCTAACTATGGAAACAGTTAGTGCACTGCTTTCCTTTCAGCCTCTGAACCTCCCTGACAAACATACTATAACATAAAAGAAAAACACCACATTCATATTTTAAATGGATATCAACTTGTCTCCTTAAACTCAATCACACAGAACAACTTCAAAACACAAAACAATTTTTGGAAACTACTTGTCTGATAAATTGCATTTGTTTTTCAACAGAGAGCCTGAAGCAGCAGTAAGACCGGTTAGAGCAGCAAACTGAGCAAGTCAGAGGCAAAGATAAGATCTTGGAGGCAATGTCAAGATGGAGGTTATACTTATAAAAGGTCACAATGTGCAACATTACCACCTCTGTTTGCACAGGTACTGAGCCATGACTAACTTAACTTAACTTCTAAGCCAAGTGGTCGCTTTTTTTAAGACAAACATTCAGTGTTGCTCATCCATATAATCCTGCTACTCACATCACTAACATGTTTAATCCCCACACAGGTTTGAAATGAGAGTCCTTGTTATTGTTTAGAGACTCACCACAACCCAGCACCTGATCCTATCCATGTAGACCAGGAGTGCTTACCTTGCTGCTTCAGAGTGTCATATAATGCAGACGTGACGTTAATAAGACAAGAGACTGGAGCATTTTTGTTTGACAGAAGAGACTCTAAAGCCTGAAAGAAAAAGGAAAGCATTTTTACTTTTACAAATGCTCACAGTAACTCACCTCTTAAAGAGTGTTAGGTATTTGCAGTGTTTTACCTGCTTCTTGATGGCAGGATGTTTTATGTCTAGCAGCACATTTTTGGCTTCACTCTCCAAAATATCTGTAAGCAAAACAGTGAATGATAGTTAGAATTCATCCACATGATTACATCTTCTTACATCTACATGTCCATTTTGCATGGACTCACCAGGTTCCACTTCTCTGCTCTTCAGTATGGTAGTTAGTCTTTTTAATAGGTGCATATCTTTGGCTCGTTCACTCTTCTTGTCACTAAAATAAAAGGTAAAAAGACTTGAATTAAGTTTTAATCAAAAGTTTTTCTTAAAAAAGTCGATTCTCTGTTGATATTTTTCATGAATAACAATTTCATTTAGAATTCTTTGGTGAATCATTACTAACAAACTAATTTACAGCGAACAAAGATTGAAGGAATTTGCTGCTGTTAGATGAGAAATAGACACCAATACCGCCAATTTTTGAACACATTATTTTATAAACACTAACAGAAGAAACAAATGAAACACTTAAAATGCTGGAACTGCTGAAGCTTTAGTAGTGGCTGACTACAATAGAAATGCATCAACAACCAGAAGTGCTTTACGAGCAAAAACCTCGACCAAAGCATTTTTAACACTGTCGGGCCATACCTGTGAGAAATAAGGGAAAACTGCAGTATCTTAAACTGTTCAGAAATCTTTGAAAAAATGTCTTGGCTCTGCATGCAGGCTCAGAGCACCACCAAAAATCATATCACTTTTGCTTTGTGCCATAGCCAACATCCCCTCAAAATTTCCTGAACATTTGTTGAGAACCTGTCGAGCTATTACCAAAAATGTTGGAAGCCTGCCCTTTCACAAAATGTTAACAAATCTTTTTAAAAAATTACTCGACATGCATCCGGATTAAGATCACCACCAAGTCATTGGTCATTTGTCCCAACTGCAATAAGACTTCATAACACAAACATCTGAACTCTCTCCATAATGACATCAAGCATTCAATAAATACATGCCTTTTTTGTATATCATTCCAGTACTCACTGTAAATTTTTCATTGTCAAGTGCTGTTATTCCCAAGAACATATCTTTGCAAATATCTTGCTCCTATATAAATATGTAAATAGTAATGTTTTTCTACTTTCCTATATATCTTTATATTTCTTTAAATTTCTAATTTTATATTCTATTATCATTATTCTATTTTTATTGTTATTGCATTATTGCACTTTATTGTGAGCTGCTGTGACAAAAAAATTTCCCCCAAGGGGGATCAATAAAGAATATGCTATTCTATTCTATTCTAAAATCTAAAATCCCCCTCTTGTGCCATGACTAACATTCCCTTGAAATTTCTTCAAAATCTGTTCATTAGCCATTGAGTTATCCTGTTCAAAACTAAAATCAAATAAAGAAAATCAGAAACACCAGCAAAAACAAAACCTCCTTGGCGGAGGTAAGAAATGCTTCACCTTGTAAATCAAGTCTCTGTGAATATCTTTCAGTGTGGATTTACCTGAGGGCCAGGTGGAACGGGATGTTTATCGTCCTCAGAGCTCCTGTGATTGGGTCGAGCAGACAAACCTGCTGCGTGTGCAGCTGCCAGCCCTGACTGGTCACACTGTTCACCCCCATTAGACGGTAACCAGCATACAGCAATCTGAAAATGCAACAACAAGTTATATTGTGTGCTGCTGTCTGGCTTACCTTTAGGGCTGTATCATATCATTCAAGCGTAGCGGCTTACAGTCTGCAGTCATGTTTCCAATATTTACTCTGAATTTTGGCTGGATAATTTGATTCCACTTCCTTAATTATGTTGCTTTGCTCAAAACACACACACAGAATACTGCATGAAATATGTTATGTTGTTGTCATTAACCATTAAAATGTCAAGTTTACACCAACTTTAAGCCAGCTGGTGTAAACTTCACTTTTAAGCAGAGTGACATCAATGAAGATGGTGAACTTCTTAACAGCAGCCAGTCCTTTAAGAAGAGTAATGACCCAAGTATCGACATGTCAGGTTTGAGGCCATGAGAGCCAGTCAATCATCCTGCAGAGAGCTTTACTCATACTCGCATCTTTGACATTTGGATCTGTGCTGGAATCCTTGGCTCTATTTAATATTGCATGCACAAAACCAACTGGACAGCCTGTTTTATTACCTGTGCAAAACAGAGAGCTCAGCTAAAGGTGTCACATAGTTTTGCTTCCCAAGTCCCTTCTAACAACATTACAGCAAAAAAAAAAGGATTTTGCAGGACATCTGATTTTGATATGTATAAATTTGAAGCACATTGTTTTGACAGTTTTGATGTTGTCGTAATGTGAAATATAACTTTAACTGTAACTAAATATAACTGAGCATTATATTTCATAGAGTGTCATGTGTGTATCCTGTGGCTGAATTAGATAAGTTGGCCAAGGTCTGGTCTCCTTGAGGTTACAGACTGAAATTTGCAGTTCAAATAACATCACACCAGTCCTCAGACAATTTGGCTTTTAAAGGGAATAAGCTGACAGTCTGACTGGTTTGATTCATGTTACAACAACATAAAGCAACATTTCTGTGCTCTAACTTTTCTCTTTTTACCCAGCTGTGCAGCATGTAACACCAAAATGTAGTCAGACAGGCCCAAGTCACTATGCAGCATGTGCTCATCAAACAGGGTCTGACGGTGCAGTTATTTCAATTATTCAAACACAAAGAAGCTGCTTGGTTTGGGCTTTTTAAGCTAGCACAGTAAATTTAGTACTTTTGAGAGAGTACCTGCAGTGTTTGCCCACAGTGAAAGCTCCAACTCGAGGCCCCTGCTGCATCGCCCACACTTCCAGGATTCCTCTGCGGGGGGCGTAGATGACCAGGAACAAAGCGTGACGTCTGGGGAGGGAGGCAGAGGGGGACAGCTCCCTATCAACTCTCTCCTCTGGAACCTGCAGCCAACCCAGCTGAGCATCTCTGTAACCTAAAGGTCAATCAATGAAAAGTTACAGTTAAATTAGAAAGACAAACTTGGAGGCCATCTTACTGAAGACAATACTTGGCATCACAGTGATATTAAGAAAGGAACTGAAGCTTTTGTAAGGGGTAAGCATTCATACTGATGAACAACATCAGTGATACAGTTATAAAGACAAGCTCTGCTGGGGTTATACAATGTCTGGCCCCCAAAAAAAAGTCGCCACCAAAAAAAGGCAACACACTCCAATATTTCATTGGACTGCCTTAAGCTTTGATTACAGCACACATTCACTGTCATTGTTTCGATAAGCTTCAGCAATGTCACAAGTTTGTCACAGATCACAGCACTGCCCCCACAGACTTATACAGAAGGCACAAGGCATGATGGGTGCATCATTTCACCTGCCTCTCTTCTTACCCTGATGCTCCTATCACTCTGGAACAGGGTCAATCTGGACTCATCAGACCACATGACCCTCTTCTATTCCTCCAAAGTCCAATCTTTATGCTCCCTAGCAAACTGAAGGCTTTTTTCTGGTTAGCTTTACTGATTAGTGGTTTTCTTGAGGCTACACAGCTATCCAGTCCCAACCCCTTGAGTTCCCTTTGCATTGTGCGTGTGATAATGCCCTCACTTTCACCATTAAACATACCTCTGAGTTCTACTGATGTTTTTCTTCGATTTGATTTGGCAAAACGTCAAAGAGATTGCAGATCACCATCATTCAGCATTTATTTTTGACCGCATTTCCTCCTCAGAGACCATGGTTCCCCACAATCCTACCAGTTTTTAATAATGCGTTGGACAGTTCTTAACCCAGTTTTAGTAATTTTTGCAATCTCCTCAGATGTTTTCTCTGCTTGATGCCAATAATTTGACCCTTCTTTAACAGACTAACATCTTTTCCATGACCACAGGATGTGTCTAGACATGGTTGTTTAAGAAATGAGAAGCTACTCATTGCATCAGCTGGGGTTTAATAACTTGTTGTCAGCTGAAAGATAATCACCCATGCAGTTTTGCCCAATAGGAGGCTTGTGCCTATTTGCTTAGTTAAATCCAGGTGCTGAGTTTTTGTTTGGGCCAGGCAGTGTATGTGTACATAAGTACCAGAGATGAAAGAAAAGCATCTCTGATCAGATTAAACTGATGTAGTATCTTCTTAGTTCTTGGTTTGTCCTCACCTTTCCACATGCGAACAGCAATACCCCTCGCCAAGTCCAGCAGTGTGACTCTTCCGAAGTCATCCGTCACTCCAGCAAGCGTGTTACACGGTGACAAGCAGATGGACTCACCATGTCGACGAGAATCTGGGAGACCAAATCTTTGAATGAGAGAGAAAAGTCATTTATAAGAAACAAAAGGATGATGCCAAAAAGCTTCATGCTCTTAATGTTAAAGGTCTGAGTTTGTGTTCCAACATGATGAATTGTACCTGATCACCAAGGGCGTAGCAGGCTCCACCTTTGGCTTCTGTTTCTGAACTGCCTCTTCTTCATGCTTATTCTTGTTCCAGCCCAACCATCCACTGAGAGGGGGATGTCGTTATGAAAAACAGACACAGAGAAAGTCCATAAGCAAAACACTGGCTTATAAATCTATGAAAAGAGAGAATCAAAGGTAAGTAGAAATATCTTAAGAGATTCATCTGCTGATGAGCACTTTTGTAGATGGCCAGGAAGCTTGAACTAAATCTTTAATTCTGTATAAATTAAGATGTACAGATTATAGATCAAGCAAACACTGAACTGAGAACAAGCAGGACTGACAGGACTGCTTTGTACCATTACAGCAGGAGAACACTATAAATGTTACAACAATCAGTTTTTAAGTGAGTGTGTGACAGGAGTTGAATGGTATTAATAAAATAAATATAAATAAAAATAAAAAAGAGGAATGCGCCATATAATTGCTACTGTATCAGTATCAGCAGATGTTGGCTAAAAATTCTAACTGGTTTCAGATGATATTCAGATTTTGAGGGCGTTTAAGCTGATTATATCTGCCATACAGGGCAGTAGGTGCCGCAACAGGTAGTGCACATGCCGCGCAGCAAGAAGGTTGCTGGTTCAAACCCTGTGTCAGTCAGGGCCTTTCTGTGTGGAGTTAGCATGTTCTCCTCATGCATGTGTGGGTTCCCTCAGGGCACTCTAGCTTCCTCCCCCCAGACAAAAAACATCCATATTAGGCCAACTGGTGACTCTAAATTGCCCTTATATGAGTGAGACAGTGAATGGTTGTCTTCTCTCTATGTGGTCCTGTGATTGGCTGGCAACCAGTCCACAGTGCACCTTGCCTCCCGCTCAATGCCAGCTTGGATAGGCTCCCACAGCTTCCCACAACCCCCCATAAAGGGATAAAAGGTAGATAATGGATGGATATTTGCCATACACAGCTGCCATTTATCAGCTGTAATAGCAGTAAAATACATTGATGCACCAAAATGAGTTCAGAAACATCAGCATATCTAAAAAAAGAGGATACCAGGTGTAAAACCTACCTTAGGCCTACAGGCCAAAGCCATTTGCCAGACATTATGTTTCAAGATCAATTTTTGGCTTGATGCTTTTAATAGCTAGGACAACAGATAGAGTGAAAAATCAGGGAGAGGAAAATCATCCATTTTTCTTCACAGGCACACACTCACCTGGCAGCGCTGAAGAGAGCTGAGGTGAGTTTACTGGCCACAGCCAGAGCCACGTGAGAGAGCAGAGGCTGAGAGCTTCCCTAAAGACAAACACACAGAGATGTAAACAGAAGATTCATGCAGGGATGTTCCTTTGGCAGTACTTCTTATGTGCTCTCTCTAATACACTCACCTCTACAGCGTAGAAAAACCCTGTGTATGGTCCTCCTCCCACAGTGATGTACTGGCTCATGGCGGGGGGGTTGCCCTTCACTGAAGCATTAAACCCCCCTAAAATGGACGCATTCTTCATCTGATCAAATACACACAGCGTCATGATGCCTGACAACAGGAGAGATGAAAAACCATAACAACTGTTAGCATGGGTCTTTTATTCTGAAACTAATGTTATTCAGAGGAAATTCCTGAAAGTATTTTTTTTTTTACTTCCTTTAAAACAAATGTTGACAAAATCTTGCAGAAATCTCTTCAGTAATCTTACTAAGGGACATTTAATACCTTTAATTCTTGGACAGGATGTCATTATATCCTTGTTTTTCTCCATGATTTTTCACTACTTTCCCCTTTCAAAGTACTAATACTGAGACATGTTTGATCAATAATTTAGGTTCTCATTAGAAGACTCTGAGACTAATATTTTGGCATATTTTCAAATGTAACAGACAGACGCTACATTGAGCCTGGACACAATGACTACACTCATATGGACTTGAACATCCTAAATCTGATATGTTTTCAGGTTTCTTGTTTAATGTTTGGTCATGTAACCACCAGAAGACTGTTTCAGAAACCATATTTCTGCCAGCAAAATCAAAAACAGAATACTGAGACACGTGTACACTTTACCTCATTTTTTGAAAGCTGCTAACTGCCTGGACAGGTGCTTCATGAGGCCTTAGTAAAACAAATATGGCAGGAGCAATAAGAAGGTCCTCATTCGAAAGTAATGAAGGCACTAGGGGCCAAATCCTCAAAAGGATTGCATAAATTAGTGAATATTCATAAATTATGTGCAAAATTGCCCCCTTCCTATGCAAATGAGCATCATTGCAAATACCACCTAATCCACAAAGACCAGGGCTGATTGCTACAGACACTACATAGGTGCTGTTTGCCGCCTGTGAGACCCGTGTATTAAACATGCAATATCTCTCTTTCACTCTCTCCCTCTCTGTCCTTCAAAATGATAGCAAATTGCACTGAGTTGTTGGTAACTGTGGAGCAGAGCCGATATAAGAGCTGTCATGCCCTGACTCTCCGGTAATCATGGCAGGAGTGATAGTAGCCAGGTGAAGGCACTGTGGCATGCGAGATGGCAGGTACGCACAAGAAAGGATTTGTCGGAGGAGAGTATCACTCTTTGATTTATGTGACAATAAAACCATTTGTAGATAGCGGTTGCCAGGCTGAATGATCCTTGCACTACTAGATGACATAAAGGATGACAGTAATAAAGCCTACTGTGCTCGTCTCTGTCAATATTCCACTTTTTTTAAATAAACATGAACAATTTGTCTATTTACAGTTTGTTAAAAACCCCTTATTTATTTTTCAATCAGAGGCACAAAGTGTGCTCAGATGCCAAAACTGTGTGGGAGTGTTAGCACCAGCGTATGATCAGTGCAAATTCTTTTGAGGATAAGGTGCTAAAACAGGGCAGATTGTGTGAACTAGTTCTACACAAATGATGGTGCTATTAGCAAGAGCAATCAATTCTTTGTGGCTCTGGCCCTAAGTTGTGTCTTTACCCACTGTTGTCTTGTCCTATGCCTCGCAATGACAGTCTGACGTTAGTCAGAGGAATAGTAATGAAGTCATAAACCATAAGCTTAGTAATAAGGAGTCCCCACATGCACATGAACTGACACCTCTACCAAAGTTAAACATCTTACCCACACTACTGTGGTCCACAATAGTGTCCATGTCCTGCAGACCCCACTTCTTATAGGCCAGAGGAGGAGGCTGGATCGCATCACTTCCTGCTGCTGCCGCTGGATTTAGAGAATAAGAGGTGTATCAACTGATTAAAAAAACATTCAAGACAGAGTTCCTCTTCCATCTTCTTTAACCTGTAAGCACACAGCATGTCAAAAGCCAGTGCACTGCTTTACCCAAAAGTAATATCACATCAGACAAACACCAACAGAGTTACAACAGCAGAATAATGTCCAAGACGAAGCAGCATTAGCTTCAACACTTAAACCTCTACCCACCATGTAATGTCTGCAGTGGAGCTGTAGTATTAAACAAATTAACAAAAAAAAAAAAACCCTCTAACATTAATGACGAACACTCAGATCTCAAACCTTGCAGTGCAGCTGGATCCACCTGATAAGTTGTCTGCTATCAGACAGATCCATCTAACGAAGCTCAAAGCCAAAACAACTGAGCTCAGCCTGAAGAAGCACTGCCTTATCAGTATCCCCTCAAGCAGAAAGATGAGGAAGCTACGAGCCTTAAGATGCCAGGAAGCAACTTCTCTTACACAGATTAGCATAGATGCTAACAGCTTCAGTAGCAGCTTTATCAAATCTGGATCGCATTCCATTATCAAATTAGAAACAAACAACACTGAAAGCATTTCTTGATGAAAAGATAATTTTTGCTCCACTGCAGACGTGTTTTTGCGAGAGTGTGGTGTTGAACTGGCTTACGTTTTGCACTTGGCACCTCAGCAGTAGTGCTCGCCTTCTACGATATCTGATTGCCCCGTAATGACCGTGTTCACAGAACAATTGTCCAATCACCTGCCAGATATGCTTTTACAAGATTCAGCCCTCCCTAAACAGTTTCTACAGACTGTTGCCCAGATGAACTTGTGAAAAATATTCTGTACTCCTACAAATGTCTCACAGACATGGGTAAAACACAGAAAAGCGGTATTACCTCTTGCAACCTGATTCCTGCAGGCTCGCAGGGACTGAAAGAGGCTGAAGCCATCAATGGTTACCAGAGCAGCAGGGTAGAGGATGCTTAACTCTTCATGCTGTGAAACAAAAAAAACAAACATTAGACAATGGTCACTACAGATTCCACATTTATCCATTGTTTTTTTCTGAAAAGCTAATGAGGGTATTCAGAGTCAACAGCATCAGAGTTATGTATGGAGTTAAGTAAGGAGCCTTTTTCTGTTTAAAGGTATTTTTGGGGCATTTTTGTGTCCCCATTGACAGGATAGAAAGTGACAGTAGATAGGCTTGTGAAAGGGGGCGAGATAGTAGGGGAAGACACTCTGCAAACTGGTCACAGGCTGGATCAAACCCAGACTGGCAGAAACATGTATATGGGGCATGCCTGGCCGCTAACCACCCCGCTAAACCAGCACCCCAGGAGTCTTTTTAAACTATATGTGCACTCCATAGTGTTAAATTACTTATCGGCGATCCACCATTCCAGTTTCATTGATTAATTTTACTTATTTGTGTAGAAAATTGCTTTATGACACTTCCTCATCCCTCGCTGCGAGCCAATCACAAAGCAGCTCAGATATACCTGCAGGGAGGGGCTGCAAGGTGTGTCACTGTTAAAGCACTTTTATTCATTGATACATTAATTATAAAAGACATGAAAACAGTAGTTTATGTGTTAGTAAATACACCATATGGAGTGCAGCTTTAGTTTGAAGAGGCTCCTTAATTAAAAAAGAGAGCTGGTGTACTGTGGCACATATAGAGAGGAGTGTGGTGAGGCTGCTCCATGAGAAGGGCTGAAGGTTTTAAGAGGCTACAAGTTCACACAAATAATACTCCTTACAGACTAAAGTTCAAGACTAAGCATTGTAGTTAAAGTTGTTCCCTTGTCAATAATTGCCTGCATGTTAAACATAAAGCGTGTCTGTGTCCAAGGCTGCACAGTTGTCTTCTAAACCTGAGATAAAGAGCAGAAATTACATGTCAGGCTTATCAAAAGATAACAGTTCTGACATGTCAGTGTCTCTGAGCTCACTATGGAGAAATTCAGCCGTGTAGTTCTACACCTGTGCTAGAAAGTTGCAATTTACACCAACCCATTTGTTTTTCAACAGGTAAGTCCAGTCCTGATAGCTGAAATACTTCTAAATTATAAATACAAGTCAGTGGTTGCCAAAATACAAGGCTGGCCTCCCCAGGGGGCAAAGAGGGCTTCAGGGGAGACGCTGAATGAAAAGGCACACCAGAAACAACTTTCAACTTTACAAAAAAATAACCAAGACTTTGAAAGATAACAAGATGCTAGCTAGCTGCTGGCTTTAGCTTCAGCATTCCCACTGCACATCTGTGAATGGTTTGGATCTGAAAACAGTGTATTTACTAAATGTATATTTGATAACATGACTATCACAAAGGAGTTTTCAATGTTCTTTACCTGCTCACTTACTCCAGGATGACGAGGGATCTCATACGTTCGACATTTGAGCCTCAGAACAGGATCTTCATGTAGCAGCTGAGCCAAGAGCAGAACTCCACTCTGAGGGGAGATTATTCAGCCTAAATATTTATCCATCACAGCTGATGATTGAATTATTGAATATTCTGCTGATCATTTGATTCAGCACAGAATGTAAATCAAAGACGCAAACAGCAGAGATGAGAGAGCACTTAAGAGCTATGAGGTACCTCTGTGTAGAAACGAACATATCCAGAGGTGAAACCCACAACCACGCATGTCCAGTCAGGCCGCCCAGTGGAACTCCTACAGACAAACACAGCGGGATAATTTATTATTGCACACACAAGCACCTTCGACAGGTTTTACCTAAAAATGTCGGCAGTGCTCATTCTTACCTCTTCTGGCTTGCCAATGGTATACAGATAGCACTGCTCACACACTCTCTGTAGTGGGAAAACACATAAAGGCAAATGTAAAGGTGGAGTATACTTTAATATTGACTCACAGATGAGTCGTCATTTCTTAGTCCTTTCACATCAGGATTTCCTGTAACATATTTGCTAGTTGGGGTGTGAAAAATATCAATACAGCAATGTATCATACATATGCTCCAATTTACAACCAAGGTATAAGGTGAATATGACCAAGATGTATGGATAAAATATTGGCTGTAAATTAGAGATACACAATAATATCAGTCTATTTGTATTGGCACATAATTGGTTTAAGAGCTAAACATTGGTTTTGGCAGATAAAAAAAAAAAATAAAGTCAACATTTAGCCTTATATGTTTGCATCAAGATGTGGATTTTTTTCTATTTTAATCTTAAACTTAAAGTATACGCTTCT
Organism: Scarus forsteni; assembly: GCA_036419115.1. Lineage (NCBI taxonomy): Eukaryota > Metazoa > Chordata > Actinopteri > Labriformes > Labridae > Scarus > Scarus forsteni. The sequence goes on from JAZDUH010000451.1 coordinate 41,449,384, forward strand.
AGGACAGGTCAGATTTCTACCAGCAGATAAGTAATGTGATGTTTTAGCTTTTAAACGGGCAGATTAAGCTTGGCTTTCCTGTAACTGTCAAAAATTCATGATACTTACTGTATGATGCAGCTGTAATCTAAATGGAACAACTTTCCGTCAAACTATATGTCATATCAGCCAAACTACGTTTTGAAATATCGCCAGATCAAATGATAGCAAAAATCGAATATTGTGCATCACTAATGTAAATATCTGTCTATTATCTGCCCATTTCATACCTTTTCAATAATAGTGTGCATCTCCAACAAGGTGCCCTCTTTGCAAATCAATCCAGCCTTTCTCGGGTCAGAGATCATGCAGTAGCACTTTTTGTGGTCTTGTATCCTTACAGACCATTTTAAAAATAATACTTTTGATTACAGACTTATATATTCATCATATGTGTACATTATTTGACTATCTTTAACTTTAAATCGACAAACTTTAAGATATTTGAATAAAACATACAACATCAAGATCAGACCAACTTTTATTTTCTTAAGCTTAACCCCTCTAACTGGAAGCATTATCTTATCAAATTATATAAATCAACAGTTAGTATCAAAATTGAACACATAGCACAACAGCTTTGGTCTTTCTTGCTGTGTCCTTGCAGCTTTATTGATCTAAAGTGACTCCTACCCTTCATCAGCACCGAGCGTTCCAGTCCAGGAAACAGCTAAGGTCATCTCCTCTTTGCCGCTGTCATCCGAACGCCACTTGGCTGTGAGAACAAACAAATATTAACAATGACTCTGTACATAACTCCTCTTTTCACATAAAGACAATGACAGCGGGTGTTATAGTCTCTGACCTGATAGGAAGACAGCTTTTTGTTCCCGGGCTACAACAAGCAGGTCAGAGCAGGGCGACAGCGACACCACACAGTCCTGCAGCCACGGTCCACTCTGTCCTGTGGTCTCCTCCTCCACCTGCAGAGGAAGGAGCTCTGTTTGATCAGAATGCCCACAAACCCTGTTGTCATGTAGTTTTCACTAGGAGGGGATAAAAAGCAACAGCCCAAGTTTATGGGCGCAAGTGTTTGCCCCAGTCAGGCCGCCCTACACTGGCTCTGCTTCCCTGTCCTCTATTCAAATGTCTTCAGACTTTTCTCTTTTTTCTATCTAGACAGAGGCTTTGCTTTGTTGACCTCCTTCCATGGTGGTCTGTTCTTATATTTGTACTTATTTAAAAGAGTTTCGTCACTAAAGGAGCCTGTCTTGCCCCTATCCTTTGTGAGGATATGTGTGACAATTCAGAGAAAATTAATTTTAGTTCAATACTTGCAGGAGATTGTAATAAATTAGCTGTATTTGTTTTATTTAAGGAACTATTAGGTGACAAAAGAAACTTGCAATTGTATGCAGGTTTAATATACATCCATTCACTCATTGAAATAAACTATATTATGGTTACAGCAACATGAATCTCATGTTACTTTTTAGTCCATTAGGAAGAAATATTCTGCTTTAATTACCAGTTTATAAAGTGTATTTTGATGTTTAGGGTAAACATTTATATTTATAAAAGGAATAAAATTTTGTGAAAAATAAAAAAGAAGCAAAAGTAGAGATAGAAACAGAGTGAGCAACATTGAAGTGTGGAGATATACAGTGTCAGTTTAGAACCACTGCATGTAAACGAGGGATGTAACGGCATGAAAATTTCAAATCATGGTTATTGTGACCAAAATTATCCCGGTTATCATTATTATCGCGGTATTGTTGCAGTGTGCTCAAAATGTTGGGAAAAGAACTTTAACACAGTCTTAAATCATTTAACCCCTTAAATATTATAATTTAAGAGTTCTTTTGTCTTTTTTGTCAATAATTGTGTCAGGAAATGTCCTATAAGTAAATTTGTTTCAACTTTTTTCATTACAAATAAGGGTAAACAATTCTGGCAAGTATTTGTCATTATTTTGTTATAAATGCTTAAACTGTGTGTAATTACAAGAAAGAAAAAAAGAGACAGATTTGAACTTTAAACAGGATTCTCTTTATAAAAAATTGCAAATCTGTTCAAAGTTACGAGACGGCCAAAATAAATTTAACCTATTTTACATACACTCACACATTTTTGTTTGCCTGCAGCATTAGTGTCCATGTTACAGCTCGTTATTTTAGACCATGTCCAGGCCTTTTTTTAATTGCTTGTTTTACTACGATAGTCTATGAAGCATCTCCTTCTTTAATATTTCCAAATTACGATTGATTAAATCCATTAAACATGAACTATGACGGAAAAAGACAATCTATTACGACGAAATAAGGTCTGCGGTTTGTCTTTCACCGCAGCCTGGTGTTTTAGACAGGGTGACTGTCGTCGATCAGTTTCCCCTCGATAGCCTTGTAAAATCCAAACTTCGACCAGACGCACATAGTTCCAGCTTTTTCAGTCAAAGAGCAGCATCATAGTGAGTTATTGACACAGTGTGGTGATCAAACATGGTATAACGGTAATTTTAATAGGACACGATAATGATTACTGTGGGAAATTTTACCTCGGTTTACCATTTTACCGGTAACCGTTACATCCCTAATGTAAACAAGTTGTGCACTAAAAGCTACCCCCATATTTAGTTGTTTTTTTGTTTTCCAGGAGGGCCAAAACTTGTCCTCAGTAGTGGAGCATTTGAAACTGGATATTGGTCAGTGAACCTGAGATTAAAAAGGGTATGAATGGGTTGGTATGATCTGTGGTTTAAAAATGTTTTGCGTTATCAGATAGACTAGAAACTTGCCATATAAGCTCGAGTCCATTTACCACAAAGGTGGTCTTTATGTCTGTACTGCTAGCAGTAGGAGCTGACACCAAGGTTGCATCTCTACTGTGGGACCACTTGGACAAAACCCAGATGGAGGAAGGGTTCAACTTGACAACCCTGGTCATGTCCTCGCTCCTAATGCCTACATTGCTGGGGAGTCCGTGAGGGGCCTTGTGGTATGGTAGGTAAAGGGTAGAACTGGACAACACCTGGAGCTTGCATGTATGTAACCTTATTCTGTTGAAGACAGCAATGGAAGCAAAACTTAAACTTGGAGTCACTTTAAAAAAAGAAAAGGTTTTTTGGAATGAAGCAGAACACTTTATAATGTGGAGCTCAAGAAGGGTCCAAACTTGGACAACTTTAAGACAAGATATTCATTAATAATCCTTCATGTGGTTTAAGAATGAAGGGGGTGTTTATCTATCACCAGCTGGTCATAATTATTGTATTTGATGTGAATGTTAATGCCAGCATAAAATATGACAAGCAGGGGGACAGACCGTTTTGGTAGATGTAGCCTCGTCCTCTTTGGTTTCACCACCATCCCATGCTGATTCCCAATCAGAGGTGTCCCAGGACAGCTCATTTTCTGTCAGTGAAGGGAAAAAGGAAATGTTATTGATCGCAAGCATATCCTTAGGTTCCTTTTTTTCATTAGATTCATCTCAAAACATAAATTTAAGGGGGTGAGGGGAGGTCATGCCCATATGACAAAAGAAATGACATAACAAGAAAACCACTTGCTCAACAGACCTCTGAAATTGTCTTCAATATGGCTGCAAACAAACTGTTTTTGAGATCAGATTTTTACTAATTTTCTTGAACAAGACTGACAAAGTGCCAGAACATCAACATGCCAGAGAAATAACAGCAAATATGAGAATAAGAATTTTAAAATAACACTCCATCCCACCCACCAACTGTAAAAAAAACCTCATAATAAATTAAAAGGAAATGAAATGCCACCAGGACCATGCATGTATGATGATATATTCTTCCGTCAGATAAGTTGATATTGTTACAGATTCTTTCTCACCAGTGCAGTGGGAAAACATGAATGTACATAAATACATATCATACATCCAAGCTGTGTATTTCAAATACAATATGTCAAGACATAGTGGTTGAAGGGAGAAAGTTAAATCAAAAGCTCCCATAGTGAATCTACTGGAGTCCTCCAGCAATGCAGATTAGGTTCAGAGGCTCCATTTTTTCAAGCAGTTGACAATTCAAGATGGAAAACATCCATAAATGATAGAACTCAGAGTCTTAGGCTGCGTTTACACGGTGCAGAAAACGGTCAAATCCTATAAGTTTTAGTTGTGCTTTGGCCTTGCGTTTAGATGGAAACGTGTTGCGATTAGGGATGCACGCGACTAGTCGTTTAATCGGTTAACCGCCTACTTATTTATTAATCGTTTAGTATTTTACTAGTCGGTTAAACGCTACAATAAGCATCATGCATCTTGTTCTTCACGCCCCTGCGCATAGCTGTAAAGTCTCCCGTTTTGGCCGGGAAACTACCGTATTTTATTCCTCTTTCCCGCCGTCCTCCCGTATTAATACTTTCCCGTAATTCTCCCGTTTTACAAAAAAACATTCCTCTGCCTCTTAATGCCACCTGCAGTAGCCTGCATGTTTGTTTTCCTCCTCTTTTACTACCAAAGAGGCTGAATGTGAAGATGGCTCACTACGTCTATCTTTCTTAACACCGGGGTGCATTGGTTCTATAGCGGATTTAGCGGATTTATAGCCGAGTGAGCATCTGTCAAACATGCGATCTTTGGGGTGAAGACGGAAGGCCACAAGGACACACGGAGAGAGCTGAAGTGAGCGTCCTGAGGAGTAACGCGGAAACAAACGCTAATATGAATGATGGCACAAAAGATACGGTTCTTAAGCCGGCTGCCCCAGTGTGAGAATGTGTTGGTTTTAAACAGGATGAACAAGATGTGAGCTCATGAACACCTACTAGCTGATATGTCGCATTTGTTTGAAAGTAGTGGCGACGAAGATGTGCAGGTGCAGCGGAGCCTTCGTCCTGACAGTCAACAGTCACTGAGGTGTTTGGTCTGCAAAGAACATATAGATAAAACCCCAAAATGATGCGCTCACAGACAGTGTCGTTCACTACATTGCGAGAAGTGCAGCCCATCTATATGGTTGAAAAGCCAGCAGTTACAAACGTTTGACAGATAGTACGAATTGACTGGGAAAAAGTACATGTCACAGTTCCTGAACTGTATAAACTCCATTTCATTTAGTTCAGAGTTTTTTTTGTTGTGTGAGTTTTGTTTTTTCTTTACAGAGACAGGGTCAATTTTTTTTGTTTTTGACTAGTATAATTATTTTTATTTACATGCAATTTTGCTAAAAGATAGGCCATTTCATTTTCATTGCTTTTTTTTCTCTTTTTTGTTTGTTAAATTTACAACTTTTTTGTTCAATTTATTTTATTTAAAATATCCTGACCTTCCAATTACAGTTAAATATTCTTAAGAAATGAAAGTTTCTTGAATCGTGCACTAGTCTTAAGTGCCAGAGATTTCAGGGAAATTCTATTCTAGGCTACTATGTTGTACGTTTGGAATTGTCATGCTGCTGCATCTAAGTTTCATACCAAAGCAGTATTCATAATAAATGCCATGCATTGCATTGGCAAACGTATCAGAAATGTATTTCTCTTTAAATTGTTCAACTTTATTCAGTCAGTTGTTGTTACATCAATAGAATTTAGATTAACAGTTTGTCCACCCTGAAGGCTTTCCTGATCCAAACAGTGCCTCAGGAGATATTTAGATCCAAAGTCGAGCAGCGGACATCTGTACAAACGTAGCACAATAGGGCATGCATAGCACTGCTCCTAAAACTGCATTAATCGTCCAAAAACTCATTATTTCACCAATATTCCATCATGGTCCAGTCGCGCTACTCCTCCAAGACAGTCTGTGTCGCTCCAGACATGTCTTTGAGCCTCTGCTGACCTCTGAGCTGACGAAGAAGACCGGTGCCTCCGCACATGCGCAGTACGGCTTATTGTTCCATGGGCGACCGCCGGCTACACAACGACTTTCTTCTTCCAGTTTTGTGCAAAATGGACGAATATCTATCGGATGAAGATGTTGTGGAGGAGAACTTTGAATATGATGGGTGTCCTTACAGTTTCGAGCCAGAGTTTACAGATAAGGAACTTATAGAAAGGAGGTAGCGGAGGCAGCGCTCCAGAGAGTACTGCGCATGCGCAGAGGCACCCGGTCTTCTTCGTCAGCTCAGAGGTCAGCAGAGGCTCAAAGATATGTCTGGAGCGACACAGACTGTCTTGGAGGAGTAGCGCGACTGGACCATGATGGAATATTGGTGAAATAATGAGTTTTTGGACGATTAATGCAGTTTTAGGAGCAGTGCTATGCATGCCCTATTGTGCTACGTTTGTACGGATGTCCGCTGCTCGATTTTGGATCTAAATATCTCCCGAAGCACTGTTTGGATCAGGAAAGCCTTCAGGGTGAGTATATTGTTCTACTTCATTCTATAAACAATGTAAAAGCTGCAGGAACCGAAGTTTTCCTTTAATATGTGTATTAAATTGCGAGTTTTCTTGCTTATAGACTAGTCGACTAGTCGCAAATAAAATTTGAGACTAGTCGGCGGGGAAATTAGTCGAAATTCCCATCCCTAGTTGCGATTCATCTGAAAACAGAAACTTTTGAAAATGGCCTTCAGAGTGGAAAGGTTAGAATACGCTCTCCATGCAGCTCTGTGTAAACCCATATCAGAGTGTTGTCAACTGCATGCGCAGTACTCTTTCACATGAAGGCTGCGCACACATACCAGGAACAGCAACAGCTTCGGCCATCTGCCGAGTAACATGTGAGCCTCTTACCGTGCTCGGTTCGTTATCCAGACAAAACTATCCGGACAGATTTGTTGTCCGAACTGAATTGTTGTCCAGAGAAGAAACTCCTGCGTCTATTTGCCATTGTTGTTTGTTTTTCTACTTCGTTCATGTGTTGTAGTAGCAGCGCTGCCTCTCTGCAAACATACAACGCCATCTACTGAACCAGTATGCATACTACAGCGGATCAACTCGTCTCCAGCATCGTTGTCTGAATGCAGAAGAATTCTAAAACGCAAAGGACAAATCTTTGCGTCTTTAAGTCAGGAGTGTCCGTGTAAATGCAGCCTTATAGTGAGTGAGGTGGTTTCCATCTTACTGCGATCATCTTTTTAGCAGCTGTCAAGCCAGCCAATTCAATACACATTTGGGACTCATGTTAAGCTTTGACAAATTATTCAACATCAACACAGACACACACACTGGAACAGTCACAGAGAGCAATTCGGAGGGAATAGAAGCCAGTTTAGTCTAGGGCTGCCACGATTAGTCGACTAGTCGTTGACTAGTCGACTATCAAAATAGTCGACGACTAATTCAGTAGTCGACTAGTCGTTTTGTTTTTTTTAGGTGTGTTTTCTCACAAAACTGCCGCTGTACCTCTGCTGTCTTGTCTGCCTATCTGTCCTGTTTTCTGGTTATCACACCTGCAGGAATCAAACCAACACACCCGAAGCACACTCATGCATGTGGCGCATGAACAACTACGCAGGCACCAAAGTTGCCAGGTCTGCTCATAATAAGCGATTTGGGCCACCAGCTGCATGCTGGTGCAGTACACTGCAGTTCATGCATGAAGTGACTAGTCGACTAATCGCAAAAGTAGTCGTTGACTAGTCGACTATCAAAATAGTCGTTTGTGGCAGCCCTAGTTTAGTCCAAAAACGTTATACTGGTAGGCAGTCCCAAACCATATGAAGAGAAGTACCAGAGCACTGTGCACTCTTTAAAGAGCAAAGAGTGCATAAACCAACAGTATTAAGCAGCAGAGGACCACAGGGATGGGCTGAGGGATCTTGGGTGAAAGAAACAGTGACACAGAGAAGCAAAATCCCACAAGGGGACATTTAACAATGCATTTCATCTTGACCCAGAGGGTGTGTGTCGATGCTAGCAGTGGAGTCAATGTCACGTTGCTTGCAAGGCTGAGGTGATGAAACAGTTTGTAAGTATAAATGCATTAAGGTGATATGAAAGAGAGGCTGTGCTGCACCTTCTGTGCACGTCTGTTTGTGTCTGAGAGTGTGTGTGCTCCCTGGTTCAAGCATCCTGCAGTGGTGTGTTCAGGTGTCTCATGTGGGATGAGTCATAGCAAAAAGGGCAGACAGAATCTCCCTCCTCCTTCAGTGCCCTGCTGATACTGCAGATGACACAGCTTTATTCTGTATTCTACTCAGCAAAGCTTTTACCAAAAACATAACTAAAAATCTTAATAAAATCTGAATGCTTTTTTTCTGACATTTTAGCCCAAACAATGTCAAGGCTAGTAGCACAAAATAACTTGATGCAAACAAGTAACGCTACACAATTTCAACCCATTTTAATGCACTTAGATGAAACTAAATTTAACCACAACATAACCTCAAAGTAATTATTGCAGGTTTCCCCTTACTACACAATAAGAGCAAGGAACAAAATACTTCTTTAGCAGAAAATTACATGTTTGTGCGCTATTTTTTTTTTCAACAGAACATGAGCATCTTCATTTGTTTCACTGATGGAGTCAATTGAGATATAGGGTTCTTATTTTAGTCTGTCTGTCTGCCTCTATATCTTTCTACATCTTAATAGAAACATATATAGAAAAATAGTAAATAAAATAAGATAAATAAATATAATACATGAAAACAAACATTTCAGTACATTAAAATTACAAATAAATAAGATGAGCATGTCATTGACCTACTACTTTTAATTTGTCTTGAAAAATCTGTTATGGTTTGGAACTGGACAAATAAAGATTGATTGATAAATGATCAAACATTGAGAATATTGTTGTCTTGTAATGATAATGCAAGCCACATGTTTATTTTCAAAGTTTATAAGGAAATGTGGAGGCAAGGAGAGAGGAGTTTTGAGTGTACTATTTCAATACTATCAGAAAAACCAGTGTGAAAACTGTTTAGACAGAGTGAAGGTGTGGTATTTTTCTAGATGTCCGCTTGCAAGCCAATCACAGATACAGTCTGCACCACAGTATAGTTGGGATAAGGGGGAAACAATCCTCTGCCCCTTGCTGATGCTGTTTAAACTGCTTGTGATAAGAAAAGTGCAGATTTTAAAACTCTGATGCAAATGCTGACACACTCACATCCATTAATAACATCACAAAGCTTGATATGAAGTTAATGATGAAGTTAATGATGAAGTTCTTGTAAAGTTTAACTCAACAGATTAAAAAGAAAAGGATCAGATTGTTGTCTGCATGTTATCATGAACCAGACGTTAGATACTACTCAATAGAGGTCTTAATCAAGACAGCATTTTCATTTATCTAGATCTCCTTTGAAGAGACAAAATCCCAGCTACAAATACATGATGAACTTAGCTTAATATTGTACAAATAATACGTTGCTGATGGTGATCCTAAAGTGTTAAGCTGCATTTAAAAAAATAAATGTCACATTCTGGTGGCGGATTAGAAATTACTATTGTACTGCTAATATAAAAATGCTCAATTTAATGATCTGTCCCTGTCTTTTGGTGTGATTAATGCACGGGTTTTTTGGTTTTTAATTTTGTACATCACTTCGAACTATTTAAACTATGAATCAGGACCACCTTTGGGGGAGAGAAGACACTGCAGATAGCAGGCACTAAGGTTCACAGCTTACATCTTTTTCTTGCAGAACACTTTTAATTCCTAAAGAGGAGCTAAGATGTGAGGAAGCGAAGCAAGTGGAAAGGGGGCTTTTATGAGTAACTCTCTAGCTCATCACTGTATGCATTTAACTGGGATGTGACATAATTCCCACTCCCCATGTCTGAGTATTAAGGCAAATGGATCACACCATAGAGTCTTGCGACACCCTGGGGGCCACGACCCCAATGTTTAGAAACACTGCCCTATTGACTCTTCAAGTGAAATATGTAAACAAATAAATAAAACTTACAGAAAAAGACACTTTATATATGATATCATTTCTTATAGCTCGTATATAAGTGCTCACCCTTTTCAAATAGGATTCAATAATCATGAATAGATATTTAACAAATCAATAAACAGTGTTGGCCTATGGTGATAAATCATATCTATGATATGTTGCTTAATATTTTAATATCAGCATGCTACAAAAAAGCGAGATAAATAGTCCAGGAACCTGCAACATCGACAAGTAATGATAAAACGATGCGTAGACCCTCTAATCAATCTTAACTCACCTTCAACGACATCTTTAAGTGAAATATCTCGACCCACTTGTTAGCACTCACTTTGTTTATCTTAGTGCTAAGGTGAGCTAACGGAGCTAACAGGTCTCTCCTCTCTGTTATTTACCTGTTTGATTCTTCCCCTCCGCAGGCTCAGTCTGCTGACTCTGAAACAAGTAGTCCCGGACTGTTTTCAGCTCCTGGAGCCGACAAAACTCCAACAGGCTGCAGGACATCTCTGCTCTCCCGTCCCGTCAGCACCTGGGTCTGCTGCAGGGAATTAGCCAGTTAGCCTGCTGAGCTAACAGTCCAGCTGGAGCAGAGCAGCGCAGCTCCGTTTACAGGCCACGACAGTGAGTTCACTTAATGACAGCTCGTACGAGAAGATGATATTACGGAATATTATGCTACTGTCACATGAAGAAGTGTCAAGACGGGGCGACTTATATTTTCCAGCTTTTGCAGGTCGCAACCCAGCCCTGGTTGTGTAGTTGATGACACAGTATTAGCATAATAACCCAGGATCACTTCCGGGTTAGCGATAGGTCAAAGAAAATGAAAACAGCAGAGACAAGTAAAAAAAGGAAAACAGTGTAATAATGTTATTAATAAACTACATATGCAATAATGTTAAGAAATAAAATCTTTTAAAACAGCCTCATAAATTCATAACTTAAGGCTACAATTTTTGAAACTTTTACTTTGGAGAGGTGTGTATAAGCAGTGTGTTTGCATTATTTCTCCACAAGAGGGTAACAGAGGACCTCTTCTGCAACCTCTGCCTATCAAACAGGTAACTTACTATCCTCACACACTTTCTCCAGAATTTTTCTTAAAGCCCTGAAGGCAAAACGCAGAAAAAAATTTTCTTCTGCCAGGAAAAACAGTCGACAAGCAGCTTGAAATATTTTAAGGGCTGAACTATAACTTTCCTCTAAGCGTTTCCTGACTAATTTTGAGGATGCATTTACTAGTTTAAGTTTCATTCAGATTCTCGAGATTTGTTTTAGCTGGATCATCACTTCAGGGGTGGCACAGTGGTGCAGCAGGTAGTGTGTCCCTGCTGTAAAAAAAAACAGCCTGATTTGACCAGGCTGTGTATCTCTCAACGAGAAGGTTGCTGACTTTGCCCTCCTTGTTGATCAGAGTCTTTCTGTGAAGAGTTTGCATGTTCTCCCTGTGCATACATGAGTTCTCTCCGGGCACTTCCCACAGACCATAGACAGGCGCATTAGGTTCAGTGATGACTCCGTATTGCACTTAGGTATGAGTGTGAGAGTGAATGGTTGTCTGTCTCTTTATGTTCCCCTGTGATTGGCTGGACACCAGTCCAGGGTGTACCCTACCTCACTCTCAATGTCGGCTGAAAAAAGCTCCAGCCTGCATGACCCTGAAAGGGATAAGCGGCATAGATAATAGATGGATCATTTCACTGAGATGTCTGTGAAGGTTTGATTCATGAAAGCCATGCTTATCAAAATCTTAATCCAACTTTGGGGTGATCCGATTTGTAGGCCTCAAAATATTGACACCTTAATTTTGCAGCAAACCAACAAGCCTGAGCAAAGGTTACAATAAAATATTTCCTCAGAGCATCTTATCACACCACATAAGGCAGCAGATGGACATCCATGCCATTAAAATCAAGAAACTGTGTTTGAAAAATCATTTCATAACAAAATTAGAACAGATTTTTTTTGGTTTTAAGTATTGCTGTTTTACCAAATATTTATGTCAAGAATTTTACAATATTATTATTGTTATTTATATTGTTATTATCATTTTCAAGATTAATGATAACATTGACAGTATTATTTTTTGAATCACAGGCCTATTCCAGGCACTCTTCCACTCAGTTTACTCAAAGATGTTGTTTTTTAATCCTTACATGATGTGTGATTACTATTGTAATCTATGATGTTATCTTTTTTTGTAATTTATCATACCCTTTTTGTCATTTTTCTTAGTACAATAATATATTATAAATAAAGTGTTTATGTTTTTTCAACAGTGTTTTGTCTACATAATTCTAAATTTTCATACAAAATCTATATTAGTCTTTGCATTTAGATGTTTATGTGGACAAATGATAGGTGAAATGTCTTGGCATTTTATTTCAGTTGATTAAAATGGGGTAGTTCACAGTCCCAAATTGAGACTCATTAGTGTATTTTAGATACTTGTGGGACTGGGGATACAGGTGTTGGTCCTGGCTAATTGGGGATGTCTGGTCGCCCTATCCAAGTTATATTTTACCTTCTCTTCAAATGGTTTCTTAAGTTCTGTGAAAATAAGGAAATCCGAATATAATTGTGCAAAATAAAGGCTCATTCACACGTCAACACAGTTTAGAGAGGCTGACATTGTCCTGCATTGAGAAACATCAAAATTTCACCGGGTCAGTTTTGCTGTGTTCAATGCAGGTCAACAAATCTTAAGTGGAGATTAATGCTGTGCTGGTGGAGTATGGCATTTGCTGAAATTGCAGACACATTTCAAACTGTCCTCAACGTGGGTTTAACGGATGGGTAGCATGCTCAACTTATGGGAACTTTGGGCTCACGTAGCTTAGCGCTGCTGTACATTGTACAAACCTTGCATCATCACCAAACGAACATGATAAAGAAGATTCAGACACTAGGCCTAGAGGACAAAAGACAGCTGTCCCCAAAAGTGCGCCTCAAGGAAAACTACAGGAGTACAGGCTCCAGAAGGACCAAGCTAGAGCTGACATAAATAAATGCAGCAGGGGAGAAGGTAAATGATCAACTCTTGCTGGCATTTACAAGTGTATTGAATTAAAGAACAGACATTTTAAATACATATTTACATGGCCAAAGGACACCAACTGACTTGAATTCAGTTATGCATGGCACAGAATGTGGCTTTACTTTGTGCAAACATACCAACAGGAATTGAAAGTGGTTTGCAGACGAGGGGTATGCATGCAATATATGGATTTGTGTTTGATTTTTCTTTTGTTCACTTTGCATTTTGTCAATTAATTAAAAAAAATACAACAATCACAAATTTCAAAAACAGTCTTAGTTTTACAGTGTACTAACACATACAGCAATTCCTCCAAATTCATTTTTTTATTTACAGAAGATGAATATAAACAAGGAATAAATATTCTAAATAATTTATAACCAGTAATCCCATTGTTACTATCAAACACCCAATTAATTATCTAACTTCATAAAAATTATTATTATTTTTTAATATTTAAACTGGTTCATCAACATGGTCATTTCTTGGGCCCCACAATAAAACTATACATCAATTAACAAAACAAACAGACAAAAATAAATAGAATGTGAAAATGACCTAGTATCTTAACACATCCAATTACCTCTGCTCTAAAACCAAAGGGATTCTTTAATTCACTTTTTTATTAAATGCTTTAAAGAAAGTGTTCATTGCAGAAACAGTAAACATTTGTATGCTTTTTTGTCCTACAACATAAATGCACTCACCTATCAATTTATTTCATACATTCTTTCAGCTGTTTGTTCACACAAATATCCAATCAGCCAACCACCCAACCTCATGGCTGTAATTTGATTAATGTAGGCATACAGGCATAGCAAAAACAACAGGCTAAAGTTCAGAATAAGAATGCGGAAGAAAGGTGTTTTCAGTGACATTAAACGAGACACTGTTGTTTGTGCCAAATGGGCTGGTCATATTGTTTCAGGAATCTACCAGGACTGTCACATACACTTTTCTTAGGTATTACAGAGATTGGCCAAAACAGATCAAATATCCAGTATTGGCAGATCTCTGACCACAGTGTCTTGCTTGTTTTTAGAGTTCAAAGGAGAATGGCAAAAAGTTTGTGTTGACAGAAATGCAACAGAAACTCAAATTAGCACTCATCACAACCAAGGTGTGCAGTTGACCATTTCTGAATTCACAACCTACAACGTGATGGGGTACAGCAACAGAAGACCACATCAGGTGTTACCCAGTCAGCAAAGAACAGGGAACTATACTTGCACAGGCTTACCAAATTTTGAACAACATGGGGATTGGAGAATGTGTGATCTGATGACTCTTCAGCTCTGCTGCCACATTTAGATTGTAGGATCAGAATTTGGTGTAAACATCATGAAAACATGGAGTCATCCTGCCTTGTATAAGCAGTCCAGGCTGGTAGTGGTGGTAAAATAGTGTAAGGGATATTTGTCTCGGCGGACTTTAAGCCCCACAGTACCAAGTGAACACCAGTTAATACCACAGCCCACCTGAATATTGTTGCTGACCATGTCCTTTATGACCACAGTGCACCCATCTTCTGATCAATCAACAATCAATCAAACTTTATTAATATGACACTTTTCCTGAAAACATATGTAACTCAAAGTTACATATGTTGTAAGTGCTGATGGCTACTTCTAGCAGGATAACATGCCATGTCACAAAGGACACGTCATCTCCAAATGGCCTGAACATGACAATGAGTTCGCTGTTGTCCACTGGCCTCCATGGTCACCAGATCTCAAATCAACAGTACCCTTGGGATGTGATGGATGTCCAGCAGACAAATTTGCTGCAACATGGGGTTATCATGTTGATATGGACCAAAACTTTAGAGAAAGGTTTCCAGTATCGCGTATCAAACAGAATAGAAAGCACTGGAAGAGCACAAACCTCTGCCAAAGTAGCTCACATATTGCTGTTTCAACTATGAACAACAGTCCCACAATAAAGTAAGCCTCATAATATGATTCGTTGACCCTGAAAACCCACACCAAGCACTGGGAATTATGTTGACATAACTATTAGTTAGACAGTTATGGAGCAAAAACCATCATTCGCTAGCCTGAACATTAAGTCACATCCTTAAGATAGCCACCACATCAGCATATGGAAGTGTGCCATACAAAAAAACAAACGATCAAATCAATCATGTTGCACTGAGAGATTTTCATTTTTCACTGTCAAGAACCAATGAATTTAATTATGCAATGATTCTCACCTACTTGTTGCCCAACTTCTTACATCAATGTGATAGTGGACCATTTAACTTTGAGTTGCTGCCCTACATAGATGATTTACAGCAATGTACAAAGTTCACTGCAAAGTTTCCCAAGGCTGAAACATTGTGTTCCTCTGACGGAGCTCTAGACTTTCTTGACCTCACTCGTAGCTTCGTGTAAGTAGCGTCTTGAAGGGCCCAAGGTCAGGGTTACTACTTTCTCTCTGTGAATGTACAGTAACTCAAAATGACCAGCTGTTAGGAGCATTGTGTCTTTCTTTCCCATCCTCTCTTGTGTCTTTAAAAAGCACTGGGCTGTTCTCCAGTGTACTTCCTGCATCTCCACTAACAATCCCACCGCAACCCAGAAACACACACTCAAATATACAATGCACTGCATGCACATGTAAACAAATGCACACACAGGCACACCTCTGGGGGGTATCCAAATGTTTCCGGACCGGGCCGGATGCAGAAACTCAGGAAACAATTGAGTGTCAGAAAGGTCCTTGGGCCCCCTCTCCGTCACATTTCCCCGTCCTGTGCCTTTGCTTACCGAGCTGTTGTTGCGTCGGCTGCTTTACGGTCAACAGAAACACCTCGCCATCTGGTTCCCCTTCTTCCTTTGTTGATATAGAGGTGAGCTGGCATCATTTTGTCCCAGGATGGACATGTTGTGGGTGCACAAAGAGAGAATGCAGTGATTTATTCAGACAAGTCACTGTTTAAAGACCAGACGGAAAGTTCTGTACGATATGCAAGTATCAAAACAGTGGTTCTTGACAATTTGGTGAGACTCAAAAATGGGATACAACACCACCGATACAAGTGTGAACCAGACCAACCCTGTGTGTTGTTTACAAGGACCTAAATACACAAAACAAAGAACACCCTCGACTGGTTGTCAGTCATTCACAGGGTCACATAGAAAGATGCACAACCATTCACTCTAACACTCATACCTAAGGGCAATTTGGAGTCGTCAATCAACCTACTGAGCTTGTTTTTGTGGGTGTGGGTGGAAGCCAGATTGCCACGAGTAAAACCCCCGAAGGCATGGGAAGAACAGGCAAATCCATACAAAAAGGCCATCCTGACCCGTGGATTGAAACAATGACTTTCTTGCTGTGAGGCATGTGCACTATCTTCTGCGCTACCATGCCACCCAACTTTTGATATTAATTCTTATAAATAGATTAAATCAGGGGTGTCCAAACTTTTTGCCATGAGGGCCAGATTTGGTAAGGTGAAAATGTGCAGGGGCTGACCATTCAGCTTTTGACTCTAATTGTCTCTTAATATCTAATGAAATGTCTTCAATTCTCCGTACCACAGTGTTACGAGCCAGGCAGACATTGGCAAAATCTTGCTTCTTCTCAGGACAAATTTTCTCAACTATTTTCAGCACACAGTCTTTAATAAATTCACCCTCAGTGAAAGGTTTGCAGTGCTTGGCAATCAGCGTTGCCACCTCGTAGCTCACCCTTGTGGCATTTTCATTTGACTCACGGGCTCTTGTGAAAAAGCGCTGATGTGCCGTTAAAAATCTTCCGGTTGTTTCAATGATTGGCCGTGTTCGGCTCCAGTTAGCTTGTAGTATGTTTTGTCTGGTAGTGCCGCTTAACATTGAATTCCTTGAAAACAGCTACAGTCTCGTGGCAAATTAGGCAGACACAGTTGTTTCATATTTCGGCAAAAAAATACTCCAAATTCCACTTGTTCTGGAATCGGCGGAACTCGCTTCTTTTTTTTAGATACAGTCGCCATGTTTGAAATGGGATGGGCTGAAATGATGACAAAAGGTCAGGTGTCAAGTACCACAAGGATGTGGCCACAGCGCTACTGCCATCTTCTGGTGAAGTGTAAAATAGGTTTTTTGTACACAAGTATTTTATACAGCAGTCAACGGTGCAAGAGGGCCACATGTAATTGATTTTATAACAGAGACTGCGGGCCAGTGAAAATTTGAACACGGGCTGCATTTGGCCCCCGGGCCTGACTTTGGACATGCCTGGATTAAATGAACATATGGAGGTTTTCAAATGGCTTGCCTTGTATCTTTATGAGAATTTTTCCAGTCATTCAATTGGCGACCACTCTTCCAATCACTACAAGATTACCAGTGGGGTACCACAAGGATCAGTTTTAGGAACATTACATTTTAATCTGTATATGCCACCCCTGAGTGGATATGCACAATAATGCTGATGACACTTAGCTCTATGTGGACAAGTCTCCTGACGACACCAGCCAGTTAGATTAAGTTTTAACTATCTTTTATATTTACTAGACTGGATGTCACAGAATTTTTTGCAGCTCAACCAGGACAAGCCATGTAAATGACTGGTTCAAAGTCTCAGAGAGAGAAACTGACCTCTAAGCCCAGCAAAATAAAACTTAACTCCAGCAAAAGAGCAGGGAATACTGGAGCGACCTTTATCAAAATATGGCCATTTCTCTCTCTGATCCAGACAGAGATACTGTTTATAACTAGCAGGCTGGATTATTGTAACACACTCCTTTCTGACCTACCAAAAAGCACATACATCAGCTTCAGTTAGTACAGATTTTTGCTGCCAGAGTGCTAACAAAGACCACAATGAGAGAATAAACCACTTATTTTGAGGTCTTTACAGTGGTTACCCGTTGATTATCTCATTGCTTTAAGATTATTTTATTAATTTATAAAGCTGGCCTTCACTTGATGACTTATCAGAGAGTTTTTTGAGCAAGACAGCCCACCAGATACTCTGTGTTCTTCTTTTTTAGCTGATCCACAGAGCAGAATCGAAGCCTTTGGTAAAGCTGCTTTTAGCTAGCTCCAACAGGTGTGTATCATTCATAGAGCATTCAAATCTAACAGGAGAAAAGTGTTAAAAAACCCTTAGTGTGCCATGTAAGAGCCAGACATAGCTTTGTTCATAATGCAAAAAAAAATAAACCAAGAAATTTCCCAACCAACCAGCCTTCAAGAAACAAGAAAAAGCCCTTTATTACAGCCAAAGATCAGCAAGGAAACACAGCCAAGCAAAGACTAATGAGACTTTTTATGCTCATTACAAAAGACTCTATCACTCTGACAGCAAAAATTGTGCCCCAAGTATTTGGTCTTTAAATAATAAATCAGCAGGTATAGATGGTTATCCATTAGAATTTTACAAATCATTCTGGTATTCCCCCCACTCTATTTAAAAAAAAATATTGAATTTAAATCACCAGGGACAATCCAAACACATTAATACACTGATTTATGTTCTATTAAAACCAGAAAAAAACAAACTCATGTGCAGCTACACATCAATGAGCCGTAGCTGTTGTGACATCCAAGTAATAAGCAAATAGATTAGTATTGGTAATATTGGAATAAAAACACCCAAAACCAGCAGTTTTTTTAAATAAAAGGCAGGCGTTCATCCTTCAATTCTTGTGATTTATTCAGCTACATAAGTTATTTTAAAAGACGCAAAGCTTCATTTTTGTACCCCTGGATTAAGAAAAAGCATTTGATAAAGTATATTTGAAAACCTCTTTCATGACCTTTAGGAATTTAGGTTTTTGGACAAGGATTTATTCAATGGCTCAAAATATTCCTTCAGTCATCATCAATGATCAAACCTCATCACAGTTTCCCTACAGCGAGGCATGAGACAAGGATGTCAGTGCTTTCCACTTCTTTTTCAACTCTTCATCAAGCCCTTTGTAGCATCTATCCATCAAACAGTAGCAAAAGAAGAAATAAAATAAAGCAGGTCCACCACAAAATCAGCATATATGTAGATGATATAACCTTATATATACAGCAATAAAACCCACAAAAATCACAAACATCAACACAAACGTTTCTAAAAGATGTATGGGAATGAATGAAGGGTTGCAACAACACAAAAAAAAAACACTATTTTTATTATAGCAATTGGCAATAGAGTGGTGCAGGAATGATTCCAAAAATGTGGAAGTGAGAAAGCATTTAGCTCTTCCTTATTCTCAACCTTCCAGGAATAAGAATACCAGTTTTGGATAAATGCCAGAACTAAGGCTCCTGGTTGAACATATGCACATATGATTTTTAAAGTTTAATGTGAGATGCCTGCTTTTAATCTTAAACATTTTTTTGTGTTTGAACTGACTGTTGTTATGTAACTACTGTTTACAAGGACTACAAAAATGACAGGGGCCCTAAAAGCAAGCATTTTCAATTGTTTGAATCCAACAGTTTAAAAAAAAAAAAAATTGACTCATACACTTTTGCCACAACCATGAAGACCAACTTGATCAGGTCACTTGATGACAAGAAAAACTCTTAAACAAGAAGTTGCAATCAGTCATGCATTGGAAATGACTGTTTTGACTTTCTCCAGTTAAATTTAAGCTTAAAAATGTGAAAAGTAGGTTTGTTTATTAATATTATCACAAAGACCAGAACATGTAAGTTTCATCATTTGTTTCTAAACAGAGCTTGTTATCAGCAAAGACCCAAAGCACAATGAAACATTTATATACTTACTGGGCTTTCAGTCAGTTCTGTCCTTTATGCTGCAGCAGTGCCTGCCTATCTGATTGGCCTGTAATGAATGTGACTGACAGAACAATTGTCCAATCACATGCTGGATCTCCTTTGGAAAGTTTCTGCCCATTCCCAAGCACTTTCTATATTCCACTAGTCCAAATGGACTAGTGGAATATGTTGAACAGTATATCTGGTGTGTCAGGTTAAAACATTGAAGCAGCTCTGACAACATGTTAGAAAGTAAATCACAGACTGGACACCCCAAAGCACCAGATAAACTCAGCCCCATATGACACAACCTGGACTTTATAGTAAATTTCCAATAATCTTAAGAAAAGGATATTGAAGATAACACAATCCCAATAGGCCGACGATAATGGCAAGAAGATACTGATTGTCTTTTGTTCACGTATGTCCCAGTTAAAGTCCAAACTGCCTCATTCTCTTTTGAATAATTTTGAATTGATAATAAGGAAGGTACAACCTTTGAATGCAGTGGTGGTTTCTGTGGCTTCACATAGTATGAACCATTGTATTCAAAGAAACAGCTGTGTGATGCCCACGTCATTAGGTTTTATAATAATAAAATTAGGACAAACTTTCTTTCAAAGCAGAAACAATGGACTATTTAGGCCATATCTTGCAGGTACTTCTGACTGATTTTGCTCTTGCCAACCGGACCTGAATGAGGTTTTCACACATACACTTAACACCTGGGAAACAAACTCTGACGGAAGTACAACAATGTGAGAAGAGGAAGGTTAGCATGCTGGTTGGTCTTCTTGCGTAATTTGACTTTCTAAATGAATGGTGCATTAACAAATGACAACATACCATGGAATGGAGCTTGTAATTAAGTGCAATGAGATGAGGTTGTTAGATGATGTTAAAAAATATCGCCCAATATAATACAGACAAATGACCAACTTTGACCCCTTAACTTTAGAGTGTGGACAGATCATCAAAATGTCACACATACTTGTGTAAAGCTTAAGGGAATATTTCCATATTTTTGAAGTTGGGTTATGTGAGGTACTTACCAAGAGTCAGTGAAGTGGTTGGAAGAGCCCATAGTTAGCACTGCACCTATTTTCTTAGGTAGTTTTATATAAAAATAAGCCATCATGCTAAATTGGGTTGAATGTATGATTAAGTGAAAAAATTCAGAGCACTTTATTTTCCTCCAGAAGTCTCTATGTTTAGCACTATTTCATGGTGCAGCAAATGGCTACGTGCTCTTCCTCCTGCGTGCATTGACTTTGCTGAGCTACTGTTTCCCACTATGGACTCAGGAAGCAAAAAAAAAGAAAAAAAGAGGAAAAGATTACAGAACAAAATTTGACTCAAGGGGCAATGACTTTTGCTGTGAATGCAATGGTTACCTTTACGTAATGGAGAAAAAAAAATCTGAAAAAATCTCCAGAATAAGATTCACCAGCCTGAATCAGTGCTCACAGACGAAAATACACATAACCATTTGCTGCATTGAAAATACTGCCACACAAGCATCCCAAAACTTTGCCTATCTTCAATCAATCGGTCAATCTGTGATCGTATAGCGCCAGTTCAAAACAGGTGTTAACTCAAGGCACTTTACAATAGCTGGCTGAAGACAAACTCTTGATTTTATACATGCACATATCTATGTATATTTTTATATAGCTGTATCTATCTATCTATCTATCTATCTATCTATCTATCTATCTATCTATCTATCTATCTATCTATCTATCTATCTATCTATCTATCTATCTAGATAGATAGATAGATAGATAGATAGATAGATAGATAGATAGATAGATAGATAGATAGATAGATAGATATGGATATATTGATATATTGATATTGACATTGAATAAAAATACAAAAATTGAGTTGAGCAAATTCTAAGCTGTAGAAATGCAAAGTCAGATTTCTTCGCAATGTGCCACATTAAAAACAGCCCTGATTGTAATTAAGGGGCCTGGGCCAATTATGCATGATCAGGTAAATTCAAAAGTTGAGTGCTTTACTTTAACCTTTCTGTTATAGTAAAAGATTCAAAGAAGTCTAAAATGACTTCACATGCCATGGCAGGTTACGTATTGGATTTTGCCTATAGTGACCCAATGTGTTCTGTCATTCAACATGTGTGTGTAAAAGTTCAGCAGCTCATCACACTGAGGGTTCATTTTCTTCTGTTTACATCCAAGGAAATCAAAGTTTGGCAGGCTGAACATAGACTGTATAACAAGAAATGTATGTAAAGGGGTCTGAATAGCAAGTACACCCACACCACTCTTTTTCCCTGGCCAACAGGAGGTGGCTGTAAAAGAGTCAGAAAGAAATGAGCCCACCATACTAATTAAACTTAAGCCTCTTGGTAAGAAGTTTATGATCCAAAATGCTAAAAACATCCCAAAAAATGAAGTTGGGATATTATGTAAAACTTAAATAAAATCAGAATACAGTGATTTGCAAATCCTTTTGAATCGATATTGTGCTTGCATCACACTTAAACAAACCTTTTTTTTTCTTTTTTTGGGGGTGAGGTGGGGGGGTGGGATGTCCCACACCATTAATGTTGATAGGTGCATTGCATCCATCCAAGTAAAGTTTCTTTTCAGGGATGTCCCTGACTCTTTCAGCAAGACAATGCCAAGCCACATAAAGCACATATTTTAGTAGAGGTCCTAAAAGTGAAAACCAAACCCATACCGAGTGTTGTTAAGAGGAAAAGTGATCTAACACTGTGGCAAACATGCCCCTGTCACAACTTTTTGAAATTGTACGTGCAATGCCAGTAAAGTGAAACTATAGGACATCACTCAAAGGAAAATAAGTTGAATAATGTGTCAAGTGCTTTTTTCTGTGTACATAGAAACACTGTTAACATCCACTGATTATCTGAAACACTTAGCCCTTTCGGGGTCACAGGAGCTGGAGCCTATCCCACCTGACATGGTGCGAGAGGCAGGGTACACCCTGAACTGGTCACCAGCCAATGACAGGGCCACATAGAGAGACAGAAAAACCATTCACGCTCATTTGAAGTGTCCAGTCAACCTAACAAGCATGTTTTTTAGTCTGTGGGGAGCAGTACTGGGAGAGAACCCATGCATGCACAGGGAGAATAATCAAATCCAGACAGGAAAGCCCTGCCTGACACATCTCTATATTTTGTACCATTCAATTTGAGTCATGGACAAAGTGGGGAGATTTTTTGAGCGTCATGTTCAGAACTTGCTTGTGAAGTTGATATGATCAGTTAAACTTTGCACCAATGTCCTCTCTAAGTTGATGATGGTGAACTGATTAAATTGGGGTTTAAAGGTCAGATGCAAATTAACCCACCACTGTACTTTTAATCTGGCTCATTAATTACATGCTATAGTTTTAGTTTACATTCATTTGGACCGAATAGTACAGCCAAGTTTATTACTTTATTGCTTTTGTTATGAAAGAAGTGCAGTTTTCTGTAATGTAATAAATACCAAAGAGGTAGTAAAGACTTGGAGACTATAGACCCAAAGGTCAACCACTCATGTGGTTATTCTTTTATGGCACATAAAAGACCTCTTTACTAGAAGTTTCCAAGATTTTAATCACACCTTCTCTTCAGTGTATTTGACTCTTTGTGGTTATGAACACGTTTTCAGAAAATATCAGTGGTGTGGAAAGCAACAAACTCAACAGGCGTATGATGAAATAAACATCTTCTGATCCCTTATCCTCATGCAGCTCAGCTCCAGAAATCCCCTGACCAAAAAAAAGTCCTCACTGCTGACGTATAATGAAATGTGTAGTGTTTTTTGCTTTGAAAGTGAAGACACGAGACTCCATGATCCTCGTTTCACCTGTGGTTATTGTAAATAAGCATAAAAGAGGCCAAAACCGCAAAACAAGGAAATGAACTGAGGCTTTCTTTGTAAGCATACTCACACTCAGCTTCAGCTCTGAAACAGTCCTTTGAGATCATCGTAGAGACAAACTGAGAGTGCCCGGAGACCAGTTTTCAATTTTCTCTCTCCTGAGGCACTTTCATTTATTTTGAAACACATTTATCTGCTGCTGTTTTTCCTCACATGCTCCTTTTACTGTAGAGCCTGGCACACAGTAACCTATTTTACTACTGTTATTTATTAGGGGGAACCATGCACGCAGAACCCAATATAATTTAATTCCAAACTGATCCAAGATTTTTAAAACATTTACTGAGCTTATTGTTTCATTAGACCAACACCCTACAAGTGCAATGTTTACCTTGACCTGTGGTACACAGAGACTATTCCTCAGAGGCCTGTCTTGTTCACACCTGTCCACTTTCCGTACTGTTTATTCATTTTTGGGTCACTGGGGCCCAGCTGACACTGAGCGAGAGGGTCACTCTGACGAATACCCTGACCTGGTCACCAGCTAATCACAGAGCCCACCGAGAGACAGACAACCATTCACACTCTCACTCACGCCACAAGTTGGATTTACCTACTGAACCAATTAAAGATGCTATGAGGAGTTTCTAAGCAATTACAAAAGAAGTCTCACTTATAGATATGCGACTGATCAAAATACACACTTTAAGATGAGTATCAAAATAGGTTATCTATAAATGCTATTCCTTAGCTAAGTGGTCGGGTCGGACAGCGGGCTACAAAACTACGATAATAAGTTTTTCCAAAAATTGCTTTTTGTCACAAATCAAAAACTACCGCTGCATAACTAGAAAGAGATACATTACATGGGTCATTGTCGCTTTGCATTCTTTAAGTTAAGTTAAGATTAGCATCACAACAAACACACGCTTTGGCTTGGGTCGCGTCTTTTGGTGCGTTCCAGTTGTAGTCAGAAGTAGGAATTTCCCAGTAGGAAACTGCAACTGGAACACCCCCAAAAGTCAGAATTTTCTACTGGAAACTCGGTGAAACCTCGCCACCCCTGAGTTGATAATCGAAGACGGATGCCCCCAGTGTGAACAGTTATTTAGCTCCTGTAATAATCCATTTATTTGCACTTCTGACTGGGGTGTGTCGCTCTAGATCAGCTGTATACATAGTATTGTTAGACTTATATTTACAAAAATTCTTCCATAGTGATAATCACAGTCTTTCTGTGATATTTGTGAACAAAGACACAGGGCATGCTAACAACAGCTAACAATAGCCTGGTAGATCGGCATGTTATTTGGCGACTTCAACTGGAACGCCAATAAGTCAGAGATGATGTCACTCCCAGTTCCGAGGTTACTGGAACGCAGCATTATGACAGTTGCCGTGCGTGCTCATGGGTAGCAGAGTCTTTATGTTGCCAGAAAGAGATTCTCCTCATAGCACCTTTAATAATGTTTTTGTTCAGTGCAAGAAGCTGTAGCGCCCAAAAGGCCCTGACCGACATGGACCTCTAACCATGTGAGGCATGTGCACTATCTGCTGTGCCACCGTGCTGCCCGTTCAAAAGAGCCACTACATCAAATTCATTTGAACTGTTTAATTGGATAGAACTCTTTTTGCATGAATAACTCTATTTGTTATAACATCCCAACTTAAGAGGAAGGCATACCTGCTTTGAAACCTGTTTTTTTTTTGTTTTTTTCCTAATGCTTTACCAAACTATCCTTGACCCTAATCCTTATCGGGTGTATACATTAACCCATCCAGACGAGATGACTGGATGTGCTAAAATGTTCCGTCTCTTGTGAGTTTCAGGACTAACGGCTGCGCCACTCTTTCTGGGCCCCAGAAAGGGCTTCCCTTTGACCCCTCTCATAAATGGCCTTGCCTGTTGTTCACATGGAAGAGTCGGCTCTAAGAATTGACTCGTTCATGAACAACACTTCTCTACTGAGGATCTCTGTTGCATCTGTTATCTACATTTCCTGTCACCTTCTGTAAACTCTCTCAAAAAGGCAAAACGCTGCTGAAATGATACTCCAGAATGATGCAAACCATGGGAAACCTGAGACCATTCAACAGCAAATGACTTCTGGCTACAGTCATTAATACAAAGTTACAGTACACGCACTTCACACAGCAGAGCGAGGAATGTGGAGACATAAAGAGACGTGATTTATGTTTTGTCTGGAATCCCACAGTAACAGGAGACATTCTGCTTTCCACCACGCTCAGCACATTTCACACTCAGATGTCCTCTTTAGTTTGGTTTACTAACCAACATCAGCTGAGTGAAGAAGGGGAAACTTCTGGAGCAGAAATTATTGAAGAGATAAAAAGGAAATATTGTTTGTTTGTACTCACAGACTTTCAATCATGATCACATGCCTGACAGAGAGACATCATAATACAGCTCAAACATAAGATTGTCTGCACTTATCTGCTTTTATAAGTTTAAATGTTTAACATTACCGAACAGTTGCTCTACTGATCCAGCCACAAAACAATCTACTATCAAGCTGACCTCGTGTCTTTCTGAAGATCATGATCTGTCAACAGTCTGGCTCCATCTGAGATTAATATTCACCCACATCCCCGTCATAAACTCAGACATAAACTACATCTTAAATATGCTCTGGCTGTTGTGATGGCTGTATTTTCAGCTTATGTTGCAAAATGGTGACAGAGTGACCTCGAGGTTTGTGTACAAATGAACAGTGCCAGGTGTCACAGTGATAAAATGCTGATACACCACGTGAATTCTACCGAGGAATCTGTTTGCACTGAATTAGAACTTTTTATTGAAAATATCTACTGGAAAGCTCAAATCATCTCACACTGGCATGTTAGATGACAATGGGCTAATACAGGGGTTCCCAAACTTTTAAGCCTGCGACCCCTAAAATAACGGTGCCAAAGACTGGCGACCCCCACCATCACCGGAGGTGACAGGAGCATGAGCAAATGTGTGCACGCAAAAATACGCTTATCCAACCGACAACACAAAAAAGAACAACAACCTGACATGTTTTTGCATAACGATTTACTATAATATTAAAGCAGAATACGACAGTCAAAATATGCAATTTTATTCCAACAGGAGAAGGAGGCCGAAGAGCTCACACAGCTGTGTGATGAACTGATCGGCAAAGTTCAGAGAGGTTGATCTGCTGTGTACATTTTGTAAAAAAAAAACAAACTTTTTTCTTTTCTTTTTTGTGTCAAGACCATTTTCTTGTGTTGTTGTCTTTTCAATGTTCTTAAATAACTGTAAGTAAATAAAGATTTGGAAATCTACTGTGATGATTAACAGATGAAGGCAGTTTTCATTTTTTCTGCTCCAGTTTCATGTTTTGAAAAATGCTTGACAGTGAGAATTGAGCTGAAGTGAATAAGAAAAACATCAAGTGTTTGCCTGCTGATATTCCACAAGAGGGCGGCATTTAGCTTCATATTAATTAGTGACATTTGACGTCTACATGTTGTATATTTGTAAGTATTATTAATGGATAAAGATGCACCCTATCTGGAGTAAGATTATAGGATTCTGAATCATCTGGCGACCCCCCCTCGGCGTTCTGCGACCCCCTGGGGGGTCGCGACCCCTACTTTGGGAATCCCTGGGCTAATAGTCATAAGTTTTCAATCCAATAGAGCAGTGGGTTTGAACCCTTTTTCGACTGAGGTACACCTCAGAGCAGACAATTGGACTCGAGTCAACATGAGTCACTAATGAAATGACTTGCAACTCGACTTGGACTTGGGAGGTAAAAACTTGAGACTCGACTCGGACTTGGGAGGAAATGTCTCCAGCTTCGACCTGATAGCAACATGAATTGAAAATGGCACGCACTCAGACTTTATATGAAGAGCCAGACAGGAGATATACGCCGCTCTTTCCTTTTAGGTTCACTTTATTGATGCTCCATTCACAGAACACTTGTCCGTCACCTATTATTGTCCCCCACACGACACAGTACTACACACAAAAGTTCCTATCACACACCTGCTTCTGCTACAGTGATGATCAGTGGGCAGGGTGCGTAGGACGGGGGTTTCAAATTGGCAACCGCTATGTCTTCTGTACCAAAGTTATTTTCTTTGCATATAAAGACTTTCAATCAGATGGAAAATGAAGACACGCCAAGTGCACGACCTGCAACGCTTCGATAAGCAAAAAAGAGGGCACAACATCCATCTTTATCCGCCATCTGAGGACACATGAGGCCAAGTAAGAGAAACCTGCAAACATTAGCCAGGTAGCTAACATTCCTGCCATGGGTCAATATGGCATGGACGCTAGCCTGACCTGTGGTCAACATGAAGCTAGCAAAGCTAACATTAGTAAAGAGGGTGTACGTGTGGGAAGATAAGGTTTCTCTCTTCAAGATAAAAATCTGAGTGCTTTTTGGGTGGACTGGGGAACAGGGACTCGACCCATCATAACCTGTGACTTGACTCGACCCGACTTGCCCAAAACAGAAAAAACTTGGGACTTGCTTGAGACTCGGATCAAATGACTCGAGACTTGATTGGAACTCGGATCGGAGGGACTTGTCTGCCTAAGATATCAAGGTAGTACACCTTATTTATGTCCACACAAAGATGCCTCTTGTAATATGTTACAGTTCCATATTGGTCTGTGCATATTAATTTGTGTCTCACTAACACGGGGGTGAACTGTTTACTTCAGGGGCCACATATGCAACTAGAAGGCAATTGCAGAGCACCAAGGTACCTCATATATTGCTGTTACATCTATAAGCAATAGTTCCATGATAAAGTTACCATCACAATGTGATTCCTTGACTCTGAAAACCCACAGCTAGCACTCAGAATCATGTTGAAATCGATTTTAGTTAGACAGTTATTAAGCAAAAAATGATTGTTGGCTAATAGCGGTTATCTGGATCACCGCCAAAATCAAATCATTATTAAGTTGGGCCATTAGTAACATCTAAAAAATAAAGGTATGACAGGGCCACTTCCGCACACACAAGTTAAGGATTTGGGGTTTGCCAGTCAGATTCCAGGTGACTCTGGTTGACCTTTGGACTCCCTTTCCTCCCAAAGTCAGCATGAGATTGAACAATAAAGAGGGTGGACAATGATAGCTCATCCTCAAAGAACATAAAGCAGAAATGTTTGAATAAATGTTGGTGCTTGAAAATGGTTAGCACTTGATGCTATTAGCATTGGATCTTGAGATGGTGCCAGTAGAGTATATTGCACCATTTATGCAATTTGCTGACATTATCCATTCTCCTTTATTCACTAGTCAAGCACAAACCTTATGCCATAATAAGTCATACTGAGGGCTGAGTAAAAATAGTTCATAGGCTGCAGCTGGCACCCAGGTCATGTTTGGACGCGCATCTGATGCTTAACAAGCAGCTGACAAATTACTGTCTTACTCATGAACCATTGCTAACTTTTCTTCACCAAGAATCTGGTGAAGATGTCTTTATATTACATAGATGATTTATCATATGGCATAAAACCTCACTTGTTTTTTTAGCTAACTTTGAAGATACAAACCCCAATTCCAGTGAAGTTGGGACCTTGTGAAAAATGAAAATAAAAACAGAATACAGTGATTTGCAAATCATCTTTGATCTATATTCAATAGAAACACTAATTCAAGATATTTATTGTTCAAACTGATCAACAGTCATCAAAAGGTCAAAAAGTCTTTGCAGTTTAAAATCAGTCTGAAGATTGTTCCAAGCAAAGGGAGCACACGATCTGAAGCTGTCTCTCTCAACTCAATTTGGACTTTGAGAACAATGAATTGAACAATGTCCAACAACCAAGGGTTGTTAATTTCCATTATTCCTTTTCTGATGTTATCATCTCAGCTTGGACTATATCTAAGTGCCTGGTTGAGCTTGTGCTCTGCAGAATTAAGGTAGTTTGAAAGGGAAAGGGGTCCAACCTGGTAGTGTGTATCTAATCAAGTGGACTTTAGAGTAAAACAAGCTAAAGGTGTCTTAATTTTTACTCATAACATAAATTAACAGGATATTTATCCTGATTTGTAGGCTGAATTTGTCTTGAAGTGTAATGATACTTTAAAAAAATGAAATCAGACAAATTTTCTTGCTCAGATTTGACATTTTTAAATTTTAATATATCTTCAACATCAACTCATGGAATTACAAACTGCTGTCAGTTAGAATTACTTTTGACATTTCAATTAAAAGATCATTTGGTGCATTACAAGTTACAATGTTTAAGTATAGCATTAAAGGGAATAAAAACATGTCTTTTACAGATCCACTTTAGTTATAAACTCTTCAGAGTTCTCCAATATTTCCACGAAAATTGTGAACTTTTAAGATAGAGGATTGCTTTAACAGACTTATTTTTGGTTCAAAGCATTAGTCAAACCTAAAACAAAGTCAAAGAGACATTTTCCATTACACACTACAGTGGAATCTTTCACTTTTCCCTTTCAATCTTCTCAGAACTCATTTCTATGAAAGCCATAGCCAACACTGGCAATCTCACATACTGACATTGACAACCCATGAAAACCATTTTATGCCTCAGTACTGGCATAGGTTCAGACGTTTTTAGGTTGTCCACATGTACATCTGTACAAGACAAATCTTATTGATACAATGTCTCAGAGAGTCTTCAAGAAATCTTCCTCAAGCTTTGGCCACTTGAACCCTTTGATTCATGGCCATGGAGTCTTGTGGGGCTTCCTTGCTTGTCAGCGATGTGTCTCAAGAAGACATTTTCATCCAACTTTGCACAAATCTCCATGATGAGACAAGGAGAAACATTTTAAAGGTCTTAAGTCAAAGATCTAGGTCACAGAGTCTCTTGGTCACCCTTTGCTCGTGAATGCAATATCTTAAGAAAGCTTTCAGGGATTTTCATTGAACATGGCAGTCATTGATATGGATGGGAACCGAAAACCAATTTCAGTTGAGACTTGATAACTTCCTCAAGAAATAGATATCATTAGTGTTTTTGTTTAGCAATTTCCCTATCAGTTTCTTCTACTTAGTTTTGAATGCCTTGTAAATCAAAAACGCTGTGCTATCATTAGAGGCAGCCAATAGAAATGATTGCAAAGAAGTCAGAAATAATGGCAGACATGATGCAGAAGTGGTGAATTGGGGCTTGACTTTCAAGAAAAAGGCATCTACTGCACAATGTTCAGCGGGTGGAAAATCAGAAACTTGCAAAAGCATGGTATTGGTCATCAATTAGTCCTCCTCCCTGGGGATGCTCCTGTTCACATGCACGAGTGCTGCTGATTCATGACCATATATCTGATAGAAAACAACCGAATTAACACCACCGGCCCTCAACACTGCTCTTGTTTTGCTCTACGCCAAGTCATGCCTCGCTCAGCGGTAAGAAAACTCCAAAACATTATCACAGTAAAGTTAATAAGCCAAACAAGGTCAAGTTACTTAGTTCTCACAACCTGATCTTGAATCTGTTTTTTCCCTGGTTTTGTCATTTTTTCTCATTTTTTTTTCGACCCTCTCTTCCTTCTTCTTTCTGTTCTTGCTCTGTTTAGCAGGAGAAGCAGTTAAGTGTAATCGGGGTCAAGATTTTTCCCTGCCATTCTCCAGCATACTTAGATACAGTACCTCCTAGCTCGGCTATGCGCATTGAATTGAGGTCAGTGCACACCGGCCAAATGTATGCGCAGGAGGTGGGTAGAATGGCAGTATGGGATTTGATTAGTTAAATAAATTCTGTTTGAATCGCTGTGGTTGGTTGGTGTTTCCCTGTTTTACTCCTTTCTGTGAACAGAAGCTATTTTTCGCTCTCTTTTAACACATCATGCATTGATTTTCATCGGGACGTAACAATCATTTTAACCAGAATAAGAAAAAGTGTATCTAAAACTGATTACCCAACCTTACATGATTGTATACATTATTGTTTTTGCCGAGGTTGCATGGAATTTATGTTTTTGTGACCAATCAAGAGACTGCAGTGCTTTTACCTCAACCCTTTAGGGTCAGTTTGTTGGTATGTTCGACACCCCTGCAGAAGAGTGAAGTGGTGCAGTGCAGGGTAATAATCTGTGTAACTTTCTCCTTATTTGACAGTGGAAACACCTGTATTTGTGCAGAACCAAACTAACCTGACACACCAGCTGGACTTTTCAGTATAATATTTCCCCATCTGGGCAACAGTCCTTGAAAATGTTTGGGAATGGGCAGTTGCTACTGCAGCGTTGCAAGGAACAGAATGTAAGCCACGTCATGGAACAACCTCGATGTTTATGCTTTTATCTTTTTTTATGTTATAAAGAATGAAGGTCCTTTTCTGATATAACTGCTGCTGAAGCTGTTTGAATCTATGCTAATCTGTACGTGCCATTATCTCACTTGTAGCTGCCACCTCCTCCTATTCTAAAGGACTCTGATTGGGTCATTGATTGAGCTTGGCAGGACTGATCTGCCTGATTATAGACATTAGATGAAGAGGGAATCACAAAAAGCTTTTGAGGATTTTCTTTAAACTTGGGATGAGGTGATTACATTTACTGGTAGGCGGTCAAAGGACATAGGATGTGGGGCATCATGTTCTCTGCCTGCTTGTGAACACAATATCGAAAAAAAAAAAATGCTTCCAAGGATTTTCTTTCTTTTCACTTTGGCTTAAGGACAAACGTGCCCCATGACAATGGGGCTTGTGAACTCGATATGTCAAGATTCTTTCTGTCAAACTTTGTACAAATGTCCTCTTTGACTTCACAACCAACTGATGAGGAAATATAAGATAGAGACCAAGTGACCCAACACTGTACTTTCAGTCTCTAGAAATGCATACCCAGCTAAGGCATAAAGCCACCATGCAGTAATTCGAGTTTTTGTGTTTACATATGTGACATGACACTTTAGTTTTGCAAACACTTCTTTTACAAATAACTTTTCATACGCGTGACAAATCAGTGAACAGAAATCTGTCAAATTTCACTTTCCTTTCAGCCTCAAAAACTAAGACATAACAAAACAGAGTAAAGAAATCCTAAAGCATCTATGCCTCATTTGAATAGTTTAAAGAGGACATATCATGCTGATGCATGATTTAATACTTACATATAATATAATAAATTTGAAAACAAGACCTTACACCCCCTTAATTTTCAAAAAATTAGATATTGTATTTTTTCTGATATCCTAGAACGAGATTTGATGCCTCTGAAAATAGGTCATTGCGAGATGACCGCGAGATTTCAAACATCATGACATCACGAGGTACCTTTCTTTTTATTGGAGTAATCTGATAAAACACTTCCTCCTCTGTGATGTCCGTCAGCCCCAAACCCTCACCGAGGAACACATCCGTCCAGCAGGGGTATAAAAGTCCCTCGCTCACTCTCCCTCATTACCAGCTCTGGCCTGTAGGGGGACTCAATACGCAGTTGCTGCTATGACCCTGCCGGAAAATACAGTAGAAGAAGAAGGACAGGCTGGCTCAGCCCCCAATAGAACTGACCAATCAGAGGACAAAGGGCTGTGACGTTGCGAGGTAACTGTAGGTCATCCTTGAGACGAAGCGTTTCAACAAGCGCTTAATAATGGCCTAAAATGAGGATTTTGAGAACGCATTGTGGGGCAATGAAGGAACTAAATGACTTGTACTGAGGGCAGAAATGCTTTACAGGCATCCTAGTCTGGCATAGTGAAAAGGAGAAACAAGCATGATATGTCCTCTTTAAGTCTTTTAGACCTTGCTCCTCTGTTGTGTCCAGCCAGCCACATGCTGCCTTGAATTGAGTAGATTTTTTAATCTAGTCAGTTTAGTACAATTGTTATTTGCTAAAAGGCAAATCAACAGTGTCTTATATATTTTTTCCATTGTCATGTTTTTTTAGATGTGAGCTTCTTACTAACCCCAACCCATTGGTATAAAAAGCACCCTAACTGCATGTAGCATACAGTAAAATATTGCCACCAGCTAAGAGGTAAATATGGATAAAGGAGATAGTGTGTTAAGTCAAAAGAGTGGAAAGAGAGAAGGAAATGGAGGCCACAGGAAGGATTCAGGCTGGACTAACTGCATCCAGGCATTGGTTTCCTAGATTTGTATGGACTTGTCCCAGTAGGCCATTAGTTTTCCACGTACTTTAACTTTTTCTGTTTCTATCTGTCCTGTTGGCCTACTAGCCTGTTGTCAGGATGGAAAGAACTGGATACTGAAATCCAGTTCCTACAAATGACACTGATACCAAGATTAGTTAGCACAATATTCAAACACTGAAGCAGTACATGGAGCTGAAATGATACAGCTTAATATTTGATGCCTAACATATCAGAAACAGGGGAGACCCAATGGTGCAGCAGGTTAGAACTTGTTCCTCACAGGAAATAGTTTGCTGGTTTGACACCCAGTTTTGGCCAGGGCCTTTCTGCGCAGAGTTTACATGTTGCTCTGACTTCTTCTCACAGACTGAAAACATGCTCTATAGGTGAACTGGTGACTTTGCCCTTCAGGGTAAGAGTGAGTATGAACAGATGTGTGTTTCTGTATGGTAGTTCCGTGGCTGCCAGGTGGCCTGTCAAGGATGTACCCCAGCTCTCTCCCAATGTGAGCTGGGATAGGCTCCAGGGTCCTAGGACCCTAAAAAAGGATAAGTGATGTAGAAAATGAGAAGCAAATCACAAACTTGGTGCCCCAAGGGTTCATCCCCATTTGGAATCAACAGCTTATGACCTCTGTCAAGGAGGCAAAGTTTTTACTGACTAGAGTTTGTATTTGTTTGTCAGTGTGTTGACAGGATAACTTAAAAAGATATGGATAGATTTTGGTGAATTTTTCAGGGAATGTTGGCCACGGCACAAGGAAAAAGTCTCTAGATCTTGGTGGTGATCCAAATCCAGATCAAAATCCAGGAATTTCAAAGTTTTATTTTCATTGTGAGATTGGGCAGTTTTCACCAATTCCTCAATTATTTCTCAACAGATTTTCATCTCATTTTGACAGAATGTTGGTCATGGTACACGGCAGAAATGATAATGTTTTTCTGGTGATCTGAATCTAACTCTGGATACAGGATTTTTTAAAGGATTTCTGACTGTGCAAGATAGGACAGTTTTCCACATTTTTGACAATAACTTGCTGGACAGCGTTGGAAATGCCTTTACTGAGTGCTCTTGAAGATTTTATAGCTAACAACATAACATGAATAATGTTGAAATTCAATCATTTTCAGGGCAAGTAGTTCACCCATATCCATGTATTTGACATTTTTGGTTGTATACAATGTGCATTGGTACCTGGCCAGCAGTC
Source organism: Scarus forsteni (assembly GCA_036419115.1). Lineage (NCBI taxonomy): Eukaryota > Metazoa > Chordata > Actinopteri > Labriformes > Labridae > Scarus > Scarus forsteni. Next base: position 41,484,073 of record JAZDUH010000451.1, read on the forward strand.
TAATTCACAGTGCCTTTGAGAAAAAGTGCATCAGTGAGGCTTTGTTATATTACACCATGAGACATTCACATTAAATCTGTGAGGCTGTAACTTGTGTGTCTATTCACACAGTAATGCAGCTTGAATGCACACAACCCATCATGTGTTCCCACAGACACCCAAAGACACTTTACACGAGTACGAATTTGTAAGACTCCGGTAAAATAAACTATCGATCTGGTGATATTGACACACGGAGTCGCGTTTTTGTCCATGACTCAGCATCTTTTTTGAAAACGGGTCTGCAAGTGGATATCTGCGTATTCGTCTTCATACCGTAGTTGGTATAAACAGATAAGTCCGAGAAAGACGATGACCTCATAGCACCCCTCCTCCTCCCCGCCCCCCAACCCACGCTGTCACACACACACCAACAACAACGACAATGGTGGCAGCCGGGCTGATTCTGATCTTGTTCCAGCAGCTACAAATATTGCTACAACTTTTATACCAACATTTGCTCACAGAACACCAACAACAGCTAGAGCAACAACAGCAACAAGTGCTCATGCAGAGACGCAGCATGTTACGCGCGCATGAGCACTTTTTGACGTGGAATCCACCTCGGAGCAGAACCAGATGGGCAACCCGACAGGATTTTGCGTTGACATGTAAATGCACAAGCCTATGTACAATAGGATGTGTAAACAGCGAAACATGTTTTGATGCCGACGCCATGACAATACGGGGCGGTCCTCGTGTGAGGAGGGCCTAAGTCCTTGTGTCCCCCTCTCTCCAGTGCAACACCTCTGTTACTACCTTGAGAGATGGAACAAACAGGGGATCACCTCGTTCACAGCATCCCATCTCCAGGATATTCACAGTGGAAGTGAATCACCATGGTGGGGTAAATATGATGCCTTGAAATGGCAGTATGAATTTGGTTAGTGTAAGGCAAAATTCTTTTACTTTCATTTATCAAGATTTTTACTTTTAGCAATGAAAAAATTCTGCAACCAGTCACTTTTCTGTCCGTCACGCAGCTTTGTGCATTTGTTGACAGCATTTCCCATCCTTCATCTTGCTTTTGTCATTCAGTCACACTATTATATCCAAATATTTGGATGAATGACTCAATGAAGACCAGTAAGTCCTACTTTTGAATGTGTTTCACAATGAAGAGCATTGTGCTCCTTCTTATGTAAGTCACACTGTTGATGTTTTATTTGGCTGGACAATATGAGAAACATCTTAATATGAAAGCTCTTGCATTTGCTGTAAGGAAGTCACTTTCAGGCTCCCTTGTGTGCATGTGTAATAAATGTCTAAACGTGCATGCCTGATGTTATTGTAGGTAAAGTAGCATGAGAGCACCTGCAGCTGTCACAAGTACAACTATGATCCATGAACGTTTATGACTTAAATAGGAAAAATAAGAAAAAACACTACCTGTTGCATTAACACTTGTTTTATTAAATGTTTATTTACATGGAATATAAACTTTACAAACATGAATAATTTAACCATTAAAAAAACAACTACATACAAAGACAATGGAGTTATTACAAAATGGAGCAACGTTTCAGGAAAACTTGGGACAATGGTTTGAACTAGCCCAACCGGTTGTTACTTAATGAAGAAACATGCTTGAAATTCAGTCCAGAAAAAGTACCATGGCTGTTTAACAATGCTGCACTTGCACGTGAAGAAAGAACAATGAGAGAAAGAAGGAAATGTCATGCAATGTCACAGGTGGCAGCTTGGTAGTGAAATACAAGATGAGGAAGGGCAAAGTAAAAAAACCTGTGTCCATCACAACAGTTAAATGAAACTGTTACCATTGTGCTTGATATTGCTTTTTGCAGCCATTTAAAGGGCATTTTATCTTTTGTGAAGAAAATCTACGAGGCAGAGATGTTACAGGTTTTACCCAACCGCCTAAAGCAAAGTCCTTGTTTCCATTTTGCATCTATATCCAGGCTGGGTAACCAAATACCAAGTGGACTGCAATTTGATACTTTGCATAATTAATGCATTGCTATTTACAACCTTTATTGGCACTTGCCTACCAACCATTGTTTTCTTTAAATGCACTTATTGAGAAGAAGGCAGCGGGGGTAGACTGTTAAAAGGTGCATGTTAGCCTAAGCTTGGATGGCCTGTGGGATCCTCACACTTGTACAGTGAAACCGTTTGCAGTAGAGTGGTGCAGGATTGACGAATTTTTACACTACCCATTGACCCAACTTAAAAAAGGTACAACACCTTTAACACAGAACACCATGTAATAGTCACTTGAATGACCTGATCATATTGGGGTTCATGCTTGTGGATATGGTGTATGTATTAACCTATCCAAATGATTTCATACAGTCCCTAGCCATTTTTCTTGTTCTTGTTAGCAGTTCATTAGCAACCATACTTTTTTAAACACAATAACGCTTTAGATTTCAAATGCATGGCAATAACAGATGAATTTCATGTTGCAAAATGAAAAGTTCAAATTTCGTATACATTAGTTTGTCACTGATTTTATTTCATACATCCACCGAAAGTGTATTCTAAAATCTTAACATATTTTTGAGAATATTTACGGCATCATGCTTTCATGCTTAGTTCGGGTTTGAGAAAAAATTCAAACACCAATTTACTGTGATATTTTGTAGTGCATGATCGTATTAATATTTTATATCACAACAGATTTTTTTAGTTGTCCATAATTTATAGAAATTCAGGAAATTTTTTCTGGTTTATAGGTCAGCATCCAACGACTAGTTGACAGCAGGTATTCAGCCACTTGACTCGGTTTAATTTATTGTTATAAATTTCTGTCACTTGATCATACAACATTTATTCATGATGCAGGAAACATGTGTATGCTATTGCTTGGTTCTCCACGAAATAATTGTAAAAGAGTATATATTTCTTTAATAAAATTGTGATGTATTGTCTTGTTTGAAAGTTGCAATAAATCATACCATATTGTATCACAATACATATTATAACCCCAGATTCTTGCCAGTACATGCCTCTGTTTTAAAGAATATTGACATTTATCATTATTCCTAAAATAGGGAAGAAAAGCTGTTAATGAAGCACTGTTTTCCCTTTAGCTTAGATTAATTTCCCCTCATTTATCTACATTGTAAGCACCTTTAAAAAGCACAGCATGTAGAGGTAGACAGCCACAAGCAGAGAGGCTAATGTTCTTTAACAGCAATTCACCTCAAACGCAACATATTTTTCATCAAACAAATCATTGGGGTTCCATCTTGGCTTGTGCTTAGGTGTACTTGCATACTCTGTACATTTAAATCAATAATAATCTGGGGCACATTAATTGAAATCTAAGAGGAAAGAGGGTCCTAGGACGACTTTTCTCCAGCATTTTGTCAAAAACATACTAATCGACTGTTTGGCCTTTGTGGTGCTTTGGTTTTGTTAAAAAGCCAGTTAAAAATAAAAAAAATAAATAAATATGACCACGCCTGATGTCATTGGCCTCTCCGTTTGTAGTTTTGGATTTATGCTTGGTGCATGTCAGCCTCAATCGATGAGTGAAGGAGGGTCATTTTTAACAGCATAGCTTTAATTTGTCAAAAATATACTTTTAAAAGAAATGATGACATACAGTTTTGGGGAAAAAAGCCTTAATGGGGTACTGCTTGAATAAAAAAACTATACATGAAAAAATGTGACTAAGACACCTACTTGATATAATGGTGAATAGGGATTAACAGGCTATGAGCTTAAAGCTAGCAGTGCCTATTAATCAGCTTTTCCCCTCACATTAAAAATAAAAATCTTTAATAAGACACCAATGATTAACCCTTTATCAAACAACCCTTGTGGTAAATTGATTGGATTCAAATATCCATTAAATTCAAGGCAACATGTGGCCAAGCTCGCACGACAGAGGGGGCTAATTGGTTCATGCCCAAGAGACTATCAGCAACATTTTTACATCTTTGTTCCCTGATTTTGTCATGTACATGATTTAAATGGTAACTGTGTGATATTATTGAACAAGAAAACCTTGAAGCAAATTAGTTAGACTGAAATGCAACACAGTTCAAAGCAGAATGGGAGTGGGCTGGGTAACATACTCACCACTTAGCTGGTGGCTAATTAGCCCTTATTCATTAATGATAATTTAGCATTTTCGGTCATCATTATTTTTAAAGCCTTTTTTATTTTCAATGAGATTCTGGTCAAATTCAATCATAAGAGATGTTTTTTTTCTACAACATAGAACACATTTGGAAGGGCTCACTTGAATACTGAAGACATTTCAAGCTCTACTTAAAGCTGTTGCTGACAAGCTGCTAACTGGGACTGTGAAGTAAGCATAGGAAATCAGACATTATCACTTTTGATCATCACTGAAAAACAATGTTAAGGTGCGCACACACCATACGCAACTAGTACTACCGATCACTCTCCATGCAAAGTCAATGTACAGCCGCGATGGGGCGGGGCTAACCCTCCCGCGATGCGACAGCCGCTTTTCACACTACCACATAGCTTGTGGCACGATGTGAAAGTAAAAAAAAGTTGATCAATCAGCAGGCGTGTGCTTGTGTGACGGTACCTAAGAAAGACATTCCTTCATCCGGACTACAGAGTAACAATCCATGTCCGTGTGGGAAACATTAGTCAGTGAGGACATTAGTTCCGCCTAGACGGACCGCGGGAAACTCACAGATAATGCTGCTGCATGGCATCAGCTGCAGTGTTTTGTGGTTGATAAGTGAATGAAAAGGATACAGCTGGAATAATGAACGCTTATACATCCTAATATATGATATATGATATAATTGCAGTGAAACTCGAGCGGACGTGACGTCACCGAGCGACGGCCGATGGCAACTGTGACCAAAATGAGGTATATGGACGACGCGATTTTGGTAGCTGGGTCGCTTGTAGTGTGAACGCACCATTAGGCTCTTGTATGACTCCATGTCAACCACTAACTTGATCAGGGCACACAAAGAAGACCATTCTTTATAGAAAGGTAAGAGTGTAAAGAAACAAAAGGAAGCTAAGTGGAGGTGATATCAAAGTCAGTCGGCTATGGCGCAACCAAGTATTACGTTTTAATTTCACCAATCCCATTTATGCTTTAAAGAGTGTGAAGCCGTGTTCATTTCTAAAGAGAACCTTGATAAAGTATGTGATGAAATATGTTGTTTTCAGCAATAATCCAAGAGTCATGAAAATCCCATAGAATTTTTTTTTTTCAACCAACGCAATACTAACTTTTGGGTTAGCCTTCTAAAGTTCATGCTTAAGGCGCACAGTTTCAGGCTAGTGGTAGCCCTCAAATAGGTCTTTTATGCATGCTTTTTTGTGAGGAGTCTACGTGGCAAAAAGGATCAAGATTACATTATCCCGGACCACCTCCGAATGGAGTTTGAGTCACCAGATATCAAATATTAAGTGAGAAGGGGGCAAGTTCATGCCTCCCATTACAGACCACCAATTGGTATCTGATTTTCCACCATGAATAAAGTGAGGTGTAAATGGGGCCAATGAGACATGCTTCATTTTTGTGAATATTACAAACGCTGCCATCTTACAATCCAAAGTAACACTGATCTAAGGATTTGTGCGCAAGTAAAAAGGTGCAAAAGGCAGTGAGTAAGGCCATCCGATTTTGGTCCCTCTAGTTTTACAGTTTAATGTTCACAGAGAGAAAAGAAATACTGAACCAGAAATGAGAGCACCAATACTGCCGCTGTTACGTCTCCTGACTCAAGCTTACGTCAAGAGAGTATTGATCCGTCGCAGTTTAACCTCGGCTGCCTGACATAAGCGGTACTTCAGTCTTCCGTGCCAGAACAAGCCCCCAAAGGCAAACACCGGCAGCAAGGCCACGTCCTGAGTGGAGCCCTGTTTGTGGCTACTGATGGGCTCTGAGCCAATATTTACATGGCAAACACAATGAAGTGAGAGGTTGAAAAAGAAAGAGACAAAATGTGAGAGTATTGACGCTGTGAGAGTTTCGTTTTGCCATTAAGCTCTGCTATGGTGGGGGGGCCTGAGGCTGTGGATGGACACTTTTAACGCTGCCAAAAGAAGAACGTAGAATTATCTACATTATGCAATAATGGAATGACCATTTCACAAGCAGTTTTACGCCCTCACAAGTTGAGAAATCTTGGCACAGAAACTTCAAATGGCACAAAATCATAGCTTACAGAGTATCTAAGCCTTCAAGTGAGAGATTTGGCTTTCTGGAGAAAAACTAAAGTCTTTACCTCAAAAGTGTTCTCAAAAATGTCTCAAGACTCCTTGTTATCGCCAATTCATCACTTATGACCTGTAGTGCAGTCACAGTATATTGCTCACAGCCAAAATAAAAAACATAAGACAAGATGCAGAGAACTTCATGAAAGAAACAAGTAAAATGAAAGAAGGGACAATCGGCGCTCAATCTCCTTTTCTTTTTAAGGGCAAATGGCTCAGGTTTAAAAAGGCAATCAGCACTTAAACTGGACTTAAATCCGTCCGTATTTGGTGGAACTGTGCAATGCAGGCATATCAACCAATGTAGCCATAAGACAAAAGGCTACGCTGTCCTTCATTTTAATAAATACTATAATAAAACACCAATATGGTGAATATGCATAGAAGAAACTATGGGGAATAACTCACTTTTTCATTCATAACTTCTGGCTAGTCTATGTACGGTGGCCCCAGAGGTGCAAAACACAATGAAAAGTAAAGAAATACAATGACAAATCATAAAGCATAACAACAGATTAAAAAAAAAGAAAAAATATTTATTTGTTTTCATGTTGAATTACTTGCTGTTCCCTCTTGATTTACATTTGCTGTTGCTTTATTACCTCCACCAAGGAGGTTATGTTTTTGTGAGAGTCTGTCTGTCTGTCCGTCTGTGAACAAAATAACTTGAAAAGTTATGGATGGATTTTGATGAAATTTTCCAGAAATATTCAGCATGGGAAAAGAAAGAACTAATTCGATTTTGGTGTTGATCTGGATCAGCGTCTGGCCACCATGACGAAAAAAGTGATTTTTGTTAATAACTACTGAACCAAAATAGATATCATTATGAATCCAATTGCTAATGGTATGTTTTCATGGTCAAGGAATCTAAATATTTCGATGAAATAAATGTAGGACTAATATTTATGGACAAAATCACAATATGGCTGAGGACTGTGGCGCTGGCGGAGGTCTGCGCTCTCCGAGTGCTTTTCTAGCTAATCTATTGTTATGCTTTGTAATTTACTGTTGTTTCCTTTATTTGTCATGTTTGCACTTCAGGGCCACCATACCTGTAGCAGAAAATACACATTGAAAAAGTTATTTGGAAAAAGAACAAATTTGTGTCACAAACCGTAAAAAAGACATAAATAGAGCCGATGTTAAATACTCGTAGGTTAACTCATCTTGCTCATCAGTCCATATTTGTCAGATTTGGTTTAAGAGTTCATTGTAAAAATCTAAAAATACTCAAAGTGATGTGGATTTTCATTTCACGGCTGGAAGAAAAAATCACATTCATTTGAACTTTGATCATGGCTTTGCAGTCTCTTGTGCTCAGACTCCCAAAAGTGTGATGGGACTTCTGATTTTCATTCACATTAACAAACTTCAAAACAAACCCGATAAACAGCAAAGATCAGGAGTCTGTGTTCTCTTCCTTTGCGTATTCCTCAACAAGTTTCTCATAGGAGTGGCCGTGCTCCGAGCCGTCACTCGTGAACACAGACTCTTCAGACTCAGAGCTCGGTTCTTCCTTTGAGTTTGTCTCAATGTTCTCGTCACATGTTGTGATCGATAACTTTGCTTTTGAATCGTCATCATCATCCTCGTCCTCTTCTCCCTCTAAGTTATTGCTCAGAAAGTTCTCCTCATCAATAAAGGTAATGTTTGCATTTTGGATCGTTAAAGGGTGATAGTCTTTGGAGTCCCACGCCCTCCGACCACCAGCTCCACAGTCTCCCGTTCCTCCATTCTCCAGGTCCACGTCCTTGTCCAGCTGGTTTTCAAACATTTGTTCCTGGTCTACTTCTAGATCACCGTCTACATGGTCCTCTGTTAGCAGTAAACCGTTGTCCGTGCCAAGGAGATAGTTCTTTGATTTTGAGAAAGCCACGGTCACGCGATCGCTGAAACTGTAGCGCCTCTTCTGGCGTGGTGAACGATCAAGACTGAGGATGGTGTGGCCGTTGAACATGGGAGCATCGTTGCAGCTCTTGGAGCGATTCATTTCCTTAGCGTTGCTGACGGTAATAGAGATGCTGCCGTTGCTACTGGTGTCTCTTTTGGTGCCGATTTGTTTGATCTGGTCATTATAGCCCCCCTGCTTCTTGGACAGGAAACTGAAGATGTTGACATCATTGGGAGTGGGGGGTAAACGGAGAGATGCCTTGTGAGACTCTTTGTAGTGCCGGAGCTCCTCCAGAGATAGCTTGCGCAGCCTTCGCCGTTTCTTTAGTGCCTTGTGGGCCTCGATCACCATCCGGACTTTCCAGTTGAAGAACAAAGACAGCCAGGCCAGCCCGAGGTAGATCCAGACCTCCACAAAGTAGCGGTACAAGGTTGGGTATTCTTTATTTGGTTCAACACCTGCAAGAACAAACAAAACAGCCAAAGGTCATCTCAATCCACAGTTCCTTCTGCAGTTCAAGTGATTGATTTAATCAGTGTAGATGGCTGAGATATTGACCCTTACGCTCCTGTTATCTGTGTACAATTGGATGTGAAAGAACAATTGACTGCAGGTCAGTGTTTTCCATGTGAAGGTACTGATCACCTGGGGGTCACAAGGGGACAGTCGGGGGTCACTGAGATTTGGTGGAGAGGGGGATGGTTGACAGCTTACTGACAACTTGCGTCTACAACCATTAAACTCCATAGATCTTTCTAGATCAGGGCTGGTCAAATGGAGGTCTGAGGGTGACATGCGAGCCCTTCCTTAGTGCTGACAGTAAATTTGAGAATTGATTGAATTTAAAGTATTTATACATGAAGAATAAGAAAAATGGCAAATCTTGACAATGACAGCATCTCAGAGAAAAAAGAGCTACCATTAGATTGTTCCTATAAATGTCCTCTTTTTTGAATAGTTAAGAAAGTCATTTGACAGGACTCTGAAGCTGATCTTGCCATATACAAGACCCTTTTTATCGAATTAGGTATGCCATCGACAACATTACTGCTGTGAAGCTTCCTGATTTCTCAGTATGGACTGGGCTGAGGGTTAGAATTGTTTAATGTGCCTTCCAAACAATTACTAACATTATCAGTGTTGTTAGCGTTTTTAATGGGTCAGTGTTAAGCAAGGCAAGGCACCTTAATTTATACAGCACAGGGATTAAGGATCTCAGTCACTACAACTGATTTGCACCATTTTCATATCTGTAAGAATGATTTCTGTATACATTAAATATTAAAAGTGATCGTTCTGATTTAGATTGACTAGCATACTGTTTATAATCTGGAGCTAGAGTAATGGGCACTTAAATACAACTGAAACTTTTAAGAGATTTTTTAGGCTGTAGTTTAAGGTGTAGACTACCTTTGGGCTGCTTCACTGAAAATTACATCGACCCTTTTTATTGATGTTTCACTCATTTTTTGGTTAGATTTTTGATCTAAAATAGACAAAGTTGTTAGGAATTGTATAAGAGGTGTAGCTATTGTTCTCAAGTTAGGCATATCATGAAGTGTGTTGTGTCAAGGCCTCCGTATCATATCATACAGTGTAATGGGAACACCCTGCTCTACAGCACAACTCAAACTAGCCTCCGTCTCCCCATCAACATACAAACAATTCTAAAAAAACATACAATAATGGCACCATAAGGAGCATGCCTGCTAAAATTTCTTAGGACTGATAAAAGATAGACGGTGTGTTAAAAAAGAAAAGATGTTATAATAGTTTATAGTCAATACTATGGTTATTTTTAAAACATGATTTACTTTAAAAGGCAATGGAGTGGAATGAATTCTTTATATTTTCCACTATAATGAAAGATGACATTTGAGTCTCACATCATTCTTGTGATGAAAGATTTTTTTTTTGCCCAAGTTAGAAAAAAAAACTAACAAAGGTTAAACTCTCATCTTACCTGCAACCAGGTCTCCAAATCCAATGGTTGTCAAGGTGACAAATGAGAAGTATAATCCTTCAATATATGTCCAACCCTCCTGGGACATAAACACAAAAGGTGGAAGAACTAAATGGACCAGGACGCCCCATAGCAGAAAGATGGCTGTGCAGGTAAACTGAGCCTTTCTCTGGAAAAGAAGAAAAACAACTTCAGGTTAAACCACACAGTTATGCAGGGACTTTTCCGAGAGGGGGATATTTGCTCATAGAGACTCACCAGAGAGAATCCTTTCTTGGTTAAAAACTGTCCCAAATGCTTGGCTCGGCCACCGAAGAACTTTCCCAGCTCACTGATCCAGGTGAGACACAGAGGCACGCCAAAGAGTCCATAGAAAATGCAGAAAACACGGCCCGCTGATGTTTTAGGTGCAATGTTTCCATACCCTGTAGAGTGGAAAGTGATAGCAGAAAGGTAAGCAATAGTTTAAAATGTGTGAATGTAACAAAAACAGTCCAGTAAATCTCTAGTATCCAGTCCAAGTCTGACAAATAAAGTGTTGTTTGTCTCGATGACCGACTGACCCTGAGGATGTTTGGATTCTGCCTGAAGCTCAGAGCATATTTTAAATCTGTTCAACAGGACTGAGCAGTTAGTTTAGTTTAATTTTTACAGCTCCTCCCCTCTCTAAAAATACATTTTAGTTTGTGAATTAGGCCTCTGTAATAGGAACAGGCAGTAATAGTCAGAAATCTGGTTGCGGGATAAGGAAAACGGCCCGTCCATGTCTACTGCACATGTCATGCAGCTTTGCCATTATTAATTATTGTTAGATGAATTCACAATCTTCTTTTGGATATAGGGATGGAAACTTAAGGCACATTAAACCAAGGCCATCATCAATAAACCTCATTGATCAAATTAAATTTTATTTTTTGTTTGGGAATGAAAGAATGTGTTAACATCACCAAACACATGGAGCTCATGGTGCATCATGTCTTGCTGCTTTCGCAGATTCTTCAGCATGTTGCTCATGTTTCCATCCTTTGATTGGAATAACACAGCCATAGATACTGCATGTTGAGCTGCTGTCATCATATTGAGTAAAATTATAGCACAATAGGCCTTCACGATATGAAGCAAACATGCAATGTGGTTTGACATTGTTCAGCGTTTCAATAACGGTATGGCAAATGGTTAACAAACTCCAGCTTACATAGCACTCCTCCAGTCTTTCTAACTCAAAGCCTATTTACATCACAGGCCACTTTTACACATTCACGTTAAATTTTAAGGTTGGTTCTGAGTTTCTGTATAAGACATCCATCAGCATTAGCTGACACGTCCACGTCCTTTCATACCAGACCAGTGATGCAGCAATGGGAGAAACTTGGGTTTTAGTGTCTTGCTCAAGGACACATCAACATGTGACAGCTAGTACTGGACTTGAACCTTCGATCTTCTAAATAATGGACAAGCGTAGTCCTAGACCTAGCTCTCAATACAGTGATACTTAAAACAAGTGCACATTAGCCAAAATTTGTTTTCCAAGTCTTTGCTAGTCTCCGTGTTTTATTCAACATTTGCAGCTTCAGTTTTATTTATGAATCCAAATAAAATACAAGAAACTATTTCTCAACTGAACTGACACAAACAAATCTACAATTAGCTTGCAGCAAGCAGATGAGAGCCTTGATCATGAAAATCTTTTTGTAAGTCTTGTTAATCATTATCGTAGCTCTGCTGTGCTAAAATCTAATGACAAGTTATTGGACTAGTAGCCAATTTAGCAGCTTTTTATGCTCATTTTGATTGCAGACAACTAAGACACCAGTTTAAACTCTCATCTAAGCTGTTGATATAGCTGGATATATAGCAGTTGTAGCCCTGGATTAGGTTGATCTGCATTGATACCTTCCAGCAAATAGTCTGTGTCAAGGCCTAAAGATGAGCAACATTGTTCTGCAAGGTGATTACATTAACATAATGCGGTCATCAAACCCACAGAGGGGAAAACACACTGTAGACACACACTGTACATGGGGTATGCACATGAGTGTGTGCCTCACTCTGCTGTTTGTGGTGGAGAAGTCCTTCAACCGTTATTTGTATCAACCAGTCCCTGTGGCTGCCCCGTAAAGAAGAAAACAGTCACATGGTATTACTGTCTGCCTAGCTTCTGCTCAGTATGATAACTGCATTATTTTTAAAAGATGGTTCTGGTCCATAACACCATACTGCAACAGCCCTAGTTTTCACAATGATGAGTGAATCTTTACTTTTTCAGAAATAAGTTAACATGCCAGGGCAGCTGCTACATTTCTTCCTTCCCCATCATCACTGGTCAACACCCAAAAGAACTTACCAATAGTGGTGATAACAGTTGCAGCAAAGATAACGGCATTGGGCCAGTTCCAGTTGTTGAAGGTCTTGCTGCCTGTTATGGTGACCCCTTGGCCTGCAGCATCTGACACAACCTGAGGAAACAAGACCAAAACTGAGCATAAGCTGGAATTTGACATGGGGACAAATTAATGGAGGTCTAACATATGGATACCAGTGACTTATAGTTGAAATACAGCAAGACTGGGGTAAATGTCAAGCGAACAGGTGTCAGACCTGCAACCAAAAACATCTGGTTTCAGTAAAACCTTCATCATGAGTCAAACTTCATAAGAAAATAGCAATAAAGGCATCAAACAAGATGGTATCAGAAAAAATAGATTTAAAATTGTTTCCTGCTGAAATTCTGAGAAATGTTTGTTAATTCTTAATAGATCAAAAATTAAGAAATAACATGCACCGCTATTCCACTAAAAACACCAAGACAAGATTTTTGGTCTAAAAGATCCAGCATTTTGAGTCTAATCTGGCTAGACGAAAGAATGGCAGGAAGTGTGTCATGTGCAAGCTTCATTTCTACCACAACATCCTTCCTGTGATAAGTTGATGATATCTGCAGTGGTTCTGATGACCTAAAATGACAGAGGAGCTTGAGAGAATTACTCTTAACCTGAGGGCTCTATAGTTCTAAAGGGTGATTATGCTGACAGAGAAACAGGAAAGCAAACGCTGCATCCCTAAACATCTATTTCATAATCCAATGATTACACAAGGATGAAGAGGCTCCAGGTGGCTTCTTCAGTGGCTGATCTGCCCTGTAGTTTGTTTTCTTAAAGATCTGAAGCGCCGCATGATTTGGAAAGGGCTGGGACATGTGGGTCAAAAGTCATGTCTCATGTCTTGTGGTGCTAAATGAATGGATGTTTTTTATGATGTAATGGGACCAATAACTTTACTTAACTTTTTTTTTTTTTTTAATAATTCTAACCATGTTTCCCATTATTCATTTGATTTGATGGTCTACCACTCCAATCTCCAACCCCTTCAAAAATAAATTCACAAAATACCATATTTGTTGATGTTTTGCAATGTATGTGCAATCAGGCTGTAAAGTAACATCATATTTGATGGTTTGGGGAAAGATCCATTTTCAAGAGTCACTTTGTTCGTACAAAACAAATCGCCATGATCACATTTTGTTTTGTAACACCCCTGTATGCTACATATGATCATCAGCAATAATTGGCAGACCTCAACTCCTAACAGAAACTCCAGAGGAAACACTATGTATGAATATATATGCAATCTGGAAGTTTCTCCTGCACAAGAACTGACCAGTTTCTTTTTTGTGACAGTTTATTTGTGTTAGAAACACTTGAAAAATACAGAAACAAGCTTTAATTTAAAGAAAAATCATACTGCACTGGTTTACACATTAAGTACCCTTCTGTACCATCTCCAGAAACTTGGAGAAAAATGGGAGTATTATGGTAAGTTTGAAGAAAATGCTTTCCGGTGTGATGAGTCTAAGTTTCTGTTGCCACACTCAGATGGTCTGGTCAGAATTTGGCATAACTAACATGGATCCATTTTGCCTTGGCTGGTGGTGGCGTACTGGTGGCGTACTGGTGGAGGGGATATTTTTGGCAAATTTTGGGCCCCAACTGAGCAACATTTAAATGTCACAGCCCTCCTGAGTGTCATTGCCGACCGTGTTCATCCCTTTATGACCACATAATAGCTACTTCCAGCAGGATAACACACCATGTCATAGAGTTCAGACATCTCAAACTAGTTTCTTGAGCCCAACAATGAGTTCACTGTACAGTGGCCTCCACAGTCACAGGATCTCAACCTATTGGAGCATTTTTGGGATCTTTACATCATGGATGTAAAGCAGTTAAAAAATTATGACATTAATTGAGGCAGTTCTGAAAGAAAAGTGGTTCAGCCTGGCACTGGCAAGGTGTACCTAATATAGTGGCCATTCAGCATATTTCCCATTTCTCAAGGGTACTATAGTATGCCAAATAAACTTGCAACACAATTCTCTGACCATCAACAAAGAGGGATTAAGCTCCTGATTTCTGCTTGTAGTGTCGCCATCCAACAAAGCAATAAAAAGCTTCATCAATCATCTCAAACCACGTGTGTGCTCAAACAGCCACAACACAAACAGCATCGCCCCCTGTGGGTATTAGAAAACAACCGTGCATCTGAAAATTTGCTTGAAGGGGGTAAATGTGCGAGGGTTGGCAGGATTCATATAAGCCCTAAAGTACTGTCTGAGGCACTGTTCTTTAATAATAGCAGGTCTTTGACAGTGCTGCTCTGTAATTACAGGATGAGGGGGGGCATTCTTTTGTGTGCTGAAACAACACAGCTCCTCTGTCAGGCTTCAGGGTGACAGCCCTGATGACCAAGTTTGTGTTGGGGCCATGACTAGAAACTAAAGAGGAGAAACCTCACTGTCCTGCTTACGCATTTTCATATTTGACGGTCAGCAGTTTCTGTAATTACTGGTTTCATTTACATGCACGGGTTAACCTTATTGTTGGCCATGTTGAGGCAGAAATCTTATTTGGCTTAAGCTGATTATAGGAACCTTTGATACCCAGCAACTACATATTCCTGTAAACCCCATTAAAGAGATTTCCCCATATTTATGTCAAATAACTGTCTTCCTCTAAAACAAAAGGAAGTAAATATTTGGCCTTGTTTACCACCCACCTAGCAGGAATTGCTTACATCATTGTCTTCTAGCCTCAGGTTTTGGTGCCAAATATCTTTGGAAGGAGGTACCAAGACTAGTCCTGCTCAAGCTGCCATCATATGTTGCAATAATTACAGCCATGTGATGGTTCACCTTTGCTGTTTTGCTTTTCCTTTTGCTCTGTCTCCAGAGGAAGTATCAGAGGTGTAATCTTGCTAAGAGGGGAGCACATGGAGCCAGCGAAGAACTGTTCAGCATGCAAAAGAGTTTGATAAACCAAATGTTTGTTTGACCTACTTTATGCAGATCCATGTTGCAAAGCTTCAAACTGATACATTTATTCCATCTCCAGAAGTAGTATCAAGCCTAATATCAATAAAGGGAGCACACAGAACCAGCAGGGGAGTGCTCAATGCAGCGCTGCAAAGCAGTTGGATTCACCATATCTTTTGACACACTCAAGGTAGATCCATATTCCAAAGCCTCAAGCCATTTATTTTTTTTAGGTAGAAAGGAGGCACAATATGAATAGAAGGGGAGCACACAAAGCCAATGGGGGAGCAAAAAAAAAGTTAATCACCAGATTTTTTTGGACCATCTTTAGTGGTAATATCAGAGTCCAATATACCAAAGAGGGGAGCAAATGGAACAGCTATGGAGTGCTTACCTCCAAGGTTCTGGTACTATCTTTAGGAAGATCCATAGCATTTACCACTTCCCTGCTCCCAAGGCTTAAAAGTAAATGGAGTTTAGTACATTGGTTTTGAATAAGTGTCTGAAATAACTTTCACGATGAACATACACATAGATTTCAATGTTTAATCTAAACGATAAAGAGCATCAGATATTGCTCGTATTTGAATTTGAATGGGCAATTTTGTGTTTAAAATGTTGGTTGCCAACAACCTGCTAAAAAGGACTACAATGGCTGGAGGCCCTTAAGCAAGCATTTCTAATCCTTTTTTAAAACATTAATTCATACACACTATTACCACAGCCACGAGGACTGACCTGATCAGGCCACTGATCACACAAGAGGTCACAAGAGGACATTTTACTTCGGATATATTCTGACTGCTTCTAAGTTGAAGTGCCATATTGTAGCTTAATAATAGCTGTTTACTCAAACCAAATAAAGTTCAGCTTAATAAAACAAATATTTTCATTAATATAGTGACAAAGAACAGAACACGTAAGTTTCGCTACTTTATGTTTGCTCCAGGATTTATCATCAACTATGATTCACAACAAAGTGAAAAAACCCATAGGATTTTAGTCAGTGCAATGCTAACTTTCGCATTGGCTACAAAAAAAATGTTGTCCCTGCACAACTCTATACAGAAGCAGAGGTTATCACCATCACTGTAGCTAATACAGTATATTCATTATTGAAATGGACCTTACAAAACCCAACTTAGAACTCCCAAACTCTCTTTAAATTAAAATGCCACTTGTCAACTTCATGCTTGAATGAGTGCTAGACAGAAAATCTGGAGTTACTGAAAGCCTTTTACGACGAGAAGTTCAGTAAGAGGAGTGGAAAAGAGCAGACTGTATCAAAGTGAAAGCGGGTTACTTTGCTGATTTGATAAGAAACACGTGTGTTAAATCATCAATCCTTCCCACAGTTAAGGTTACAGGCTGTCACATGTACAGAGATGTTTCCAGCAGGGTGCTTGTTCTAATGGAAAGTGATAAGATGTTTACAGCAAAACATCTGAAATAGTTTTGTAAAGTAGGTTTATACACAAATATGAAAGGCTGCTTGCAAAAATTCCCCATGATTCACTTTCTGTGCTTAGCCAATATGAATTTTTTCCACACTTGCTAACGCTGTAACATTTTTTGGGGGGTTTGTTAGCTTAATGGAAAAGTGAAAAAGTGTCAAATGTGTGTGTTTGTCTGTGGTCTGTGTGCTCAGCTTTGCACCTGATGAGGGTGATTTGCACATGTTCCCTCCGTCTGCCTGATAAAAAGTGCTGAAGTTTGAGACAAGCAAAATGCTGATTCACAGGAATACAATCAGGGCAGAGTGCAAGATGCATCATGGGAGTGAACGACATGCCCTTATTTAATGCCTCACATAGAGGACAAGGAGTGAAACATGAAACTAATAAACTTTAGAGGTCGACATGCAAATTGTTCATGGAAACTAGGGCTACTCGGTCATAACAAAAATCCAAACTGAACTGAATTGCAATTGTTAATAAGATCACAATTATCATATATATCACTACTAACCGATTTCGTATTGTGAGGTACATTTTTAGGTGTTCTTGAGGAGCGGCCACAACCAGGCAACAAATTCTGACTGTCGTTTTCATGGTCTAACTATTTAAACCAAGACTAAGTAGTTTATTCCACCCTCCTATAATATTTCTAGAGTCACTGCAACCACACAACAGGTTGAATGACACCTCTGTAATGGTCTGAGGGGGACTGTATTGCCTACACTGGCACAATGTACCTTTAATGTGGATGGTGGGAACACTTTCATACACAAAAAAAAACCTACAAATGTTTACTGCTTCGTCTGCTTTACGGCTTACATCACTTCCCCCTCGAGGCGAAAGCTGAACATTGGGAAAAGGAGAATAGAAAAGCAGTTTTTGAAATTTTAAAACAGATTTAATGAACAGAATTTAGTTTAAAGTAAATATGCACTTATTTTCCTAATGGAAATAGGGACCTCTCGCTCACACTCCTGCACAGTAGGTGGCGGTAATGCTCCTCTGACGCTTAATGCCACCTGCCGCTAAACAAGAAGAAGCAGAAGAAGAAAGCTAATTGTAGCATTGTTATCATGGCGGAAGCAATGAAAAACCTGAAGAAAAGAAACTTTTCATTGGAGGAGACGAAAAAGGAAAGCGGGAGAGTAACAAGCTAAATACCCGGACAGGGATAAACACTGGCCCAGCGTTCAGTCACTTGCATGAGTTGTAGTGTTGTAAGAATATGATGATATATTCCAACAGAAACATGACCAGATTGTAACTTATCAGTCCACATCTTTTATTTGGCTCTTGGGACGTCCTGTCGGCTCGCTTCTCTTTGTATGTCAACAAATGCACATTGGTGTACGACAGTACAGTTACACTCAACGACCATAGAGGCCCCTAGCTGGAAGCTGGAACCTCCCTCAGTGCTGCTTTCAAACCAGACTGGTTCCAAAACACCTTGGCCATTTTCCCATACTTTGTCATTCATTGGCTGCCCTTCTGTCATCTTCTTTGGCTCTCTCTCTTACCAAACCAACAATAATACAAGCAGTGGCTCCTTCTGCTCCTCACTTAAAGAGGTCAAAATTATGCTTGTGCAAGTTTTATATGCTCTTAAATCTGTTTTATATGCCTCTTCTGCATGAGAGAGTAATCTTATGTGCAAGACAACAAAGTTGCCACATCAGGACCCCACCACATACTGTGAACAGCATGAGAAGATCCCTGAAACAGCTGATTCTCCTGGCCACCCACAAACAGACCTACCACTGTGACGTCATACCACTGTTGTCAGGAGTCCAAGCTAAACCACTGTAAACATCACTTAGCCCCCCTGGATTGACTACCTGCTACAGAGTTGACTGGTAAGCCAATCAGCACAGGCTCACATAGGCAGGGGAGGCTTAAAGTGACAGGAGCTCAAACAAAGAGAGAATAGAGGTGGATCAGGGGCACATGGTATCGCTACTTCATCACCAAGCAGATCTGTTCAGTTCCACCCTGCACGGTATGTAGATGTTTCCACTGTCCAGTAAGGAGAAAAGACGCCCAAAAAATCAACCTGTGCCATCCAGCTTTTTGGCTCCCTGAGCACACCCAATCAACCATTAAGGGTGGAGCTATGAGTGTTACAGTCTCTTGATTGCTCACAAAAATCAGTAACCCACATGTGACTGCAGCTAAAACAAAGTAAGATGCTGTGCAATGCTGTTACAGCCGCAGCCACGCCCCCTCCTCTTCTGCTAACCTGTTTGTGAAGTGCTGTGTGAGTGAGCCAGCAGAAGCAGAGATCGTCAGGGGGATTCGGAGCAGCCAATCGCCCTGTGAGCTGATCTACACTCATCCTTATAAGGAGACCAAGAAGCCAGAGAAGAGGGAGCTTCTCAACAGAGCTGGCGTCTGCTTGATAGACAATCTTTTTTGGCTCAGATAATTTGTGCTATCTGTGTTTGTACCTTTGGAGGTCATGTAATAAAAGGACCTGAGGTTAATTGTTTATTTCTGCATTTTACCCTGCTTACCTTTAGGTAAATTTGTCATTGTGTTTATGGATTTTTGTTTCATTGTAGGCCTATGTATTGAATTTCAGTTTGTGAGTATTTTATTCTTATTAGTGTTGATTAGTTTGCCTTTTTTGGCCTTATTGTTGCTAAACTGGCTTCCTTTCTCTTTAATAATAAATAACTTTCATTTAAACTATTCAAAATCTGGCTTATTTAGGTTGCTTTCCTTTTCTCCACCGAGCTGGGCTGTAACAAATGCCCAAATGGGCTGTTGATTTGGAGTGATTTTTTTTTTTCAATGCCAGTGTTGTCTGCATCAGTACTGCCCTCTTAGTTTCAACCTTCCACCACCCCAGCTTCTATCTACCTGAACATTCCAATGAGGGGTTTAAGTCAGTATAAAAAACCTCCTATCACTAATCTATCATTTTCACAGGCTTGTCAGGTCCTATAATGAAGTCTGTGAGTGAATAGATGCTCATATGTGAAGTAAAGGCTCCGCAGTTCACAGGGTCTTTAAAAGGTCAAGGGGTCAGCCTCTGGTCAGCTCATGGCCACCTTAGGTCACTAATGACCCTGAGAACAAGAAAGAAAAAACAGAAGCAGAGGGGGGAGAGAGAGAAAAGACGCTTTGTGCCCAAACCAGCTCAGGAAGAAGTGCTCGAACTGGACTCACTGAAGTCTGACCACTGAATGACTGGATGGAAGGCTGAGGTAGTTTGCCAGACAATTTCAAGACAATTTGATGGGAAGTTTGTGCTAAATTCCATGAATGAAACCAGACTTTGAAACAGTTTCCAAGTTGCTTCCAAAAACATAGGTATAATTTAGCTGTGGCTAACTTACAAATAAAAACAAAGGTCAGACTTGAAAGTGAAAGCCCTGGTTTTCAACATGGGGCAACATTACAAATAATAAAGAGACATGGTAGTTGACTGATTCAAAATTGCAGCAAAATACCTATATTTGGATTTTTTAGAAGCTAATGGTTTTTGAGAACAGTAGTGGAATCTTATGTCTGGGCCTTTTAACAGTTCTCAACATTTCACTGACAGGAGAAATGAAATCTTTTTAAAACATCCAAGTCTTACTTTTTATAGCTTGCCATTTACTTCCATTTATTTTAAATCTGTAATGCAATAAAATGACAAAATGTGGGTTAAAAGCTGCTAGAACAAATGCATGCCATTAGGGTGGCCTGCAGCAAACTGGGACAGAATGCTAAAAATGCTTTTAATTCAATTTCAGCTCAGAATTTCATGCCATCAGAGAAGATTTGCAGAGGAGGCAAGATTGCTGATGACCTTTAGAGACTTTTAACAGAGCTTAAATATTTTCTGGCAATTATGTACACACATGACAACAATAATTTAGTACTTGTTAATGTTGAAGTAACAGCAGCTGTTGGCCTTAAAACAAATTAGTCACTATAATAAGAGATCCATTTTAATAAGACAGCAGAGCTGGACAATACAGGCCAACAAGTGTCACATCTTCATATTTTGTAGCTAAAAGGCGATATACCAATTTGATTATTTTTTCTCGAAGCACAAATCAAATGGTTATCACAACATCCAAACTGTACAGCTGAATGTGATTCTAGCAAAAGTTAAATATATTTATATATATTTATTACCAAGACAGAAAGGTGGAGGTCCTATACATCATCTATTGGTCATTCTTTTCTTTTAATCATAAAAAAATGTAGACAAGGTAAAGCGTCCATATTTTGAGATCAGTTTAAAAATTTCCATTCATGTAATGATACATAGTTGTTAATACAGAAACTTAAAGATCTTGGGTTATACTTTTAACCAAAAGAGAGGGAGAGCAGTCGAAATTGCTACCTAAACATACCAGATCTCACACCAAGTCATGAATCCATGGAACATATTCCACTCCCATTTGGAAAATATCTCATTGACAGTTTGTACAGGGCAGAACCTTTAAAAATAAATACAAGGTTATCTAATGAATGGTGATTCTATCACATTGCAAGCCAGTAAGAAGCTTGCAACTACTTCTTGTTTTTAGCTTCACTAGTTTACATCTTCAGCATCTGCTGATAACAGACATGGTATCTGCTCAATCCAACTGCTCTGCAAATCCACTTAACAGTGCAAATAGGTTGACAACACATCAAAGGTGAGTGGATCTGGAAATTTAAAAAAAATACCAGCTTTACTCATATTTTTTTCAGGATTTTATGAACAAATTCAATCAATTAAGACAATGTGCAAGGATTTATTTACCAATGAAGACAAGAGCAAAAAAACTCTGGTCAGCCTGAAAATGGAGGTTACCCTCCAAAGTTTGGTTTGCTGCGTGTAATAGCAATCCAAACCAAACAAGACCAACTAAGAAAAGCAAATCAAAAGACAGCACATTGTGGCTCCAATTTGGCCAAATATCACAACAGCTGGCAAGCAAACGTAGCAATTACTTTGTAACTTTACTCCAGAACTGAAATGGGTTTTCCAAACTTTATATGTAGAATTATTTAGTGTTAAGGATTTTGTTTTTAACCAGATGTAAGACGGATGTCATTGTCATTTTTTTCTTTTTACTAATAGCATCCTAACGACGTTAATTTCTATATTAACACAAAATGTTCTAACTATGTATCTTATTTGAAAATGTATGGCTATATCTTTTTCTTAAAAAATGAACATCCAATCCGATCAACTTTATGTCTCCCATTGCAAAAAACCCCAAAGTGACTACCAAGCAGAGATAAAACAGAATGAAATAAAAAAGAAAAATTTGGAGTAATCTAAGAGCAAAAACTTCTGCCAAGCCGTTTCCAACATCACTAGGGAGTTATCAAAAATGTGGAAAACTGCCCTATCTTGTACTGTAAACAAATACTTAAAAAATTCCTGGATCCGCACCCGGATTCGGATCATTACCAAAATACAATCACTTCTTCCTTGAGCCATGGCCAACATTCACTGAAAATTTAATCAAATCAGTTTATTACTTTTTGAGTTCCTGTTTAAAAACTAAAGAACAAACTAACTGACAAACACTGACAATAACAAAACCTCCATGGTAGAGGTAATAAAAAATACCAACTAAAACCAAATAATGGAAATATAACAAAACAGAATGTAACAACACATTCAAAAATACATAAAAATAAGTTTAAATAAACCAAAAACCCACATAAAACAGATACCACACAACATTTGTGCTGAATTTAAAGCCAGCAATTGCATTTAACAACATGGTGCCATTTAAAGCACCATAACAAACATTTCTGACCAGTCCACTGACCAAATGAAATACAACAAACATTTTAAAGTTGTCCAAACATTGGCAGAGCTGAGACTTGTCCAAACTGCAGGCTCACAACAATCTGCCCCTGCCACACACTGATAACCGAAGAACAGAAACAACCACCGTGACAAACTCCAACTGTTATCAGGACAGCTGGCGCTCAAGCACACTTGTCCACTTTGTTGGTATTTTCCTTATGTGGCTGCATGTGAGTCCAGCAAGAAGACTATTGCTTCACTAAACCACACACATTGAAGCCACTGCACGCTTACTTGTAATTATATATTAATCTCTGATATAGACATAGACAGCAAGCAGATAGGAGACTTCACTTTGTACACTTATCAAAACAACAACTGAACACTGGTGGAAAAAAAAACTGCTAAAAACGATCCGTCTCAAATTAGGAGACTGAAAACTCCTGGCAGCAGCAACAAACCAATTAATAGCATACTTATTCCATCTGTCAAACTTTTCTTTGATCTGTGCAGACAATGAGTCGACTTTTAGATTCCCAGACAATGATAGGGTTAAAACATCTTGTATTTGTAGCACAGAGCATCTGCTTTAATGATGTGTGAAAGGCTGCTCTTAATTAGGTTTTTAATAAGGCATTAGACTTGTGCCTTCCATACACTAGACCACTTAACTAAGACTCTGAAGTTTATGGCCAGACACATCTAAAGACAAATTGTCTCATATCGAGGTTTAACCGAGACTGGAAATCTTACACTGAGGACAAGAAAATTAGATCTACTGCACTCAAGCCCTTATTAGAAAAGACTATTACCATTTACATTGAAATACTATTACCGTCACTGCAAACTATTGTTCATATGTTTCATCATATCAAGGTCTGGCTTATGTTTAATGGTTGATAAATCTTTTGGGGAACATTGTGTGTGCATGTTGGTACAACATTTTGGAGGTGACCCAAAGTTTGATGTGGACCCAGGTGTTTTTTTTAATTATTATTTACAGGAGTTGTCAACATCATGAGATAGGTCCGTCTTCCTCATTTTTGCTGATAACTCAATACAGTTTTAACAGATTTTGATTTGAGGGAATGTCGGCCATGACAAAAGGAAGAAGTTAATTAATTTTGGTGGTAACTGGAACACATTGATCTTTAAAGGATTAGTGACAGTGCTGTTTTTGATATTTCTGACAATTATTCGCCTGTCAGTACTAGAAATTCCCTGGTGAATGTTGGTGTTCTCTCTGCACTTCTTGTTGTTAAGTATATCATCAATTGGGTCACTCTGGTGGCACTGTTTTTGTTTTCGAATACATCAAAAAGAAACTGAGATTTTTCCTTAAAGGGCTTCTTTCTGATGAAAAGAGGAAGAAAGCTTGAGTTAATCACCAAATGTATGCCATAGTAATGTGATGAGGTAAATACGAGGGAAACCTTTCAAACCACTTTGAAGTCTGCTATGGCTAGCTACTGATGAAGACTGAAATCTATCTCTGTACTTGTAAACATGTATGTATGACAGAGATGGACTCAGGGGAAGCACTTCAAAAAAATGTACTCGACTAATAATTGCAACCTTCAGCTAAAATGTGTTAGCTCAAGCCTATAGTGAGCTAATAAGCTAGCTTGCCCTACCATACTTGCTAATTTCATCAGTCCTTCGTAAATGTTGTCAGATATGTTTCCTCATTATCATGTTTAAAGAGAACGACATGACAGAGGGATACTTGCTCCTTCCACAAATTTTACAGTTTCTCACATTTCTACAGTCAGAGAGCTGTGCGCTCCTTCTTTCTGCTACATTCAGTAGCTACCTGTTTGGTACTGGTGTGTCTACTGCTAAAGGTTTTGACAATGATCAACAGTCACTGAACAACTACCTGTGTATAAGACAACACTAAAGACCTATGATAAAGTTATAGTGTTTGATTTCGTGGGGTAAGACAGCAAAAATGGGACCACTTTGCACCTAATGAAAAAGAACAGGTATGAGCACCATATCAAGCAAAACTGTGGACTTAGGGAAATTTGCCATAAACATTAAAATCAGGTGTAAGACCAGTATTACCTCTTCAACACCATACTTGATATCTTTATCCTGGTATTAAACATTTAAAGAGCCATGCTGGTATTTCTTAGGGGACAACTTTTAATTCCGAATGATTACAAATTCCAAATGTGTTTATTCAACTCCTCCAAAGTTAACCTTTGTATTGCCAAGTGGTCAAAAATGAGGTCGAAACAAGATATGTCTGTTGTTTTTGGTAAAATACCTCATTAGCCCCAGCCATGCCATTCCATGCATCAAAATCAAATTGCACTGTGAATTGATACAAATACCATACACCCCCTTAATTAACTGTCCTGGGGAGTAATGAAGACGGAGATTTGTTGTGGCACTTTTGTGTAAATGTACTGTGTTATATTTAGTATTGGAATACACAAAAGTATTCTTAGATAAATCCATCTGTTTCATATCACAATTCATTAAGAACATTTTTGCAAAGCATTTTAAGATTACAAACAAGTCTTCTGAGAATAAAAATGTTAAAACCACATGGCAACTTCATCGGAAATGTTAATCCACCTTTTCATAGGAGTGTTTTACAGAATAATCTAGCTGTCTCCTGTGATCTACTGCAGTCTCTCTGCCTGGTGAAGAGGGAAAACCCCAAACTGAACTGGTTTGTGATGACTGAAGGTTGTTTTCTCATGTGAAACAGATTTTGGGTACAAAACTTAATTGAGTTGTTTATATTTAGACAGAATACTTTTGACCCTTTAGACAGGGAAGTGTACACACTATTAGATTATCCAAAGGTTAAGAGAGCAACTGGAAGGCATTCAGCATCATGTACTACACGTAATCACAGAATCACTTTACTTATGCCACACTGGTCTGCTGTGTAGCCATTGTAAGCAGTGCTAGCAGATAAACATGTTGGTGCTGAATGAGAGGGCTTTTTGACACACCAGATGGACAGTTCAGTCTATACTATACAGAATATATTTCACTAGACCATTTGGGCAACAGAGAGATGTGTGCAATGTAGCAGGTTCCGATGGGGATCCAGCAGAGAGAGATTGATGAGATGCAAGAAGGATTTTCTTGTTTTTTTCTTGGTTCTAGGCCACAACTTTTATTTACTAAAACAAAAACTTGCAAACTGTGCCATTCATACTAATTAAACTGCTATTGAACCCATTAGCCTAACAGTTTTCATGATGGTTTCAAAACATTGTTAATAAGAGCTAAAGCAAAAAGAAGTAGCACTCCAGCGTTAAATGGAGTGCTTGACCTAGATATTTGTTTGTAATCTACATTTTAAAAAATAGTACACGTCTACAAGTACTGCGATCAACCTCTATAGGTTCATTACTGTTAGCTGATGCTCAGTTTGGGATTTTTTGTGGTTTGATTGATAAACTAGATTTACCTCCAGATCCATTCAGATTAGTTAAACTGATACTCTGACATTCTCACAATTTCCAGAGCATGCAGACATCTGGCTCCAAATCAAAATAAAATTACTCTTTCTAATCAATTACCAAGACTCATGACATCAATCTACATCACTTCCTTTAATGGGCTCAGTGAGTTGTTTTGTTTTTTGTTAGTATTAGTGTAGATTTGTCTACATGGAGCCAGCATCCTTCAGATAGCTTCCAGGGCACATGACACAGTTAGCTATTCCTGAAAACAGAGAGCTACTTCATTCTGTTAGCCATCATTATTCTAACCTGAGGCCATGTTTTACTTCATGCATGTGACAACAGTCTGTGCGCCTTGCTTTTAAATGTCTCATTAAAGCCACACAAACGTGATCCTGAAGTCATGTGCAGAACAGCTATCAGAAAGCCAGTGAATCAAATAACCCAATGATCCACCTAGGGTTTCAGTAAGGAAACACACTAAAATCACAGATAGATTGAAGACAGGAACTTCTGAAATTGCATATCAGGAGGCGGACTGCAAGAGGGCAGAACATAATTTGTCAATCATCATTTCACCTTATATCAGGGGTGTCCAAACTACTTGCTCCAAACAATTGAATGAATAAAGACAAGTGGATTACAGGTAGAAGTAGCTGTCATCACACTCCTTCTACACAACTTGCTCCATCTAAAGGTCGAATTTATAAAGCATATTGCACTAGTCATCTTAAAGCACCATCAGCACAATAATGTTTGGTACTATCTTGTAGTTACCTCCAGTTTTGTGTCTGACTGGTGACTGGTAGTTAAGTTCTTTCTTCTAGGCTGCACATAGCATCGCTCCTATCCTGACCAAAGGTGAATCTCGCGGTAGCAAGGATTAACCAGAGCCACTTGAATGTTGACCGGCCACTCCTAAATCCTGAAACTTTGGATTTACCAACAGTGGGGTGAAGCATAATTGTCCAGTATTCAGGTATGGATGTAAAAAGCTTGGACACCCCTGCCTTAACTGTCAAACTCCAGAGAGAAGGTCTAAAGGTCTATTGTCTTCCTTCCTACTGCTTAATATTTTACTCAGGTGAATTAATAATTCCTATGCAGCTTTTTAGCTCTAAAAATATGTCTTTCTTTACCAGGTGCAGTCTGCACTCTTGACTGCCACTTGGATGAAGTCAAGCATTACTTTTTAAACCCACTGGCTGCATGTCTCCAGTTCATGATGCCGGAGTTAAAATACCCGTCATGTGCGTGCTGTGTTGGCTGTCACATCCCGTCTTATCCTACTGAAGCTCTTTCATTTCATGGTATCGGATCGGCTCTATTTTACCTGGTTACTTTGGTGATCCATTGAGGATTCTCTGGATACCTTGCACAACTTTTTATATGACCTCTTATGACGTTCTAGGTGAGCTTAGCCATTGCTTAAATCTAAAGTGGGGACCCTGCTGACCTCTAAATGGTCAAAGTATCTCCACAATGTGATGGGGATATCCAACATAGACATTAGATGTCCTCCTTCATCATCTCCTTTATCCTGTAAGACTTCCCAAATTCACCTCTGCTCTTTAAAGTATTTTGTTTTGTTGATTACAGTGGTCTCGGTCACAAAGCTAGTCTCTTAATGTGAAAGAAAAGTAGGATAAAAACAGAAATTAGGAGCATGCTACACTGTCGTCTCTACAGCCACCTTTGCTGTTGTGAGGATGTTAAAGTAGATTCGCACAGCCATGTTTTGACAAACCAATCTACTGTATGTTCAACAGGTACTTATTTAAGTAAAGACAAACTGTGAACAGTTTCTTAATAACAATCTTTCATGATTAAATTCAGTTTTTCCAACTAATTATTCTTGAAAATTAAAAACTGCATACTTCTTAAGACAAACTGAATCAAATAGGTCATATCTGACAAGCCGGCCTCCACATATGTCAAAGGAAGTCAGCTATCTATTATTACTATAAAACTTATTTAATTCCTGTTGCGCTATCCTTACAAATATGAATAATGCTAGAAAGTGACAAAAGATCCCTTTTAAAATACACTCTAATATAGTGATTCAAAACATATTCAACTTTTGCAAGGCACAACACCAGCCCTATCCTAGTTTGACATAAGACAGAGCAGTTTTTGATGAACTTACTTACAGAAAATGCAGAGACACTGTTTCATTACATACATGCAGACTGCGTGATGATGGCAACCTTCTTAAATGTTTATCACTCATTTTAGGTAGTGCAAATGTCTCACAGCAAGAGGGATGCTGGTTTAAACCCTGTGTGGGTTCTCTTTGTGCACTCTGCTTTCCTCCACCTGAGCACAAACATGCTCGTTAGATGAACTGGCGACTCCAAATTGCTTTTGGGTGTGGGTGTGAGTAGTTGTCCGCCCATATGCAGCCCTGCAATCAGTTAGGTACTGGTTCAGGGTGTGCCCAGCCTCTTGCCCTATGTTAGCTGGGATAGGATCCAGCCCCCCGTGACCCCAAAAGAGATAAGCTGTATAGATAATGGATGGATGGATTTCCCACAAATCTGATATCAGCTCACTTATTATCACGAAAAAAATTTGCTTGACTCCCTGAAAAACTTGTTTGGAATATCATCACAGTCAAAGTGTGAAAAGATTGCCTTTAAAATGAAATCAAAGCCTACTCATGGTTTGATATCTATTTTTGCAGAGATAAAGAAAGGGGGAAATGGTTGTTGACATTCATACATGTCTCAACACACATATTTAAGCTGTTTTTGTAATGCTTCATAAGCCTTCATAAATGTTATTGCACATCTAACATCATCAAACTTTCTTTTAAGCACAACAGCTTATTAGCTACAATACATGTAGAGCACATGGTGCACTTTTGACACTTGTTTTATCATCTAAAGGTTAGCCGTGCTCTTTTTACTGGTGCGACCAACATAGCAAATAAAATCACAGCTCAGTCATTATCACACATTCAGCTGCCACATGCGCCCACCAATTGGGACCGGATGCTACTGAAAACTTCCTCTCATTCACAGCCCACTGCTCAGCTGTGTTAGCAGGCACCATTTCTATCATCTTATCTACTTCATTAGTTAAAACCAATGGTAGCTAAGGACTGTCTAAAGTTGGATACATATATTTGACCTGCAACGTGAGTGATACCAAATCAGCTGACAGAGCAACAGTTTTACAATAGAAAGAACATTTCATTCACTTTCCATCTTGTGGGAAGCAGTATTTGTAATTGCTCTTAAAACCCCATTCATTACCCAGCTCTACTCTCAAGCACATTTTCACAGTGGCAGAGCACAGACAGAGCACACAGCTCATTCTGCACAGGTGTCAGGTTCTTATTTGCAGTAGAAATAATGTACACGCACAGCCACATCTCCTCCCTGAGTGTTTCTAACAGCACCTCAAGAGCCAACACTGATGGACCATAAAATCCGATCTGTAAGCCGTGACCACTTCAAGGCTCCTATAGTTAATAGTAAACTCCTTGTTAATGAAACAGAGAGCGCTAACTTTAACAAGACTGTTGTAAGAGCCTGATCTGTTGTTAAGGCTGCTTTTATATTTGAACTGTTAACGAGCTGAGAGAAGTTTCCACAGTGGAAACTTGATGTTGAAGTTAATTTGTCAAAGGTAATATTCTGTTTATGTGCTTTAATATACTGACGGCAAACTCTTTACTAGAGGTTCTCTCAGCAGACACAGAGGAAAAATACTGCTAGGATTACAGATTAGGGCTGGGGGATACATCAGATTTTTAGCTGTACTGTTACATTTTCCAATTAGATATCTGGCGAGACAACATTGTTTATAAAGGGTCACAGAAATGCTCAAAAAATTTAAACAGAAATACGCTTTTTACACACATTAGGGGGACCCTAGTGCAATCATTACTGATATTTTTTTAATAAACAATAATGCATACGATAATGCATACCAACTTGATCAGGCCATAAGATTATATGGCAATTATTAGAAGTGTAGTAGTTGTATCTAGAGCTGCAACTATCGAGTATTTTTGGAATCGAGTACTCTGTCGATTATTTCTTCGAGTACTCGAGTACTCTAACAAATTTTTTTTTTTTTTTTAAACAAATAAATCAATTATATACAATGCAACATGTTAGGGCTTTCAAAATGAGCAACCAAATGCCGTTTATTCCTCAGAAAAGGGTTTTTATTTTAACAACTTTCAAAGTTTAAACCAGTACTGGCTTAAAACAAAGCCAATACAATACTGATTTACAAAGCAGTCATATAATTCTGCAATTATATTTGTGAAGTGTGTTCTGGAGGGCATTGTGAAGTTTGGATTAAAATCCTTGATCATGTTCTTAAATCCTGTGTCCTTCACCATGGAAAGAGGACGCATGTCTGTGATGAGCATATTTAAAATGCTGTAATAGTAATAGTTGCAGCCCTAACAACGTGCTATCATGCTAAGCTACGTGCTAAGCTCCCTCAGTTTGACATCAGACACACTGCACTGTGATTCTTTTCGTCCCTTCTTGTAGTTACCTCACACTTGGGACACTCTCTGCCGTTTCTTCTGCGGACTCTCTCCTTTCTGTCCCTCTCTTTTCTCTTCCTTCATGATTTTACAAGCCGCACAGCAGCGGAGGTAGCAGGCGCGTTGTGCCACAGAAATGACCGTCCGTGTCAAACACCGTGCACTGTATAGTAGTCCAGATATATATTTATATGTATAATTATATATTAAACGAGGCTTCGAGGCACAAAATTTAATTCGAGGATATTTTGTAATCGAGTACTCGCGAATATTCGAGGAATCGTTTCAGCTCTAGTTGTATCGTTCCAAACTAGCTTTACTTTCACATACATTTAAGCCTAAAAAGTCATGAACGTTAGGTTTGATTATAATGGTGGAAAATGAGTGTAAGTGTCTGGATTTTTTTGTGCACCACAGACATTATTGTTAGAGATGAGTGGAGAACATATTGAAATTCCAATATGGTTTTAATTAAAGGAACCAGCACAATGCTAACTTCTATATTGGCATGCAAAGATTAGTCCTCACTGCATTGCAATTTTTGTTTTCAAAATTGTGATACATTCCCTTATTATAGCATTGGGATATATCATGACATTGCCACTCTGTGTTGTGGTACAGATTGTATATCATGTAGCTCGATTGTTGTCAATACACACGTAAACTGGAGATTATTAAGTTTCTGTATCTTTAGATATCACCTATTTTTATTTTGGAATATGTAGAAGTGCAATACAATAGAAAATCTGGAATGTTTCTGTAAAATTACAACAAGAAGACAACGAGAAGTGCTTCAACAGCCCAAACCTCTGTCAGGGTATCTCTAATATTGTTAGGGGAGTTATTATCAAAAATGTGGAAACTCCTCTATCTTGTACGATTAAGAAATTCTTTAAAAATAACTTGGATTTCAATCTGTGTCCAGATCAACTTCTTATCCCTTTCTTTCATCCCATAACCAACAGTTCCTGAAATATCCCTCAAATCTGTAAAGAACGTATTGAGTCATCCTGTTCATAAAAAAATAAATAATGGCGAAAACAAAGTTAAACTCTTTGGCAGACATAAAACTTGCAGATCTGTGGTATTTTTTAAACCATAACACAGAGACCACTGTCAATACTGAAAATATGGGTTGGCAGTGTTTAGATAAAGAACAAAGAGAGCTTCTCCACCACTGCCACTCACTTTTGCCAACAAATTAGTCGAGTTCAGACAGTGTACAGAGGTTTGTCCAAAATATCATAAAATATGAAAATGATTACTGTTGGATAAGACTAAAACTTCTAATGTTGCTGTGGTATAAAACTAAGATCTTCATTGTTTGAATTTTTTTCTAGAATCATATCAGAGTATTAATTTTAGTACTGCTATTATTTTTTAGTACTTCAATACTGATCAGAAACAACTGCCTCATAATTTGACTTAAAACCAAACAGATAAGATTTTGGTGAACTGCCCAGACCCGTGATAGATTTTATGACTGCACTACAAATACTTCTATTTATTAGTTCTGCAGAATAACAATGATCAACCCTGATATACAGCTAATGAGAGGTTTAAAAATGTGAATCTGAATCATCTTCTGAAAGCTCCTTGAATGCACACAGATGGCATTATGCTGCTCTTTGTCCTTGAGAGCGCACGCAGATGCAGGAAATGTTTCTGTTTCAGTCGAGTGGATTCAACTCAAGAGTTCAACCAAAAATCAACACAGCTGCAGAAAGGGAAATTTTAACAAAGCTCTGGGCAGTAATATTCAAAGAAGAATCCAGACAAAAATTAGGCCACTCCGCTGCAGGGATTTGACCGTTGGAGATGGCATGAATGGGGGAGGTTCGGGGGCATATCCCTTTCAGTCCCCCCAAACACAAAAAGCAGAAGGAAGCCGAAGGGGGGTCGGGGGATAATAAATCTCCCTAATACTGATGTGGGCCCAAAAAGGGGGACAGGTTCAGACTTGTTCCTGCTCATATTTGAAAGTGCAAAGCACCAAAAACTCTACTTATTATGAGATTCCTGTTCCTGCACTCTGAAGGTTTTGCCCCTGACACATTTAGATATAACCCCCTCATCACACGCAAACTTCACAAACAAACGTGAGGAATCAAGGTCAGAAAGCCTCCTCGTTTGTGGCCAGCGAACAAACAGCGTGTCATGGGGCAAACACAAGGAGTGTTGACTCACTATGTGATCATTTAGTTCTGCTGGTAAAAACCCTGGGTCAATACCACCAACGTTACTACAGCTAATGGAGTCTTTTTGTACAAGAAGTTATGAATGGAACACCATGTACTGCAGCAGCTCAGGCTGAGGCAGCAGACCAGCCCTCCTGCACATGAATCTTTATCACTGCACCAGGCAGACTGTCTTTCAGTTTAATGATGGATAATTTACTGCTAATGGTGATAACATGGTTATCATTAGGTGTGAAAATACCAGAGACTACATAGAAAAAAATCTTTTTAGCACTTCAGGTGAATCTTGAAGAATTAAAAGATGAATATCTAGTGACTGTTTTGACATTTTAAAGTTGAAGCCCTCAGACGGATTAGGTTTAGTGACGGTATATTGATCAGAGGTGAAAAGTATCAAGGGGTTGACTGATACTGATATTCATTCACAATAATAGAAATCTTTCTGTCAAAACTTTTAACTGACATATTTTAAGTAGAGATGCATGATGTTATTGGTGTGGTTTTGGACAACATCTTTCCAAATATCAGTATTGGCTGACATTTACACTTCTGCCAATATTCTTAGTCGATGTTTGAGCCATATACATCTCATGTAGCTATATTTTTGTCAAAATACACAAAGGTACCATAATGCTTCCCCTTCTCAATAATGCATGGGTACACTTAAAAATCAAGAATTAAATGTTCTTGTTTTACCTCTGTTCACAAACAGACTGTCACATTGAAGGCAACAAACCCTTTTTTGGGAAGACTTTGTGCTCTTGGCAAACATAATTTACGTGAAAAAATAGGCTGCTTCATTTCCCAAGACTAAATGTGAACAAACACAACATTAATAAAGGTTAAACTGTTCACCCTTATCAGTTCAAGCAGAGAACAATTCCGATTTATCAACTATAAAAAAGTTGCAAAAGGGTATCTGATACCATTATGATTTACAATTCTACTAATAAATGTCTTTATGACAATTTGTACTGACAAGTAAGGGCACTTTCACATTAGGCCCACTTGTGTATTTACTCAGTTTGAAACAGCAGGGGGCGATATGCACGTAACTGGTCGCCAAACCTGCTACAGACGAGAATGAAGAAGAGGCTGCCATGGTAACCATTTCCTACACCAAACAACCAATGTTTATGTTTCGCTCTCTTCCACATTCTCCTTCAAATGTGTTTTATTTTATCATGTTTGAGACGGCATCAGCGACCTTCTGGACCCTCATAAATCATCGTAATCCTCAACCAGAATAAACAAATTGACAAATTGAGTAAGCAAAAGATTCAACCGTGGGATTGACAGGAAGTAATGCAGCAAAAGTAGATCAGTTCGGACCACTTTGTTTCACACCAGTGAATCCGCACCAAATGTCAGGAGATGGAGCGGATCGAGACCACCCCTTCATGGAGGTCTCGGACCGGCTGATTTGGTGTGCACCAAAGTGCGGTGGTTGAATTCACATTGACACTAACGTACCAAAACCTGGGCCAAAACTTCTTCAGTGCGCACTAAATATGGTTGGTGTGAAAACACCCTAAGATTTCAGAATAAAATGTAACTGAACTATAACCACGAATGCAAGTGTGTCCTATCTGTGTTGATGAGGCTTTTATAGATTTGATACTTCAGAAAGACTTAGTCTGAGTACATAATTGCATCAGTGGATTACTCCCTTAGCCTATTTCATCTCAATTAGCATCATCACTCTCCTTGCTAGTATGACTCAGCTGTATAATGGTGTACGTTCACGTGGATCCGCCAGGCTAGTAATCGGCGATGTCAGTTTGTAGTGTGCGTGGCGAGTATAACAAATGCATCTCCGCTGGTCAAAGCATTGATCAAGCAAATCCGCACTTTGTTGGAGAAGCGATAACAATAAAGGTGCATGCAACCTTTATCTGAAAGAGTATTGTGCATGTGCAGTCACATGGCAATGGGGATACCTGTTTACATGGAGACAAACACAAACTTTTCTGGACCCAGGTTTCAAAAGTTTTCGGATTCAGGCAGTCTGGGCAGCGTTATCGTGAAAAGGGAAAGTGCGAACTAAAGAAAAACTCTGTTTCAGCTGTTTTTATTCTCTTGTAAACAAGCCCTAAGTGTGAGAAAGCATGGCACTGTAGGAGCCCCACACACACAAACAGCTGCTGCAGTTGTCACCCAAACACACAACATGTCAAGACATGTCAAAGCTGGCACAGAGAGGGGTCACTTAGTCCCCCTTTACACCTTTGTGATATTTAAATTAAAGATGGAACATTCAGGGTAATACATATCACACCTTAAACAATAGTGTGAACAGCTAACGGGGTAAAGGTGACCTAATGATGCAACGGTAAGAGACCACAATGTGCTGGATTTGTCCTTGTAACCAAAAGTGTGTACAAAGATTCCTTTTAGTGTGTTCAGCAAACCAGATTCTGTAACTTCTTGACTGAGCTTCAGCGATCTGAAATCACTGATATTAATCAAGTGATGTGATGAATTCCAAACTCTGACATATTCACTTTTACAGATTACTAACATGAGAGCAATCAAAGTCAAAAAGTGACTCATGCTGTTAGCAGCTATGTTAGCATCCTCTCAGCCAGCATTGAACAAGTACTCTGTTATTTACTACTAAACAGAATGTCAGCCTGCAGGTCTTATTTGTTTTTCTTCGGGTGTCATGTTTGATCAGGTGTGTTATTTTACAAGATGTTGTGTCAAATCTCCACTGATCTATCATTATTACAAACAGCAGCTGTTTAATCGGACTCGAGTGATTGTTGACCTCTCTCCTGTGCAGCCTGCCCAAAATGGGAAAAAACTGAAGTGAAAGCTTTCAATTAGTAGACTAGCCTCTCTCTTGGCTTGTTCTTAGTCACAGGTCAGTAGCACC
This sequence comes from Scarus forsteni, assembly GCA_036419115.1. NCBI lineage: Eukaryota > Metazoa > Chordata > Actinopteri > Labriformes > Labridae > Scarus > Scarus forsteni. The sequence continues at coordinate 41,519,689 of JAZDUH010000451.1, forward strand.
GAGACAGTATGATTTCACTTTTCAAACAGAAGTCACTATTGCATTACAAGATCTTATAAAGGCACTGCTTTGGTTAAACAACCTGGTAATGAGGTCATATTCTTTTTGTCCTCAGGTAGCAAATCACTGCACAGCATTTGGATGCAGAAGTGAATCTTCACTGAATTATTTGTGGTCATTGTTAGATTGAAAGAAACTTGATTCTCAGAGTAGAAATCAAAACAACTCTATTCTCAATTTATCATTCTCATAAACTTTCCACCCCTGGCATTGACTCACTAAGTTGAACCCTGGATGGCCAACTTTCATTCTGCAGATGATTTGTTAGAGTTTGGTAAAAGTTTCCAAACCAGCTGAGGCTCATTAAGCCTTTATGTGTCACAACCTCTTCTGAATAAGTGTGAGGAGAGCGGCAGTAGGGCTGGGACAGAGATCATATATCTGCTGCATACATAGATTTAAGTTAAGCTGATGCACTTTCAAAGGAGATATAAGCAAAAAACGGACCTGTATATCAGTAAAAATAATTACAAAAGGAGCCACTAATAAAAATATTTTTACCACCACAATGTTAAAAGTAGTAGTCACCCAATATAAGGCTATCTAATAATTTTAAAAAATATTACATAATTAAAAAAAATACAGTAAAGCTTAAGTGCCATGTTTTTTGTTTTTTTTTAGATCTTAATGACTGACCCACTTTTGCATAAGCTGCAACCACTCCATACTATTAAACAGTTTGCAGGTTTACTTACATCGTTCAATAATTTGATCATTCCAGTTTCCAATATTGATTTTTTTGGGCAATTTTACTCAGTATAATAAATCAACAATTTGACTTTAACCATATAACCCCAACGTGTTTGTAGGCTTTTGACAGTGCTTTCTCATGTATTAAAATGTGACTCATGGTTGTGCATTTTTTGATGCAACTAGTCATTCTGATACCACAAATCTAGTCATTTTGATACTTGCACTATGCAAGAGAAATTTGGAACCTCATACAAGTTCAGTGTTAGAAAGTGATTCATGTTTTAGAAGAATTAATCCACCAAGTTAGTTCATCTGAAATATTTCTGAATATTTAAAGCAATAAATTACCCTGTTCTTGAGGATTCATACTTACCGTAATTTGAATCTTAAAAATGTGAAAAATGATTTTGAGCCAAATTGACAATGCTTCTGTGTTTTTAAGAATATGACCCATGATTATGAAGGGTCTGTACTTTCTTATTGCAATGAAACTCATTTAATGAAGATGATATCAGTTCCACCATTTTGACAAACTTGAAATGTAACAATTTTGCCAAAGCTTTGTACAATTTTACAGTGTTTTGAAGGAAGATGGCATTTTAAATAACTAAAAACAATTGAACAACCAATACTTGAAAAAAGAAGCTTTTAAACAGCATCTTCAATGATACCTAGGGCTGACTTCTATCCTTGCATTTACAACCACTTTTCCAAATGTTGTCAATAAATTTGTGCAATATTAACAGAAATAAATAATAAATTAACCAATATGAGGGTCTGATATCAAACACGAACCATCAGACATGCGTCAGAACAAAGGTTTCCCTAAACTCTTATCCACTTTCTGAAATTCTGTCAATATTTGGTTAAAATGTGACTTGAGGTCAAAGTGTTTATTTTCATTTTGATACCACTGCTAAAAAAATTATGGTGATTTTAGTCATTTGAATCACATATTATTTAGGGGTGTAGAAAACTTCAGTTTACCCAATGATGTCATGAACAGTTTTGTTCAATTCTGACTGTGTGTAGTTGGAGTATGTCCAAAATTTCAGGATTACTTCATACATTTTAGTGTACAGTTATTTTATTATGATGAAGTGGTTTCAAACAGATATCAGTATCATTTGACTTTCATATCTGAGTTTAAGATTTTGTGACAGCCATATGTTAATTTATTGATGCACTTTATATCATAATTCTGACAAACAAAATAAACCAATTCTGCTTAAAAATAGAAACATATTGCGTTTCAGCTTTCAGTTAAGAGCTATTTCATTTCTCAAATCAGTATCAGAATTATTGATCCATATTGCCCTGCCTTAATATGCAGCAGTGTAATGTTTGAACGCTGATTCACCTCCCAATCATCTCCCTGTGCACTGAGATAAAGTCTGCAGGAGTTCAGAGGAGGTTAATAAGTTAATCAGTTTGAAAACGTGTCCATACCTCTAATATTCTGTCCAAATCATCTTTCGTCAGACACGGATAGTCCTCAAGAATTTTATCCTTCTGCTCACTGTACTGCTTGGCTGCCAATTTCCAATTGGGCTCCTCCAGGACTTGAAAAATTGCTGCCCCAATGGACAGGTAAAAAATGATGGCAGAAGTCAACAAGGGGCCTTTATCGACCATACTTAAGTGCAGAGACGGGACTTGGAGAGCGCGGGTGAGGGGGAAAAAGAGAGGAAGGAGGGGGGCAGACAACAACAATACCGAAGTTATGCGGGACTCATTCTCAGCAGATCTGATGGTCTACAAAATGCGCTTTCTTCTTCCAGGACTCTGAAAAGCATGAGTGAGAAGCTGACAGCATTGGGCGCTCGACATCACCGGGTAAAGCATTAATGTAGAAGTTTCAGACGGGACAGAGCGCGCGTGGAGCACGGCGGCCGCAATAGTAACACTTCCACGTGCGCAGACGGAGCAGTTGTGTCTGATAAAGGAGTGAACAGGGGAAAGGGGTGAAGAAGATCCGCCCAGAAACATCGACTCAAGGAGGGCGACACCGCCTCTGTCTGCACTCTGATCGGTTTATTTGACTTATCTACAGGTGTACACAAAGAACACACTCACTGAAAGTTCAATACAAGATTTAAAGTATTTACAGAGACAGCTCTGTTCAAAACTTCTGTCAATATGGAGCTGACAGATCTAAGTATTTAAAGTAAATCTTACTCGGACTGTAAAACTGATTAAATGATTTAAAGTTGTTTCTGAGTTAGTCCTTAATCTTACAGCAAAATCTAGAGACGCCTGCAAGAAATGAGCTCATTCAAAATAATCTTAAAATTATTTCTTTACTTGAGGGGTATACAGACCACAAATCCAATGACGTGGGACAGTGTGAACAATGTAAATAAAATCAGAAGCAAGCACAATCCTCCACTAAGGCCCTTCCAGCGTTGTCAAGCACATTCATTTGAAAGATGTGGAAAACTTTGCAAACCACGCACTGTTTATAAATCCTTTAAAATATCATGGATCCATATCTGAGTCACCTTTTTCTCAGTGTCACTACACGCTGAAGATGGCACAAGATGATACACAATAGTGTGATTTCTAACGTTTCTAGCCTTATGAATAACTGGCCTTTTACATTTTCAAAACACTTGAAGTGCTTGGACCTGAATTATTGGCACCGTTTGGGGGGTTTCAAGTTTTCCTCATTTTCCTTGAAATTTCTCCCTTCCATGAGCCATGATGATTTAAGGAATGTCAGAGGCACTTCTGCTCTCCTATTCCCGAATCCAATAACATTATGAACAACATAAATAAAAACAGAATATAAACAGTCGTGCTCAAAGAGCAAACCTCCAGCAAGGCACTTCTGACATTGTGAAAATTGTTATTGTCATCAAAACAATGTGGGAAAACTGCAAATCCCTTAAACTGTTAATAAACCCTGAAAGTAATCCTGGATCCACATCCATATCACCACCAAAATCAAATCACTTATCTCAAGTGCCAAAACTGTGGAAAACAGTCCTATCTTAAACGTCAACTAAAGATCTGCATCCTGATTCAGTTCATCACCAAACTGTGATCCCTTCTTTCTTGAGACATGACCAACATTCACTAAATCAGGCTTCCTGTTACAGCAATGAAGTTAACAGTTTGAACACTCAATAGCTTTTCTTTTGAATGTATGCAATTTAATATAGGTGAAAAGTCTGGACTTAGATCAGCACAACACTTGGACTACTATCTTAAACTAACTACAATACCTGTTTGTCCTTCTCCCAGTTGTCTTGTCTTGTCCTGTCTGTCACTGTTTCCCCTTCTTTCACACTGTGGTGTGGCACGGCCCTCCCCTTCAGCTCTCATCAGGGGTTAATTAAAGTTTGATTTGATGGAGTAGCCCACAGGGAGGGCTGGTGATGGTCACTATAGCAGTGAATCATATCCACATATCTCTCACTGCTAGAAAAAAATGCATTGGTCTTTCCGACGCTGCCACCAGACACAGTGCTCAGCTGTAAAGATAATGCAGACAAGGGGAAAAAAAGGAAGAAAAAAAATATATATATATATAGGTGAAAAGATGATTGTATTCTGTTTTTATTGTTTTTCACAGTATCTCAACTTCATTGGAATTGGGTTTTATAAATACAATACAGTAATGAATCCTAAAGCCAGTGATATATTTGCTTTAAACTGCTGGATCCAAACACGTGATGACTGTCCCTGCATCACATTAGTATGTTGTTTCTGTACGTTGAATTAACATAACACAAACTCGAGCTGTAGTCTACACGACTAGTCAGACCATTGTAGAGGCCGAGGAGAGATGACATTGATTACAGCAGCAGAAACATCACAAAGCTGTGTTCACACCAAACATGAATTCCTGTTTGTCACATGATGGAAATCCATTGAAAGCAAATTGAATGAGGTGAAATTTGCAGCAAAATAGTCACAGTCACGTAGTCATGCAAGCAGTGTGCAACCAATTCAATTAGCAACAAATGCTAACTAGTTACTGGTGTGTTTTTCTGGCCTACTAACTGTGGCTACGTTTACACGGACACTCTCTGACTTAAAACGCTAAGATTTTTCCTTTGCGTCTTCAAACCCGCGTTCAGATGGAGATGCTAGACACAATGCACCCGCTGTATTGTGCATTCACTAGGGGCGCTGAGTGTAGACGAAGAAGAAGGCCATACAACACACAAACAACAAGAGAAAGATTTTCACAAACAACAAGAATTAGTGGATTAAGACAAATTTCTGGACAACAAATCAGTTCGGACAACAAAGAGTGTATGAATAAATCTCCACTCTGGAGCCTGGTTTCAAAACTTTACAGATTTGGGCAATCCACAAAGAGTTTCCATGTAAACGGAAGGCCAAAATGAAATGAAAACTTATCGACTGTTTTAGGTGTGTGTGTAAACGGCCCCTGTGATTTTATGTTTGTCATCAGAGAAAGCTGAGCCCCACAGATGAACTACTGAAGCACCCAACCAGTTGAACACGCAAATACATGCATGAAATTTAGTCGCACAGAGATGCAACAGTTATACTTTTCATGTTTCATGTGAAAAGAATTGACAGAAAGTTTGAAAGACAAACAAATCAAGACCACAATCATCATCTATATATGTGTGTGATACTACCCAAACACAAACATGACTGATAAATTCTCCTTTAAAAGTTGGGTACAAGGCCATAAGTTTGGTTCATTTAGTCAACTGCTTTCTGTGTAAATTTGTGACTTTGAGTTGATATAATGGTAGACTGTCTCTGCATGTGTTTGTGTCAGCTGTGTTTTCTGAGGTATAAAGTACTGTCACTTAACAATGATGATTAACAAAAAACTTAACAATGAGGTAGTGGGAGTATATGGCGGAAAGTCATCAGTTCACACAATCCCTCATTACATCCTGGCCCTGAGACAGTTTTGGCAGTTCACCGAGGAAGATAGTGAAGACTTAAGAGCAGAGAAGCTGATTGTGAGTTCTGACCACCGGTCATCAGTGGCTGAAGAATATTTGATGATCAGTTTGATTATTAGATTATTACCATCATGTTTGTTGTTTATCTGTATCACGACAGGCAGTTACAAACAGCCTGAGGCCTTTCTGCACACTGTAGTGGTGTTTTCCAGTAACACGTATCGCATACCGGTGGTTATACAGTATTTCAAAACCCTTATTACATCAACAAACAGATGGGATGGACTGCAAGTATATCTCTGACCATTCACACAAGTATAGGTGTTGACACCGACCAATGTTGATCATCATCCAAATCATCTAAATTTCAACAGTTATGATCTTGGGTCATTTTTGGTGTGGTCAACAGAGGTTGACAAATCCAAAGCAGAAAGAAATGTGCAGGTAGAGTTTAACATTTCCCAGAAATGTTCTGACTAACTGTTGTTGGATTTCAAATGTTTTCCAACATAAATGTGATGTATGGGTAGCGTGCTAGTCTTAGGGGATCTTTGGCCTAGAATAGCTTGGTGCGACTGAACACTGTATAGCATTCATAGATGTTACTCTACAAATGCCATAGGAAGTGAATGTCCATGCAACCTTAACGCTGCTGCAGCTGACCTCAGTATTCCGCAGCATTTCTGGAACATGAAAGGTCAATTTGATGTTGATGATCCCAAGGCTTGCTAGCAGAGACAAATGCAGCTTTAAAGTGAGGTTAGAGAAGGTAAGCGGAGGTCAATCGTTGCTGGTGTTTACGTGATGGATTAAACTTTGGAAATTTTTAATGATGTGTAAATTTGGTTGAAGTACTCGTCATATATTAGCTTATTTGCCCAAAGACATTAACTTAGTTCAGCATGGGCCTGACTTAGCTCTACTCAGAAGTAAATAAGCATTTAGGTAATAACCTCAAACTGCAAATACTCAAATTATTTTTTTATGTATTTTTTGGGCATTTTGTGCCTTTATTGATAGGAGAGAGACAGTGGATAGGCTTGTGAAAGGGGGTGAGAGAATAGGGGAAGACACTCTGCAAACTGGTCACAAGCTGGATTCAAACCTGGACCGGCAGAGGCAAGTACATGGGGTGCCTGGTTGCTAACCTCTCCGCCAAACCTGTACCCCAGATACGCAAATTCTTAATGTGCCTTTCTATTTACATTAAAAAATATCCATATTTGAGATAAATGCGTCTGCTAATTACCATCCTCTACAACATCCATTGTCTGTAAATTAATTATCCTTGTCATTTTGATGGCTTTGGTCACAAACACACCTTCAAATAGGCACGCCTCAACTTGCTTCAGAGAACACCAGTGTGTCCTGCCACACTATATGAGAATCATTAGTATAATGGATTAATATTTCTAGGCCAAGTAAATAAATAATGTTACCACAGACTTCTTGTTTTGGAAATAGACATGTACATTTGCTGGGGTCCACAATTAAGTTTGGCCTCAGACCAAATTTTGCAAAGCCAGTTGGGTCAGAACATAATCAAAGGTTAATATGTAGAGATGATTATTTTAAAAATGCTACCCTTGTTACCCCTGTAATAAAAAGTTTTAGTTGATTTAGCCTCTCCACGCATTTAAAAATGTTTAAAGGAGAGAGTGTTAGGGTGATTAACACTTGGTGTCTCTATTATGCACAGAATACTAGACAAAAAAAAACATTCATAAGTATTTACTCTGTTTGTATTGTGGTACCTGATGAAATTAGATTAACACTGCACTGACATCTTAAATTGTTTTTAGATGGAAATTACACTTTTCAGAAAGTGGAAAGTCATGTGTTTACATGAATTTATTGAGGAAAATAAAAAACAGACAGACACTTCACAGCACATAGTCATATAGAAGTGTTCCTCAGCTTTAATAATTAACAGATGATCCACTGATGTTCATTTCACACTCATTTGTTTCTGTGAGACAGTGTCAGTCAGAGAACAGTCTGCACCCGTCTAATCTGCTCTCATAAACTAAGAAACATCAGAGCAGATAACATGTTTCTTCAGTTTTTTTCACCTGTTCCATGCTATAGTGTTATGGTCCTGCTGATTTATTTATCCTCTGCAAATTCTGTCATTGGGAACAGCCGCTGCCTTTAGGTTCATTAGAAATAAAAACTTCATAATTACTTTAATGAGGTCTCACTCAAGGTGAACGGCTGTAACAAGTTCTGTTTTATGGGAACAAACTTCTCCAGCATTATGCAGCACATTTTGGTTTCTTCATGTTTGTGGCTCTGCCTCTCATCATGTCTGCTTTGAAACTCTCTCACCATAAAAGCACTTTGGTTATCAGGTGTGCGCTGATTGGACAGGTAACTAAGGCCTCATTCACACAAAGACAAAACGCTGAACAGTTTCCAAAACGATCGTCATAAAGACGAAGGCGTCTCAGAAAATGTGTGCGTCTACATGAATGCACTCGATACGCATCAAAGCGCTGTTAAACACATGCCAGCACTCTTGGGGCGCTGTAACGAAATGACAGAAACAAGCAGAAAAACAGTGGGCATGCGCACTTGCAGCAAAAGTTGTAAACAGAGATTGTGATAAAGTGGTCATAAAGTGGCGTAATGTGCCCTCGATAATTGTTTGTTTAACTCAGTGGTGATTGAAAAGAAGATTTTGCTGGAACAGGGATAGTAGGGTCACTAGCTTCATCAGCACATATGCTACACAGTACACCACCATTGTTGTTGTCGTTGCTGCGTGTGGCGCATGCGTGTCAATGAAGATATGAAACTATAACGTAAGCGTATCTGAAAACTTGCAGAGTTTTCAGATACGGCATTTCAAAATCTTTCCACTCTGGAACCTGGTTTCAAAAATGGTTGTTTAAAGACCCACAAAACGCCATCTTCGCATGGATGGTACGCAGATTAGGTAAAAAACGTATGCGTTTAGACCTCGGTTTGTCTTCGCAACCAACTACATCCAATATACAGGTATATGCTTCTGCTGACCCAGGTTTCAGTTCCCACCTGAAGCCAGGTTGCCAGGTGTCCTTTCCCACTCACTCTCTCCCCTTTTACAAACATATACAGCAGGTTATCTTTCTCCCTCCACAGTCCAATACAGGCAGCAAATATAGAAAATGTAGAAAGGTGTTAAACAATGATAAAACAAAATGATAAAAATAAGATTGTAAGTCATTGTTGAGAATGTTGACATGGAATCTTAAGAGTAAGAATGGCTTTTATCTCAACTTTATTCTCAATATTTCTTTATTTTACTTTCACCCCCAGAAATCTTGACCTGGTGGTGCATAATATGGAAAAGAGGAGGAACTCCAACATCACCTGAGTCAAAAGGCCCATGTCTAAAGGGAGAACACACCTTTGGTAAATGGTGAAGAGAACTGGCCTGCTAAGGTTTGAATATGTCAATTTTTATTCTGCAGTCCACTTGTAAAGGATTTTATTTGATCACTTTTATTTGCCAGGTAGAAAGAAATGGTCTGATCTAAAATTAGTGACCAAAAAGAAACAGCAAGATACAGAGAAGGTCAGCCAATACACAGCCTGAAACTGCCTCAGACTGAGGAGTGAATTGCAGTGCTTTTGGATCTGCATCAATTTCAGACTTAGGTTGCGTTTACACGCCACTGAAAACGGTCAAATCCGATAAGTTTTTGTTGCGGTTTGGCCTTGGGTTTAGATGAAAACACGTTGTGTTTCGTGCAAAAACAGAAACTTTTGACAATGGACTCCAGAGTGGAAAGGTCTGAATTCGCTCTCCATGCAGTTCCGTGTAAACCCGTATCAGAGCGTTTCAGGGTGAAACGCTGACGTCACCGCATGCGCGATTCGCTTTTACATGAAGGCTGCGCGCACATACCAGGAACAACAATAGCTTTGGCTGTAACGTGTGAGCCTCTTACTGTGCTCGGTTTGTTATCCAGACAAAACTATCCAGACAGATTTGTTGTCCGAACTGATTTGTTGTCCAGAAGAAACTCCTGCATCTCTGTGCGCCTATTCGCCACTGTTGTTTTTCTTCTTCGTTCGTGTGTTGTAGCAGCGCTGCCTCTCTGCAGAACTACACCGCCACCTACTGAGCCAGCATGCATACTAGAGTGGATTCACTCCTCTCCAGCGTGGCCATCTGAACGCAGAAGAATTCTAAAATGCAAAGGAAAAATCTTTGCGCCTTTAAGTCAGGAGTGTCCATGTAAACACAGCCTTAAATAGTGGATGAGACACCGACAAACCAGCTTCAATGTCCAAGATGGAAAACGTAAATGTTTAACAGCTTTTCCCAGCAATGTCTTGTAACTTATATTTAAAGGAAAACTGGCCATATAAACAAGATAAGAACCACAGGTCAGAATAAAACATTTTTTTATTGTGCAGATGGTTCAACAGTGGCCTCAGTGACCTCCATTCCCCAGCTGGACAAAGTGGTTTGAGTTTCTCTTTAATGGGTTGATTTTTGCACAGTCAGACAGTTCAGGATTACAGAGTGAAATCTGGGGGAAATGAAAAGCCTTCCTATAAAATCCCCAGGTCAATTACAGCATGCTAAAATTCAAGGATACATATATTTCCCCCTCCAATGAGTATCTGACTCAAGTGACGGAGTTAAAGTATGTTGGGGTTTGTTCATGAGTGAGGGTTAAATGGACAGAGATACTGTAGATCTGTGTGGCATCTGCAGGTGCTAAACAAGATTATAGTAAAGGAAGGCCTAGCTGAAAGGCAAAAACTTTCATTTTACAGTTGTATTATTGTTCTAATTCTCACCTATGGTTGCAAGGTTTGAGTAATTACTAGAGGAATATAGTATCTGGCTAGGATGCCTCCTGGTTGCCTCCATGTGATGGTCTTCAGGATACACCCAGCTTGGAGGAGATGCTGAGGCCAAGAACCCACTGCAGGGGATTAAATCCTGTTTGGCTGTTAAATAATGAGACTGTGCTTATGAGGATGAACCACTGGGTATTCATGCACAACTGCCTTAAGTTTCCAATAAGTGATGTCTTTAGTTCCCTGCTAGCTACTGATAAGATTGGACAAGTTTTTGCTTACATCAAAAATGATAAGCTGTGGAGCTGAGCAGCGCATTAAGTTGAATTTTTTTTTTTATAAAATTTAAAAAAACAACAGCTGAAACTTTTCACACATTAACTGAGGTATATGGGGAACACTGCATGTCACATGAATGAGTGTTTGAATAGCACAAAAGATTTGGTCAGAGCAGAGGGGATGTCCAAGATAATGAACATCCTGGTCACCCATCAAAAACATCTGAAAACATTAAACAATTTATTTGAAATGTTAATCCACAAAGTATAAGGATGACAGCAGAAATTTTCTCCACTAATAAAGAGATGGTTCTTCTGCATGAAAATTTGAAAATGACTTAAGTGTTTGCCAAAGTTGTCAAGTTGATTAAAAATGTCAACATTTTTAATCACACCTAAAACAATGGTTTCATTAAATTTGTTCCAGATTTTCCACATATTTATTTATTTATCTCTAATCGAAGTTTTGGGTCCAAAGCCTTAGCAAAAACACATGGCCTTCAATCAGATGCTATCATGAACTAAAGACATCACAAATTGGAAAGCTGCTGTAGATGTGCATGAAAACTCAACCTTTAAAATAGTAGTAGTACTAGTTTATTTCGAACATGCAAGAAATAAATGTCATATATTACATGTATACATATGTAGCAAAATACCAATACAAAAATAATTAAAGTCCCCTCAGTTGAAATGTTACACTGATTGATTTCACCCACATGCTCAAAAAGGAAAATACATCACTGTGTGACTGAACCATGTCATTTTAATCGTTATCTAGAACACAATCTTTTTACTTGATAGTCATACCCACAAATACAGTACCTCGCACGCCTTCAGATCCACTAAGGAGGAACTGGACTGCATTGCAGGGGAGAGGATGGATGATTGTCAGTAAAGATGTATTTGAGACGCTCTTAAAATTTGAATTTACCTAAAATAAACTCTTAATAATTTAACTTTAAAAAGTTTTGCATTTATGAGAAAAAAGCTGAGTTGTTCAGCTTTCATTCTAACCTTAAATTCCCCTCTTGCCTTTAAAGAACATTGTAGGTCTTAATGGAAAAATGGAATCAGTCTATTCAGACCAGCTGGATGTTTTTATGATAGCTCCAGTTAACAACAGAACTTCTTCAAAGAAGAGATTGTAATGATTTTAGGCTTAAAACCATATGCATTTATTTTTTACTCAGTGCAAGTACAAAGTGTCATTTGATCAGACTTTAAAGTGAAGCCAGGGTACAAAGCAAAAAGTGAAATCTGGTATGATTTTTTTCATGCAATAAGCTTTTCAATACTTAATGACCTACTAATAGAGCAAAGTTTGCTACAGTGTTCATTCTGTTGCAGTCCTGTCAGTTTGTTTTAAGCTTCTTTATATTAAAATAACTTTCGACCATAGATCTTTGCCCTTATTTGAATCACAATGATTCAATTTTCTTTTTGCTTTCAGACTGGATCTTTTGAGACACGCAGTATGTTGACACCGTTGCAGACATCAATGACCTGTTTTCAATTCAGAGCATTTATCAGATGTTGTTGGAGACCGTGATTGATTGTATTGATGTTCTGCCAAGGAATTCCATCAAGATGAACTTTTTGTTTGTTCGTTTTTATCAGTGGGGTGACTTTGAAATGTCAAAAATTGTCAATCTTTGACTCAAAAATGTCCATTGCAGCTTACTCCTGTTGCAGAGTATGTTTCATATTTACTTATACATGGTTGTTTATGGATGAGTGTACAGAGTTAGTTAACTTTGTAAAGTTAGGGTTGAAGGTCTGAATAGTTGATGAAAAATGTGACTTTGAAGGTCGGATTTAGTGCAGTTCAGATATACACATTTAAATATGTTCACAAGATAATTATGGCCCTTTATAATAAACCTATGTCTGTTCTGGCCAAAAGATGAGCAGGAAAAATATTTGTACATCAGAAATAATATTTATTAATAAAAGAGGTATGGCTATTGGTGACACTGTGATGAGGACAAAACCATATGGCTCAATATCACATTAAGTGTTCTCCATTTAACCCTTCAACTGTCAGCTCAACTGTTTGGCGGAGGTCAATATATTCAGGAAAATGTAATGTGTTAAAAAATTGTTTATTTCTGCCAGTGTTCTAGGATACAGACAAAAACTGCAAAAAAAAAAAACAAAAATTCTTTGTGTAGGATTTAAAAAGCTAAAAAATATTATTATTATTACATCATTATTATTTAAAATACTTTAAAACTAAATAATATTTATAAAAAATGTATGTTTATATTATCTATTTAAAGATATTTTTGCTATTTTATTTACAAACATGTCTGCCTTTTGTAATTAATTTTGTCCAAATCAGTTGTGCATTTTTAAGCCATCACACAATCAACTGTAAACTTTAAAACCTTTAAATCTCACACTGAGAAGACATCTGGTTTTTGGTTTGTTTGCAGTTTTCTCTGTTCCCTCAAATGTTAATAGAATTGAACAATGATTTCATTTGTTCTGCTTTTTAAAACATAATGTATCATTGAATTTATTGATGATCTCTGCCAAGTAGTTAAGCTGGTAGTTAAAGGGTTAAGGGTTTGTATGCAAGAAGTGCTGCAAGTTTCTGAACTGAATCCAAACTACTGAGTGTGTGCTAAGGCCCCTGTGTTGTGTTTGACCTTGAAGAAATACATTATACAAGCTAAATGTGCTGGAATCCATGTTGTTGTCTGCCTTTGAATATCACCATAAGCAGAGGAAGGGTTGGCCTTCAACTTACTTGTACCTAAAGTTAAGCCCAGAGTGTGCATAATGTCTGAATGCTATAACACTGTCTATGTTTTAACCATTCAACACCTAAACTGCTCACTCCCTTTCACCTAATAGAGTAATAGTTGTTGCTTCACAAAACTCTGCATGTGAGTGCACTGAAGACCGTTATAAGAGACGCGGTAGTAGTAAACTGTCAAAGAACTGAGCATACAACCCCAAAACCGGTTTCACCTCTTTAGAGCCAGGTGTGGCCCAGATAATTCCCTCGGTTGTTTGATGAGATCGTGTTTATTGATATTCAGTGGACCTGCAAATAAAGTCATGCTGCTTTAGAGATGGTGATAAGTAGCAGAAAAACAGGCATGTTCACAAAATGGAAAGAGCCATTCAAGAACATTCAGAACTCAAAAGCTCAATTACTTGCCTAAATGATGTTGTTTGTTCCCTGATTTATGACTCTATGAAGAGCAAACATCAGATAAAGGAACATAAATATAAAGATTAATGTTTAAGAGGACGTGCAGATCCTCAGACAGAAATGTCATGCTTTACTGATAAAACCACAAGGCCAAAATGAGCATGCAGTTTTCTAAAAGGGTGTGTAAAAAAGTCAAGTCAAAAATCATATTGATCGATTAAACATTTCCAAATAACTGCTGTCACAAGACCTCGGCATGCCTGCGGTGCAGCAGTGTAAGCGGCTGTCTGTGGGAGAATTTGAAGCATGCAAGACAACAAGACATTGCATCATGATCAGTGGTGCGTACTCCTCCTTGCCTCAGGCTGTTTTCTCTGTGTGTGACTATTGTGTTTGGTTCTGCTGCTAGTGCAAGTTAAGAATAAACTCAAAGGACCATTTTGGCATATTTTTGCAGTCATGGTCTCTTGCTTCTAGAAATAGGAGAAGAAAAGAATAATGTTGAAACAAAGAGAAGAAATAGTTATGGTTATTTCTGTAAACTATTAGTCCAAAGCAAATACCTCTATTTGTGATGACTAGAAATTAATAGACTATGGTAGTGATACGTAAATTGGTCTGGATGAAATAAATGCAAAAAAATTTCAAAAATTCCATATTGTAACATTAGGCAGCATTAAAAAAAACATACCTCTGCCATTTTTTAACAGATTTGCTTCCAATTTTACAGGACAATGTGCGGCCCATGTCTCTATCATCAAGGTAAATTTAATCAGGATCCAATCCAGACTGATGCCCAAAAAAACATTAAAGTTTATAATTGGGAAATTCAACTGACTACATTCAATAATTCATATAAAATCAAAATATTAAGTGATGCTCCCAACTTGTTGTGTTCATACAGGATAACAACCTTCATGTATGTACTGAGTTTGGTTCGGATCCTGGCACTATTCTGGATCTGCTGGTCCAAAATCTCTAGCTTTTACAGGACTTGTGGGTGACTGAACATGTCTGTAACTTTTTTCATGGACCCAATTAGCAGACCAAGTCAGTTAAGGAGCAACAAGAAATAATTTATTGCTTAAAAGCTGGGAGAGAGGAGTGGGAAAGCAGAGGGAGATGGGGAACCGAAGAGTGGCTGAGTGAATCTGTGCAAGTGGAGACACTGAAAGAGACCGATTGAGAGGGAGAGTTAGCCCAGGGCAAAAACCAGAGGTACATCAAAAAACAAACACACTGAAAAACACATTCAAATTTAAAAGAACCAGAGAACAGGCCGACAATACTACAAGTAGATGTGAAGATGGACCAGCACTGTGATGAGTCTCCAGGAGATTTAAGTAGCAGCCGGTGATTAGAGGATGTGACCCAGGTGTGCAGCAGACCACACCCCCTCACAAGAGTAAAGGTGCTGACACACCGGACGCTACATGTACTACTGCAGCGATCACTCTCCATGCAAAGTCAATGTACAGCCCCGATGGGGCGGGGCTAACCCTCCCGCGATGTGTTTGATGCGTACAAGACGATCACTTCACTCATCGCGCGATGTCAAAGTTAAGAAAAAGTTGATCTTTTCAGGTAATGTCGTGTGTGGCTGTGTAACAACAGCCAATCAGCGGTGTGCGCATGTGTGATGGTACCCGTGACAGACAGTTTTTCATCTGGACTACAGAGGAACAATTTATGTCTATGTGGGAAACATTAGTCAGTGAGGACATTAGTTCCACCTTGACGGACCGCAGGAAACTCACACAGGATGCTGTTGCACAGAATCAGCTGCAGTGTTTTATGTTTAATAAGTGAGTGAAAAGGATACAGTTGGAACTAGAAAAGCACTTGGAGAGCGCAGACCTCCGCCAGCACCACAGTCCTCTCCCACATTGTGATTTTTACCATAAATATTAGTCCTACCTTTATTTCATGTAAATATTTAGATTCTTTGACCATGAAAACATACCATTAGCAATTGGTTTCATAATGATATCTATTTTAGTGCAGTAGTTATTTACAAAAATCACATTTTTCATCATGGCGGATCCAGACGGTAATCTGGATCAACACCAAAATTGAATCAGTTCTTCCTTTTCCCATGCTGAACATTTCCTGAAAATTTCATCAAAATCCATCCGTAACTTTTTGACTTATTTTGTTCACAGACAGACAAACTCTCCCGAAAACATAACCTCCTGGCAGAGGTAATAATGTCAGCTTATACATCCTATTATATGATATATAATATGATCGTGGTGAAACTCGATCGGACATGACATCACCGTGCGATGGCCGATGGCAACGGTGACCAAAATGAGGTATTTATGGATGCGCTAAGTGACTTCAGGGGGCGACGCAATTTTGATCGCAGAGTCGCTTTCGGTGTGGACGCAGCATCAGGAAGCTGCAGTACAGAGACAGATCATGAGGACAGGAATAGTCCAGAAAATAAGAAAGTCACTTAACGCCGATTTTGTCACAGTTGTGGGAATGCCAGACAGAACTGAGCTGCTTGGCAGAGGTCTGCACTCTCTGAGTGCTTTTCTAATTAAGTCTGTCGTAGAAATCTGGAAATTTAGGAGTAGGAAGTTGGGTGTATTGGTTTAACCAGTAACCATGTTAAATGGTGACCAATCAGATGACTTTGTCAATGGCTGTGATTTGCTTTGTTTCTCTCCATGTCTCCCCATGTGCCCCTGTGATTGGCTGGCAACCAGTCCCTCCTCTTGCCCAGTGACAGCTGGGATAGGCTCCAGCCCCCTGTGGCAAAGGGACAAGCAGTATAGATGATGGATGGGCATAGTACTGATCAATATATTCTTAAATAATCTCCACAAAGATGCATTCGAGAGGATGCTATTTTGTCTCCCATGCTGTTACCATGACATCTATCACAGTCAGCTGAAAGTTATCAGTTAGCACAGACCCTCATTAAACTGTTACACCAAGACGGTTATGACTGGACATGAAGGGCAATGCAGTGTAAACAGCGCAGACTGTGCTGATGGTTCAGTCCAACCACTGGTCTTCAGTTGTTTAGTTTTACTCACAGTCTTGTCGTAACCATGTTTGTAGTTTTTGTTTCACAGCCAGTGGACACAAAGTGGAAAATGAAACGTGAAAAAAGGCTGGTGCTGCTCTAGCACTATATTTTATAGCAGTTAGCTCCAACATTTAAACTGAACTGAACTTTCCTGTGCAGCTCTCTGCATGTTTTATTTAAGGTTGGATTTTTGTGATCCTTAGAATAACACCTTCATCCCGTCAGAAAACACCCCTGACATTCTGTTTTATTAGTAGGGAGGAGAAGCCTGTATTAACATGTCAACCGTTTAATTAATGGCAAACAACAACTTCCTACATTTAAATATTTAGGTTAAAATGGGGGTCATCATTTTGTATCTTCATGAATCATGATGTGGGCCTCTTCACGTGTACAGGCTGTGTCCTCCGGCTGTTTCACTGTTAGTGTTTCCTTAGAAGATATCAATAGTATCATCAATCAATATGTGTTGAAGCTTTCCCTTTAGACACTTAGGGAGAAATCTGAAGATTTCAAACACACTAAGCCACCATGAAGTGATTTAGAGGATTAGTATTTTGCAGGTTTCTCTACAGGCAGCATTTAGTCATCTCCCTTGTATTTTACTGCGTGTGCCAGCTTTTACATTTTTGTAGAGGAGCTCAAAGCAAGCATGTCTCTACAGGATTACAATGAGAGTCAATAGTCATATTGTATCACCAGAAAATTAGCCAAGATCACATAAAACTATCTTCAAGCAATCATTTGCTGATAATTTACATGCAATAACATGAGAATATTAAAAGAACAATTTTATGTTGTGAAAATAAGATAATTAAAGACAGTCTTTTGTCATATCACCATAATTTAGCTGAAGCCGCACCCATCCTAAATCTTTCCAGTTTACCCCTGAGTCAAAATGAATTTTCTGTAACAGTTTTTGCGCCGTAGTATTCAGACAGTGGCAAGAAGACCTGGCTTCAGTAGAGGGCAGATATACTGCATTCCTTATTTTTTGTGTTTATTTATAATTTGTTAAGCATGTAAATTGGTATGTAAAAGCTAGCCTAACAAGCATGTTTTTGGTTTGCTTGATGAAACTCTATTACCTGCAGAAAGCCCACTCAAGTACTGAGAAAACATGCAAACTCCACACAAAAAGTATAGGCATGTTCAAGGAATTGAACCAGCATCCTACCAGCTGTGAGGCACCAGCACTAACTGCTGTATCATTCTACAGCCCAACACAGTGAAGTGAGGATATGAATCCTCAATGTTGTAAAGTTGGACCCAAAAGCTGAAGAGTAAAGGTGTATCAATTAGATTTTATAGACAAGAAGATCAGGAGGGTAAAGGGGGAATCTGTGAAGGATATACCATGAAGAAAATGGGGGATAAAGGTGGTTCAATCAATCAATCAAACTTTATCTATATAGCACTTTTCATACAACATGTAGCTCAAAGTGCTTGGCGCCAAGTGGTTGGCGTGGTGAGGGCTCGTGAAGGCACTGTGGAGAGAAGGAGCAGAAGCACAGGGTAAGACACAGAGCAAAAACCCAAGAAAAAAACCAAGAAAGCACAGAGCACAAGCATCTAGGCACTGGTTTGGCGGAGTGATTAGCAACCAGGCACGACCCATATAAATACTTCCACTGGCCTGGGTTCAAGTCCAGCCTTTGGCCAGTTTGCAGTGTGTTCCCCTACTCTCTCTCGCCCCCTTCACAAGCCTATCCACTGTCTCTCTCTGTCCTCTCAACAAAGGCACAAAATGCCCCAAAACCAATCTTTAAAAAACAACAACTTAATTAATAATACAAATCATCTGGGGAATCATCTGGCACTGGAGAGGCATCTGAGTGTCGGCTTCGTAGGTGCAGGTGATTGGTGTGATCAGAAACAGCAGAGGAGCTGCAGTAAATCCATTCAGGGAAAACCACACCCACTGCCAGAGAGGCAGAGAGACAGAGGATCAAAAACATCTCAGCAGAGGCAAAAACAGTCCAAAACAAAGAGAAAGGTTAAGAAGGGAGTATCCTCAAAAGTAGAGCATAAACCCTAAACACAGCTCTGAACACATCACCACCTCTGCCCCAACTGCAATTTTCCTGTGTCTGTGCAGGACACAGCTTACAAATTCAACATCTCAAGAACACTTTTCATTTAACTTAGTCTTTATGTGTGCTTGCAGGATTTTAAAGGGTAGATCTTCTTGAAGTGGGGTTTCTGGAAGCCCATGGCTTCTAAAGGGAATTGCTAGCTTTGTCCCTGGGAGGAGATACCCAGGGGTAGATAGAAGTCGGTATTTAGCCGTTCATAGTGCTACCCCTCATAGTTAACCCACTTGCAGGTTAAAACTAATAAAAGAAACTAGTTTGGCTCAACAATCAATACAGTAAAATTCTATCCTTGATGAAGCCCTTGTGCGTAGAACTTTTGTACATGTAGGGGGATGTAGGGGTCATGGATCCCTCCGTCACTAGCTGGTCAGGTTGTCAGAGGAAACACCGAACACAAACTTCACTAAAACTGAACTAAAAATTAACAGTTTTGAGTCAGATAACTAAGACGTGCTGTTAGTCATAGGTACGAGAGGACATTTTCATGAACAGAAGTACACAGAGGAAGAGAGGGCTGAAGAACGGAGGAGCAGGACGGATCACAGGTTACCTGGTGGTGCAGATGCATGAACTGTGAGCATGTCATCAAACTCTAACTCTATTATACTGCTCATACTTCTACAGCAGTGTGATGAGTAAACTCGTTGCCCTGTTTTTTTCAGTCTCTGGGTCAACTGTGTCCTGGCTGCAAAGTCACTGCTCCAGTGGCTGTTTGGAAGCAAGCTAGGACCACCTCTTTCAGGAGAGCCCTGCATTGCTATTTGTGCAGAAATAGGGATCAGTTGTTGTGTTCATATTTATTCAAATTCACCATGCAAAGCGGGGAATGTCCACTTGTATCTGAACAACTCCCAAACTATAAAGGTGGGAAACAACCCAAGAGATTTTTGTCCAACTTTGCAAATTTGTCTTCCCACCACAAAAGTAGACCTGATTAGATTTTGGAGGTCATAGGTTAAGTGATATCAGGCATTGTGTGCTTATGAATGCACTAAAAAAAAACTCCAGTTACTTTCTATAGGTTTTGTACAAATGTCCACTTAAGTTTGAGGACAGTCTGGTTATATTTTCGAGAGACAAACTCACATTGATTGGTCCTTTATGATTCTGTATTGTGAGTGACCCTTATTAGTCAAAAATTCTTAGCCAGTTTCCAGTCAAACTTTTTACAAATGTCCTCTCTGACCTGACATGAACTCGGTGAATTTAGGGGGCAAAATCTGAGAGGCCAAGAAACCCACCACTGTGTCTTTTATTGCTCCTGCAGGCATATAACCACAATGCAGTAGATCTGCTTCCCTTTTGGTGAGCTGTTCTTCCAATAAAAGCAAAATGACCTCCCAAAATAAACTAAAAACCTTTTGTTTAAACTCTTTAACCAAAAAGCACTGTAACCATGAGTCACAAACAAGTTATGAAAGTGGATCAAACCCTCCAACAAGCAAAGATGGAAAAATGAATTGACTCTGTGTTGTCTGAATGAAAACAGATCCAACTCACGCAAAAGCACTTTGCAGGAGATCTGATTTATACACAGACATTTGCATAATCAAAAAATGTCCTTTAATTGACAACAGTTTCCTTAATCACCAAATACGACATGTTTTTTAAACATCAGTTTGTTTGTAGGATGTGAACAGGTCTGCAAAAGTCGTTACTTTGAAAACCCACTGACTCAGCGGTATTGGTTTCAGATTGGCCATCATGCAGATCTGCAGATGTCCTCGACGTAGTGATAATGATCAGAGATGAGCTGTGTGACAGTTCAGAGTCAAACAAGTTACTGACATAATCACATTATTACATAACACTCATCCTGCAAACAAACCACACACAGAGAAACATTTTTATACAGGTTTACAGGTTTTATAATGACAGCTGGTATTTTTATAACCCCCCTATGTAACTTCTAGAAAAAAATATTCATTAAGAAAAGGATTTTTTTTTCCATACAGAGGATCAAACACAGCATTCTTTCATTTACAGTGACTCAGTGATCAGGACTTTGTTGTTAACCAGATGAGCATCCCTTAGCCACATTAAGAGCTATTAAGACCGTACTTTTGTCTTTTCACAATGTTGATAATTTCTAAACTAAAAGATACAGCACACTGATTGTGCTGTCACATTTTTTATGATGCCAAAAAGCTGATCTGTACTTCACGTTGTAAAATTTTGTCATATTGGTAACCTGACACACCAAATTGACCACTCAGTATATTGACCATTTTCATGTGATGTCACAGTCTGTTACATTTTAGTTGGATGTCAAAAACAATTCCCTCCAGCATGTAACTGAAGTCAAATGTCCCTGTAGTGCACTTAAACCTGCATATCCAACGATAATTATCTACTGTTGTGTAATGGATGATTTTAGCAACGCTTTAAATGTCAGTTTTATATTTTTATGAGTCATTTTATGGAGCTTGTATTTTCATATGCAACAGAAACACTTTGTGGACTAACACTTGTGTTTGCATTCTTCATGTAAACTTATCTGTGAAGACATGGACAAGTTTTTATCTGAAAATCAACCAGTGTAAGCCAAACATTTAAACATAAACTCTCATTCAGCTCTTCTGGTTTGTCTGCCAAGTTTGAAAAATTAGATTTGGGTCTGTGCAGGTATACATTATTACAGCAGGGAGGATCTGCATGAGTGCCACAAACTGTAGAATTACATGTAATAGCTGCTGCTGGCCTCTGATCCTGAAGTGTTTTTAACAAGTCATCCTCCTATTTCACTGAATTTGACAACATAAGCCCAAAATCTTTACCTCTCATGTCCTTTAGTTCTCAGTGAGGTTTTAGCCATTTATCATTTAAATCTACTAAGTCTCCATCAACAGATGTTTTTGTCTCCCATGTATCCAAAACAAGCAGTGGTCATAATCCCTGCAAAGGTCAAAAAATTATCTTGCTGCAGTGGTTGGTTTTCCTCTTCTGAGCCTCTCTGAAAACACACACACTGATCCACACACTGTCTGATTGCAGTGCAGAAGCTAGTTTGGTCCAGTTAATGCTCATATGTCTGTTTCTGAGGCTTCTTATGGCAACCAAACTCATCTGACAAACCGTACTTGACCCTAATTTCCTGGTGCAGCGAAGGGTGGCAGAGCCTGGCGCTGTCATTTTGGTAGACCGCCAGCACCGGGATCAGAGTGGCAGCACTGCAGGGGGAGGTGTTGACAGATTCAGGTTGGTGCAGTGACAATTTCGTGCCAAAAAACTGCACGGAAGGTGCGCTGAAAGTTCACAAGCTCCAACCTGATCTATTCCCTGAGCAGTGGTAATTTGGCTGACAGGCACAAAGTGCGCACGTCAACAAACCCTTAGCAACAAACAACAAACAGCCTCATCATCCGAGATGGAGTATACAGTATATCCGGCTTCTCTAATCTCATGAAATTTAAAAGTAAAGACAGAGAAAAAAGAGAGAGGAAAAGGAGAGAGAAAAAAAAGAGTGTAACTGTCGCAAAATTATTGTAAGTCACTCAGTGTCTTAAGAATTTATCTGTGATTGCCCATATTTCTCTGTTTTAATCTTCATTCTTAATGTGATCTAACAAGATGGAGTAGACTCCATTATTGCAAGGAAGATGAGGAGGAGACACCGGGAGAGGATATTTCACCAAAGGTTTTGCTATTTGGCAATGATAGACCAGGAATGCAGGTGAATCACATGATAAATGGATTGGCCTGCTGCTGTGTTTAAATGCAACAGTCTCTTAATTTTGTACTCCTATGCATGACACATGGTGACGTGCATCGTGGCCTCCTGTATGCTATCAATGGCCCCTGCACTCCAGTAAAAGGGACAGCGGCTCTGACCGTGTTCACCTCCGGGTCTCTCCAGCACACCGTGGCCACGGTGGCCAAAGAGAGATATTCATTTGATTGGTGAAGATGACACTCTGCTGTATTAAACCCACTCAAGCCTTCTCTCCTGCTTTGCGCCATTGGAAGGGATGGAGGCAAGGGTGCGCCTGACTGTGCTGTGCATGACAATTGTAAAATGCCCTGGACACTCCCCGTTGGCATTGCGCAGGCATGGTGTAGGGCAGGTTCGCTGCGCCTGTTCCTGGTCTACAAAATTAGAGCCCACTAAGTGACATTTGGCTCAAAAATCCATCTTCGCAGTAATATTTAGCTAAAATGGGCTATTGACAACAGCAGTACTTCCACCATCAACAGAACTGGGTCATGTATCTGCAAATGGTCAATGCCAATCAGCATATATTTTACAAGTCCATCTGGGCAGCAGTCCTTAGAAAGTTTCTGGGAATGAGCAGAACCTTTTGAAACATATCTAGCAGGTAATTGTTGGACAACATCTATGACATTGATCCGGGCCATTCACATGCTGTAGTTAGCAGGGTGTTACTGCTGCAGTGTAAGTACAAAGCATGAGCCACTTGGTAGAACAAATCTCCCCAAAATAAGTTTGAAGTGGAGCGAAAATGTTCTTTCTATCAAGAAGTGCCTTCAGTGTTTTTATTTATTTTCCATTTATTAAAGAAATGTGGTCAAGATCTGATAGAACCACAAGTGAATATGTAAACATCTTTGCTAATCTCTTGATTGATGTTGATTTGTTGAGCATCTCTTTTGAGAGAGCTGCACAGGCTGTGCATGTGAAAATGATATGTAGTCTGCGATGCTACTGCCAGTCTGAATAATTCATTTATTTGACTAAGGTGGCAGAGCCCACTTCCAGAGGGCCCACTTTAACGCCTGGTTACTTTATTGTTTATGGTAGAATATCTTTAAATTATTTTCTTTTAACAAAACCCCTCGATTAGATTTTTTTTAATTTCATTTTATTGCAAAAACAAACAAACACAACAGGTTATGTAACATAAAAGCAGACTGGTTTTACCAATAGACAAAAGAGAATGATAAAATAGAAAAATAAAAACAAAAAAGGAGTGAGCTGTTTGTGTTTGTGATATGACTTTGTGTGTGTGTGTCTTTGTTTTATAATCAGAATAACATTGTCTTCTTCGACCTTTTTTTCCCTCTCTCCCTCATAACTATCAGCTTATTTATTGAAACCACCCACACCCGTAGCTCAACGATGTCGCCCCACCATCGATTAGACATTTTAGGATCTGATGGTCGAGAGCACACTCAGTGTACAACTGCATGTTTTTTTTTTTGAATGGATCTGTAGTCCATTTAATTAATTAGTTAATTTCACCACTGAACTGGAGAGCCAGTACAGACCATCTTGGTGGTCCAGCGAAAACCCCACAGGGACATATTTTTGGACTCGGGAGTTGGATCAAGATGGCCTGATAACTGAAACGGAAGAACCACATCAGACAGCAGACTATCTGATGTGGATGCATCAACACATTTTTACTTTGGAGTGCACAAGGATAAAATGGGGACAGAATATTTCAAATGATCTTGTGTGTCTCAGGTTTTCAGGTGACATTCTTGTGTCTCATTTATTAAAGTTGCTTTAGCACAAGAAATTACAAACATAAACTTACACATAAGCCCACTCACCAGCTTTGCTGATGTCCTTTTGGCTTCAGATTTGCCTCAGTTCTACGTGGGTTGGATTCAACAAGGTGCTGGAAAACATTCCTCTGTCATTTTTTTTCCATTTTGACATGATAGCATCAGACAGCAGCTGCAGATCACCTATTCCACCACATACAAAATATGCTCTATAGTATTGAGATCACATGACTGTTAAGGCCGCTAGAGTACTGTACATCCTCTGATGGTCTCTCCCAGCTGGACAACACAACATGTCACAAAGCTCAAATCACCTCAGACTGGTTTGTTGAACATGACAATTGAGCTTTTTGACATGGTGTGTTATTCCGCTGGAGGAAGCCATCAAAGGTTGGGTATATTTTGAAGGGATGGACACGGTTAGCATTAATACTCAGGTGGGCTGAGGCATTTAAACAAAGCTCAGTGTAATGAGAGGACCCAAGTTAGCCAAGAAATTATCTATCACACCACGACATCATCATACTGTGCTGTTGACACAAGGCAGGATGGATCCACACTTTCATGTTATGTAAATTCTGACCCAAATACCAGAATGTCACAGCAGAAATCAAGATCAATGGGTATGCTGTGAAGGGATGGACATTGTCAGTAACAAACGCAGGTGGGCTGTGGTGTTAAACCATGCTCAGTTGTTACCAAGGGGCCCAAAGTTCACCAAGAAAACATCCCCAACAACAGCTTTTCAACATCTCAATTTACACTATCAGCATCCAAGCACTTTGGCAAGTGCTGAAGAGGTTTTATAAAAGAAGTGCACCTTGAAAGTGCTTGAAAACTACTGTACTCCACCATTACACCACCACCACCAGCCCGAGCTATTAATATAAAGCAGGATGGAGCCACGTTTCAGTGTTCAAGACAAATTCTGACCCTTGCATTTGACAGTGGCAGCAGGTACTTTGACTCATCAGCAACGTTTTCCATCTTTTGTCCTATAATGAGCCTGTGCCAATTATAGCGACAGTTTCCTGTTCAGTAGACAGCCACGGCACCAGCTTTGTTGTCTTACGCTGTGGCCTGTCTGCTTCATGACTTGCGTGTCATGCTTCAGAAATGGTCCTCTGCAAATCACAAGTGTAACAGGTGGTTTTTTTTTTAATCAGGTGGCAACAACCACGCCATGTTCAAAGTCATGTTAATCATATTTCTCATTTCATGTAATCCTCATTCTGGTGCTAGACTTTTACTTAAAGGAATAGTTCAGTGTTTCTGAAGTCGGGTTGTTTCAGGTACGTGACAGTCGTCAGTGAAGTGGCTGAAAGGGCTGTCAGTCATGTTGCCCCTTTAAGAAGAACAACCTGAGACCACCGGTAAGGTACACTGCTGTTCTTGGGGACAGATGTTTTGGGGAATTGCATGAGTTTTATGTAAAATGAGTCAAGAAACTATGTTGGGTCAAATGTTAAACTTCTTTTCCCTCTAGGAAGTCTCTGTGTTTGCCACTATATTCACAATGCAGTAAATGGCTATGTGCTCTTCTGCCTA
This sequence comes from Scarus forsteni, assembly GCA_036419115.1. NCBI lineage: Eukaryota > Metazoa > Chordata > Actinopteri > Labriformes > Labridae > Scarus > Scarus forsteni. The sequence continues at coordinate 41,545,737 of JAZDUH010000451.1, forward strand.
TGTGCATTGGATAGCAGATAGCTCTATATGCTAACCTCTTCTTCAGACCTAAAAACAGGAGGGTTGGTCAGTGGGTATGAGCTTGCAGTTTATGCACACAGACTACCAGGTCACTCATAGCTCCCCTCCTGCTGCTCAGTTTTCACAGAAGTTGTTCCCCTCTCTCTTAAGGCCCAGTGAATTGTTCCTAGGCAATTCTTCTTCTGTAACTCTGGTTCATTAAGTTAACCTTGTGCATCCACTCATATTTCCTTAAGTTTTGGTTTCCTCTGCCATTGCTGTGTCTTCTGAGTCCATAGAGCAGAACAGCAGAATACATGGCAATTTGCTGCATTGTGAAATAATACCAAACACTAAGATGGAAGATTAGGGCCACAATAAAAAAGTATGTTTTAAAAAAACAGAAGTAAAGTGAAGAGAACAAAGTTGCAGAATTATGATAATAATCTTATAAAGTTATAAGAATAAGGTAAAAATGTTATGAGAATAATCTTATACGTTATTAGAATTAAGTCATAAAGTTACAAGAGTAATCTCACAAAGTTCAGACTATAAAGTCATACATCTATTTAAATTAAGCTAGAAAAAAAGTGTTCTCAAAGGTTGTACCAGAATAGTGTATATTTACTCTTCCAAAAAGCAGACAATTTCCTCCAAGTTGGTGTGGTTCTGTCTTCAGAAAAGTCCCAGTTTCTTGCAGTATCTTTTCAGCCATTCTCATAGCTTTTCAACTTTATTCTCGTAACTTTTTGAGATTATTCTCATAAACTGTTGTCCTATTTTTGTAACTTTACGATTATTCTTGTAACTTTTTTTGTTGACATGGCCCTAATGCTTTTTGCGTAAAAAAACACAGATTTCCTGGAGGAAAAATAAAGCACTCTGAATGTTCTTCTCTCCAAATCGCACATTTAACTCCACATTGTTTACATAAAATTGACACATTTAAGAAAAATTACTTTACCTTAAGTTGATGACTCATGACTGACCGATCTGTGTTTGAGTTATTAAGCTGATGAACAGGTGAACATCATAAAATGGCAGTTCATCGTGCATAAAGAACGTCACACTGCAAAAAAACAGCATCTAAATCTGACCTATATTCTTGATTGTTTACTTTTTTTGCATGAATAAGTTTGAGAGTATTAACCTCTTTTTACAAACACTCTAAACTTCAGGTATTATAATTAACTTATTTACCTAAGTAATGCTCCTAAAGTTGACTCAGATGACAAACAGTGTCCTGATTCAGTCCATGATCTAGGTTGATGAGTTTTCTCTCAATCATGGAAGTTTTTACGCTGCTTCCTGTTTGTTGCTAATATTAAACACCATCTCCTTGTGCGGGACTATTTTAGTTTAAGTGCAGTGATTCTGATCATGTGAAAGAACAAAGGAACTCTGCCTCGTCCTATTGTTTTATGTTTGTATTGGGATTTTTTTTCTTCCCAAGCTCCTTGTGGGAAGGAAACCTGCACAATCAGACGGCTAATTTGTTTCTGGTTGGAAAGAGATTCTTTAAACAGGTTATCAGGTTCAGAAGACCGACTTTAACTGCTCCTCTGTTCGTACAGAGTTCATTTTTGGAGCGTGTACCGAGGACGTTAGTTTATTTAAGCACACAGTTTAATGAGAGTAAATTATCATTCCTGACATTCATGGCCTCAGGGGTTTATGACATCTTATTTAACATTAACTTATGTAAGTAATATCATCTGTTTGTTCTTTTTAAAATTTGATTTATGATCAATATTTATTTACAAATGGTTGAAGATAAACTTACAGAATGTGTGAGAATTCAAGTTAAAGAAATGCAACAGGACGCGATAATAATTCTAAATTTCAGCATTGAGTCAAATGCAAATTATAGCCTGAAGGGAAGGTGCTGCAAAGATTTCACTGCTGAGGAGAGTGTTTCTTATCGCTCTGCAGACACTGACGTGCAGAACCTGTTTGGTCCCAATGCTGAATCTAATGAAGAATCTGTCAGCAAAAATAAGAGCTTCTTGCACTTTCTTGTCTCTGCCTTACAGGGCTTTGCTCACACTTTGTCTTAAGCTTGCAACTGCTTAAAACGAAGTGTTTTTTTTTATAAATAAATTCATGCTGTTTTTTCCCTTGAACAAAAAAAGCTCTATTTCAGGTTTTTGTTTCCCAAGTCTGCTTTTGTTTTATGTCGTAACATAACCCCCCTCAAAGCACTGAGGGTGAGGTTGTTTTAGCTTAAATTTCAGAAACATACCAACAAGGAGGTCCTACTCATTTGATGCTAGTCAAAAATACAAAAACAAGCACCCACGTATCTGCTGAAATGAGAGGAAAAATGAGAATAAAAGGCTGCAGTTCCTCCAGTGTCCACTTGAGGCTGATTACAAAATGTTCTCATGTCACAGTAACACAGTTTTTCTCTGAGGGGGGCTCCGCCTTCCTAAGGGGGTGAGGAATAGGTGGGGTGGGGGTGATACAAGTCACTGAAGTGCAGATGCCATCCAAAATTTGACAGTGTGATCATTTGCTGTATCAGAGGCAGGATTTATATAAAATCAATCACAGGTTTCTGCTGGTTTGAGGAGTATGACCTTAGCCTTCTTGACTGAGATAGTACTTGGTGCTATAAAAATTAAGATTAACTGATTGATTGCTTGGTTAATTGATTGATTGATTATTTAAGTAATGTTTTTAAAATGTAAAAACTTGTAATCTGGTAAAACCTTAAATTGTGATTCTGGTCCCAAATTCCTTGAGTCTAGAAAGAAATAGGAAAAAACATCTTTAAAGTCTACATACACTTCAGTTCAAAAAAGATTATGTCTAAAACTGTGATGCATCAATGTGCTTTCAGTGTTAGGGGATTAATTTTTTAATATCGTGACTGTTTTCCGGATTTCTTTTATTGGAAATGCAGAGTCCCTGTTGTTCAGATGGCTTCTCTCACTGTTTTTCAGAATCTGTTTGCAATAGTGTTGATTCACCGTTGACCCTTCTGAAACACAGTCCTCTAAGGGCGTTTTCACATTAGGTCCACTTGTTTTGAACCGTTTTGCGGCCATGGAAGTATTAAAAGAACTGGATAGCGTGGCTCCGCCTTCCACCATGTAACAGATTTGAAGCCAGAATATCCCCCGTCAGGGCGCCACCATTGTGCAGCCAGTAGAGAATCTGGACCATAATCCGGACGCAGCTGTCATAAACGGTTGCAACACTCCGCAGCATACGCCGTACACAATCATTGTGAAGCTGCCGTAAACCGCGGTTATTTTTAAACTCTAATAACTTATAAAAAAGAAACTTTTCAGAAAAAAGAGGACTTGGAAAACACGCAGCCCAATAATACTTTCATATCACCACAGCATACGGATGGGAGAAATATTTCTACGAGGTGTATTAACTTTTTGAAGTTTCGCTACGGCCCGTTCAGATGAATGGGGGAGACCGAGATTTGACCTATACTGCAGCCAGTCGCTAGGGGGAGCAGTTTTTGCGGCGGCTTCAATTTTAGCCTAGCATCATGGCGTCCATGTTTTTTACAGTCTATGGTTGCGGCGCGGTTCGCCATGGGTTCGCCCCCCTCCCCCTTCCCCGCTGGCTTGCATTCACACTGGAAATATCAAACCATGCCCGGGTCCACTTGAGTATTTGCGCAGTTTGAAACAGCAGGGGGCGATATGCACGTAACTGGTTACCAAACCTGCTACAGAGGAGAACGAAGAAGAGACTACCATGGTAACCATTTCCTACACCAGACAACCAATGTTTACTTTTCGCTCTCTTCTACATTTTCCTTCAAATGTGTTTTTTTATTCGTGTTTGAGACGGGATCAGAGACCTTCTGGACCCTCGTAAATCATCGTAATCCTCAACCAGAATAAACAAATCGACAAATTAAGTAAGCAAAAGATTCAACCGTGGGATTGACAGGAAGTAATGCATCAAAAGTAGATCGGTTCGGACCACTTTGTTTCACACCAGTGAAACCGCACCAAATGTTGGGAGATAGAGCGGATCGAGACCACCCCTTCATGGAGGTCTCGGACCGGCTGATTTGGTGTGCACCAAAGTGCGGTGGTTGCATTCACATTGACACTAACGTACCAAACCCTGGCCCAAAACTTTTTTGGTGCGCACTAAATGTGGTTGGTGTGAAAACGCCCTAAGAAAACCATCAACAGGGCCTTGAGTTAAGACCTGCTTTGTCATGCTTTCTTTATCCTTCCAGATGATGTTTTCCAAAGTACTGACTGCTGTGTTGATCAATTTAAGCCAAAATTTCATGTTAATGTGTTGCTTAAATTTGAAATAAATACCTTTTCCTACACCTCAGCAAAAACACAGCATTGAAGTAAAGATGTCACTTATTGTAAATTTAGCTGTGCATGAATACAAAACCTTTAACATGTAACACATGTTGTGACTGTGAACCGCACAGATTTACCCTCATGAGAGCATGATCATTATGTAATCGTAATAACCTATAAGCTCAAAACGATTTTACTCCAGCAATAGATCCCTGAAGAGTCATAAAACCACCATGCAGTAGACTAAGAGTAAGTCTTCTGGTACTCCAACAAGCGCAGTTCCTCCTCACCCTGTACAGCACATTTGAACCGTCTGTTCAATAACGTGACTCTGCAAATAAAAAAAAAAGATTAGGAGAACTGCTGAGTCAGTTCCACAGTTTCCTTTGTGTTGCTCTTCTGTTCTCACATTCGGTTCTGTTTGAGTTGCAGGGAGGACATCTAAGCTGGAAAGGAAATACTCTGGGATGAGCGGAGGCATGTGATTGGTCCGTGGTACAATCCTCGCTCATCTTCACGCTACATTGACTTCAACAGATTAACTTTTGCACCAAACAGAGATTAAGTTTTACAGTGGACAAGAGGAAGTCCCAGAATGAGCCCACCAAATCATAACAGCCAGCAAGGATCAAAGTTTACCACCATGATCAGTAGATATTGACAGCATTTTATCAAAGATTGAATTAATATTTACTCAGAAATAAACATTACCAGGACTGTATATTAAAATTATATGTAATTTAACAAAGGATCATATTCTTTTGTAAGAGTCAAGTGATTTTTTGGAACTTATTACGTCAACTGTGTGATGAAAATAATTAAATCCACTGAACACAAGCGCTTTGTATAGGTTAGGAGAAGCAGACACAAAGCATTCATTCAGCAGACCTTTACTATACATTTTATTGCTCCCTCATATGACAGTCACAAGTTTATGATCTTAAAGAACAATCGCTGTGATTCATCCTATAGCCAACACTACAGATCTTTGGCCTTTACTCTGTAAAAACTAACATGTAGGACCCAAGCACAGCTGCACTCATGTCCATTTTAAACATGACTACTTTTCCAGGGAAGACTATTTTTCAAGAATCAAACATTACATAATAGCACAAGAAAAGTGTCAGGCTAAGGATTATTTCCTGTGTGCTGTTTAATCTTTAGCTCAGAATGACTGAGCCACTTTTGTTAGTCATCAGCATCCGTTTCATGTGCTACCAGCAGCCACAATAAAAGGGTGTTACAACAATAAAGTCTCACTAATAAAAACTTGGAATCAATCGTTTTGGTTTTAGATTGTTCCTGGTAAGAAGGGAGGGGATGGGATTTCAATTATCTCTGTTTTACTACGCTGTTTGGTGATTACATAAAGATACGTCTGCTGCTGTGAGGTAACTTTATGGCTCTTACAATAAGACAGGAGGTTCATGTTGTCTCAAGGTCAAGCTGTCTTTGTTGTATTTACCCTTGAGATGGGTTTTGGAGTGGTGGACATTAATAGAGCGCAGTGACTCATTTGAGTTTTTTAAGTCTTTTTGGGAAACTACTCACTTTTACTTCACTTATGAGACAAAATCATACCACCTGTGTGTCAAAGATGTCTATACAGGTCAAGGCCATGTACAAGTGATATCACTATATGGAATAGATTTTAAGATTTTATTGACCACTTTAATAGCGCTCCTGGCTAGCAAGTATCCTCTGGTTGTTCCAAAGTCTGAGGCTGAAAACTAACCTAGAGGTCCCCATCAGAGCGCCTGAACTTTGGAACGACCTACTTGAGGAGACACAGTTTACAGAATCGGTGACTTCTTTTAAATCTCACTTCTTTTATTAATGACTGTTCACATTTCTGTTGCACTCTTGTTTAAACTTTTAGCTTTTTATTGATATTTTCATTTTCATTTTTGCTACTTTAAAGGTGCTATGAGGAGAATCTATTTCCGGCGACATAAAGACTCTGCTACCCATGAGCATGCACAGCGACTGTCATAAAGACGTGACCCAAGCCAAAGCATGTGCGTTTGTTGTGATGCTAATATATGCAGCTCAGGACTTCCTTAGAACTCTGCATTGCTTTACAACTTCTTTTTTCAACAACTTACAGGATGCAAAGCGACTAGATAATGCATCTCTTTCCAGTTACGTAGCGGTAGTTTTTGATGTGTGACGACAAGCAGTATTTGGAAAACTTAGTATCGTATTTTTGTAGCCGGCTATATATCGCTACTAACAGCCTGGTGCTCTAAGACGTGTCCGAATAATATAAATTTGCTCCAGTTTTAATTGTCTTGTTCGCGAAGTTGAGTATCCAGGCCAGTCCAGTCCTGTCTGATCCAACCACAAAGCTAAGGAATAGCATTTATAGATAAGCTATATAGATGCTATAAAACTAATCTTAAAGTGTGTATTTCGATCAGGCATATATCTAAAACTGAGACTTTTTTTGTAATTACTGAGAAACTCCTCATAGCATCTTTAAGGGGATAGTTTGGGCTTGTTAAGTTTTAAAGTTGGCTTAAAGCTATGGTCCACGATTTGGGAGCTTGGTACATCTTAATAACACCGTTTATAAGGCCGTTGTGGTCCTATGGTCCGATCTACACAATATAAAGACCAAAAAGAATGAAAAAAATCCATTCAGTATATCCGCTGCAAAGCAGCATAATAGTTGACCGTGAGTCCATCCAATCCCCTGTCTCCCCTGCTCCGCACCGTTCCGCCTCCTCTCCACTTCCTACCTCATATACCGGTGAGCAGCTAGCTGCACAGCTACTGAAGCGTCATGGAGCTGGGAGGCAGCTTCTGTTACCCTCCACATCGAAGAGAAGGAAACGTAAAAGTTTCGAGGAAAAGGCTGAAGTAAGGAAGAAATATGAGCAATACAGGTCCCAATGGAGACTTAACGTTGGAGGTGTTAAGAGACTTATTGGGAGATGTCTGCTGAATAACTCTGGTTAGTCTGTGCCTGTACTTGCTAATGACTGAACGTTGTTGGTTGGAGTGGGTAGGCTCTGTCAATAGATATTAGCATATGTTAGCCACGTATCGTTAGCATTGTAAACTGAGCTGGTGAAGACACGCCGAGAAAGATAAATCCTCGCCCACAATCGGCTCTGCTCTGGCGACGCCAGACCCGCTTCGCCGCTGGTCCAATTGAAATGGCTACCGCTGTGTGTTGCAAGTGGGATGACTGTCGTGTCTGTTAATTTCAGTTGAGCTGAGCTGTTTTTGGTTGTTGTTACTGCTGATATTTCATGCCAGCCGGCTTATTGCTCTATCAGAGGGGGCGTGTTTTTAGGAGGCGACACGAGCTGGGGGGCAGGATCTTGGAACACTGAGGGGAGGGGGGGCAGGCTGCGTTTTTCAAATCTGTCTTAACAGCCAAACTGGTTTTCAGATCGTAGACCCTAGCTTTAACAATAGCATACTGTAAAATTTTGTACAGTGTTGAACTTTTCCAAAGCACCTGTGTTGTCAAGTGCTGTTACTTGAGTATGTTGGGACGCAGGGGTCACATATCCCTCCACCATCAGCTGGTCAGAGAAAGCACCAAACACTAACTTCACTAAAACTACCAAAAACAAGCAATTTTGGCTCTTGTAACATCAACATAGCATTCGTTACAGGTAAAGAAGGATATGTTAATGGACCGGAGGAAAACGCAATCTACTCTGAGTCCCAGGTAAACAGAGGGGCGGAGAGGAGCAGGACGGATCAAAAGTTACTTGAAGGTGCATGAACTGTGAGCCCATGTCCGCTAGCTCGAAGGGCCATTGTTGTTATTAGGGGGACTTCTCCAAGAACGACAGCCATCTACCAAGTAACATGTGTGCTGTTTGCTCGGTTTGTTATCCAGACAGATTTGTTGTCCAGACAAGAAACTCCTGCGTCTTTGTGCGTCCCTTCGTACCTTCGTACAGCCTTTGTGTTCTTCTTCGTACTTGTGTTGTAACTGTGCTGCTTCTTGACAAACCTACATCGCCATCTTCTGGCCTGGCATGTACACTACAGCGTTTTCAGTCATTCTCCAGTCTCCATGTAGATTCGGATCATTTTTGAAAATACAAAGGAAAAACCTTTCGTTTCTGGTGAAAATGTTGTTGTTTTGGTGGCACCATGTACTGCAATGTTCTAGCGACCGTCCACCCCAGGTACCAACCCCCCTCAGTGGACAAAGCTTGCAAGTTCCTTGACTGAAATTCACACTTGCTAGAGCCATGGGCCTCTATTGACCCCACTTCAAAAAGCCTGAACTAACCCTTTGCAATATTTTTCAAATATGGCATCAACAGCAAAATATGAGAATAAAGCTTTTTTACCCTGAACTCTCTCCAAAATGTGAACTGTTTGTATATAACTATAGCTGTTGATATGTTTTAGTTTTATATGTGTTTTTCACAATATAATGTTATAACTTAATTCTAATTCCGAATGTATGAATTGCATTGTTTTACTTTCTGCCTATAGTTATCTGTTTGTTTCATGTTGTACGCTTATTCTTTTTAAAAGTTGCTATTTAGGCTATTTTGTCTTATGTTATCGTCTTATCTCCTCATAATGTTTGTGTTGCTATTGTTTATATGACCCATTACCTCATAAAGCCTTTCCTAATCTTTATTGTTTTTCTTGTCTTACTGCTTTTATTGCTTAATGTCTCATTCTCTTTTTATTCTTCTGTATTCCACTTATACCCTGTTTTATTGACTTTTCTTTTACTTTTGGTTTTCGTGTTAAATCTCCTCTGTAAAGACAACGTCATTTCGGTAAATGTGTCTGTCCACATGAAAACAGAGAAAACACTGTAGCACATACGCCAGACCTTTAAGTGGTGCTGTATCGCTACTGCAGAAGCTTCTGCAACACGTGAAAACCCTGTATTCGCCTATTGTTTCTGTTGTTATCAGGGTTCGCGCATGCAGTTCAAGGGAGAAGAGGGTATATGACCCTATAGTTTCTGAAAATGTCAATATTTTTGTACATACAGAAATGCAAGGCAGTATTTTCCATTCTGTTTGTCAGTGCACTTTATAAAATTATGTTTTCAAAAGTGCTATAATAAGGAAGTTATCATTATCATCTCAAAAGTTTTTTAATTGATTTTTTTGTATAACTTTTTAGATTTTGGGGGGTCATTGGTCAATGGTCAAGGTCATTGAGTTGTGTGGTCATTCTTTGCTTGTAAATATAATCAGCCTGAACAACTAAGATCCCAAATAGTGAGCTCTCAATTGTGTGTGCAACTAAAAAATTGCAAGTGTTATTAGTGGGTGTGTTGCGGGTGATCTACTATGACTGCATGCAACAGGTGCAAAAGTGGTGTGAACCACCATCTCTATAGGGGGATTTTGTGTGTGTTACCGGCTGTCACCATAGAGAGTTTGGGAGAGCAGAGTGTCCATCAACAAAAAATGAAGTTTGAAGACAAGGAGTATGAGGCAAACAAATTCACTGGTGGACTCCAGTAGCAACATCTCAACAATGCCAGTATAAACATGATTTGGGAGGCTACCTGTGAAAAACACACAGCTCAAAACTGCTTTTACTGAATAAACGATATGTTTACTATTTTTATTTACGACCAGAGGTTGCGATAACCTTTTCTTTGTTGTCTCCCATTTTGACAGACAAGGTCATCACATTTATTTCTCATCACATATTTTCATCAGGAATTTTAATTGTCCTTTTCTGATTCCATTTAAACATATCTAGATAATGGCATTCACATAGTTATGCAGCTTTATCACCAATGACTCTCATGTGAAGAGCATTCCTACAGTAACACAGACTTCACACTTAACACCATTTTCTGCACTGGTAGCTCCTGACCTGCAGTCAGTGCATTGAAAGTGTGATGCAGTCAGCTCTAAGCAAAAACATTCTGGCCATGAAGGGGAGCTTTTTACACTGGCTGAACGACCTCCATGATGTAAAGCGTATAACAAAGAGAGTTTACTTTACACACGCTTGCTTAAGTATGATGGCTCACTGGATCATTGCCCTTTTTTCCAGTCCATCATAATGACAGACAGCCCCCAAATCTTTCCGTAATTCATCAAAAAATTCAGTCAGTTAATGCGACCCCTGTTTCTTGCCACAATGACCGCAGTGATCTGTGCATAACTGTGTGTGTTCTTTGAGATTAGAGGGACAAGAAATGAGAGGAATTTAATTACCCATCCAAAATTCTGAACAGTTTTATCTTAAGCCCAAAAAAACCCCATGTATAATCAAGACAAATAATCCATTATCTTTGAGCCCTGCTTTGAACCAAGAGCATGTGTCCTCCAAGTAGCAAAACACAGACTTATGTGGCCCCAGTCCCCATTTGCTGCACACTTTTGAAAACGTGCTCCTCTCTTTCAAAAATAGGGTCATTGAAGTTAGAGAGAGAAAAAAGAGAGAAATGCTGCAGCAGTATGGAAGCAAAGGATGGAAGAAATTAACAAAGTGTGTGTGTGTGTGTGTGTGTGTGAAGGGGGGGGGGGGGTATTCAATATATTTGGGGCTCATGCAGGAAACATACATACAGTAGTCAGCTCAGCCTTTCAACCAGCCCAACCCTTCAGAACATCACCTGGCTCTCCACATTAGCCACTGTAGCCTAGCCTGGTGCTAACATGGCTGAGGAAACGAAAAAAGTAAGGAAATCAAGATACCAGGATAAGCTGCACTGTTGCAGCGTCCAAAGGCCTTAAATCTCCTTGAATGACTGTTAGAAAGTGTGCATGTTGTCCTATGTGTAAAGCTGACATACTGGCCATCAGCTACTTTAAAAAATGTAAATGTTGCAATCCTGAAATCAGAAGAATGTCAATTCGGAACATGATGTATGATTTTTTTTTTCATGAACATAATGCAATGTTCAGTGATGTGAAGAAACTCTATGGTTCTTCAGTGAAGCAAGGGGGAGGATGTGGTTCAAGTGCTTTTGCTTTTCACTTGTGCTCAGGATTTTCCTAATGCCTCTATGTTTAATGTTTTACCATGTACTTGTGTGCTGTTGCCTGTCACAAACCAAATTTTCCATGGGATGATAGTAAAGTTGAAGTTGAAACAGTCATTTAGGGTGTTGTCTTCCTGAGACGCCCACTTTGCGGTCTGTCTCTGACTCCACCAGTCTCACAGGACTTAGTACCAAGTTAGGAAATGGTACCAGGCCTGACACCAAACAATGCTGCCACTGTACCAGAACACCAGCTGCCAGTTGTAGGGGATTTTGGCACATTTTTGGGAGGCACTGACATGTTCAGCTGAATTGCTCGTTCCACAGATAGACAATCTGTACAAGTTCTGCCTCATTGTGAAAGTGACTAATCAGGCTTCCAGGTACAAAATAGCAATTGGTGTTATTAGAGGTATATTTTCCTGTTTTGTCTCACTCTTGAGTCCATGACAAGCAGATAGATACGATTCTTTTGACTGTGCATACATTAACAAGAGAGAGACAGGAAGGGGGGCTGGTTTGGTGGAGTTGTTAGCAACCAGGCATGTCCAATATGCATACTTCTGCCCCCGGGCTCCAATCAAGCCTTTGGCCAGTTTGCAGAGTGTCTTCTCCTACTCTCTAACCCCTTTCACAAGCCTATCCACTGTCATTCTCTCTCCTATCAATAAAGGCACAAAATGCCCCAAAAATATGTTTAAAAAAATGGGCAAAGCTCACCCACTGCTAATCTACTTAGCCCAAAAACGTTTGCCTGCCTCTGCCTACAGTCATCAGATCAACTCTTCAGCAACCCTAAATGGTCCTATGTGCTTTTTGTGACTCTTTTTTACTGTTATGTTACGTTATCTATTGTTAGATTAAGATTAGCACTTTCTGTAATTTTTGAAACAAATATGCCTGAAACAAAACCACAAGGCTTGTGTGCAAACCATTGTGGAAGTGCATGTGAGTAGATCAACAAGTGCTACAAAGCTGGTTTTACGCATGGGCCCTGCAGTATTTTAACTTTGTTTTTTTCTTGTTACTGCATGCCAAAGAATGGTGTCTATCTGCTTCTCATGGACTCAGGAGTGAGGCAAGATATCAAAAGAAAAAAAGTTGGCGTATCCCTTTAAGAAGAAAAGAAGAAGATATACTTCTTTTTATTCCTCATGGGAAATTTTAGTCTTTACACATAGGCTAGATTACACAAACATGTCTTACGATCATGGATTAATGGAGAGATGTCATCACTGAGCAGTCTTGGGGTTAAGGGCCTTGCTCAAGGGCACATCAGCACTGCCAAGAAAGTCAGCTGGCACCTCTCCAGCTACAAAACCAGCTTCCAAACATGGTTTGGTCGGGGCTTAGACTGACCACCCTCCAGCCCCAAACCCAAGTCCTTCTAGTCTGAGCTTCTGCCACTATTTCTCTTAATGTCAAAGTACTTAAGTTGTATACTTTGCTTACCTCTGTTTGTGAAACTAGTCTTTCAGAGAATGTTAAAAAGGAAATGCTAACAACTTACTAAAATGACATGTAAAGCCAAATGTATAAGCTCAGTGTAGTCCACTTTGCTTGAATTGAGTTAAGAGTTAGTTTAATCTTACTTGTCTTGACATGGGACCTCTGATTCTTAATATTTGTTTAAACAAACATTATCAGTCAGTGAGCAGCTCTCTGTCAGCTCAGCTGTGTTTACTGTTAACTAGAGAAAAACACACTGTCGTCCACTTAGAGGATGAGAGGAGGTCATGTGGGTTTTGAAGGTAAACCTCACACCACAGAAAGAATCAAAACTTCATTAAATATCAAACCTGTGAAGTCTGAAACAAATAGTTTAAGTGGTGAGTCAGACACAGATGGGATGTTATCACTCACAGGTTCCCCTGGACAAACTCAGACAGACACATTAGACAGGATTAAAGTCGATTTTACAACCATGTCGTTGAGAGACCCTTTAAGTAACTCTGAATCAGTGCAGTTGTCAGGTTATCAGTCAGTGAACAAACAGACCACCGTTTCAGCTTAGCCAGAACAATGTTGAAATTTATGGCTGTTTCCTAACAGGTCAGGACAAAGTTATCTATCATTTATGATCCGAAGAGTGGCACAAACATGTCTGTGCTGTGAGGGTCTCTAATATGTGGAGCTTGTGGCGATAACATTGTACCGACAGAAAATCGGATCAGTTTCTTGTCTTCTTGTTAAAGTGCAAATGAGAAGTGTCATCTCTGTAATCAATTCAACTTTCTACTACTGGGCACACAATCTACCCCCTCCAGAAGGACTCAACAATGCAGAGCACACTAAGTGTGTTTCCATTACCCTTAGAAATGTGCAAAATGTAAATAGTGCAATAAAAACTGGTAATGGAAACACCTGAATTCTGAAAAAGCACCAAAATGTCGCTAAAATGTTTTTACGCTTTCATGAGGTGGTTTTTCAGACGTTTTGATATTCAAATATATCGCAAAAGCACAATGGAAACACTTTTTCCGCAATTATACGTCACAGGACGTGACGTACCTGGTCACATGACCACTTCTCTCGGAGTAAAAATGGTGTAGTACGTTTGGACAGAGGAGGAGGAGACGGAGACTTTTCTTGCCATTATTCTCGGGAAAAACACAAGATACTAGACAGCAAACAACAGAGGAATGCAGAGTGTAATAAGGAGATAGAAACGGAAATGAGGGAGAAAGCGTTCAACAAGCCTTGGCATATTCATGCGTCTATCTCCCTGCGGTGAAATCTTGTGGGATGATATTTCACAAGAGTTACGACGCTCCTGCCTAGAACAACCTTCAATGGAAACATGTTCACAGCGCAAATATACTTTGTCGAAATTTTAGGAATATGGCTTTTTTTTGCGAAAAACTGTAATGGAAACCCAGCTACTATTGGTTAGTGCTTAGATTCACATCTGTGAAGTTCAACTTCTTTAAAGCCAACTTACTGTTGGTACCAGGTTGACCCCGCCTTTTCTCTAATAACTTAAAGCTATGGTCTACGATTTGGAAGCTTTGTACATTTTAATAACACCGTTTATAAGGCTGTTATGGTCCTATGGTCCTATCTACACAGTATAAAGACCAAAAAGAACGAAAAAAATCCAATCAGTATATCCGCTGAAAAGCTGCATACTAGCTGACCAATCAAGCCTAGAAGCCTGTGAGGTTAGATTGGTCCGTGAGTTGGTCCATGAGTCCATCCAATCCTCGTCTCCCTCGCTACGCAGCGTCATGCGTAGTGCGTCATGGTCCCGCCTCCTCCCCTCTACCTCCGATGAGCAGCTAGCAGCGTTAGCTACTGAACTATCATGGAGCCGGAAAAGCCTAGCGCCGAAACCGGGAAGCTGCTTCCCTCTCCCGCGGGGCCCAACGGAGCTCTGCCCGTGGGCCGAGGCCTGTTAGCAGGCTAACGGCTAACGAATGGCCTGAGCCGGCCGTCAGACCTTCAGCATCGGCCGTTTCGCCCCTGGTTGATCAGGTAATGGCTTTGTTTACTACAGTGGGAGATGTCTGCTGAATAACTCTGGTTAGTCTGTGCCTGGCCTGGCCAATGACTTGTAGCGGAGCGGGTTAGCCTGTTAGCCGCTAATCGTTAGCACTGTAAGCTGAGCTGTGGAGGACAGGACGAGAAAGATAAATCCTCCCCCACAATCGGCTCCGCTCTGGCGGCGCCAGACCCGCATTGCCTCCGGTCCAATTGAAATGGCTACCGCTGTGTGTTACAAGGGGGATGTCTGTCGTGTTTGATACTTTCAGTTGAGCTGAGCTGTTTTTGATTGAGTTTGCTGCTGATATATTATGCTAGTCGCTCGTAGCTCAGTCCGAGGGGGCTTATATGAGGCGCCACGACCTGGGGGTGGGATCTTCGAACACGGAGGGGAGAGGTGAGGGAAGGGGGGGCAGGCTGCGGTTTCAAATCGTAGACCACAGCTTTAAGTTCTTTAGTCCATTTCCTCATGCTAGTATCACATGGCTGTGTCAGATTTGTCAGCTGCACATTCATGGTGTGATTTTCCCTCTACCATACCAAAGGTGCTCTGTTGGATGGATTACAGCAGCAGAACACTAAACCTGGACAATAAAAGATTTTTTTTTAAATCTTGAAACAGGTTACTGTGTACTCATGTTTGTAGTAATGTCCAGGTCAAAGCTAACCTGACAAGCCAGATGGACAGCTCCATATATCTGCCACAGAAATATTTCATCAGTCCTTCTGGGTAGGAGCCCTTTAAATTTGTTTTCGGGGCAGAACGATTAAAAAAAAACACAAGCTTGTGATTGGATAATCGTTCTGCTCGTCATCACAGACCAATCCATATCAAGCAGGGTTGCCTCATATAATGAAGCAATGTTTTAATTGGATTTGTCATTAATTTTTTCTTTTATATATACATTTTATTTTATTATTTTGTTTATATTGACTGCTGATGCTGCTCAGTGATTTTTGAAGACTGTATGATGCAAAATGTGCCTGTTTGTTACTTGAAATGGCTGAATAAAGAATTGAAAAAAAAAAATAGCATAGTTTTTTGTTAGCTGTTGTTAGCCGTTAGCAGCTAAGTTAGCGGCTAACAGCTAATAGTCATTTACTGTCGTTAGCTTTAAGCGGCTAAGTTAGCGGCTTAAAGCTAACGACAGTAAATGACTGTTAGCTGTTAGCCGCTAACTTATACTATCGTCTGACACTAAATTGTACCACACAGATGATTCATTTAACACTTGTATGTGACATGAACCCACCAAAGACAATCCCTTCAAGTAAACTTCTGAGGAGGGCAGATTTCGCCAAGTTTCACGAAGTATCTATGAGGACCATAGATTGGCATCTTCATTCTCAACTTCCGGTTGTCGTCATGTCCGCATTCTACAGCTCCCGCCTCTCTTCCCCAGATTGGGCCGTTAAAATTTTAGCCAAGTGAATCCATTGGTCAACGGAGCGCTACAAGATGGGATCTGCAGGATATCAGGAACTGAATCAGGCAGGCCCATCTGCTATGCAAGGTTAGGTCAAAGCCAGGAGCTCTTGAAGAGAAAAGAATGAATTCAAAAAGAAAAGCCGACAGGCTGGCTTCAGGCAAACTCACTTGAGTATGTAAAAAGCCTTTAATTGGTCAGGGCATAATTAAAGAAAAATGTTAACAATCAGGAAAAGCCAACAGGTTTTGACCTACATATTGTCTTCATCACGGTGTGGTCAAGCAAGTGTGCCTGAAGACAACCCTGTCAGCTTTTCTTTTTGAATATAAAAAATGTCTGATCTAACAAGCTTTAATTTCTTATGAAGCACAGATAGTAGGTTCTGAATTCAGCAAAAGCATCATAAAGGCAGCAGGATAGCATGCCAAGCTCAAGTCATGTCAATCTGGTTTCCTGAACATGACATGGCTTCACAGTCACTGGATCTCAATTCAACGAGGCACCTTCGGATGTGTTGGAGATTTGCATCTTGGATGTGCACTTGAAAGATCTTCAGCAGCTGTGTGATACTGTTATGTTGATATAGACCAAAATCTTTGAGAACTATTCCAGCACCTTGTTGAATCCGTGCCATGGTGAACTACGTCAGTTCTGACGGTGAAAGAGGATCTGACCTGGTGATAGGAAGTATTTTTTCTGTTCTTATCTAAATATTGCTTCCCTTTTAAAATAATATTTGAATGTCTTTTAATTATTAGCGTTAAACTTTGGATTTAGCAGCTTTCACACAATGATGTTCTTGCTAACCTCTGCTGACAGAGGGAAATGTAAATTCGTGGTGAACCAAGTCAGGCCACATGGAACTATGGTAACATCAGTTGGCGACACTGATGTCTACAACTTCAAATTCTATGCATACTTAAAAATGTCCAAAGTTTTATCCAGAAAAACACTGGCAAGAGTTGACCTTCGCCTTTGGCTGCCTCCTTGTCAGGACTGGACTCCTGTTGTACGACCTTAGGTCAAAGACCTTCCCAAAGTTTGGGAATAATCAGTCCAACTGTGGCTGCTTGTTGTAAAATGGCATATTTGTCTGCACTATATGGCATTTGTTGAGTGACATAACAATACATTGCACAACAAAAGCGCCAAGTTACGTTGTACTAAGTTAAGCACACTACCCATGTTTTATATCTACATTGGTTAACGTCCTACTTTCAAGATTCAAAGATTTATTGTCATTGCACATAGAGAAACCTGTTTCCCTGCGCAATGAAATTCCTACTCTGCTGTCCACAACGAATGCCAAGCAAGAGGTATAAAAATAACAATAGATATAAATAGTAGCACAAAAGATGCTAAATAAAAAAAATAGCAGCAAAAAATAAAATAAATACAATAATATAAATAGAATAGAGTCCAGATATAAACAAGATGAAGATGCATTCAGACTATACACATGTATGAAGATATTATCACTGTTAAGGATGGAACTAGCTACTGAACTCTGTACATTTCTATAAACATGTATGTTGAGCAAAGATCCAACGTACTTCCCCAGCTATGTCCAACACATACACTGACCTGCGTCGAATACAACAAAATAGACCCACAGGATGTATTTTACCAAAATTTGGATGACTTCTTAACTTTGAGCTACTATTTTTGTTAATGTGGAAGTGGGCCTTTAGCATCATGTCAGTTTCTGTTGATAAAGTTGTCTCTGAGCTTCTCTTCTGTTAAACAGCCTGATAAAGAAGGAGCAATACTGTAACAGAGAAGCCTGAAACGCCTCAGTGTAGCTTTTATTTCACTTCCTGCCCTGCTGCCTGAATCCTTGTGCGTCCTCCCTCTTTTTGCCGTCTGTAATCCATCAGTGGAGCCTCTTTTGTGTTTGTCAGGTAGGCGATGCCCTCTGTGCTGGCAAACATCCTGTTCCTCAGTGCTCCACAGCGTTTCATGTTTTGCATACAGCTCGAGGCACTCTGACGTCAGGGTGAAGACAAAAACACAGACAAGCAGAGGATCGAGTGTCAGTGACCCCCTGCACACAAACACCACAGGTACACTCGTGTGTTGTTGTGCAGACTCAGCACATGTGGGGGAGGCTCCACAGCTGGATCTGATGTGACTCTATCATCACATTCCTCTATCTTGATGAACATGCTTCATGATGATATCCAGCACGGGCTTATCTGTCAGCGTGATTTTAGTTTGGGTTATTTTGGTGTTGCAAGAAGTGGTAAGTGCAAAATTATGACTCAGGAAGAAGTGTTTATTTGTTCAGTAGCTGGTGTTTTAATGCTGAAAAATCCACACATAAGCAAGTTTGTTCGTTAAATAGATATAAATAATTGTTCTTCTCTAGGTTACATTAATATATCAGTTACAGACAAACATCTTTTCTGAATATGAAAAAGTAAAAAAAAATCCTGCAAATAAGAAATTAATATGAGTGCTTGAAGTACTGAGCAGCTGCCAATTAAGACAGAGACATCTTAATATTGAGAGAAAATTGCCCATTTTTATGCAAATGGGCCAGAAAAATTATCATAAAAAGTCCCAGTCTTTCCATAATTCATCCCAACACTGTTTCAAACAAGTGTTACACTCATACTGTTAAGGGCAAATTGTGCCACTGATTAAAAGTCAAGTTTAGGCAAACACTTTTCAAGTCAATCTAAGCACATTACATGCATTTTTTTATTATAATATCAGAGTGTCAGTTGGGCTTTTGCTTTGGGATTGATCAATTCACATCTCTTTACCAGATGGCATCATTTTAACCAGATTAGTATAAGTGTGAGTATTTGACACCAACCAAAAAAGTAAAAATAAAAAAATAAAACTCAATGTTGCTACCAATCATTACATATCCCAGGTTGTATACTGACAATCATTTTTTTTTCTTTATTTAATATGAAAACAAAGTATCATGACAGAAACCTGGCTTTTTAAGACATAAAATCTCTAAGCAGTCATGAAAGTTTGATGTGTCTGATAAGAACTGATGGTTTGAATATCAAACCTAAAAAGTTAAAATTACAGGAAAGATCCATATTTTTATTGCTGCCCTAAAGAAATGCATTTTTAAAGCTAGCAGTATGTATGTGACTCCTTTTGTCTGATTTCTTTATTTCTGGGAGCTTTTTTTGTGGTTTGACACATGTTGCAGTTTCCTGGAGACCTGATGGTTTTTGGACAGAGATCTGACCCCTCAGCATGGTCTGATGTGTGCTCTGGTCTCTGGTCGTTCCTGATCGAGAAATTGCAAATCAAGAGCTTTAAAATGTAAATGTTCTTCATTGAAAATCAAGCGCCTTTGAATGTAAATGATCAGATACTTGGCAATGTCTACCGCCTACGGGTGTGAACCTTTAGCTTTTCTTTATCAATGGACCTGATACCTTAAGCCCCCCACCCCCCAGTCTTGATCAAGTAACCTTGTACACTTGCAAATGAGCTGATTTCTGTGTGTAAATATTGCACTCTGTCAATGGTCTGCTTTTGTTTCTCATGTCTGATGAAACTGAACATAAACACGGACGCAGACCTGCACCTAAACTCCCCCCATCACAGCAAACCCTGAACAGGATTCTGATTTTTCCTCCACATCCCAGATATTGGTAGATTTCTTTAATCATTTGAATTGAACATATTTCAAACATTGGTCTGTGTTCAGTTGTTTGGCAGTAAAAGGAGTGGAATCACGTAGTTTGGTCAGAGTGTGATCTACAGAGGACTCAAAATGAAAGCAGTGACACACACCTGCTCACAGCAGCACCTGGACCACATGATGAGCTGACACTGACTGGTTTGATTCATGCTATGCCAAAAATATCAAAGAAAGAGATACATGCTCTGAATAACTTGACTTCACCTGACTGGGGGGGATGCATTCAGAGGGGGCATGCCTATGTGGCACGGGGCCCAAGTGTTGCATCTACTGACAGTTGACCAGTTCCTCAAAAAAAAAAAATCATGATGAAGCCATCAAGGTTTCTTTCTTCAGCACATTTATGAAAGCAACTCAGTGTGATCGCATGGACGAGAAACACAAAGGCTCTCATTTATTAAATGGTAATCTTTACTCATATCTTTTCCCGGTTGGGGGTGCCCGCAAAACCTCTGCAGGAAGGTGACCAGGAGGCATCTTGACTAGATGCACAAACCACCTTAGCCGACTCCTTTTGGTAAGAAGGAGCAGCAGCTCTACTTTGGGTTTCCTCTGGATGTCTCAATTCCACCATGAAGGCTGAGTCCAGCTATGCTCCTGGGGAGTTACATTTCTCCATACCTTGTGTTTTTTTCAAAAAAAAGAAAAGATGCCTGTGTGGAGTTTAACAAGAATGATTTTGAGTATTCTTGAAATACTGTGCTCTACTGACTCAGCTTTTTTGGATTGTGTCACAGGAATCATATTCAAAAAGAGTGAATATTTGCAGTAAAAAATCTTTATCTATTTGTACTTTAAATATCTTGTCTTTGTTGTGTATTCAATTGAATATAGTTTGAAAAAGGATTTTCATATCATTGTATTCTGATTTTATTTACATTTTACGCATGTCCCAAGTTCATTGAAATTGTAGCTTTTAGCTTTTTGTTGAAACTTTGCACTTGTATAACACATATTTAATGTTCTGCTCACTGCTCTGGACCATTCACAGATGACATTGCATAATAAAAGTCAACCATAAGTTCAGTCATCACACAAACAAATGTTAAAACTGTGAGTTGTATTAGGGAGGTCAGAGAGCTTCAACTTGAAGTGTGTCACAACGGGTCACAGGAGGAGGGAAAAATAATTCACACGGGATTTTGGAGGCAGGAAGTCAATGTTGATCTCTCATTGGCTCGGATTTAAGAGCACACGTCCAATGAAGGGGGGCAGAGAGGGACACACAGCAGGCAAACACATCAGCTGAAAATACAAACATGGGTGTGGAGGGAAAATCTGATGAAATAAGAGAGCTAAGATGTTCTTTACACCAAACTACTGACACTATGACTGTTGCGTTGCACACAGCTGTATCTGTGCTCTGTAGATACTGTATTTATGACAGACTTATCACTAAACTTTAAGTCATTTACAGCTGTAATGTTTGTGATTGTAGCCCCCCAAGTAAGCTCTGTATCTCTCCACAGTTATCTCAGAGAGTTTCTCTATAATGATCAGAGATGTTTTTCCTGTCAACGAATGATAACCACAGTAATGTTCTCATGAAAGTTTGTACTGCTGACTTGGAGTTTAATATGGGTCAGACCGAGGATTTAAAAGCTGTCCGTGGTTAACCTCAGAGTAACGAGCCATGCTGTATTTATTTGGCCCCACCTTCAGTTTTTGGTGATGTATTTTGAAACCTGACCTCTTTAAGTTCTTTGACCCAGTCTTAACTGATTGAAATAGAATGCAAGAATTAATCATTTTTCAGAGAAGCAATGCTTTATTTGAATCAGAACTTTGAGATGTAGGCCTTAAGTTCTGCAGAGAATCTTTATTCAACAGAGTCAAACACAGCAAGGACAAATTTTTGATCTGGGCGTCCATTAGTTTGTCCCAATCATAAATTCTTATTTTGTTTTGCCTTGATGGCTACATCTCTCTCTCTATATATATTAACCCTTTAATGGTTTCTGTATCCTGGGGGATACAGACATTTGGTAGGCTGTAGGGGAAAGGGGCATTAAGTTTCTGCACTTAATATCATGAGAAAGTCTTAAGGGGGGATGGGCCAAGTACCCAGGTCATGTCTGACCAGAGACCATGCTCTTGTCTGTTGGTCTGTTGCATTCAGATAGGGCATGTTGTTAGGGGCACTCAGTGTGAATATCGGAGTATTTTTTGTACATTAGCAATTGTGATCATACACGTAGAGTCATCGAAATCAAATTTATGAACCTAAGATAAGACAAAATACACCTTTGAAAATAATTTAACCTGTCTTCTTGCAAGTACCTTAAAAAAGAAAAAAACATTTGCATGCTCCCTCCAGGGTGTGCTTCTAGATAAGGAGACATGCAAGTGGCCTCAAGGATGGTCAGTCTCGGTCAGTGAAGTGTGATGAAGTGCCTCTCTGGCTGTCCTACCAAACATCACAATAGAATTTCCTCCGAGGTGCCGTCATCAGGAATAACTGGATTATGTTCCCTCCAGGATGCTCTGTAATTGTACAAACCATGACAAAGGACTTTTAGGCTGACCGCCCCATGGACAAACCATGATTAAAGGCAGGGTTGGAAGTCACAGAAAACTAGTGCCAATTTGAATGTAGCATCTCCTCAGGACTCCATCTAGCCCTATCTCCCTGGGGCTCCTCCAAAACGACACCCCGCTCACATGTACGAGTGTCACTGATTTGCAACCATATACATTATATTACCAAAAGTATTTGCTCACCCATCCAAATGATCAGAATCAGGTGTCCTAATTACTTGGCCTGGCCACAGGTGTATAAAATCAAGCACCTAGACGTGCAGACTGTTTCTACAAACATTTGTGAAAGAATGGGTCGCTCTCAGGAGCTCAGTGAATTCCAGTGTGGAACTGTGATAGGATGCCACCTGTGCAACAAATCCAGTCGTGAAATTTCCTCGCTCCTAAATATTCCACAGTCAACTATCAGCTGTATTATAAGAACATGGAAGTGTTTGAGAACAACAGCAACTCAGCCACCAAGTGGTAGGCCATGTAAACTGACGGAGCGGGGTCAGCGGATGCTGAGGCGCATAGTGCAAGGAGGTCCCCGATTCCTGCAGTCAATTGCTACAGAGCTCCAAACATCATGTGGCCTTCAGATTAGCTCAAGTACAGTACGCAGAGAGCTTCATGGACGGGTTTCCATGGCCGAGCAGCTGCATCCAAGCCTCACATCACCAAGTGCAATGCAAAGCGCCGGATGCACCGTCACTGCACTCTAGAGCAGAGGGGACGCGTTCTCTGGAGGGACGAATCACGCTTTTCCATCTGGCAATCTGATGGATGAGTCTGGGTTTGGAGGTTGCCAGGAGAATGGTACATTTCGGGCTGCATTGTGCCACGTGTGAAATTTGGTGGAGGGGGGGATTAAGGTGTTGGGGTGTTTTTCAGGAGTTGGGCTTGGCCCCTTAGTTCCAGTGAAAGGAACTTTGAATGCTTCAGCACACCAAGACATTTTGGAAAATTCCATGCTCCAACTTTGTGGGAACAGTTTGGAGCTGGCCCCTTCCTCTTCCAACATGACTGTGCACCAGAGCACAAAGCAGTTCCATAAAGACATGGATGACAGAGTCTGGTGTGGATGAACTTGACTGGCCTGCACAGAGTCCTGACCTGAACCCGATAGAACACCTTTGGGAAGAATTACACTGAGAGCCAGGCCTTCTCGACCAACATCAGTGTGTGATCTCACCAATGTGCTTTTGGAAGAACAGTCAAAAATTCCCATAAACACTCCTAAACCTTGTGGACAGCCTTCCCAGAAGAGTTGAAGCCATAGTAGCTGCAAAAGGTGGACCGACATCATATTGAACCCTATGGGTTAGGAATGGGATGTCACTTAAGTCCATATGTGAGTCACAGCAGGTGAGCAAATACTTTTGGTAATATAGTGTATCTGATATAAAACCACTGACTCAAAACCACTCTTCAGCACATTGTTTTTGTTTTGCTCCATGCCTCACTCACTCAGCAGTAAGAAAACACTAAAACATTATCAGAGTAAAGTTAAAAAAACAAACAGACATGACAAGTTAGTTGGTGCTCACAACCCGACTCTTGTTTCAGCCTTTTCTCCCTCTTTTCTTTCTTTTCTTGCTCTGTTACCAGTAATCAGGTTAAAGGTAGTTTCTCACCATTCTCTAGCATACAGAAGGTGGGCAGAACGGCAATGCGGTACTTGATACAACAGGTCTAATAACTTTGGCCGGGATGTTTGTGATTGGTTGATGTTTTCCCTGTTTTACTCCTGTTGTAGACAGCAACTATTGTCAATCTCTTTTAAGAACACATCATGCATTGATTACCATCAGGACTTAATGATCATTTTAACCAGTATAACAAAAAGTGTATTTAAACCTTACCTTTAAGTGCTCTGTAACGTGCCCTACAGGTGGACAAAGTCAATAGTGTTTATTCATTCATTTCTTCATTTTCTATACCCCTTTATCCCTTTCTGGGTCAAGGGGGGGCTGGAGCCTATCTCAGCTGTCATTGGGCGAGAGGCAGGGTACACCCTAAACCAGTCGCCAGTCAATCACAGGGCCATATAAAGAGACAGACAACCATTCATGCTCACACTCATACCTAAGGCAGTTTAGAGTCACCAATCAACCTAATGAGCATGATTTTGGTCTGTGGGAGGAAGCAGGAGTGCCCGGAGAGAACCCATGCACGAACAGGAGCATGCGTGGCTCTCTGCTACGCTGGACCTTCTCTGTAAGTCTGACTGCACTGTGCTGTGACTCCAAAAGTTGATTCAAATTTGATTTAGTGTTTTTGAAACTAGATAACATTTTGTCACAGCATACAAAAAAGGATAATATTGTCATCTTAGCTGACACAAAGTCAAAATAGTGACTGTATCTCCTGCTAGAAAACATGCATCTCTCTCCACCCTCCATTGTTGTTTATGTGTAACACAGGGGACAACTCATGTGTATTACATGTTATTTGTCCTCATGCTGAAAAGGTGACTTGTTACACACATGACGTCACTCCTTGAGACACAAGAGGAAAGCAAGTTTATCTTTGACAAAGGAAAATGATATAAATAGTGATGTACAGTGACTTAAAATAGCTTTAACCTGATTACTATGTTTGGGAATAGTAATAAATTAGATTACTCGTGACTGATAAAAGTGGTGATTCATAGCATCACTGCTCCAGTGAAAAACAGGAAAGTGCTCAGAGAGACCAAGGGTTTAGTAGAAAATTATGTATGAAATACTTGATAATATATTTCAATACAGACCTGACTGTAATGACCAAACATTCAAACATTTACAAGATTTTTTCCTTTCACTGTAAGTTTGATATCATGTTCTTCAATAAAAACACACTCATCATGACTTATTTTCCATAAAACAAATAGTGTTCTGTATTGGCAAGTAATCAGATAAACGAGTCACATTTTTCACGCTACACATCAAAAAGCTTTTCACCAGTCAAACAATCACGGCCTTACTGTCGCTCCCTATTTTGACCAAAACTCGGGCTGTTTTTCATCAAACCAGGTAGTTTATGTTTTTAAATTAATCATTACGAGATTTGGGAAGAGTCAGAGTTGACTGAGGTTCAGCCGCAAGCTCTTTGGTTTCTTTGGCTTGGGCAGTAAGTCACTATTTACTTTTACATGAGACAGGAACACTAGTCTTTTGTGCTCTTGAACAAAGGAGCAATCGGGCACATATCCTAAAGGTAAACATTATCACAAGGAAAAATAATGCTTGTGAAAAGTCCTGAAGTTTGTACATCACTTTAAATCACTAGCTACAAAACCTGTGTTTGATATCATGAACATTAATAACCCTGTTTATAGTTTGTGGTTTCAATTATGCAGGGCCTTCACATGGAAGCAGGGCTGATTTGCCCATTGCATTGTAAGTACATCAAGATAAACTGTAGTCTCTTATATACATTGTTGGGTTAAAGGCCCAAAAAGGGCATTCCAGTAAAATTAGTTACATCAGAGGCGAATATTCGGAGCCTGGGAATGTTGAAGGTGGAAATGCTGCAGCAGCAAAGACGCTGTGGTAAATTATGTGATTAATTTGAGCAGCTGTGCGGGATGATTTCATTGGACATTGAGTAGCCAATCAAGTTGGAGCTCTTCATCATAGTCTTACAAAACCTACCTACCCCCTAAGATCAGTGTTTCCAAAGAGAAGGGGAAAAGGGCCAATCTTCTGGAGAGACAACATTTTCATTTTTTAAAATTCACTTTAAATCAAAGTAAAGACACCAAAGACAAAATTTATAATAGGTGTGGACTCGAATCTTCACCTCAGACCTCAGACTTTTCCTGGCCACATCTGAAATTTGAGTCAAATTAGACTTGAAGGCCATGTAACTCGTGACTTTACTTGGACTCTGACCTAATGAAATTCATGCACAGAACAGTTTTCTGACCCTTTCCCCGACCTGACACTTTACACGGACTGGCTGTGCAAACCATTCAATCACTACTGCACAGTCTGATCATACATAAAACACTGCCTTCAGTTAAACAGCCCATAACACAAATGAAAAATTCACTGAAGTAAGGCTTTTACACAGAGCAATGGTCAT
The DNA here is from genome assembly GCA_036419115.1 of Scarus forsteni. NCBI lineage: Eukaryota > Metazoa > Chordata > Actinopteri > Labriformes > Labridae > Scarus > Scarus forsteni. Next base: position 41,572,155 of record JAZDUH010000451.1, read on the forward strand.
CAGTTGGTGGCTACATCTAGACAAGAGGAAGTTGGCACCATTTTGTACATTTTTCAGGCTGCACATTGCGACTATAGATAAATAATTCAAATTTTCAAAAGTTTAAAAACTTTAATGATTATCTTGGAGGAAGACTTTAGATTTTTTTACATCCTGAAACAACATTTCCTTGAACTTTTCTATTTTTGTTTTTATATATGCCTATAAGTCCAAGTGTAACAAGCCAAAGTAAATGCTCATGTGACTGCTTGACATAGCCAAATAAATAGGGATGCACAATATTATCAGTTTGATATCAGACTACATCAGGTCTAACTCCTGCAAACATTATCAAGTTCAATAAATATAAGAGGGCAAATCAGAAATATTTAATTAAACCCAAGGGAACATTTGGCTGTAAAGGTAAGACATATTAAAATAGATCAGAGCATGAAAAATTTAAGTAAAAAAAAATAAGTAAACAGGTTGCAACATGCAGAATCTTTAAGCTATATCAACTTCCTTAAAGGGAAAATAAATAGAATGAGTTAAAGCTATGGTCTAGGATTTGGAAGCTTGGTACATCTTAATAACACTGTTTATAAGGCCGCTATGGTCCTATGGTCCGATCTACACAATATAAAGACCAAAAAGAATGAAAAAAATCCATTCAGTTTATCCGCTGCAAAGCGGCATGATAGTTGACCAATCCGAACCGCCGTTCCCAGGGTGTCCATCCAATCCCCTGTCTCCCCTGCTCCGCACTGCTCGCCCATGATCCCGCCTCCTCCCCACTACCTCTCTCATGTATCGGTGATCAGCTAGCAGCACAGCTACTGAAGCATCATGAAGCCGGGAGGCTGCTTCTTTTACTGTCCACATCGAAGAGAAGGAAACGGAAAAGTTTTGAGGAAAAGGCTGAAGTAAGGAAGAAATATGAGCAATACAGGTCCCAATGGAGACTCAACATTGGAGAATCGTACGGTGGTAAAAGCTGCAGAATGATTTGGGATTGTTGAACACTGCGCCGGCCGCTGGCGACAGAACCGCTGGCCGCAGCACGGGCCACCGGCTCGCAAACTGAGCTGGTGAGGACACGCTGAGAAAGATAAATCCTCGCCCACAATCGGCTCTGCTCTGGCGACGCTAGACCTGCTTCACTGCCGGTCCAATTGAAATGGCTACCGCTGTGTGTTACAAGGGGGATGACTGTCGTGTTTGTTACTTTCAGTTGAGCTGAGTTGTTTTTGTTTGTCATTGCTGCTATCTTATGCCAGCCGTCTTATTGCTCTATCAGAGGGGGCGTGTTGTTAGGAGGCGACACGAGCTGGGGGGCGGGATCTTGGAACACGGAGGGGAGGAGCGAGTGAAGGGGCGGCGGTCTGCGTTTTTCAAATCTGTCTCAACAGCCAAACTGGTTTTCAGATCGTCGACCCTAGCTTTAAGTGAGACTGTGAACACAAGGAATTTGAAATATTAACATGAACACTGTTTACTATTGAATAACAGCACTGTGTGACAGACTATGTGACCATGAGATGTTGTTTAAAGGTTTTTTTTTTTTTAATTGATTTCCGACAGATTTTAATGTATCCCCTGAAACTACTGGTATCTGTTTACATAAATCCACCTGTCACACAAACTTAGCCTACATTCAACCAGGAACAACAGCAGATTTAAGTCAAACTCAGTGATGGACAACATGACAAAAGCAAGAAATATATCCCCAGGACATCACAATTATCACCCAAAGTCCTGTCTGTCATGTTATAGAGACTGATCTTGCTCATTAAGACAAAGAAATATGTAGAATTGTGAAAAAAAAAATTGACAAACCATACATTAATAGGAACAAAATTGTTTTTTAATCTGGCCCAAACAGGAAAAACCTGGTCTTTGTACAAATGAAGATGCTGACCCCTGTGAAACAATGTGACAATGTGCAGCATTGTTAGTGTAATACCAGCACTCCCTTTATATGATTGAGTCAAACTGTTTTTTATATCAATTAAAAAAATATAAAAATGATAAACTGATGTTATATTGTCAAAATGGAATTTAAATAGGTGAGCAGCGCTAATGAGTTGACCTAGCTCAAAGGTTTAAAACTGAAGACTCAACTTTTACGTCTCCAGACTCAACTTGACTCGAGACCTGAAACCCAAGACTTGTGACTGACTTGAGTCTTGCAAAACAATAATTTGGTCCCACCTCTTGTAGATAGTCAAGCACACCAGGATATGGGACAATTAAAACTATTTCTTTATTTTACTTTCTTTAATAAAATAAAAAATAAAACAATTGATCTCTTGAATGATCATAAAAAGTCTGAGAGTATCACAGCAGAGAAAGTCCTTTCGCAGCCTGTTCTCTTGATTAATGTGTTGTTTTCGTTGGGTTTCATGTGACTCACGTGCTGCTCTGTGTGCAGATGAGATGAAAACAAACAGAGAGCTTTGAGCACGCTCAAATAAGGATTAGTGTTGTGACCCGTGTAGTTGTTTAACATTTATATCGACAAAGAATTAGATCTTTGACAGCTTTTTGCTGCCTTCAGATGAAATGACACGTTATATTGCAGCCATGCAGCCGAGAAGTTATGCGTGCACTCTGTAATGTCAAACCACATAAAAAAGCAAATATAAACACCTGGATTTCAAAGGCACTTAGTTTCCCTCAGTTATTGTCGCTTATGCAACAGTTTTGTGGTGAATTAGACCTTCAATTTCACTTCAGGTACTAGCATGTGGTTAATTCTGAGGAAAGCGTTGTGTAAACTTGCAGAACAGCCGGATACGTCCGATAACATGTCTGTAATCAGGCAGATCCATCTCACAAAGCTTCAAGCTGCATGACTGAGTATGAAGAGGCATTAACCAATCAGCATCGAGCATGGCAGAAACAAGAGACAACTGCAAACCTGAAAACAGTGACTGCTCATGTAGATGTACATGCACTTTGGATGCTGCCTTCTGTAGTAGAAGTTTTACCAGAACATTTCTTTGTTAAATAATAACAAAGAAAAGCACGACAGACTCAAACACATGTTCAAACAGGTTCCTACAGCCACAGACTAATTCTGAGGTGAGGCAACCCCATTTTATGAATGAATATATGATTTTGATGGTTATTTCATTTTTTTATTTTCTTTCATTCACAACCTCTTTCTTATTATACTGTCTTTATTTCCTGAAAATAAAATAAGTTAACATAAACTATAAATCTTAACACCTCATTTATTATATCTCTACACTTTATAATTCATATGTTTTCCCCAATAAGTCTTCCATTTTTATAATATATCTAGTTATGTTACAGAGTGCTATCCTTTCTCTTATTTCTCTCGCACATTTCATCCTCACCTTTTTTTTTAGTTTGTTTTTTTTTTAGTTTGTGTCTTGTGTTGATGTTCAGTTCTCTATATTTAGTTAATTATTTATTCAATGGTTTGTTTTTCTGTCTTTAATTTATTTTCCCGAGTGTTTGTGCTCTCCCTGTGGTGTTACCTGTAAAGCTGTTTTTGTTCTGTACTAACTCAACCTAATAATAATGGTAAACAATGAAAATAGACGGACCTGAAAGTTTTAGACAGGGTGTGTTTTGTATGTTTTGTAAAATAATAGTAATAACAGTAATATTTTTTGTTGGCTAGGTAATTTCCTCTGAGAAATGTCCTTGAATAGAACCATGCAAACATATTTGGTATTGATTCATATTGATCCAGGGAGTGGGCATTTGCAAAACTTTTTACATGAAGGACAGATTGTCAATGCCACACTAATTCTTGTTTCTTAAGAGGAATCAAAAATGAAATGATGTGAGAGAGGCTGCATATGTTACAGTGTCATTAAATAGCAGGCTTAAAGTGATATTCCGGGATGGAACAACTTGGGTCCTATCACAAGGGTTAGGGCAGAAATTACCCCTACAGCAGTGTTTCTGTGTCAAGGAAACCCAGGGCACTAGGACCAAGCGTGCCGTTTCTCCTCCAGCCCAGCTCGAATGCTGCTTTGGCTGTAGTCAGACGGGGCCATATTTTACTTGACCAAAAACACAAATAAACGGACTCCCACCGAAAAAGTCTGATATCGGTCTGCATTCACGCGCTATTTAGAGAATTTTCAGCGCGTTACTTTCACACAAAAACACCGCTAAATAAGGCTCTATTTCTCATAGCGTCGTAAAACGGCCTCCGCGGAAGAGCCGGAGGCTCCGCTGCACAGCCAGAGCTGTGGCTGTAGAGCCTCCGCTGTCTTCATGAGGCCGTTTGGTCTATGGCGCTGACCACAGCGGAATGAGCAGACGAGCTGATCCGAAGGAGGAAGAGGGAGTTAGGTCTGTGCGCCCTGGGTTTCTTCTCCACAGAAACGCTGCTGTAGAGGTAATTTCTGCTCTAACCCTTGTGATAGGACCCAACTTGTTCAATCCCGGAATATCACTTTAAAATAACCGGGAATAAAAAACTGGGATACACAATTAAGAAAGATAAAAAAGTAAAAATATTAATATTAGACTTTTTGAAAACTGCCGTTTATTAAAGCTCGGGTCTACGATCTGAAAACCAGTTTGGCTGTTAAGACGGATTTGGAAAACGCAGCCTGCCCCCCCTCCCCTCCGTGTTCCAAGATCCCGCGCTCCAGCTCATGTCGCCTCCTAACAACACGCCCACTCCGATAGAGGAAGAAGCCGGCTGGCAGAAAATATCAGCAGCAACAACGGCCAAAAACAACTCAGCTCAACTGAAAGTAACAAACACGACAGTCATTCCCCTTGTAACACACAGCAGTAGCCATTTCAATTGGACCGGCGGCGAAGCGGGTCTGGCGTCGCCAGAGCAGAGCCGATTGTGGGCGAGGATTTATCTTTCTCGGCGTGTCCTCACCAGCTCAGTTTACAATGCTAACGATGAGTGGCTAACTTATGCTAATATCTATTGACAGAGCCTACCCACTCCAACCAACAACGTTCAGTCATTAGCCAGTACAGGCACAGACTAACCAGAGTTATTCAGCAGACATCTCCCACTGTAGTAAACAAAGCTATTACCTGTTCAACCAGGGGCGGAACGGCCGTTCGCCAGCCAGCGCCCAGTGCTGCGGCCGGAGCTGCGGCCGGAGCTGCGGCCATTCACCAGCCGGCGTCCAGTGCTGCGGCCGGAGCTGCGGTTGTTAGCCAGCCGGTGGCCCGTGCTGTGGCTGGCCGTTCGGTAGACAGCGGCCGGCGCAGTGTTCAACAATCCCAAATCATTCTGCAGCTTTTTCCACCGTACGATTATCCAATGTTAAGTCTCCGTTGGGACCTGTATTGCTCATATTTCTTCTATACTTCAGCCTTTTCCTCGAAACTTTTACATTTCCTTCTCTTCAACATGGAGGTTAACAGAAGCCGCCTCCCAGCTCCATGACGCTTCAGTAGCTGTGCAGCTAGCTGCTCACCGGTATATGAGGAAGGAAGTGGGGAGGAGGTGGGACGGTGCGGAGCAGGGGAGACAGGAGATTGGATGGACTCACGGACCAATCCTCCCGGCAGTTCGGATTGGTCAACTATTATGCTGCTTTGCAGCGGATATACTGAATAGATTTTTTTCATTCTTTTTGGTCTTTATATTGATTAGATCGGGCCATAGGACCATAACGGCCTTATAAACGGTGTTATTAAGATGTACAAAACTTCAAAGTCATAGACCATAGCTTTAAACAAATCTGTGAAGTGAAACAGACTCGACCCTCATTTGATCACTTTCCTTGCAGAGCAGTTAGCCTTTTTTTATGCCGCTTTGCTTGGCAGGGGGCTCACTGTGAAGAAGTGTGGTGACATGATGAGTGAATCACTCTATGAAGTGCAGCTTGAAACAGGAAAAGCAAAGCAGTGCAGCCTGGGGACTTTCACTCTATTAGATAGTGAGAATTCAATCTTGTTTTTTTACTATGTATGCAGTTACACTTTGAGAAATGACAATAAAAGAATCTTGAATCTCTTGAATTATGAAGCACTCTGGATCAAGGCAGCTTCTGACGGGGCTGTGGTACTTAAATAGTTGTATAAAGGTTCATCCCCAGCAAAGACCTGAGTCCTGGATGAGTCGATTGGGGGGGGGGGGATGACTCAACATGTTCATCATACAAAAGACTTATCTTACATTCCTTTCCTGGCTTGTCCCGCATTTCACTCTTTGGGGCTGCACGCCTGTTCACCATCTAAGGCTGTGTCCACACATAGGCGGGTATTTGAACAACCTCCTGCTAAAGTGAAGATTTTTAAAAAACAACATCTGGGAGTGTCCCAGTGTAGACACAGAAAACTGTATTTTGGGCCCAAAACGTCACACTGTGCACCAAACTCTCCTTAGGTTGATGTCAAACTCTACATTGTTGTCTTCATGTGCCGCAGTAGATGTTGTTAAACTGTTGCTGACTGGAATATTTATACGCTGACACATCCTTTCGTCCCTCCCTCTCTAACATACTCAAACTGTACAATCACTGTTCACAGTTGACTGTGTTGACTGATGACCCATGACTGCTTGCATCTGTAGTTACATTAGATGTTGAAACCAACTAGGTACCAACGCAAATTTTTGACAACAGGATTTGATCAAGATAATCAGAAATGCCTTGGATTTGAATGTAAACAAAGAAATATGCCTGCTAGCACCAGTTAACTTAGCAACAATGCAAATTGTGAGTAAACTTAAGAATTGCTTGCAAACGAATGGCTTACTTACAAATGAGAATCGGTTCCCATCCTTCACTTAAGAGCCATTCCTTAGACTTGAATTGTTTGCCAGTGTCACATCACTGGCACATACCACCGCAGATGTAGCTCAACAAAGCAAAGCCTGTGTTTATGAGTTGAAGATAATTATCATACGAGAAGATAACATAACATAATACATTTGAAATCAAGTCACAACAAGTACACAGGACAATTTAGATTTGCTGAAGAATTTATCTGATGATTGTAGGTGGAGACAGGCTAACACTACCCATTGACTCCCAGTGTTCAAGCTAAGCTAACAAGCAGTGTGTCAGCTTTGGCTGTCTCTTTTTTTTTCTTACTGCACGAAGAGTTGAAAGAATGATCCATCTGCTTGTCATGGACTCTGGAGTGAGGCAAGACATGAAAGAATAATACAGTTGGTATATCCTTTTAATGGTGTGTTCACACCGGATGCCAAAAATTTCCCCCAAGGGGGATCAATAAAGAATATTCTATTCTATTCTATTCTATGCGAATTCGTAAAGACGCGCATTGAGATTACATACAAAGTGAATGCAAAGACGCGTTTGGGGCATCAAACGCCTCGGGCGGTGCGTTGGACTCGTTTGGCACGGCGCGTCTGGAGCGTCGAGGCGTTTGGGGCGTCAAACGCCTCAAAGCTCGAGTCAAAAAAATATTGAACTTTCGCCGCAAATTCGCGTGACGCTGTGGCGCGGCAGCCAATCAGCGATGACATTCCTCCCCCCCGACGTCATTGGTTTGATGACGTGTGACGCTCCGGCCACCGGCTCCTGCTCAGACCCCTCTGCAAGATGGAGGAGAGATTGATCTGCGCTGTTTGCTATCATCCGAAGCTATACGATTCGACGTGTGTACTCTACAGAGACTGGAACAAAAGGAGCAGGCTTGGGTGAAAGTCTCTGAGGAGACAGGTTTTGAAGGTAAGTTCTGTAAATATTCGTTTCCAGCTGGATTTGCCTGCACGGGTCATCACTGAGTCCGACAAGCTCCGGCCCTCAGCTTGTCAAAATGATCCAGCGTCCAGCCTCGGGCGTTATGCGCGGCGCGTCACAGGCTTTACGCGCATTTAAATTTGCCAATTCGAGCCTGGTGTGGCCGTAGCATAAGTCTGCATGAACCCTAGCAAAGGGCATTAACGTACTGGTGAAATTTAAAGGTGTGGTCAGCGATGTGGGTGAAAACGAGTGGAGAGGTTGTTTATAAACGAATTTAGAACTCGCCTCTCCCTTCATACCTCAACCCTGGCTCCACCCCCGAAAGCTGATGGACGTGCATCGTCATGGAAACGGCCGTAGAAACTGTGTAGCTGACCAACGTAGCTAAGGTAACCCCGACTCATCAGATAACTCGACTTCCATTATTGATAACATCACAACAACAGTACATTCTGGCAGATTAGACAATAAGATGAAAGCCTGACGGCTGTTACTGTTATGTGAAGCACCACAAAGCTAATGTTGCTTACCTATCCAGGAGACAGACGGCGACATCCACGTCTGTTTTCAGGTCTTTCAATTGGCGGAGTTCCCTCCACCGTCGGAAAGCAACACCAATGTTGACCTGGGTCTTCACTCTTTCATGGTCTAAGCCCTTCTTTTTCACTTTTCACTCCTCTGACCTTTTCCTTTTGGGCTGTTTTTCAGCCATTGCTACTGCACATATTGTATCTCTCTCTTACGCTAACTGCGCACGCTACGCAACCTACGACTCCCCCTCCCTCCTCTGTCTGATCTGCGCATGAGTATGATCGCCCCCTGGATGTGGGGGGGTGTACCCTGTTTTGATGGCTCGGCCTGAGCCACAGTATTTACCTGCTGAAATTCAGAGCCAAGGCTTTGTATTGAAACCGGACTTTTTTTCAACATGCCGTCAGTGGTGACATCTTGTGGATGGAGAGGAGAAATACAGTGAATTTGACAAATAGTGCATTAGATTAGAAGATTAGAAGATCGCTGACAACACCTTTAACAGGAACCTGAAGGCAGTATTGACCCAATCAAAGCAGAAAAAAATGTGTAGAAATAATGTAAAGGCAGCTGGTTGTGGAAGATAAAGAAATACATAAATATTTAGGTTTTCTGAGACATTTGTATATCAGTGAATTTTCACAGACAGGAAGCTTTAAAACAGTATGACAATAGTGTTAAAAAGTCAATAAATCAATAAAGATCAATTAAATTTCTCAGTTTCAGCAGTACAGGTGACTTGAGCTGAGCTAAATCAAAGTTCTCTTAGTACTATAAACACAGAACAGTCACGCTGCAGTCAGTTTTGATAAAGATTAGTCATACTTTATCCTGACTGATTAATATTAGGGCTGGGCAATAAAACAATTTGTAATCTGAACCATGATAAAGGTTTATGATTGAATACCTGTGTAATACATCATAAAGATTGGTTGATATTTGGTCTTGGGGTGTATGACACAGCAGATATTGAACCTACAATGAACTGAAAACCATCCGTTTAGGCATTAAAGCAACTTCTGCATGATAAATGTAACAGGATTTTTTTTTCACCCAGTGTAAAGCACAAAAAAAGATGTTTTTAAGTTTCAATCAACATTGTACTAACCCTTAAAATCACTGCATTATCCTTTATCCATACATACAAGGCTGCATTGATCCAAAATAAAACATGTTATATATTTGCGTTAACTGAATTGAAGTACAGGGTTTATCTACAAATGTATGTGGTCTTGTGTTTCTATTGCAATTCACTCATTTCAGATTAATTTAACTCTGTGCCATTCAGGTTCACTTATTTGAACTGAATTTGATTATGTGAAATTCAGCTAAATTAACCTTATTTATTGATTTGATTTCATTCATTTTGATGTCATTAACTAAAATTAAGTTCAGTTCTATTTCATTAAATTTGTTTTTTTTTAATACTTTATTTCACAGTTTTAATTTGTGCAAGAACAGTACAAGTCCCACTTACTCAATAAGTACTACAGTATAGGATTTACAACAGTAACTAAATAAACAGATAAGATAAATTAAATAATGGATACAATAAATAATTCAAAGATTAAAAAATACTCACATTACATTGTGATATGTGTCACCAAGATGTCTCAATCATTGTACCTGAGCGTTAGTACTGTTTTATAGTCAGACCACTTTAAAGTTCAGTGTTTTATGGTCAGACCGGGTCCACGGATTTTAAGGGTAATGTTTTTATGCATTCAATAAAGGGCGGCCAGATCTTTGAAAGATACCATATTTGTTCTTCATGATGCAAGTCATCTTCTCCAAAGGCAAACAGGTCATCATTTCTGATGTCCATTTTGACGTAGAAAGGCTGAAATCTGACTGCCAGGTTAAGAGGATACATTTTCTAGAGACAGCAGGAGTTAGATCAATACATTTCTGAGAACTCTGACTTAGTTTCATGTTTGTTGCATTTCCCAGAAGACAGAATCCTGGATCACATGGAAGTGGTATATTCATGGTTTTAGTCAGTATGTCACATATGTCATACCAGAATGTAGTAACTTTGGTACAATGCCATGGGCAATGTTGCATGGTGCTCTCACCAATATTACATCTGAAACAGACATTGGAGATTGTGGATTTGGATTTTGAAGGGTTAGATAATTTGGTTGAAGGAAATTTTAATTGACCAGTTTCAATCTGAAATAAGATAGAACATATGTCCTCATATACTGTATCAAAATACTAAGGTCAGCTTCCCATCTCTATTTTGATTGGTGCATCATTGCTTGATACATCCTGCGAATAAATTGCCTTGACCTTTGCTATTATGAAATAATATTTCTGTTTAGAGTTTTGAACTGAATTTAATCCAGTTCATTCGAAATTCACTGGGTTTATTTCAATGAAATTCAGTAGAGTCCCTTTGATTTCAGTTCCTCCAATTCACAACAGTTTTACTGGACTGAATATAAATAGAAGGAATCCAACTAAATTCAAGTTATTTCAGTTCTGTTAAATCATTTCAACTCAATTCAAGTCTATTTGATTGAATTCCATTTCATAAAATTCTGTCCTGTTTCATTTACTCCAATAAAAGTCAGTTCAACTGAATCCAATCAGGGTGCCATAATATTAGGCTGGAGTGTGTCTTACAACAAGAATATTGCTGGTTTGACTCCTCACACGGACAACGGTACTTTGTGGGGGCCTTCTCACCGAAATATTTCTGGAACCGTTTCCTTACTGGATTCTCTGAACCCTGGTGCTCTCTAGCGAACCAGTCTGCATCTATGCCAGTTTAAGTGGAATGAAAGTGTGAGGGCATTATTCCCTGTTGCTCAAATGTAAGTAAACAACAGACCGGCAAAAGGTGAATTCCATCGATATTCTTAATGAGATTGTTGCTTTACTTAAAGTTTTTGTTTTTCAGCAATCAAGGATGCAACAACCTGGAAGCCGTAAATAGAAGGCATCTGATAAGGAAAAAGAGTGTGTGTTCTTCTACGTCCTCAACTTCCTCAACTCTGGCTCATGCTCATTATGTTAACTGGTGACTCTATATTGCCTTTGAGAATGAGTGTGAGGGTGAATAGTTGACTCTCTTTGTGGCCCTGTGATTGGCTGGTGACTACTTCAGAGTGTGCCCTGATACTTTCACCTAATGTCAAAATAAACTCCAGCCCCCACGACCAAAAAAGTGATAAGTGGTCTGGATGAATGAATGGATCCAATCACTGCAATTCAATGTAGTTCCACTGAATTCAAATTTTCAGTCCAGTTCATTTAAAATAAATTATTTAAATCGTCTCTGTCCTCTTCGTAACGTGTCTTCTTTTGTCCCTCCTTGGTCTCAGGGTGCATCCGAATAGTCCTTCTTGATAAGGAACCTTCCTAACTGAAGAAATGACCCGGAAGCATTTAAGCATCGGTCATGATAAGTGCTGTTCGAATCCTCCAAAAGTTAAGGAAAGGAGGGCCGTTGCTTCCTTTATTATCTCCTTTAGCTTAGGAAACACTGGACCATCCTTTCCGAAAGGAGAGAAGAAAGGAACGCCCCATAATGCACTGCGGCAGGTGACGTGAATCGGCATCGTACGGAAACTTACGAGGGAGAAAGGACATGTTTTGTGGTACTATCAAGATATGTGGGCTATATAATTCTAATAAAAAACAAACTTTTTTGCAGTCATAGAGCAGAATATATGCTTCAAGTAAGCGCTTTCAAAGATATCACCTTTAGTTGATTTCTTCATCAGTTTTGAAATTGTGGACAGATAAACAATTAAATATTAATCTATAATTCATAAAGCATTTGATTTAAAACATTTTTTTCTCCATACCCGTCGGGCCGTCTACAATGTTCATCAAGTAATAAACAATTGTGGTCCTTGTGTCCTATTTTAATATTATACATTAGTTACCAGATTTCTATCATTCTTCATTTATGAAGTAAATCATGCCTATAACAAGACAGAACAATGGGGTCTCTAATAACGCTTATTAAAAAAAAAACAATCAGTAAAAGAAGGACAAATGAGGTATTTTACAATACTTAAAATATAGTAACACTGTTTAACAGAGTGTGTAATGATATATGTGAATGAAACAGGGATAGAAGTCTTTCTGAAACATTTTTATGTTTTATCAGACTTCAGGTTTTTTTCCCGTGTGCTGTCAGAGATGTAAACATTTAAGCTCTCACCTAACCTCACATCTGTGTGCAGGAAACACACACTGCATGACCAAAGACAAAACACCATCACAGGTCTGATCATGGATTTAATGTTACCAGGTAAAGCTGACACCAAACAACTCTGTGAGGTAGAGCAGATGACAAGACGCTTCTTGTAGTCCATTTTCAGAACACTGTAGTTCGTCGTGGTTTACCTACGTCACAAGAAATCCTCGTCACATAAATATGACACCAAAGTGAAAGTGCAGTTGAATTCCTCTTTTACCGCAGTTCTCCTTTCCTTTCCTCTTATTCCTTCCTTTCCTTGACCCTGTGATGTTTTTTATCGGAGTTAAGGCAAAGTGGATAGGAAAGGACTTTGGAAGGACTATTCGGATCCACCCTCAGTAACAAAAGTAAAGATGGACATCACTTTATTACTTCCTCACTGGACAGTAAGGGCCCAAACATGGAGTCAATAAAACAGAAAAAAAGTGTGAGGCTCCAGTTTTCTCTCACATTCTGAGTCCTCATTGAACCGTAGCCAAACAGGTATGTGGTGTTTTGTTGTAAAACAGACACAGGCCCATCACTTTCCTCTTCAGACCCTGTACCATCCACGCAGAGACAAACAGAAAATGACCTTTTGTACCCTCTGCTTTGTCCCTTTGTTATCTGGAATTCGTAGTAAAACGTTTACCTTTTTCTCTCTCTGCTTCTCCATCCTCTGATCCTGCTGCTTCTGTTTTTGTCATTTACTCGTCCTGCTTTGTCTGACCGACTGTGATATCTGAGCCCAAAGGGAAGTGTTTGTTCCTCAGAGCTGTGTCAGCGTCTTTTCTTTTCTGGAGTGTTGGGTCCAGAGAAAAGAGACGGCAGAGTCAAGTCTTTACTGTACATGCTTTATTTTTTAATGCAAAAAGAAGGACTTTAATTCGAATAACCTGGAAAAACAAGTTTGTTTCTACTTACACATCTTTATCATGACACTTAATGTTCTTTAAGTAGAAAGAGAGATAATAATGTTTCAGAAAAGGCCTAAACAGACAAAATAAAACATCTTGTATTTTCTGACAGCATAATTAGTTTCTCTGTATTGGTGTGATATCACCATCTAGTGGATCAGAAGCTCATTTCAAGTGCTTTATAGCTCCCACTTTACAGACAGATACTACTGTTTTAGTACAAACATATTGGTTTAAATATTTTTCAGCAATTTAACATAACTATTACTGTATTTTTTAATCAAAGAACATTAAAATACATCTGGGGATTATGAATTATTAGGTTCTATAATGACATGGATTTTAATAAATAAAGTTTTAATAAACTACATACCTGGATAAGCATCCCATTATAGTACATTTTAAAAGACAGTGACAATCCTGATATATTACAAGAAGGAGTCCATACTGATAAGATTCTGGTGATATGGAGTTACAGGAGTGATGATATATCACAGTACTATAAGTTTGTCAATCATATTTCTTTCATTTGAAGGGACTGTGAGGAGTTTCTAATTACAAAAAAGTCTCACTTTTACATATATACCTGATGGAAATACACACTTTAAGATGAGTTTTACAGCATAGAAATAGGTTATCTATAAATGCTATTCCATAGCCTTCCAGTCGGGTCGGACAGGGCTGGACTGGCCTGGATACTCAACTTCGGGAACAAGACAAATAAAACTAGAGCAAATTTATATTATTCAGACACGTCTTAGAGCACAGGGCTGTAAGTAGCGATATATAGCCACCTACAAAACTATGATACTAAGTTTTCCAAAAATTGCTTGTTGTCACACATCAAAAACTACCGCCACGTAACTAGAAAGAGATACATTACCTCGTCGCTTTACATCCTGTAGGCTGTTGAAAAAAGAAGTTGTAAAGCAATGCAGAGTTCTGAGGAAGGTCCGAGCTGCATTCATTAGCATCACAACAAACACACGGTTTGGCTTGTGGTGCGTTCAATCAGTACGTTCAGTTTCTGAATCAGTACGTCATCCGGGTCAAGTTGTAGTCAGAAGCAGGAATTTCCGAGTTCAGAGTAGGAAACTAAAACTGGAACGTCCCCCGAAGTCGGAATTTCCTACTGGGAACTCGGTGAAACCTCGCCACCCCCGAGTTGACAATCGAAGATGGATGCCCCCAGTGTGAACAGTTATTTAGCTCCTGTAATAATCAATTTATTAGCACTGACTGTGGTGTGTCGCTCTAGATCAGCTGTATACATAGTATTGTTAGACTTATATTTACAAAAATGCTGTCATAGTGATGATCACATTCTTCATACAGCAACGCAGGGCGTGCTAACAGCAGCTAACAATAGCCTGGTAGATCAGCATGTTTTTTTCCGACTTCAACTGGAACGTCGATAAGGCTGGGATGTCACTCCCAGTTCCGAGGTTACTGTAACGCAGCATTACGACAGTCGCCGCGTGTGCTCATGGGTAGCATAGAGTCATAATGTCGCTGGAAACAGATTCTCCTCACAGTCCCTTTAAAGGTCTTTAATTTGTTTTAATTCAGTAAAGGCCCACAGTATTGGATAAATATAAAAGCAGTTAGTTGTCATTTAAGAATCATTTACCGTAAAATACCAAATAAAGACCTGGTTCCAATTACAAGCCTGGACCCAATTAAACGGCAGGTGTAGCAGTACATGTTGACAAATAGATGTTCGTTCCAAATAAATACCTGGTGTAATTTATACGGCACAGCCTACGGTCAAAGTTTGCAGAACACACATGCAAACGCTGAGCTCACAACTGATAGCTGATATTTGAAAAGAAACATAATCAGACTGTATCTTTACAGTCCACATGGTTTATTCGTCTCTTTGGACGTCCTGTCGGCTCACTTCTCCTCCCTCTGCATGTCAACAAGTGCACGTTGGTGTCAGGCGCTCTCTTTCATGACAGTGCAATTACACTCAAAGCCCATAGAGGCCCCTAGAGAGCAGAAAGCCAGAATCTTACACACTAGGGCTTTGACAATTCAAAGAAGAAGACGTTGCCACTGGGATTTTTTTGCCCTTAACTAATGTCAGGAGGCAGTCACGTCAGTTAGCAGTACATTGCTGTTTATCTTCATGGCCCTGGTGCAGCAAAAAAAAAGAAGAAGCACAACCTTAACTTAACTACCAGTTGTTGCTGACCAATTTTAAGAGTGTTAAGAGAGTTAAGAGAGTTGCATTGAAAGACAAAGACATGAGTATAACAACAGTACTGCAATTTTTCCCTGAAAATATAAAAGTGTTATTCATACTGGTGTAAATAAACAATTTGATTATATTTCCCATATTTTTTGCTAAGCAAGATTTTTGGGCAAAAGGAATTAAACATCCGTCCCAACTAGTCGCCTGGTCCCAAATAAATGCCTGGCCTGCTCAGTGATTGAAACTAATAAACGCCCTGGCTATTATTTGGTATTTTACAGTATATAAAACATGGTCCCTGCAACATGTGTAAACTTCAGTTCTGCTCAGCAACTTAAATAACTTAAACTAGAAGGGCTCAGAGAGCACAAACTTATGCTAAGGCATTTCTGACATTGTTGCTGCATCATCTAATTATCAGGCCTGATGTCCACACCCTGATCCAAAAACAGGATATTCTACAATCATACCAGCTTACTGAACTTTAATCTTGGTCAAGTGGAGCCTTCTTGATCTCGTCCTCCTCCCCCTGTATTTCCTCTGCCTGTGTGTTGGCGTCCTCAGCTCCACCAGACTCCGTTTCGGTCTTCTCCCCGGTCCACCACATTTTGAAGTAGTTGTTGACCTGCTCCAGGATGTCAATGGCGTGGTTGATGACTAAAGCAAGCCAAGCCAGACCGAAGAAGATCCAGCTAGCCATGAGGAAGCTGTACCAGTCTGGATAGACTTTGTCAGGGTTGCTGTCTGTAAACGTATGAGATAATTACTGCACATATTTTAAAGAGATGATCAAGTTACCATCACAATATAAGTCCTTAACTCTCAAAACCCAGACCTAGCACCCAGAATCATGTTGATTTCATTACTAGTTTGCCAGTTATAAAGTCTCAAAATCTAATAATTTGCAAAATGGGCCATTACCAACATCTCCTGAGAAATGTCAACAAAATCCATCCGCTAGATTTTTGTGTAATCTTGCAAACATACAAACAAACAGATAAGCAAACATACACTGGCAAAAACATGACCTCCTTAGCAAAGGCAAACAATAGTGAAAAGTATCAAATAGGTGCACAGTGTGGAGCAACATGTTCAGTCGCATACACACATCTGTTTTGAGCTGATGGGTCAGGATAATCTGACTCAGCCTAAATAAACCTTTGACTTTATTTTACAGCTAAGAATGCTGCTGAACTTCTCACGTAACTTTATGCTTCTCCTAACAGTATGATTGTGTATTTCTGGGTAAGAGTGTAACATGAGGCTGGACAGCAGAAAGACTGTAGCTACAGCCCCACTTAGTGGCAAATAGCTTTATTAAATTTGATGCACAAAGTTCAAAAGCCAGCTTCATTAATAACGTGGAGGTGTGTTACTGCCCATGGAATAGGTAGCTTGTACACCTGTGAAGGCACTCCTTATGCTTCAGGCAAGTACAGAAGATTTTTGAGCAACATCTACTGCCATGTGTATTTCAGCAAAACAATGCTAAGCTACAGTACATTTTGCATGAGATACATTAGCATGGCTTTAAAGTGAAAGAGTGTGGGTACTAGACTGTATCCCATTTAAAATAGCTGGCCCATTATGAAGTACAACAGTTGGGAGCCTAGACTGTCGAGCAAATAAAATTGTGCATCAAGCAAGACTGAGAAATAATTCCTCCTACACAGCTTTAATACTTAATGTCCTGTCCCAAAAGCTTACTGAGTGTTTAAAGGAAAGGTGAAGTAACAAGTCATAAACATGCTCCGGTCCCAGCTTTTCTGGAGCATGTTGCAGACATCAAATTCAATATGACTAAATATTTGCATCAATAAACAAAAGGATGCTTCAGTTTGAATGTTAAAGGAATACTCCGACGATTTTGGACCCACGCCCTTTCCCTATCATTGACAAAGTGAGACAAGCTCAAAAATACCTTTTTTGTGTCTCTGCGTCCAGTGGCTGGCTCCCAGCTGTTAGCTTCGTAGGTAGCTTAGCTCAATGGCTGGAGGTCAATAGGAGTCAGAGCCGAACTGACGAAAGTGGACAAAATACTCCTTCCAGTGGTCCAGGGGATGGCGTATTAGCACATGAAGTAAATCCGAATGGTTGTAAAACATTTTAAAAGACGTGTTTTCTTTTCAACCCGTTAAAATAACGTTTTGATACACACAGACCTGCGCATGCTCAGTGCTCCGCGAAAGGATATACCGGCGCACAGTTTACAAAGCCCGGTGAGTTTTGTAAACCAGTGACTTTTTTGGTGAAAGGAAAAACATCATGCCTGTGTCAGTGAACTCTCATTCAACTTCCTCATCCATCGTGGCTCTTGCAGCTGTTGCGAGGCTACATAAACATGGTTACGTCCGAGGGTTGCCTTCTTCCGGCTGCTACTGCTGTTCCACGGAGCACTGCGCATGCGCGGGTCTGTGTGTATCAAAACGTTATTTTGACGGATTGAAAAGAAAACACATCTTTTAAAATGTTTTATAACCATTCAGATTTACTTCACGTGCGAAAACGACATCCCCTGGACCTCTGTAAGGAGTATTTAGTCA
This sequence comes from Scarus forsteni, assembly GCA_036419115.1. NCBI lineage: Eukaryota > Metazoa > Chordata > Actinopteri > Labriformes > Labridae > Scarus > Scarus forsteni. Next base: position 41,590,193 of record JAZDUH010000451.1, read on the forward strand.
GTCCGGCTCTGACTCCTGTTGACCTCCAGCCATTGAGCTAAACTACCTACGAAGCTAACAGCTGGGAGCCAGCCACTGGACGCAGAGACGCAAAAAAGGTATTTTTGAGCTTGTCTCACTTTGTCAATGATAGGGAAAGGGCGTGGGTCCAAAATCGTCGGAGTATTCCTTTAAATATTGTCTCTGTCATTTATTCACTTGAATTTAGGCAAAAACGGGTCTGCAGATCACTGTATTCTGTTGTTATTTACATTGTACACAACTTCCCAATTTCACTGGAACTGAAATTTGTACTTACCTTCATGTTTTATAGTCTGAGTTAAAGTGTGAATTTTAAATTGTGTATAATACAATGACAACTGTTTTGAACCACCAAATTTATCAGCCCCTGGTTTTTGTCATGACATTTTATTATACAAATCTTTTTCAAGGCTTATGTCATTTATTGAGCCCATTGTGATGGACAGGATAAGCCTTAAAAACCTTTATCAAATAACATTTCATGACAAATGTAGTCACTGGTGGATACAGAAGAACAAAAATGTGATCACTTTTCGCCCACCCTTCTGCCCATCCTACCATGGGTTTGTCTTAGAGGTAGTACTGTACCTGCCACATAGTCTCCAAATCCAATGGTGCTGAGGGTGATGAAGCAGTAGTAGATGGCCTGAGAGAAAGTCCAACCCTCATGCTGCTTGAACATAATCATGGGAGCAATGAAGAAAAGAACAACTCCACACAGGTAAGACACCAGGTGGACTGAGAAGCGGGTGACTTTCTGCAGAGAGAGAGAAGTCACTTATTAAGAGAAAGTTATAGACAAAAACATTGGCTGCTTTGAATTCCCCTACTACATACTGCATATGAACGTAGTAGTATGTAGTAGGCACTGCATACTGCCTACTACACTGGAACGTAGTATGAATGTTCTGTTAGGTTTATTTTGTAATATGCTACGCTGGTTTTCAGTTTGAGGAATGCAGAAGTAGGCTACAGCTGATTTATTTCCCAAATTTAATTTTAATTGTACAAGACAAACAAACAAACCATGAGTACATGTTGACATTTCAGGTATTAATCTGCAAAGATATTACCAAAAGCAGCATTTTATATGAAACAGTCAGTGGTGGAGAATATTTATAATTTCAATTATGTTGTATATTTTTGTGTGATGGTGTATTAGGACCATTTAAAGAAAAAAACACATCAAGGATAAACACTAGCGCACAGTAGAGTATTAAGAATGAGGAGAAGTGGGAAAATCTGAGGTAGTGGAAATATAGAGGAGAAATACAGTACGTAACGGTAAAATGTCAGACTTGTCAGTGGTTTACACTAATAATGCCACAGGTAAAAGGACAGACTTAACACGATCTTCTGCCATTACGAACCGTAACAGGACAGCAACAGACCTTTATCAACTTATTACACAATAATCCATGTTGAAAAGGTAAAGACACAAATAATGGCTCTTAAATTTGTATTCGTCTGCTGCTCCGGTTGTTGCTGCTCCACTCTCAGCCATTTTCAATTTAGGCACTTTCCATTGTGGGTAACAGTAGACAAAGTAGACTGGTCCAATGCATACAGTGAATTTTTCCTGAATCAGTGTGTCATCCAGGTATTTCTTGCATACTGCAACATTCGCATTTGCATTTGTTTGTATACTGCATACTACATTTTGGGCAAATCGGTATGCACTGCCAGTATAGTAGGCAAAATCGAAAAAGGTCATTGTGTTACAAGAGATAATACTTCTTTAATGCTCTCCTCACCTTCCAGCGGGTCTTCTTCTCCAGAAACGTTGAAATGTTCCTCTCTATGGCCAGCATGTACTTCCCTATTCTGTTGAGAACTACCATGTTGAGAGGGATCCCGAACACAGCGAAAAACACACAGAAGATCTGTCCAGCAGTGGAGGTGGGACTGATGTTTCCATAACCTGTGAAACTGTAAAGTGTTAGTGTCTCATTGAGGACAGCTGAAGAGAAAACGATTAGAAACAGACCATTGTAGATTTGTCTATAATTAGCCAATGTTTTTTTCAAGTCCCAGCAACAGTCAAGATGGACGGCCTCATGTTTTGGGTGTTTGTAAATTTTGTACCTCAAGAAGTCTTCAAATGACTTTATTTTTATTTTTGACCAAATGTCCGCTTAGATTTAAGGATGAACTAATTAGATATAAGGAGTCAGAAGTCAAGGTCAAAGTCATGGAGTCTGGTAGTCATCATTTGCTTGAGAATAGATCAGTGATAGCAAGCTACTTAAAATGTAGTGACCTCAGGGGCCATCCACACAAAAGTTGTGTATCTGCACAAGTATTTAATCATATAGGTGTTTCGTCCACATGGATATCGTGTTTTTGGTGCCTGATAACACACAGTTTGAAAAAAGGTCCCAGAGTAAATAAATCTGAAAATGCTGGCCTTGCATTTCCATGTGGACAACAAGTATGGGTAGCTGTAGAACAATGGTGTCATAGCCTCAACTCCCCTTTAAACTGCATGAACGAACCCTATCAACAGTAGAAACGATTGGGGAGTACAGCATTGCTTTTGTGCTGCAAAAACTTCTGAGCTTGTTTTGACTTTAACAGCAAAACCTTCAGCAAGACCAGTGTGAGCAACAAGAGGACATCGAGAACTGTATACACCAGTGTTTGTTCAAATCTCATGTTTTATGCACATGTTCCATGTCTTCTCTGGTTTGGGTGTGTGTCTGTGGTGCTGTTACAGTGCTACAGACCAGGCATATATACTACTGAGTGTTTTCAGTGTTTTTATGTGGACAGACACATTTCTTGAAACATGTAATCTTTAGAGAGAATGTTTTGAAAATTAAAATATTTTTGTGTCTGTGTGGAAAGGGCTCACACCCTGACATAATGTGGTCAGTTTAGCAAGAGCAACACAACAAAAACAGCTTACTACGTTTGAGCTACCATCAGTTGTTGCAATGATGTAATAAAAGTAATGATGACAACAATTATTATTAATAATAATTATACCAATTTTGACCATAGTTGTTTTTTGGGGGGATATTTAGTAGTTCCTCTAAATGATAATGATACATATGTAAGGTATAATGTAATGTAAAACGATGGTCTAAGGACTGAAGCATTTAGTTTATGCTAATGGCTAACAACAGGGTCTAGCCGCTACATCATACTGCGGCTTTATGTGGATTGGTCTGTGATTAGTGTGAATGGCAAAATGATCGTCCAATAACCAGCTGCAGTTTTTTTGTTTTTTTGAAGGTTCTGCCCCAAAGACATTTTGTAATAGCTCTTCTCCAGATGGACTAGCAAATATTTCCATGGCAGATGTATAGAACTGTCTGTATGGCCTGTCGGATTACTTATCTTTTGTTTGCTTACATTTCTATACAGAGGTATAACAATCCAATGGATATGTTTATTTTGCTTATATAATTAACCTGCACGGGTTTTTTGTATTTGTTAGTTTTTATGGTCTATAAATAACTGAATTTGATGCATTTGTATAAAATATGCAATACAAATGAAACAGAATTGCAGACTTATCAAGTGATCATGCATAACATTAAACCATCAAAATATTTTTTCTCTTTAGTGATGCAAGTATATAACCGCTATGTGACATCTTGATCAAGAAACAATATTTAACAGAAGTAATATTGTGTTTTACAGTTTTTGTCTTGTAAAACATTACATTTGAAAATGAATAGATAACAATAACTATTTTATTTTATCAGTAAAAAATATTTTTGTTTGAAGATCTCCTACATACTGGAGTGCTGGCCATTATAGAAACATAACAAATATTTTCTTAATCACCAGTGCTGTTGCCTCAGAGCAGGTTTAGCACAAACCTTACCTTGGGTGGTGAACTAATAAAATTGTCTTTTTGTCTGTCTTACATTTGTACTTGAAAAATAATTGTATTTTTACTTTTGAAATAATTTAATGATGTCTTACCTATTGTGGTGACCACTGTGGCTGCAAACACAGCTGAGCTGGTGAATTTCCAGAAACCGTCTGATGTGTGGTTTCCCTTTAGACTCAGACCCAACCTATTGGCCTCCTGGACGACCTGAAGACAAATAAGAAAAAGCTAGTAAAATGATTCAAAGACTATGTTATGTCTGTTTTCATCCTGAAGCACAGTTTTACATGTTTAATGTCCAAAATGTGACCAGTTTCACTCGTAGATTTTCTTATTTTGGCTTGTTTTTTTTTCATGTACTTTATGTTTCTAAGGAATGGACAAATTAACATAAGAGAAATTATTGCAATGAGTTATTGTTGAGTATAAATTAGACTAATTAGACATGTTTGAATCCTAGAGGAGCCCAACTGGACTGTGGCAAGTGACAAGTTCTTAAAAAAGAGCATCAAAGATCATCAAATGTTCCATAAACATACAAATAATGCATTTTAAATTTAAAAGAACAAATACACTAAAGTCTGTGTAAACCAGTTTAAGCAGAATTCTACACATAGCCTACACTAACGAGATAACTGACCACAAAAATAAAAATATAACTGATAGTAACTGGGCCACCTAAAGTTGTATAACCAATGAAACTGAGAAATAACTCAAATGTTAATTCCATGAAATTAGCACCCAAGATAAGTTTTCCTTAAAATGTGTTGTTCTAAATTTTTTTCCTTCACCAACAGATAGAATAATATATATATATTAGTATCTGAAAAATGGTCAAATTAAGTAAAGCTTTGCCAAGTTCAGTGGATTACTCTTGACCACAATCTCTCTTAATATGTGCTCGCTCACTTTTTTGGCAAATAATAAGCATTTATTATTTTTATATTTTTTAGTTCAGATGTCACGGCTGCATCTTTTCTCAGAGAGACACATTTTAATATCCAAGCAGTGGCGGCTGGCCAATAGAGGGCGCTAGGGCGCCGCCCCCCAGTGGAGAATGTGGTATTAAATGTATTTACTTAATTTTGAAAAAATGAATATTGCCAAAAATTACCTATTTAAATGTGTAATATAAATATAAATATAAACATAAATATATACATGTATATATACTTTATACATTAATATGTATATTAATGTATAAAGTAATTAATTTTCATTAATGTAACACAAAAGTAAGCCTACTCGTCTCTACCTCTGTGTCTGATGGGTGCTGGAAAAAGCGCCCATCAGACAGTGACGAATAGCCAATAAGGGACTGTTGCTAGGGCAAGATAAGCGCATATCAACGTGAATTTGGCCAATCAGCGTCGTTGAAAATAATCTCCGAAGGGCGCTTCTGAAATCGCCCCTCGGGTTAATTCGGCTCGTGTTGGTGCCGGTGTGCTGTATTAACTGGTGTTAGATTAACTGGTGACAGTCCAGGCAGAAGTGAAGGGGGACCCTTTTGTTTATTATCCAAACATCTCCCGAATCCACTTTATACACAAAAATTAGCTCTTTACCCTCATTTACTTACTTGGTGGTGGAAGTGACTTAACAACATTTAGCATGACAACGAAAGATTTTGAAGTATTACAGACTTATTTGATGGCGTAAATATACCGAAGGTAATATATAGGTAACTATCTTAGATGCCTGATCAAAATGTCAAACTTTCGACAGTGTCAACTTGTGATAGCCCCGAAATCCGCATTTTACCGTCACTTCAGCGTGTCATCAAACAATTTGTTTATGTTCAACGTATAACGGAGTCGGGAGGACTTGAAAATAGGTAAAGAGAAGTAGGTTTTTTATGTGGAGGAAAAGAAATGTGGACAATTAGACACATGTTCCCCCTACTCATTTCTGTATAAAGTTATTGTTATTTACACATGCACACATGTTCCCCTTACTCATTTCTGTATATAGTAATTGTTAATTTACACATGCACACATGATCCCCTTACTCATTTCTGTATATAGTAATTGTTAATTTACACATGCACACATGTTCACCTTACTCATTTCTTTGTATATAGGTTATACAAGCTTTTCAGCAGTATATGGTTGACCATTTATTTATATGTGTGTGTGTCTGATATGTGTGTGCACCATTCTGTAATGTTATTTTTATTTGGAATCAATAATAACACTTTAACAAAGCACAGATATCCTGTAGTTTGTGTTGAATCGTAGTGAGTGTTGCACAGTACTGCCCCACCAAGAATATTTTTCACCAGCCGCCACTGTATCCAAGCATCAGGTTTTGGGTGTTAATGTTGCCAAATTAGAATGGACCTGAAACACAGTTCACCACTTTATCCAATGAGGGACTGTTGCACCCACTCCTGCCGTCCACCATCCACCCACTTTCACTCACATCTGTATTTCTCTGTTTCAGGTCAGACTTTGAGGCCACACAGTTACGCAACACGACAATCCAAAACTCATCTGAGCAGCTCAAGGCCGATAAGGTCAGTCTGTTTCTCTCGCAGAGCTGATATGTTGACACAGTCGGTTACATAAAAGTCTTGACCTCATCACCAGTGTGGGAAATCTCTCCAGAGTTACACAGAACAGTCTGTGACCCTGTTATCTAAGTGTCTCGTTTATCATGTCATAATGGCAAACATATGTTCCTGTCATACTGGCCTACTTACAAAAGAGGCAGATAAATAGACCACAGAGTCTAGTTTTGTGGTTATTATTCAGTTTTAAACAACTCAAACTTCATGAACCGTTCATTCATAGTTTCTGTTCATTTCATGTTATACTAAAAATAATCAGAACTGCTGTGTCTGCAAGATATACAGTTGCCTGAAAATTAAAGTAAGAAGAAGGCCCAGGGGAAGGGCTGAGGTCATTTTTGTAGTTACATGAATCACAGGAGCACTCATCAGTCAGACAAGACATTTATGCAAAATAAATGAAAACCCATCCATCATCTCCTGTGGGCCTGGGGGGTCATAGGGCATCAGGCCAGGCAGGTCAAGCCAGACTTCCCTCTACCCTGCCACACTTTTCAGTTCCTCCTGGGGAATTTCAAGGTGTTAGCAGGCTGGATGGTCTCTCCAGCGACTTCTAGGTCAGCACCATGATTTCCTCCATAGACATGCCTTGCAAACCTCCACAGGAATGCAACTAGGACCCATCCTTATTAGATTTCTGAACCACCAATGTTAAGAGCAGTGGCTCTACTTTGAGATCCCTCTGGATGTCAGAGCTCCTCATCCTGTCTCTAAGGCTGAGCCCAGACACCCCCCTGAAGGATCTCATTTCAACCACTTGTACCCTCGATCTCATTCTTTCGAAGATGGAGCAGTAAGCAGATAGCCTTGCCTTACAGTTTAACTCCCTCTTTAATCAAGACCTTGAGATACTCAGACATCTTCACTTGGGGCAAAGACTGGCTCCCAACCTGGAGGGACGATCTACCCTATGATATCAGAGAACTATGGCTTCAGACTTGGAGGTGCTGACCCTCATCCCAGCTTCAACACCTCAGTGACTGCTGAAGGTCCGCAGGTGAAGAAGACAACCGAACAACATAATTTACAAAAAGCAAAGACAAAATTTTGAGGTCTCCAAACTTAACACCTTCTTTCCCACCGCAGGGCCTGAGATCCTGTCCATGAAAGTCACAAACAGAATCTGTGACAAACTGAATAGTAAAAGTCCTTCAAAACTTTGTTTGAGATGTTGCTTTCACAAGCAGGGGCTGATCCTGGCTTTATTAGCAAAGTTAGCAGAGTTGAAATGAAGTGAAACCCCAGAAGCTTCCTGAGATTCACAAGCAAATGACGACCGTTACCTATGACTTCCAAACCTTGAGTGTCCCTTGTTTTTGATGGCAGCTATTTGAGGGAAGTTTGTGGAAAACCCCTTGAGCCATTCCTATGAAATTGGGTCTCCCACGATGTGTACAAAATTAAATGATGTTTGTTAAAGACCATGACTCCTTGACCTTTTACTCTCAACCCTGATAGTCGAACTTTATCATCCTTTCAAAAGAAAAAACAATAGCTTTGACAAAATTTCTTAAAGCATTTATGAAATATTAAAATCCACACACCGAAAGGATGAGGCTTTGTAACCTTAATCTTCATCCTATAACCTTTAAAATCCAGTAAATTCATCTTTGCACCCAATCAGACATTAGTGAGCAATTCACTGAAAACCTCTTCGCAGAGTTCTTGAGTTGTTGGGTTCTATTGAAGTTTTCTCAGTGCAAGAGAGAAAAAGAAATACATACATGTCGCTATTATTCTCCCAAAATGTTTACAGAGGTAGGAAACTGCCTTCTTGTCCCAAGGGTTTTTTGCAAGATATTCTTTCTATCTATCTATCTATCTCTAAAAATGTCTGAATTACTTGTTTTGTTTCTCTATTTCCAAATCTTCTCTAGGCTCTGACTCTGAGACTCCACCCAAAATCCTTTGCAAAATGTTCTCTCCTCAGTCAAATTCTTGTCAGGAAGATTTTCATAATAAAAAAATAAACTCAGTGACTTGTGTTGACTTAGAAAGTGCAGAGTAATGTGGTTAAATGTTTATGCACATGGACAAGCATATCTTTAAAAGCTAATCAGATTGTTCCTCTATCTAACACATACTGTTTGTTTTAGAAACAACATATAATATGTAATGTTCAACTGTAACCCTCTCTACATGGCTTTGTTGTGATTTGATAATAAACTTTAAAAAACAAAGCAGTCTTGTTTAACCCTTTAATGCCTAAAAACACAAATTATGGCTAGAAAATTCAATTTTTTTTGGAGCCGAAAATGTTAAAATGTTATTTCATCTCCTGAAATCCTAAAACAAAATCCCCAAATTTAAAATATAGATATTTTTTTTAATCTCATTTGATACATTGGGTGTTTTTTGTAACTGATAAGTTTTATTATTTGTCTGATTGTGTTCAGGTTTTTTTTTTGTTGGTCATATTGATTACATAGAAGTATCATAAAAGTATGTATCAAATATAATACAAAAGGCCAAGTTACACAGTCAAATTCAACAAAATTTTTTCTTTCTTAACAAAACATATGCAGTTGCAATGTAACATCGCAATCAGTGTAAATACTGTGAAAGTGTGTTGGTTTGAGTTTAGCTTCAGTCTGCCACTTTTCATCCCCCAACTAATCAAGCTGAAGCCTGATGTAAAGTATTGAGAGCGTCCCAGCCTTTCCAGTGACTTTAGATTTGTAGAGATGTATCCTTTACCAAAGAACTTCAGCCTTTAAAAAGGTCATATTTTACGTGTATCTATAATTTCTTCTTCAAACCACAGAGTATTTTCATGATTGAGAAAACAAAACAACTGGACTTCTCCATTTTTTCTTGTGAAAAGCATCAGTGGCTTCCTGAGATGACTGATACCACCGTGATGTCCTTCAACTTTAACTCTCTTCAGTAGTTAAAGCCCACTGGCTTTTGGTGGCACACCTAGAACAGAGTGTAGACTACAGAAAGAATGCAGAGCCGCTAAAAAACATGGCCCTGAAGCACTCTAAACTCAACCTGACGCACAAGATGGATCGCCAGTATATTTTACTTCTCCATCTGGGCAACAGCTAAAAAGAGTTTGGGATTGGGCAGAACCTTAAAAAGCATGTCTGACAGGTGATTGGGTGATTGTTCTGTCAGTCACATTCATTACATGTCAGTCAGGTAATGTGGTGGGCACTACCTAAGCGTGAACTACACAACATGAGCAAGTCGTAGAACAAACTTTCGCCAGAACCTGTCGGGAGGTGGAGTGAAAATATCCTTTCCATAGAGAATACTTGCTATGCATTTTCTTTTTCATGTAATAAAGAAACACTTTGCAGATCTGATAAAATGGCTACTGAAGCTGTTAGCATCTATGCTAATCTCTTTTTGGCAGTCTCTTTCTGCTGTAACCTTACCCAAAGCTGCTACCTCTTCCTACTCTGGTGAATGGGCAGTGCTGCTTTGGGCAGCTCCCAATCGTTTTAGATTGGAGCTTGGATCTGCCTGATTACAGACAATCAAGGTAGGTGTGATTTTTTTTATTTAACACAAGCAGCATTAGCAATTATTTGAATGAAAAATATGACCTGCTTTGGGGCAAAATAGGACTTTAGGAGAATGAGGGATAACTCACAGAGGTTGAAACAGTTCTTTTGAAGGTAAGAAGGAAGATAATTCTCATCTCATTTTTAAAATAATGCTTAAAGGAGCACCAGTAAACAAGTGGTTAGTTTCCTGCGCCATGCACACCAGCATTAGTCCTTTAATGCAGTGGCTCCAAACCATTTTTCATGCCATGCCATGGAGTAGGGAGCGGCAACATGTAGTGGCTCTAATACAGAATCAATATCTATGATAACATATTTGGATAAATGTAATTGCTGAAGGATGGGGCTGTGACTTTGATGTAAATTCATTAGTGTCAGTGTAAAAGCAACAGGTCAACACAAAACAACAGTACGGATCCATCCATATTTGTCCATTTTACATAACCACTATGAAAGAAAAATGTCTTCATTGAATTCTAAACATCCTGAGGAAGACTTTTCATGATGATTATCATTCCAGGAATGCATGATCCTTAAGCTGCGTCACACCAAATGTGAATTTCAGTTTGTTGAACAATGGAAATACATTTGAAGTGAATGGGCAGGGGTGAAATTTGAGTTGTTTGCATGGCAGTGTTGTTGTGTGAACGATGCAAATTTCACCTCTTCTGCTGCAGTTGTAAATATCCAACCTCTGCCACAAATTTACCCTCAGTGAAGCATGGGGGAGGGTTCTTGGGGTTCATGGCCTGTCTTTAACTTCACCAGTCCTACAGAACTTTGTGAGTAAATGGAAACAGGGCTGATACTGAATAATGCTGCCACTCTGTGTTATGCAGAAGTGCTGTTATCTCACAGTGAGGTGGCTGCTGGATCAGACAGGGCTTCTCTTTATGGAGTTTGCATATTCATGACCTTGTTAATGCATGGGTTTTCTCTGGGCTTCTCACCACAGACTGAAAACATGCTAATCAAGTTTGCCCATTGGGGTGAGGATGAGCGTGTGAACGGTTATGTGACGCTGAGGTTGCGTTTACACGGGGCCAAATACGGTCAGATCCGATAAGTTTTCATTGCGTTTTGGCCTTGCGTTTACATGGAAACTCTTTGAGTTTTGTCTGAAAATGGTAACTTTTGAAAACAGGATCCAGATTGGAAATTTTTGACTATACTCTCCATGCAGCTCCGTGTAAACCCGAATCAGAGCATTTCAGGGTGAAACGCTGACGTCACTGCATGTGCAGTACTCTTTAACACGAGGGCTGCGCGCGCGAATGCCAGGAACAACAACAGCTTCGGCCGTCTACTGAGTAACGTATGTGCTGCTTGCCGTGCTCGGTTTGTTATCCAGACAAAACTATCCAGACAGATTTGTTGTCCGAAATGATTTGTTTTTCAGAAAAGAAACTCCTGCGTTTCTGTACGTCGACTCGCCATTGTTGTTTGTGAAAAGTTTTTCTTCTTCGTACGTGTGTTGTAGCATCGCTGCCTCTCTGCAGACCTACAGAGCCATCTACTGAACCGGCATGCACACTACAGCCCGTCCCCGTCTGAATGCGGATCGACTTTGAATACGCAAAGAAAAAATCTTTGTGTTTTTTAAGTCAGGAGTGTCCATGTAAACGTAGCCTGAGAAAGGCTTGAAGCCTTTCTTCCAGTGTCAATGAGAACAGGCTCAACACACACAAGAGTTCACTAAATCTGGTATGTATTCTCCAAAAAAGAGCTATAAGAATAATGCACAAGGTAGGTAATTATGACCACACAAATCAACTTTTCTTAGAGTCAAGAATTTTAAAATTTCTTGATTTAGTAGAATTGAAAACAGCACAAATAATATACTGCCTAGTCACATACAAACATTTTCTCTGACAGAGATGGTAAATATAAGTTAAGGGGTCAATTACATTTTAAAACTCCAAGCATAAGAACAACAATGAGGAGATTTTATTCAACAATACAAGGTGTCAAAATATGGAACAGTCTAGATGATGATCTGAAGCGGAGCAGAAACTTAATCCACTTTAAAAATAAATTTAAATAAGTCATATTGGAGAAATACAGGAATCTCGAGGGGGAACAACAAGTCTTATGTGTGTATTCAACAAAGTGCTTTTAATATTTAAAACAAACAAATAAACAAACCAAAAAAATAAAACAAAAGAAGATGAGTGTGTGCGCAAAGGAAAGTACAATCATATAAGCATACACAATGCATTGATATGTAAATTTATGCATGAATTTATGGATATCTGCTTGCATATAGGTGCATATATGAGTGGTGTTTAAGTATACATGTATATGAGTAGGTAGTCAGATAGGTAGAGAGGTATTTATATGTGTAGAAACATAGTTGAGTGTTAAACTATATTTCATAAGTCCATGTAATTTGCTTTTATGATCGGGCTATTGGAGTACAAAGGTGGAACATAAGTCAAATATGTAACAGGGAATAAGGGGTAGGAACAGATAAGTCATATTTCTTTCTACTCCTTTTTGAGCATGTACATTGATATTCTGATGAATATTATAAATTAGTAATCTGCTTTCATATTATTTTCTCCAATTTTTTTGTTTTGTATATATTTTAGTTGTTAATATGTTCAAAATACATTAATAAATTAAAAAAAGACAAGTGGCACAGACAAGAAACAGGATAGACAACATGATATGATAAAAAGAGTATGATGTACGAAGACGTAGACAACATGCAGAGTGGCATCAGTGCAGAGTACTGCTGTGGATTTGGCACATTTCTGTAAATGATAATATAAAGTAATAATTTTCAACTATGGTAAAAATGGTTAATAGATTTGATCTTACATTGTGTTTTTCTTGTCTCTTGGACAGCTCAAAGAAGCTTTACAGCATGGGTCACATCTGCCCATTCACTCACTGATAGTTGGAGTCGCGATGTCAGTTTCCATCAGTATTAGCGAACAGTTTTGAACCCTTTCATGCCCATTTATTGTCACAGCAGTGGATGCAACTTTGGGGTAAGTGTCTTGCTCAAGGACATACAGTATCTCTTGAACCTTCAACCTTCCAACTACTGACCAACTGCACTTAAATGTTCACCTTTGCCTAGGAGATTATGTTTCTCTTAGCATATGTTTGTTTGTCTGTGAGCAAGGAAACTCAAAAAGTGTTAAAACGATTTAATGCATTTTTCAGAGTAGAGAAGTGATTTGTCAGGAGGTCTGGAAATGGGACATAATTGTCGATCTGAGTTTCTTTGAGTTTTTCTGGAGGAATAACAACTAGAACTGTGAACAATTGATGGAGATGGGAAAATAAAACACAAACAGAAGGGCTACCAGCCAGATAATGGAAAGCTCATGTTTGACTTTACCTTCCAAAAGCAGAACTAAACCACTGCAGCCCTGCATCTGATCACTAACTAAACCTGTGAGGTTTGTGAGATTTACTCCTATAATGAAACAAAAGTGACCTGACAGGTAAAAAACAAAGACCGGAATATAACCTGCAGCTTTACAGCTTTACATACTCTCTATGAGGACGTTTCACCCAAATCACACACAAATACTTCAAAGAGTTTAAAGGAGACATATCATGCTGATGCATGATTTAATACTTACATATAATATAATACATTTGAAAACAAGACCTTACACCCCCTTAATTTTCAAAAAATGAGATATTGTAATTTTTTCTGATATCCTAGAACGAGATTTGATGCCTCTGAAAATAGGTCATTGCGAGATGTCCACGAGATTTAAATCATCGTGGCGACACGAGGTACCTTTCTTTTATTTGAGTAATCTGATAAAACACTTCCTCCTCTGTGATGTCCGTTAGCCACAAAACCGTCACAGAGGAACACATCCACCCAGCAGCAGTATATAGCTCCCTAGCTCACAGTCACTCATTACCAGCTCTGGCCTGTAGGGGGACTCAATACGTGGTCGCTGCTTTGAGCCTGCTGGAAAATACAGTAGAAGAAGAAGGACAGGCTGGCTCAGCCCTCTCGGGAGCTCTGATAGAACTGACCAATCAGAGCACAAAAGGCTGTGATGTTGCGAGGTAACTGTAGGGCAGCCTGAAAACCGAGCGTTTCAACGAGAGCTTGATCATGGCCTAAAATGAGGATTTTGAGAATGCTATTGTGGGGCAATGAAGGAACTAAATGACTTGTACTGGGGGCAGAAATGCTTTACAGGCATCCTAGTCTGGCATAGTGAAAAGGAGAAACAAGCATGATATGTCTCCTTTAACAGATTTTCCACAAGTGAAGGACAACCCTGGTTTCAGAGCGTACAATCTCTGGTGGTGAGACAATGGGACACTGAGCACGGCAGCTCAGAGGGATTTATGAGCTCAGCACACCTGAGCCGCATCAGCCCACACACACCTGAGACCATCTGCTTCACAGCTCAGTGAGACACCAGTGTGATTTATCCCACGTGGTTGGATTTGGTGGTGATCTGGACATCGAGACATTGCAGGATAGGACAGTTGTTCATATTTTGCTAATAACTTGAGCACTAGTAGCCTTTGTAGAGGTTTGTGCTATCTGAACACTTCTAGTTGTGGCATATTATTAGAAATGATTTACTTGACTTGAGGATTTTTTAGGAACTTTAATCTGTGGATAGACAAACATAGACTTCATATTATAGGACCAGGCTCATAGAACCTCAGAAAAAAATGAGTCAGAAAACAAGGCATTAAATGGTATGAGATTTTAAAAAACTGGTATGGACAAAGAGGAGTCAGGGAGGAAAGTATCAGACAGTGCTTTTGGACTTTTTTATCCTGACTCATTTTTGACAAATCCCTTCCACTCTGATTCCATATCTCCTTAACTCTATTTGTTGGTTGAGCACCTCCTTCCTCTTTTCGTTCTGACTCCCTTTGTTTTGACTCCTGTTAGTCTGATGCCTTCCTTTCACTAATTTCCCAAATCAGTTCAATCTGATGCCCTCCTCCCTGTCACCTTTCATTCTGTCTTCTTTTCTGAATCAATTTTGTTTTGAGACCATTTTCACCAAACATGTTCCATCCTAACACATTTTTCCAGATGACTTTTTTGTTTGAGTCTTCATTTTTAGATTATTTTTGACTCCTTTCAAACCAAGCCTCTGCTTTTCAAATCCACTTTTCTGTGCATCTTTTACAGATGTATCCTGACTCCTTTTTTTGTCTCAGTCTTTGCTTTTTACTTATTTTAATTTGATGGCTTCTTCAGTTTTCTTCTGCTCTGACATCCTTTTGTCTGATTTCCTTTCTGACTTATTTTATTTTTCTGACTTCTTTTTCAACACCTTTCTTTCTGATTCCTTTAAAAAAATATTTTTATTGTGTGAGTCTTCTCTAACTCCAATTAATTTTTCTAAAATCCATTTGTCAAACATTCCATGCTGACTCCTGTTTGTTGATGCCATTTCTGACTCTGAGTCTCTGCTTTTTAAATCATGTGTGTCTAAATTCCTGATGAAAAAACATCCTCCATCCTTACTCCTTGTTTTATAAAATATCTTTTGTCTTTTCTGTCTGAATCATTTTTCTTCTGGCTCTTTAGACCTCTCCCTCTGACTTCTCTATTTCTAACCCAATGGATTTTATAGCTCCCTTTTCTGACTTCTCTGTTTTGTTTTTATCACTTCTTTTCCTTTCTTTTGGACTCCTTTGCATCTGATGGTTTTCTAAGTTCAAATGTCCTGATTTCTTTTTAGTCCTTTTCCTTCTGACTTCTTTATTTCTGAGGACTGTTCATACAAACTTCAACATGTGAAGGAGGTCATTCTGAGACTTTTCATCTGAAGTCTGACACATGAGGATGTCCTTGTATTTACACTGAATGAGCAACATTCGCAAGGAAGTGTTTATGAGAATCAATCTCTATCCAAACACATTCTTACCCACCCCAGGCAGCTTTTAAACATTTTAATTACTTAACCTAAAAACTGGAAAATTATTTAGTGTGAACCAACATTAAATGAACATCTTAGGTGCCCCTTGGTGAACAAGACCTGAGGCAATCGCTCTTCCATGCAGAGTAAAAATGCCCACTCTTCCATCTTTACTTTCCTGCCTCACCTGAGCCACGGCCTCCAGCCCCTCCTGAGACAGACAGCTGTACTTAGTAAGCAGCACCTCCTTGTTCAGCAGCAGCAGACTGATGTCCTTCTTTCCCAGCTCTCCCTCCAACTTCCAGAAAATCACCCCTCCGATCAGCACATAGGCCACATAGACCAGTCCTATCATGAGGATGGAGGGCACCCGGGCCAGGGTGAAGACTTCCTTTATCCCCATCTTGGCTGTTTGCTGGCAAACTTTGAGATCCACAGAAAAAATCAGCCAGCTTGCCTGCTCGGCTTCTTGTCTTTCTGTGCACTGCAGGCAAATGAAGATCTATGCTCACCTCTGTTTCAGTCAGTGTGGTGGCCTGGCATGCAAATACAGAGGGACTAAATAAGAGGAGATGGCGGCAAAGGGTTTATCGAAGATGACGGGATTCGGTTAGAGTGTGGAGTCTCTGGAGCAGTTTGTGGTTAAGCAAATAGTTCAAATCACGTCCACACTTCCTCATTCACCTTCATTCATTCACTTTTCACTTTATGAGTGCAGAAACATCACAAAGACAGCCTGCTGAAGGTCAAACTGAGCTTCAGAACGGAGTAGAGAGGGGATCCAACAGACTCTGAATGTGGCAGATGCCAAATGAGCAGTCTGATCTACAGGGGTGTTGATTCACAGAGAATAGACAGAAAAATAGAAAATATCCAGTGAGCTGCAGTTTTCTGAGCAAAACAAGTCCTGTTGGTGCCAAAAGTCAGAAGAGAACAGCCAGAGTGTTTCAGATGAAAGAAAGGCAACAAAAACTCCCACAATCACCTGTTACAACCAAAGGACAATTACTGAATGCACAACATATCAAATCTTTAAGATGGCCTACAGCAGTAGACCTCACTATGTGCCACTCCTGTCAGTTAAGAACAGGGGCCATTATTTGCATGTGATTCAGATTCAAAATATTTATTGTACCCTTGGGTAAATTCAGTTTATTATAGACACACAGAACAACACAAAACAAGACGACAGTGCTTAGGCTAAAAGAACAAGGACAAGGAGGACAGCCCTGAGATAAGAAGCAAATAAGTTAAAACATCAGTAGGTAAAAAAAGGCCCAAAAATGTGTCAAACCAAGCTAAAAGATAAATATGTGCCATTCATAAAAACAAGATAAAAGAAACAGTGCAAGGAATAAATCAATTAGTGAGGTAGTGTTGCAGTTTCTCTCATTTGTTAATAGCACGGATGGCCGCTGCTACAAAGCTGTTTTTGTAGCGTCTGGTTTTACAAGCAGGAACCATGAACCTCTGACCTGATGGGAGCTGCTGAAATTCTCCATTAAAGGATAAGTTTGGTTTCTGCAGCTTTCACATTGTTTATAGAATGAAGTAGAACAATATACTCACCCAGAAGGCTTTCCTGATCCAAACAGTGCTTTGGGAGATATTTAGATCCAAAAACGAGCATCGGACATCCGTATAATGGTAGCACACGGGGCATGTATAGCGTCGCTCCTAAAACTGCATTAATCGTCCAAAAACTCATTAGTTTCTTCAATATTTCATCATGGTCCGCTCGCACTACTCCTCCAAGACAGTCCGGTGTCGCTCCACCCATGTTTTTGTGACTGTGCTGACCTCTGAACTGGAAACTTTCTTTACGGCTTAAACAATGTGAAAGCTGTAGAAACTGAACTTATCCTTTAAGAGGGTGAGAGTCATCTCTTACAATAGAGTTACCAATCCTTTGTAGCTGTTTGGCATACAGGGATTCTGGGTAAAGCTTAGACTCTCCAATCACTTTACAAGAGCGTTTCACGATTTGGTTTAAACAGTTGCTGTTTTTTTCTGTTGAGCTCACCAAAGTTGGATAATAGAAGAGGAAAATGTTGCCTGGTTTGACAAGCATTGGTTTCTGCTGTAACATCCACATGTAGGAACAGAATTTGATGTAATGGATCCATCCTGCCTTGTATCAGCAGTTCAGGTTGGTGGTGATGGTGTACGGCTATGGGAGATATCGGCACACTTTGGGCCCCTTTGCACTAAATGAGCACCACAACTACCGGAGTATTGTTGCTGACTGTGTCCTCTTCATTATCTCAGTGCAACCTTTGCTGATGGCTACTTTCAGCAGCATATAGCACTGCATCACAAGACTGGTTCCTTGAACATGACAAAGTTAGCAGCCTCCACAGTCACCAGATCTCAATCCAACAGAGCACCTTTGGGATGTGATGGAATGAGAGATTTGGGTAACATTTTACTTTAGAGGTCCACAAATTTCATCACACTTAGGTAATAATTAGACAAAGTTATTTCTTTTTTTTTTTTTTTAAATACCCCCGAAATTTCATGAGAATTTGGTCACATTAGCACATAACTTCTTTAAAATAATGTCCAATATTGTCGCAAGTCACAATTGGTAGGTAACTGTTTTTCCAGTTTCTTTGAAATTTACTCCAAATTGCAAGGTAAGAAGGTGACGATTAGCAAATAATTTATTTGAAATTAAATCACAACCCACCACAAAATGTTTTTCGAAGTATCCCAACATTTCTGCTATTTCCAGAGAAGCAGGTGACACATAGCTGCTTAGTTCTTGAATACAAAAGTTTGGTTCATTGTTTCCTGTGATAATTACCTTTGAAATGTTAAGTGAATAATTCAATTTCCCAATAAGCAGTTGATAGTTAGCTATTATTTAATGTCACCAAGTTCTTTAGTATCGAGTTTGTTGATATGCAGAATTGAGGTCACATGCAAAATAGAGATGAATGATATACCTTTATGATTAGGCCTATAATGTTTTACATGATGAAGGCTTCAGATGTGATAGTCACCAAGAGTGGGGTTGTAAATAGGCCTTACCTGACTGTGATAGACACTGCGAGTACAGGCCCACTGCAAAACAGAATCAGGACAGGCACAGTTGACAACCTTGTTGTCAAATGACAGACAGGTTCACTTACCTCATGTGCAAATTCTGCATACTTAGCAAGTATTCAAGTGTATTCAGGTGATGTTTCAAAAACTTGTGTTCATACAGGAAAACAACTTGCATGTATTTTCTGAGTTTGGTCCAGATCCTTAGCCTTGCAGAGCAGATGGACATGCCTGATTCTGAAATCAAATATTTCCAATGTGGAACTGTCCATCTGATGTGTCAGGTTACCAGATTCTGGCAATATTCTGATCTGGTGATAGAGAGCTGTATCTTTTACAGGGTTGTGGGCTGTGGAAATGCTACTGCCGGCTTCTAGCTTTTTTAATGCGACAACCAAACATGTAAGAAAATTTAATTACATGAATAATATGTGAAAATAATAACAATAGATGGTCAAATGGAAATCATATTACTTTTTTATTATATCAATACATTTTAAAATGTATGGACTTCACTATTTTTCAAAAAGCAACCATTCTAATCTGACATCTTTGGATTTTATGAAGGCTATGGCATGAAAACATGACCTGCTGTTTGATTTTTATGAAAAATTAGCTGAAATTGAATGTCTTCATTTTTCTTTTGAGTATAAACTATAGGACAAAGATAGACAGTGGAATTCAAATACTGTTCATCATCACCTGAATGCATGCTTTCCCGATCTGTGACATGATGTCAGTTGTTGTAATATCATAGCTTCACCTTCTTTATAAACCTGATGTCATGGCTCCAAATATTGTAATAACATCTGCTGAATTTCAGTATTTTACTGTCACTTTGTGGCAATAATTTGAGTGTGTCTTCTGTGAGTCTTAAATGTTGTCACTTTATATTAAACAGAATAAAAAATTCTCAGTTCGTTGAGCGTTTGTTTCTGGTTTCAGTTAAAGTTACTAAAGTGTGGTGTATAAAAGCTGCCATTCTCCTCGAGGTCTTGTGTGTTTGCAGCTCTTCTAATCAGCCTGGTTGTACTTCCAGATCAGCTAACACCAACATCCTGATTAATGGGTTTGTTTAAGATAGCACCCGGTGTTGAACTCACTTTACCGTCAGTACACAAAGACAGCTGTGGTCACACATGAGCTCACATATTAAACATATACATCCACATGAGAAGCTTTACGGTAATCCGCCACTGCACATGAGTAATATCAAACAGAACATACAGCACAGTAAACGCAATGCTGTTGTTTAAGTAGGATAAGGTATCTGTTTTATTCATGCCTGGTGATCACAAGCAGCAGAAGTGCTGTTTGGACACTTTGGCCGGATAACATCTATGAACATCTCTGAACTCACAGTCATGTGTATTAAACCAGCTCGACATACTGAAACAAAATTTCAGGGTAAAGATTTAATTCCTGGGGTGCTGGTTTGGCGGAGTGGTTAGCAACCAGGCACCCCATGTACCTGCTTCTGCCAGTCCAGGTTTGAATCCCGCCTGTGACCAGTTTGCAGAGTGTCTTCCCCTACTCTCTCACCCCCTTTCACAAGCCTATCCACTGTCTCTCTCCTATCAATAAAGGCACAAAATGCCCAAAAAATACATTTAAAAAAAAAAAAAGATTTAATTCTAGCACATCAAAAAGAAAAAAAAAAATAGTACACACCTTAAAAAAGTTTGTAACCATTATTTCAATTGATTATTTATCACCTTTATTACAAGTAAATAGTTTGATATTTCATATTGTTGGAAAGCCTGATAACTCACATTTACTACAAGATACAACTTGTAAGGGTCGTGCATGTGCTGAACCTCACAGAAAAAGGAGAAGTGGTTCACGGGCAATACCGGGGAAAAAGATGAGTAAAGTGGGGCAGGACCTGCAACAGAGGGGGGGGATCACCCAGACATTGTGGTGAAACTCTCCAAGCGCAGCTCCAAAGGAAGTTATGGAACATCAAATGGATGTTTCTACTTCTGACTTTATGGGAGGTTAAAGGTGTAATCAGTGATTTGGGAGAAAACGAGTGGAGAGGTTGTGGATAAATGAATTTAGAACCCGTCTCTCCCTTCATACCTCACCCCTGGCTCCACCCCTGAAAGCTGATGGACGTGCATCGTCATGCAAACGGCCATAAAAACTGCGTAGCTGACCAATGTAGCTAAGGTAACCCTGACTCGTCAGACAACTCAACTTCCATTATTGATAACATCACAACAACAGTACATTCTGGCAGATTAGACAATCAGATGAATGCCTGACGGCTGTTACTGTTATGTGAAGCACCACAAAGCTAATGTTGCTTACCTATCCAGCAGAAAGACGGCGACATCTGCGTCCATTTTCAGGTCTTTCAATTGGCGGAGTTCCCTCCACCGTTGGAAAGCAACACCAATGTTGCCCCGGGTCTTCGCTCTTTCATGGTCATAGCCCTTCTTTTTCACTTTTCACTCCTCTATCCTTTTTCTTTTGGGCTGTTTTTCAGCCGTTGCTACTGCACATATTGTATCTCTCTCTTACGCTAACTGCGCACGCTATGTAACCAACGGCTCCCCCTCCCCCCTCTGTCTGATCTGCGCATGAGTATGATCACCCCCTCGATGTGGGGGGTGTACCCTGTTTTGATGGCTCGGCCCGAGCCACAGTATTTGCCTGCTGAAATTCAGAGCCAAGGCTGTGTATTGAAACCGGATTTTTTTGTCAACATGCTGTCAGTGGTGACATCTTGTGGGTGGAGAGGAGAAATACGGTGATTTTGACAAATAGTGTATTAGATTAGAAGATTAGAAGATCGCTGACTACATCTTTAAGCCTCTAGTTTTAAAGGACAGGGAAAAAAAACGGGATTGTAGAAACATGCAACATGGTTGATCATGGATCAAGAGTCCCCATGAACTTTCTTGACATTTTGGGTCTTAAGGTGGAATATTCACCTCAGTAAGTACAACCATATGAAGAAATACATGCCTAAGATTTAGTTTGCACACAGCTTTACAAGTTTTACCTTGTGGGTGACTAATCAGGCTTTCCAATAATAAAAGATACAAAACCATTTGGTATTATAAAAGAGGAGTAATAATCATCTCAAATAATGTTCTCAAATACTTTGGTGAGAAGCACAGAGAGAAAAATGTAACACTTTCCTCCCAATAGGTCTACAGCTGCTACATCTGTCCTGCTCCTGACCTATAAATCCCAAATATGTACAGTAAACATATCAAAACTGACATTATCCATAATACACGTAGAAAGCGCCATCCCCTGTCAGATCTTCGACAAGTTCTCTAGATTACTGGATGACACCTCCTCGTCCTCCTTCTGTTTCTCAAACCCTGGATGATTCAGTCCGACGGCCTGCTCTATCACCCTGGCGCCCATGTTGAAGATGTGGGCGAGCCAAGCCAGAGCGAAGATGATCCAAACGCCAGCGATGCTCTTGTACAGGGCGATGTACTTCCTACTCGGGTCTGTCCCTGAAAGATATATACAGAATTTCAATGTTTGTCAAAAGTACAGAGACCTGACAGAGGTGTAACAACTCTGGTTTTTCTACTTCATTAGTGACTATTTGCGCTCTCTACTCACCCACCACGTAATCTCCAAACCCAATGGTGCTGAAGGTGATGAAGGAAAAGTAGAACCCCTCACCCAACGTCCATCCTTCCACGTAACTAAACAGCACAGGAGGGATCACCAGAAACAGGAGACTGCCTGTGATGAGGTACAAGCTCACGGCAAGAGCCTCCACCATCTGCTAGGAAAAAAACACAGATGTCCTTAAATCTTGACAATTTTCCCATGTAAGGAATAAAAATAAAACAAACTATGAAAAAGACATGGCCTAAATGTTTAGCAGTAAGTTGCTTATATTACACATTCTGTGGCCAACACTAAAGCACCTTGTGAGGGAGAATAGTCACCGTTCCCCTCTCCAGTCGGCCCAGATGGATGGTGAGACATTTCCCAAGCTGTTTAAAGAATATCAGATTCAGCGGGATCCCACACAGCGCGTAAAACACACAGAAGACTTGACCAGATACAGTGCTGGGGGAGAGGTTGCCATAACCTATGAAGTAAACAAGTAAATTCATAATCAACATTAGTCTCTTAATCTCTCCGATTTGTCTCTTCAGTTTCTGTTTAATGTTTTGGGTGTACCACAGGGCTCCATTCCAAGTCCACTGTTGTTCCCCTTTGGCTGCAGAAGCCCAATCTGACATGTGCCTACATGTTTCTTTTTTTCTTTACCTTTTGCTATGACACTGATGAGCCTTTAGTTGTTCTTGATTAGAGGTCTTTGGCTCTATTTTTATATGTGAGATATGTTGTCCAATGTTGTGTGTTGTGTTGCTGTTTGTGGGATCTTAACCTTGACAGTGCAGCTGGATCTGCCTGATTCATTGTTTGATTTGTCTTGCCAAGCTCCAATCTACAATTGTGCTTGCCCTGTAGTGGCATAGCCTAATCATTGTCCTTTGGAGCAGGAATAGGTGGGAGCTAACAAAGATGCTAACTGCTTCGGAGCCTGTTTGATCAGATCTGGACCACATTTCTTTATTAAATGAGATAATATTGAAAGCATTTCATCATGGAACATTTTTTTGTACCACTTTCAATACGTTATGGCAAGATTCGGTTATTCCAAGTGGCTCATGTTTTGCAATTTACATTGCAGCAGTTCTGCGTCTGACCAGCTGGTACTGAATGTGATTTATGGAATGATTGTCCAATCACTTGCAGGATGTGCTTTTAAAAGGTCGTCCCCTTTACAAACACTTTCCATGGGCTGTTGCCCATTTGGACTAGTAAAATATATTTTGTACTGAGCAATTGATGTGATGTGTCAGGTTACTTCTCCCTGGCTAGGATTGGGAAATGATATGATTTTGTTGATACCAATGCCATTATTGATTTGCCCTCTAGTTTTCGTAAATTGAGTACCCTTGATGGTGCTGTATTCTGTCTCTGCCTGAGTAGCTCTGTTAGTCAGGTACTCTGCTTTCATTCTAACATCTGCCCCCGGCAGTGGGCTCTCTGCAAATGGGCTTAAACTGATGACAACACCATGGCATGATATCACACTGGTAGTTTTCTTCGGATGACCAAGGGAGGGAGGCATTTTAGAAAGCTGCTTGCACCATAAGGAGGGAAGAGGGAGGAGACTTCATGTCAAATGCTTTTTGTCTTGTTTATAGAGGTGCTCTATTACATGGAAGAGACATACTAAAAACACCAAAGGGTGCATTAATGTACGGCCCTTAGCATCTGCTCAAAAACATATTCACAGTACTGTATGTGCAACACAGTGTTGCCATCTAAAAATGCTGAGGCAAGTGATGAGTGAAAATGGATTTACTGCTCATATGGAAAAAATGTCAATCAAAAAAAGAAACCACAAGCAACTGAATAAATCAGATAGAATAATCTGAAAATGAGGCACTCATGCAGTACTTATCATGTACATGAAAAATTTGTGTGAATAACCAGATTCCTAGTCTGTGAGTAAAAACCATAACTGACTATGGTGAAAAAAAAATGAAGCTCCTTCAAGAACATTCAAGTCTGTTTAAACGGCTGAATAATATCCAAATGTCATGGCATGGACATTATTTTGATTTGCTTGGATGCTCCAAACTTACTCAAGATTCAGAGTGAATCTAAACCATAACTTCAGAGAGAGCTCAGAGACAACAGGGTGTTCTTATAACTCCTGCCTCCCTTATTCTTACCCTTTGACCAAACTCAGCCAGGTCAGTACTCGGCAGAGATGAGTCAGCTCTCTTAAAATCACTTCCCTCCCTGCTGTCAAATATGTAAAACCTGCATCAGTGACAAGCACTGGTCTCTAGATGAGTGCAGATGGGGCTTTTGAGGCTGTAGCACAAACCCTAACGAAGTTTTAGACCTCTTTCAACAAAGTTTTTTTTTAATGAATTTGTTTGACAAACTCTAAAAATATCCAATGAAGTTGGAATGTGGAATTGTTAATATCAATAGAATACAAAGATTTAAAGATCCTTTGTATTTGATGCCAGCAACTCGTTCTGACTTCATTTGCATCAGGGTTTTTTTTATGTTATCATATTTTGATGTTTTGTTTGTGCTCAATTTTGCAAATGCCCCTTATATCACTGCATGTCTCATTCTTACATAATGTACAACACAAACTTGCAGTTAAATCAAATGAATCTTGAGATTCTTACCTATCGTTGTGACAAGTGTGGCTGCAAAAAAGAAGGAGCTGCAGAAATCCCAATTACTTGGGTTTGTTGAGTTTCCTGAAGGGTTTACTCCTTTTTCCCAGGCTTCTAAGATCACCTGCCAAAAGACAAAACATTATAATAATAACTCTCAGCTGCAATGGAAAGATTCTTAAAATGGGATTCTACATCCAAAACTTAAATATTACAAGTGTATTTGACACATTTTAGTTAAGACTTGTTTTCTTACGATAGTTTTATTATGTTTTTTCTATTTTTCTAATATGAATTTGTTTGTTCTGCAAGATGGAGTACTTCTATGTCCAAGATAACTCATACTGCAGTATAAACATTTCTCTCTCTTCTTGTGAAGAGAACTAGTAACTACCTAGGTTTCTTTATTTTTAATATGAAAATCCCTGCGTCATTAGTGACAGGAATTTGACTAAGGCAGAGAAGATTTTGCAAAGGATTGTGGGTGGAGTTTAAGAGTCTTAGGTTACAGATGACCGAACTAGAACTATTGATTAGGAAACATAGAAAAAAATACAGATAGATAGATAGATAGATAGATAGATAGATAGATAGATAGATAGATAGATAGATAGATAGATAGATAGATAGATAGATAGATAGATAGATAGATAGATGTACTGACAGACAGAGGATTGGATGGATAGATCAATAGGCTGAACTCTTCACTGATACTGATATTTTTCGTCAAGAGCACAGTCTTTACTTTACGAAAATTGACTTGTTACTTTCAAAATGACAGTCTGTGTGTGAGGAACAGATACAAAACAAGAAAATGACATTTAACTCTTGAAAAATATTAATATCTCATACTGATAATACTGTGAATCTCTACCACTACCAGCATACATATTTACGGAGGCTGTGATTATTTAAAAGTAACTTAACAACAGCAAAATAAACACAAAGGCATTGCATTATTTTAATTTAAAACAGAAGTGTCTGCTGAATTTGACTTCACATCAACTAAAACTGAACATGGATATATTATCAGCTAGGTTTGCTATGTAATTATACGATTTGAATTTCAGTACATTTAATAAATAAATAAATAAATAAATCACCACTACTTTGATTGACATAGTGGCATTATTAGCATGTTTTACCATGCACACAGGCTAATTGCATAGACCAAAATTGATCTGTTATTTTTCTTAAGAATCAAACAAAGAAAACCTCAACAAACTTCTCCAGCGCTGGTCTATCCAGGCAGGTATAGTTAGCCAAGAAATGTAGCTTCTCCAGTTGGAAGTGTTCTCGGTTGTTGCTCTCTGCTTCTCGCTCCAGAATTCTGAAGATGGTGGCTCCAATCAGCAGGTACATGAAGTACGCCAGAGTCAGCAGTACGGTCCAGCTCACTTTGACACGTTTAAAACTGGAGGATGCCATCAACTTCCACCAGAAAGCACTGGATACTGATATGACAACTTAGAGAGGTTGGTGTCTTATCTCATCTCTGTTAGTGTAGGTTGTTTTGGCATCTTTATCCCAAAAGACAAGGAAAAGTTAAAGTTTCAGAAAAAGGTCTCTTAGCCCATTTGGAGTCAAAGCATGAAGGTGGGAGGATATTTTAGTGAAGTTGTACCTTGTGATAGTCCTCCAAGCATCTTGACCAACTCCTCTTGCTGTGATTGGTCAGACAGCCTCAGATGTTGGGTGTTTGATTTTTGTGTTGCCATGGTTATGACCAAACACTTCCCCTCTATTAAGGCGACATCTGGACAAACACATTCACCTTCAAATGTTTCCACTAATAAGGAAGCTCTCTCAGCATCTTGTGAGCAGAACAAGGTTAATATTTACCTGAGGGGTGCCGGCTGTTCAGCTCCTGATATCACAGGACTTTAATTCAGTCCTGAATGAAACCATGAGATTCTCCACCAGACAATCAATTTAGTTATTATTTTTATCCCATTAATACTGTCAAATTGCACCTTTGGCAGTGTGGTTCTGCAGTTCTTACAAGTTAGTTGCGTTCAACCGTCCATGGATCTGTCCATGGAGTGTGTCTGTTTCAATAGTCAGGTGTGGGTTTGTGAGGTATTAGCCAGCAAAAACTGAAAACATTGCTTGCATAATGTCAAATTTGCAAAACCAGTTTGATGCCTCTGTACCAGTGGCACCTGAGGTCAGATTTGTTATGTTTTGGGGTCCAGCTGTGAACATACAGGCAGATTCTTTTATTGGTTTTTAAATGTCTTAATGGTCTTTTACCTTACGAACCCTCGCGGACCCTGCGCTCCTCCGGCAGTGGGGTCCTAATCATTCCAAAAGTCAGGACACACACACACGGCGAGGCGTCTTTCCAGTTTTACGGCCCCCGAATGTGGAATAGCCTGCCGGAGGACCTCAGGGCCGCAGAGAACGTTCATGTTTTTAAGAGCAGGCTCAAGACACACCTTTTTAGCTTAGCTTTTAATTAAGGTTTTATTTATTATATTTATTTTTATTAGGTTCCCACTTTGTTTTTATTTATGGATTTTACTCATTTCTTATCTTAATGTTTTAGTTGTACTATTTTATGGTCTGGTTCTTAGTTTTTATTGATATCTTAGTTTTTACTGATTTTATTCTTTTATCATTAGGATCTCCAGTGTTTCCTCTGTGGGAGCCCTCTGCACCAGGAGTTGTGGATGGTTATGGCTGCAGGACTCTGTCTTGTAGGTTCCTGGAGGAGTTTTGGGGTCCATCGTCTCTCCTCTGGGTCCTGCGTTGGTGTGCATCGGTGTGGCTGTGGTCGACTCTCAGCTCCTGGTGCAGACGGCTCCTCCGACAACGCTCTCTCACCTGGTCGTCTGTACTCAGCCTTTGTTCTTGTTCTTAGTTTCTTGCACTATTTTAGATTGTGTGTGTGTGTGTGTGTGTGTGTGTGTATGTGTGTGTTGGGGTGAGAGTGCGTGTGTGTATCTGTTGCGTCCATGACTGAAGCCTTATGTCCATGTGTGTGGGTAATTTATGTAAAGCAGGGATGGGAAGGTGGGTTTAAGGGAATGTTTTTATTTTTTTATATGTAAAGCATTTTGAGTTGCATTCATTTGTATGAAAAGTGCTTTATAAATAAAGTTTGATTGATTGATTGATTCTTGTGAACTCAAAATCTCATGAACTCTTGAAGAAACCCTCTTCAAACTTCAATTGAATGTCCGCCTTGATTCAAGCATGAAATACATTTTGGTGGTGATGATGGAACGTTTATCAAGTTGCCCACCATAACTTCAAGGAATATTTTGGTAGTTTTGAAGTTGGATTGTATAAGGTACTTGGCAAAGGTCAGCAAAGTGGCAGAGTGGAGCCCATCCATCCATAATCTATACTGTTATCCCTTTTGGGATTGCAGGGGGCTGGAGCTCATCCCAGCTGACTTTAGGCGACAGGTGGGGAACAATCTGGACAGTCTGAACCCTGAAATACAAGCATTCAGATTCATACCAAAGGGCTCTTTAGAAACATGCACAACAAGAACATGCACACTCCAAACAGGAAGGCCCTGACTAACAATGGGTTAAAGCCAGTAACCTTCTTGCTGTGACGCACAAGCACTACCTGCTGTGTCACTGTGCCGCCCTATTAGGTCTCATCCCTGTCCTAAAAGTTTTTATGAATCACTCCAGCACCAACTCAGCCCCTCATCCTGACCCCCACAGTACTTCCACTGACTGGCACATGTGAAAGCTGAGATCACCATGCTGTGCCATGTTTAGGTTTACAAATGAGATGGAACAAATAGTACTCATCTAAGAGACATACTTGAATGTTATTTATCATGACTGCTATTAGGTCTGAAGTAGACATTTCTTTGATTTATTAAATTGTAGGCATTTGTTTGGTAATTCAAAATCTTACTGCTCTCCTTATAAAGAAGAGAAATAACAGATCTGATGACTGGACCAAAGAAGACTCTCCTCCTTCCAGCAGACTCTGCCTGGATGCAAATTGTGCTCCTGCAAATTGTGATTGATGCAAATTGTGCTCCTGTCTTCTGTCAAACAAATGAACGCAAAGACATGCAAACAGGATCCTCTTCTGTTCACAAGCTGTCATCTGGTATCTAGGTGTGGACTGATGACTAAGAAATGACTTGACAGATATCAACAGACACATCGCCAAACAGATTTGTGTCCAGGGTTGCCTCAGAGAGTTAAGTAGACATTAAAAACACACTTTCAGACTGTTTAAAGCCACATCAAGAGCTTTCTAATGCATCGTGACATTTTTACCAATATTGTATCCAGAACTTCAAATCAGTTCAAGCAGCTTTAATTGTAATGGACCTGTTCTCAATTATCCCGGCTGTTATAATACAGCTGTAACACTATTTGAATGTCAAATGTGTTGTATCTTAGGGATGACAGAGTGGAGCCTGCAGGGGTGTTTACACAATTTTTTCACAGTGTATGCTGGGTAAGACTCAACCTTAAGCAAGGCCAGATGGATGATTAGAGAGATAAGGGGATTAAATTGTTTGCAGAGGTATTGATTTTTATGATAATATTTGCTTTTGGTATAAATGCATTTACAACACATTTACAACACTTTCCATAGTTACAGGCCCATATATTGAGATCCTATTGACACATTTACAGTACTGTTACATTACAGACTGAATATTATGACCGGGTGTTGATTTCTCATGAACCTGTGATATTAAGTATTTCAAAGACTTCCCAATAATGAAGCATGAATTAGCTCTGCTAAAATTAATCATCCTTTTTTTTACCCTTTATAGTTGACTTCTGTTAGTCACATGGGCTCGGGCATCTTCCTGGTTGGGCTATTTAGGAAAATTAGCAGTACGTACTGCAGAGAATATTTACAGAACATTAACTGTGAAGTTAGGTGGTGACAGAGTATTTCAGTATTTGTGCCTCACAGCAAAAAGTTGCTTGGGGGGGTTTTCCAAAAAAAAACAAACAAACAAAAAAAAACACGTGCTTATTACAACTTGCACTTTTAGATGTAACAATGCGCAGAGTTAACTAACAATGGCTTCCCAAAGTGTACCTGAGCCCATGTTGTAAGAAATATCCTTCACAGAATTATGTTAGTTTTCAATGCAGGGCAGCTGAAGGAATCAAAGGTCATGGGCATACAGTGTTGTTAAATGTCTGTAAAACTTAACATTGTTTGCAAATTCTTTGTAATTGTTGTTGGACCATTTGCCTGTCCTGTCCAACAACCTGTCCACCAGTGAAATATTTTATGCATGTGTTTTCTGAGTATCACTCAACTTTTCCAGTCCTCTGTTGCTCCTGTCCCAACTTTTTCAGACATGTTGCAGGCATCACTGTCATGTCTATCTGTTTTGTATCTGTCTCTTTATTTATTCATCATGTTTCATTTTGAAGTTAACCCTCCGTCTATATTGCAGGTTTGTTTCCCGTTCCTTCCCCCATCATGTGTGCACCTGCTCTTTCTTATGTGTGTTTCATTACTTCCCATTACCTTGTTTATATTACCCCTTGTCTCACACTGTCTCGCCGCCAGTTTGTTGCACCTCACAGTCGCGTTCCAGCACTCTCTTCTAGTCTTGTTTACACATTTGTTCTGACCTTGTTTGTTAGTTGGTCCTTGCCTTTTCCTCCTTGTTTTTGGATATCTCCACCTTGTCTGACCGATTACCTGTGTACCAAACCTGACCTTTAATTAAGCAGTGTTTTTTTGGAACTGTCTTTGCCTTGAGTCTTTGCCTTTGGGTCCTCCTTCTGATTGTGGTCATGGCAATCACATTCAAAATAAGTAAACATTTGCAAACAAAGAAAATTAACTTCAGTACACTTTATTTTTGTTTCCTGTGTGGAGTTTGCAGTTGTATAAGTTTTCTCTGGGCTCTCTGGTTTCCTCCAAAAGTCCAAAACTGTGCCATCACTGTGGGTGGACCTAAGTACATACAGGGCCATCCATAGATCTACCCTTACTGTTCGCAAACAGAAAACAAACTCTGGCATGGAGGCTGGCGTGGCACCCATTCGGCACTTTTGGATGCTGTGAAATGTTTACATCCCTCTCTATGTTTTTCTTGCCAGTTGAAGTGCGTAAGTGTGTGGAAACATTGTTGGCTACTACAAAGAGAATCGATGCAGACACAGTTAACTGAACTTGATGAAAAAATCAAGTCAACTTCTGTTCATACACATTTTAAATTCACAAAATTTTACACAAGTTATGTCACAAATGCTCAGTTACTCCTGGCAGGAATATAAAATACATGCAGTATGTAGAACATCCATGATTCTTCTTTGTATTCTTTATATTAACACACTAGCAAACCAGTTGCTTTGTTTAACATTTGCTTGAATGACAGTGTTTGGTTGCAGAGTCCTTTCAGTGAAAACATTCCTCAACTCATTTCAAGTGTCAAGCTTCATCACCTGGCAGATGAGGAGATCATCCAGCAGAAGACGGTTTGCAGGTTTTCTCAGAGAGCTGTTTTCTCATTGTGGTTGACCTGGATTAAACATAAAAACAGAGGAAAGTGTGAAAAATATAACAATAAAAAATGAAATAATTACTAATGATAATATTAATAACAATTTAAGCAACTTTCTTGACATTCAAGGACACCGTACAACAATAAACAACCAGTAAAAACAATAATGGCTAAAAACAATAAATGAAATGTAAAGGAATACAACAGAGGAAGGAGTAGATGAAAAGAGGATGTTAGCAGCTGGGTTTTAAGTCTGGATTTGAGGGCATGCTGAGGGTCAGAGTTTTGGATGTCTGGTGGCAGAGAGTTCCGACAGAGGAGGGTACAGTGGAGGAGGAGGATCTGAGGGAGCAGGCTGAAACAATGATGTGAAGGTCAGACTGATGTGGAAGGCCAAGGTTGTGGATGGCCTTGAAGGTGCACAGAAGACGTTTAAGTTCAGTCCTTTGCTTTGCTGTGAGCCAGTGGAGTTGCTGTAGCATGGGAGTGGAGTGGTGGTATGAGGGGATTATGTTGACAATGGAAGCAGCTGAGTTTTAGCTAGTAGGAGCTTATGGGGGGGCTTTGAGGGAGGCACTAGAGAATAGAGCTGCAATAGTTGATTAGGCAGGTGAAGAGGCTGTGGACAAGGATGGAAGCAGTGTGGGGTGTGGAGGGGCAAAGTCAGTTAATGTTTCAAAGATGGAAGTAAGCAGGCCGTGTGATGTTATTGATATGCTATTGGAATGATGATGTGCTGTCGAGGATGACACCCAGACTCTTTACCTGAGGGGAAGAGGAAACTTAGGAGCAATCAAATGTGAAGGGGAGAAGTGTGGATTTAGTGCCTATGAGGAGTATTTCAGTTTTGTTTTGTCGAAGCTGAAGAAGTTTGTGTTGAACCAGGATCTTTTTCATTGTCAAATTGCCGAGAGAAAGGAGGTAGGTGAAAAAGAGAAGGCACACCAGGACAGAGCCCAGGGGCACACCTGTAGTGACTGAGTATGGATCGAACACGAAAGATGGAATGATTGTAGAAATAGGACAGTGTCTCAGGGCACAGCCACAACTTAAATATACATTTCCAGACTACTGCTTTAAATCCAGACCACAGAGAGACAGAGATTTTAAGTAATGCTCTGTCTCAGTCACAGGAGAACTAGTGGGAGAAATTTTAGGCCCATAAAAAGATATCTCATTGGGCCCTATTCCAAACTAGTTCTGCAATGTCTCTTTAACCCTTTCATGCATGAATTATTAAATCACAAAGGAATACTATTTTCAATGTTTGTCTTTACTTTCAAACAAGTTAAAAACCATGTAGATTTTTCAGTTATATTTTCAGGGAGTTGTGCATCTGTCCATTTCACCATGCTTCATTGTTATAAATAGTAAGTTAGTGGAACTAAATAAAGATCCACAAACATCTCTGACAAACTTTTAAGAGTATTAAAAGTAAAAGAAAAGTCTGAAGTATGTGTATTATGCTAGTTTAATCAAACTATTCACTTGTGAATTACACCAAAATTTAAAATAAAAATTATGTAAAATCTAAATACAGGTATAATGCCAAATTTTCCCTTCATTGAATTTATGATGCAATATCTGAATATGGTTAAAAACAGTGTGAAGTTAATATTTTTATCAAATTTGAGACAAGTGTTTGGGAAATTACTCATTGTACTGCAACATTAAGGTTATAAAAGTTATTTCAAATATCTGTCGACTGTAGTGGACATGATCCATGAAAGGGTTAAAGAAGCATCTGTAAAGCAAAGTGATAAATTAATTTGACAGTATATTCATTTTTAATGGACCACTTATAAATAAAGACAGAAGTAACCATCAAACAGAAAAAAACACTCAACTGAAATTATGGAATAAATGGCGAATTAAACTTATGATCTTCTTTCGCCAAGTTCTCTACAATCCCCCTGCGTGCACTTGAGTCTTCAGGTCTGTTTCGTAATGAGAATTAACAGAATACACGGGTTGCCAAGCTGGGGCCAAAGCGGGGCTTTCCTGTCTAAATACTGTCACAATCCAGGAGTGAAGAGGTAAAGAGGCGTGAAATGAGGCTTCCTCCAGAGTGTGGAAAGAAAAGAAAGACGGATGGATGTTGTGAAGGCACACAGCTGTTTTTCATGCCTGCTGTCTCTGCTCATGTGGCCATCGTCGCGTCTGTTCACATGACCTCAGCCGTTCTGGATATCTAGTGGCAGACCTCAAGAAAGCTGAGTCCACCTCAGTATGAGCCAAAGAAAGCAGCCACACAAGGGTCAGAGAAGGAGAGAGGAACCACAGATGAGAGAAGATGAAGAGTTTTAGAGTAAGAAAAGAATTATGCTGCCTAGACAGTAAGGTTTTTTCCACGAGACCTGCTGTGAGAAACATACAGTATAGAACCCATTATATAAAAAAAAAAACCTCTCCCATGCCTTCAAAACAAAAACTGGTTTTGATTTAAGAAGTTGATGAAGTGCAGTAAAGTGTCACACCAACAGAGGGCAGCATCTGATTCAAAATAAAGATTGTTTCTGAGCATGTTGCTATGACTGAAAAGTATTTCTGCATTTACATCAGTAGCTTTTCACAAGAAGTGAAACATAAAATAAAAAATCTATTTGAATTAAGTTGGGACATTCTGTAAAAGATAAATAACAACAAAATATTTTCAAATTCTTCTTGACCATATTCAACTAAATACACAACAAAGAGAAGAAATTTGATGTCCCAACATTTTAAATTTGATATCTGTAACATGTTAAAAAAAAAAGCTCGGACACAGGAAACAAAAGACTGGGAGAGTTGAGTAATGCACACAAAAAGTAAATAGAAAAACACCTGTTACTAACATTTCACAGCAGAACAAGTGAACTTGAGACAGGTGAGTGTCATGATCGGGTGTTGAAGGATCATTACTTTTTTTTAATGTATTTTTTGGGCATTTTGCCTTTATTGATAGGAGAGAGACAGTGGATAGACTTGTGAAAGGGGGTGAGAGAGGAGGGGAAGACACTTACTGTGCAAAGCTAAAGCCATATTTCAATAACACCCAGACACACTGCTAGAATTCTCTGGGCCTGAGCTCATCTGACATGGACTCACCCAAGTGGAGAAGTCTGTTGTGGTCGGAGGAGTTCACATTTGGAATTGTGTTTTTACAGGGACTGTGAGGAGTTTCTAAGTAATTACAAAAAAATCTCACTTTTAGATATATGCCTGATTGAAATACACACTTTAAGATGAGTTTTATAGCATCAAAATAGGTTATCTATAAATGCTATTCCTTAGCCTTCTGGTCGGGTCGGACAGGACTGGCCTGGATACTCAACTTCAGGAACAAGACAATTAAAATAAAACTAGAGCAAATTTATATTATTTTATTATTTATATTACACGTCTTAGAGCACCCGGCTGTAAGTAGCGATATACAGCCGGCTACAACTGCAATAATACGTTTTCCAAAAATTGCTTGTTGTCACACATCAAAAACTACCGCTAAGTAACTACAAAGAGACACATTACCTTGTTGCTTTGCATCCTGTAAGTTGTTGAAAAAAGAAGTTGTAAAGCAATGCAGAGTTCTGATGAAGGTCCGAGCTGCATTTATCACAACACACACACGCTTTGGCTTCAGTCACGTCTTTGGTACGTTCCAGTTGTAGTCAGAAGTAGGAATTTCCGGGTTCCAAGTATGAAACTGCAACTGGAACGTCCCTAAAAGTCGGAATTTCCTGGGAACTTGATGAAACCTCGCCACCCCCGAGTTGACAATCAAAGATGGATGCCCCCAGTGTGAACAGTTATTTCGCTCCTGTGTTAATCAATTTATTTGCACTTCTGACTGGGGTGTGTCGCTCTAGATCAGCTGAAAACATAGTATTGTTAGACTTATATTTACAAAAATGCTGCCATAGTGATAATGACATTCTTCATACAACAACGCAGGGCGTGCTAACAACAGCTAACAATAGCCTGGTAGATTAGCATGTTTTTTTCTGACTTCAACTGGAACGCCGATAAGTCGGAGATGATGTCTCTCCCAGTTCCGAGGTTACTGGAACGCAGCATTACTACAGTCGCCGCGCGTGCTTATGGGTAGCAGAGTCTTAATGTCGCCAATAATAGATTCTCCTCATAGCACCTTTAAATCATGGACATGGTGTACTCGGGGTTAAAGAGGAAAAGAACCATCCAGTTTGTGACCAGCGTAAAGTTCAAATCTATCATGGTATGGGGTGTGTTAGCGTCTATGGCATGGGTAACTTGCACATGTGTGAAGGCACCATTAATTCTGAAAGGTACGTTCAGGTTTTGGAACAACATATGCTGCCATCCAAGCAACGTCTTTTTCATGGACGTCCCTGCTTATATCAGCAAAACAATTCCATTACACATTCTGCACATGTTACAACATCATGGCTTTGTAGTAAAAAAGTGCAGGTGCGAGACTGACCTGCCTGCAGTCCAGACCTGTCTCCCATTTAAAATGTGTGGAGCATTATGAAGCACAAAATATGACAACAGACCCCAGACTGCTGAGTAAATGAAGTTGTACATCAAGCAAGAATGAGAAAGAATTCCACTGCAAAGTTCAGCTATTAGGTCTCAAATGCTTATTGAATGTTATAAACAGAAAAGATGATGTAACAGAGTGAAATGTGGCCCTGTCTCAGCTTTTTTAGAATAAGTTTCAGGCATCAACTTCAAAATCAGTGAATATTTGCAAGGTTTAACACCTTTGTAGAAATGTACTTTTCTGCTAGTAAGCTGCTTGGTCTTGGTGCCCCTTTGGCACAATGCTCGGCCCTTGTGTCTATCAGAGGGGCACAACAGTCCTATGAATGTTTGTGTGTTTGTGTTTTTGTGTGTTTATGTGTGTTTTGTGTGGTACCTGTTCTATTGAGGAGGTTTTGTCTGGCTCTGATGAAGGCAAGAATGTCGGCGTCTGCTTTCTGGTCTCCAGTCAGAGGGATGGAGGAGGACGACAGCCTGGTGCTGGAAAGAGCTCTAAAAAGCACATGTGTTTGATTTAATAAGAGTGTAAATTCTTCAGTTTCTTTAACACAATACAGACTTTTTATAGAACTCATAACTGGAGCAAATCCTTCCTCTCATATGTGCGTATAATTCTAAACTTTTTTATTTTATTCTGAACGCCACAGTTGTTAAACCTTTTAACTGTTCTTGGTCCAAAATCTACACAAAAATAAACCCTGACGGCCTGCAGCTCCACGCTTACCACATATCATGAAACCTCTGTATGAAAAACAGAAACTCTGTGCGATAAATGGTGACTCAAGTCAAACAAAGCATGTATGTTATGCGTTTGCTGTTTTACTAGGGTCATAAAAAGGTAGTCTCAGCAGCAGCGGTCAAGCGAGACGGCAGGTTTTTGATTTGTTAATACCATTCGGAGACATTACTTCACAAAGGAATAAAAATTCATGGTTATATTTTCATATGTGGAAAGAAAACACAGCACAGCTGTAAAATCTCCACATCCAGGATATGCAGTCTGTATATCCGAGCTGTGCAAACATCTGGAGTGGGCTACTGTACTGTTTGAGTTTTAGCATATGTATGAAAATCTGTACATTATTAGATGAATGGTTTATAAAGAATGTCATTAATTTCAAAATTTTAGTTCCTTTAAGCTCTCAACAAAGAAGATATGATGGCCAATGAATGAGATGTAGTTGTACATGTATACTCAACAAAAATATAAAAGCAACACTTTTGTTTTTGCTCCCATTTTTCATGAGATGGACTCCAAGATCTAAAATTCATTCCAGATAAACAATATTACCATTTCTTTCAAATGTTGTTCACAAATCTGTCTAAATGTTTGATAGTGAGCACTTCTGCATTGCTGAGATAATCCATCCCACCTCACAGGTGTGCCACATCAAGA
This sequence comes from Scarus forsteni, assembly GCA_036419115.1. Classification (NCBI taxonomy): domain Eukaryota; kingdom Metazoa; phylum Chordata; class Actinopteri; order Labriformes; family Labridae; genus Scarus; species Scarus forsteni. The sequence goes on from JAZDUH010000451.1 coordinate 41,627,626, forward strand.
TGCTCATCGGACACCATGATTAGTGCACAGGTGTGCCTTAGACTGTCCACAATAAAAGGCCACCCTGAAATGTGCAGTTTTGTCTCACAGCAAAATGCCACAGATGTTGCAAGCATTGAGGATGAATCCAGAGGTTTCAGCGTAACAGCATTCCAGCATGCTGACAGCAGGAATGTCAACCAGATCTGTTGCTCGTGCATTGAATGTTCATTTCTCCACCATAAGCCGTCTCCAAAGGCGTTTCAGAGAATATGGCAGTACATCCAACCAGCCTCACAACAACATTCCACAGGCCACAATTGACAATCTGATAAACTCTATGCGAAGATGTGTTGCACTGCATGAGGCAAATGGTGGTCACACCAGATACTGACTGGTTCTGAGTCCCCAGACCCCCAATAAAGCAAAAAAAAAAATGCACATTTCAGGGTGGCCTTTTATTGTGGACAGTCTAAGGCACACCTGTGCACTAATCATGGTGTCTGATGAGCATCTTGATGTGGCACACCTGTGAGGTGGGATGGATTATCTCAGCAAAGCAGAAGTGCTCACTATCACACATTTAGACAGATTTGTGAACAATGTTTGAGAGAAATGGTAATATTGTGTATCTGGAATGAATTTTAGATCTTTAAGTCCATCTCATGAAAAATGGGAGCAAAAACAAAAGTGTTGCGTTTATATTTTTGTTGAGTATATATGAACCTGTTGTTATATCATGTCCACCATAATGAATGGTTTTCTCACTCTTGGTAAATGGCACATGGACTTGAGCTTGTTCAGCGTTTTTCTAGTCCCACCAATCTAAGTGCTTTTACACTGCAGGCCACACTTACCAGTTCACACAAATTTGATCCATTATAGTTGGAGCTTCTATGTAAGTGATCATTGAGTATTAACTAACACCTCTGTGCTCTTACATACCTAAAACCCCAATTACAGAAACACCACACCAATGGGAGCATTTTGGGGTTAAGTGTCTTTCCCAATGACAAATCAACATGTGACAGCCAGAACTGGACTTGAATCCATGACCTCTCAAAAATGGGGGAGTAAATGTCCAGACCAAGCCACCAGTGTTCTGCAAGCTAAAGGAACTGCATCAGTTCTACGTTGTCATATAGATTGGGGATAACATATTACTTTGCCAACACAGAAGTTAGCATTGCTTCTGTCCTCTTGCCTACTAAAAGCCTTTGGGAATTTTCTGTGTTTTTGATCATTGCGAACAATAAGCTCTGCAGCAAACAAAAAACATATGAAAGTTACATGTTCTGCTCTCTGTGATAATTGTAACAAAATAACCAACTTTTCACATTTTTTTTAGCTTAAAGCTGGGGTTGGCAATTTTGGAAAACTAGCATGAATTTGAAAGTAGCATCTCCTCAGGGCTCCGCCTAGCCCCCCCCCCCCCCACTCACATGCACGTGTGCGGCTGATATATCCAGAAGACTGATTCAACTCCAAACCCTCAGCACAACGTGTTTGTTTTACACTACACCAAGTCATGTCTCAGTCAGCGGTAAGAAAACACCAAACAAACATGTAAAGTTAGCTAGTACTCACAGCCGATGTTGATCGGGGTATAGGTAGTTCCTCTGACATTCTCCACATAGCTGTCAAATCTCCCGTTTTGGCCATGAAACTATCGTATTTTCCGTATTTTATCCTCTTTCCCCCCGTCCTCCTGTATCAGTATTCTCCCGTAAATCTCCCGTGTGATGATATAATAATAAAAACATTCCTCTGCCTCTCCAAACTGAACTCTGTCACTAGCCTGAAGGGGGCGGTAATGCTCCAAAATGATGGATGCCAACCGCCATAAAACTGAAGAAGAAGATAAAGCCTCGCGAGAACGTCCACCTGCAGTAGTCTGGGCGGCAGCTATCGCGAGATTAGAGCAGCAGAACAAACTTAGAAAACCAAAAAGTTTATTTTAGATTTCTTGTAAATCTGTCGGTTTGGGGTTGGTCAGCTAGTATGCAGCTTTTCAGGGAAAACTGAATGGATTTTTTTTTCAAAGTTCTTTTGAAAGGTCTTTATACTGTGTAGATGAGGACCATAGGACCAAAATAACAGTAGGCCTTATAAACGGGATTTGATTATTAAAAAAGGTATCCCGCATGATTATTGCTTTACTCCTGTTTTACTCCTGCTGTAGATAGCAGATATTTTTCGCTCTTAATAAGAACACATTATGAGTTGATTACCATCGGGTCATGAAGACCATTTTAACCAGTAGTACAAAAAGTGTATCTAAATCAATTCGCCAACCCCAGCTTTAAACATGATTTGTAAGACTGACAAGCTATAAGTAAGCTACTATGGAACCATAACAAGGCAGTTCGACTTTGAAGAAACTGCAATATTTCCAGTGTACACAACCTTATTAAGGCGGTAATCATGGCTGCAGTAGTAGCATTTGAATAATTGACCATTAAAAAACAATCAGAAATGCTTGTTGCTGGGTCCCCACGTACCTAAATGTACAAAAATATGACATGTGTCTTGCAGTAATGTGTCATCAACCTGAGATTTGCTTTTAAGAAATGTGAAAAAAAGATAGGGGATTTAGGTTGTATTCATCATAACATGAATGCATTCATGCTTTCTAATGGCGTCACAGTAGCCTGCGTTTCACTGTGACAACATGTCCTGTTGCTTGATAAACACAATTATACATCTCCAAATGTTTTTATTTAAACACATTACATGGGCTGCCCATCTCTATTGCTCCAAATAAGCTTTATAAAAAATTGATTACTGAAAACTTGGAACTTTAAAGGTGAATAATATTCTTCTGGTTTTTATTTCACACCAATTCCTGTTACCAGATGCTCTGACTCAGCAGCTGGAACTCCCAAGACTTGACTGATCAGAGTTCTGACTTAGAAAACTTGAGAAAAACTGTTAAATCACTTGTGATTTTGAGAAACTGGAATTAATTAGGGCTGAGAATCACAGGGTAGCTCCCAATACAATACAAGGATAGCACTGATGACAATGTAGTGAAGCTGCTATAACACTGAGTCATTGTACTTGTTAATTTTAGGAACAATTAACGGCTCTAATCCAGTGAACTGTGGGGTGCAAACTTCTGATGTGGAAAAAGGCCAAGAGGGAACAAAAGTACACATGAAAGTTTGCTGGTTAATTAAGTACAGTCATTTTTTCAACAATCAGTAGGGATGAGTATCGATAAGATTTACCCAACACCATTAACAAATCTGCTTATGAATGATTCTTTATTGATTCTGGTTCTTTTTTTTTTTTTGGTCAGAAATGTTGGTCTACATCGTATTATTTATGGCAACCATGTCACCATGACACTTCTGCCCTGTTGCAGCCATGATTTCTGACTTCTTTGTTATAACCTCTGCCAACTGCCTCCAATGAAGTGTGACGTCTCTAATTTGCAAGGTACATAAAACAAAGTAGAAGGAAATCATGAGGAAATTGGTAAGTCTAATGATAATTGATTCTGTAAGGAAATTGTAATTGGGTCTGCAACATACAGTATCAGTTGTATGTTTACCTCCACTCAGATGAAGGTGTAAAGTCAGTCAGTCTGTCCACAGACTTTTCAGGCCCTGCCGTCACTGCAGTGATGTTTTTTGGGATAAAGTCTCTGAAATTTAAAAGAAATATAATTATGGCAGTGACATCACAGAAAGGGGGATGTTTCAAACATTAGAATCAAATAAGACTTTACAGGAAACAGGGAATAACAGATGTGAAAGAATTGTGCTGACCTGAAATCTTGAACAGAAGCAGTGGAAGTGTCTGTATTTGTGTTGGTGCCGCCATGAAGGTCTCTCAATGTACTGCTCAGACCAGCAACACTGTGTAACAAGATAAAAGTTTATTGAACAAACCATAGTCCTATTGGTTATCTGTCTTTAGACACAATGCATGGCATAGTCACCTTGAGAAATCCACACAGGAGAACAAGAGAAGGTGCTAGCATATACCACACCACAAAGGGGCGCTACAGTTCTAACACAACATCTGCTCGGATACTGAGGGGTTAGAAAGGTCAAATCTAGGACGTGTAAATACAATTTATACCTGTTTAAATACCAATAACATGGATGGAACATAGTTCCAAAATAATTTAAGAGTGAAGGGATGGATAATTTTGAAAATGAAGTTAATTTTTATTGTTTATTTTTCAGCCCTTTTCAAAAGTTAATATTACTGTATTAGAACGTACACACCTATATACAAACAGCCTCAATAAAAGATAAAAAGTTTACACTTGAACTTGATGAAGAAAACCTTCTTATATTGTATATTAATCTTCATATATTACTTTTAAGGGGAGTGCGAGCCTAGCATTAGGGTTACAGTAATATATTACAGGCAACTAGTAACTGCTTGACAACATATGTGAGCAGATACTGCACACACATAGAGGGGAAAAGTATTCAGAGCTCTTAATACAATATAAATCAATAATTGCAAAATATAAATGCAAGTCATTTTTTAATAGAGTCTTATGATCTAAAAAAATATATATAACATTACTCGTACTAGCATAGACAAGTTTACAGGCAAATAAAATAACGGATGGATAGATGGATGTTTAGATAGACAGGCAGACAGAGAGACAAATAGACTGATACAGATGGATGGATGGATGACTAGATAGATGAATGAACAGAAAGACGGAAGGACAAATTCCTAGATCAAAAGATAGATGGATGGACCAATAGACAGATGGAGAGATGGTAGGTAGACAGGCAGATAGAAAGATGGATGGCTGAATGGACAGATGCATAGACAGAAAGATGGCCAGACAGACAGATGCACAGATGGAGAGACAAACAGTAAGATAGGATAAGGTATGACTAGAAAAAAGATAGATAGACAGGCGGACAGACGGATGGATAGACAGAAAGATGGGTAAAAAAATGAACAGAAAGACTAACAGACAATCAGAAAGACAGACAGACAGATAGTCAGATGGAAAGAAAGACTGACAGACAGGCAGAAATAGATAGACAGATAGATGGATTGAGTCAGAGACAGATGGCTGGACAAATAGATGGATTGTCAGATGGACGGACAGATGGATAGTCAGAGAGAAAGACAAACAGACAGATGGATGTACTGAAACTTCACTACTGTAAGTGTATCAACTATTATTCCATTTGTTTGTGATATATATATCAATATATATATACACAGTATATATATATCAATATATATCAATATATATATACAGTATATATATATATACAGTATGTACTAAATATATCAATATATATATATATGTACACATATACATATATATATATACATACATACATATATATATATATATATATATATATATATATATATATACACATATACATATATACATACATATAAACATATATATATATATATATCTATATATCTATGTATATATATATATATATATATATACATATATACTGTATATTCTCTTCTGTCTTAAAATTGTTAATTGTTTACTGTTGTCTACATGCTTTTTGCCTTGTGCTACTGTAACACTTGAAATCACTCTCTGGTGATCACTAAATCATCATCTTATCTTATTATAGACACTGTAGATTGAGTGATGGATAGATGGATGGATGGATGGAAAATGGGTTGATGTGTAGATAGCTGGATAGAATCTTAAAGATTAACTGTTCCATTAGAAGGTCATGCTTCTCTTGTATATAGTTGAATAAACATCTGCAGGTGGGATGGAGGGATGGATAAAGAGATGTCAGCAGTATTCTACATAACAGAATAGATGTTTCTCACCTAAATCCTGGAGTGTGAGGCGAAGACGGCGACAAGGTTTCTATCTGAGAGACAGCGTGATGTCTGGTGGTGCCCTCTGAGTCAGACTCCTGTTAACAATCAATAAACCTCTCAGCAAAATCACTATTTCACCCCGATGATCCTTCTGACACTATGAGACCAAGTATATCTTAAAGCCATAAAACAAAGGCCAGAGATACTGTGCGTCTTCTCCGCATGTGTGCCGTTTTCCAAAAACAGTGATAAATACTTGAATAAATCAGTACATTTGGGAATGTGCTGGCGTGATATTCATCCTGTTTCCTGCTTGGAGAGAAAAAAAAAAAGAGCACATGTAAGGCCTGTCTGTCAGACTTCCTTTCTTTTCCATTTGTCATTCAGTGATAAAATCCCAAAGCTAACTCAGATGTGAGTGAGACATTATTCTTCATTCTCAGGATCAAAAACATGTAGAAGGAGCCAGACATGTCTGCTGATCAGATGTTCTGCTTAACATCTTCTTTGTGGTATGTTTCCACAAAAATCGAAACAGTCTTTCCGACTAGTCAAATATGTGGCACCAAGGGCTGAGCTCTCTGGAAGTCTTTGGCTCTGTTTCATTTAGCAGATGATTTGTTAACGTGATCAGATACAAGGTTGACTTTTAAGTTCACGTGTTCACACTTATCAAGACCAAGCCACCAATGATAGTCCCAATGCAGTGCTTAAACCCGATTTCTCATCTCTCTTGAGTCCCGCGTTGGCCTACACTCACACCATCCTGACCTGATTTGCTCTTAAACATGGCCGCATCAGAAGACACGTGGACTACGAGACACACAGTCAGTGCTGACAAAACAGAGAGCTACACATAGACATGGATAAAGCCTACCATTTCCGTGGCTTATTTTGAGTGACACTGATTAAACAAAACCCTCACACTCAACCACTTTGCCATAATTCAAGTTTATAACTTGGAAGACTGTTCACGTGACATCTCACCTGAGCAGTTGAATACTTAGCAAAGGAAGGCAGAGTTGATTCTTTTGAAAGGAATGGTGTCTTGAAATAGACATGTACCATTCAATCAGTCATTCTCATGGTTTCCTGCAGCTGATGCTGACAGTATTGTGGATGCCATGTTTTGCTGGTATTTGTCTTTCTGTGAGTAAGATAACTCAAAAAGTTCTCAGTGGGTTTTGATGAAATTTTCTGGGAATGTTAATCATGGCCCAAGACAGGACTGATTTGACTTTGGTGTGGATCCAACTCTGGATCAAAAGCTAGGATTCTTTAAAGGATTTGCTAACTTTGCAAGGTTCTTAGACATTTTCACTAACCACTAATAAATGCCTTAATGGAGTGTTGTGTTCTTTGATTGCATTGATTGTTGACATTATGTACTAGGTTATGTTCACATCTATTGATTGAGACTACCACTATGTGACTGAATACCAGGCAAAGACATACCAGGCTATTACACCACATACTACATGTTGTAAAATTATAATATAACAAAAGGGTGGCTCCACAAGTGGCAGTTAAAGTGCTTATACACTGCACGCTAATCGTACTACCTCGGCGATCATTCTCCATGCAAAGTCAATGTACAGCCGCGATGGGGCGGGGCTAACCCCCCCACAATGTGTTTTTCGCGTACAAGATGACCACTTAATTCATCGCACGATGTCAAGGTAAAAAAAAAGTTGATCTTTTCAGGCGATGTCGTGTGTGGCTGTGCGACAACAGCCAATCAGCGGTGTGTGCACGTGTGATGGTACCCTAGACTGACAGTTATTCATCCGGATTACAGAGTAAAATCCATGTCCGTGTGGGAAACATTAGTCAGTGAGGACATTTACTTCCGCCTAGACAGACCGCGGGGAAACTCACAGATAATGCTGCTGCAGGGCATCAGCTGCAGTGTTTTGTGGTTGATAAGTGACTGAAAAGGATACAGCTGGAATAATGTCCACTTATACATCCTATTATATGATATATGATATGATCCCGGTAAAACTCGAGCAGACGTGACGTCACCGAGCAACGGCCGATGGCATCGGAAACCAAAATGTGGTATTTATGGATGCGCGACGATACGTCAGTGGGCAACGCGATTTTGGTAGCTGGGTCACTTGTGGTGTGAACGCAGCATTAGGGTGTATTCACACCTATGGCTCGTTTGCTTTGTTCCGATTCAGGTAAATCAATACACTTGTTTTAGTTGTCACTTGGTTCGTTTGGACAGCGAGAGACTTTTGCAGTGTGAACCCAAAGTTGTAAACAAATGACACGTGCAAACCATGTTTCTCTCATTGGTCAGAAATCTTACCCAGAGGGCGAGGGAGTTTTCATCTCTTCTTACTGTTGCTTATGGAGCATCAACTATGTGTGTGGCTATTTTGCTTTACAGTGTTTAACTGTCACTCATTTGCTGACTCACAAGTTTGCAGACCTTTGTATATTTATGTGTAGTGTCCAGCATTTTGGCAATTTTTTTTTTTGCCCAGATTTCTATGAGGTATTTTATTTCCTCACTGCTCCACCTCAGCCCACGACTCATTTCACGCAGATTCTTCTGCCTGCTCTTCTTCTTCTGCTGTTAATGCATCGTCCAATTCTTCTTCTTCTTCTTCTATTGTTTTGACTGACTGATTGGCAACCAGGCACATTACAGCCCCCCACTACTACAGTGTGAACCACAGGTATGAGTCAGTTGTGTCAGTTTCTGAGGTGTTTGTGTTCTCACTGCAAGGAACCGCAACAGGGCTCGAATCAAAACGAGCTGAGACCACCGATTTTGGTGATCTCAACCCGTTTTGTCCGGCATCCAAGTGCGATTGCTGTGTTAACATATTCCCAAAGGAACTGAACTTTAGGTGAGGGCAGACATTGTTTCGCAACAACTGCCGCAAACGAGCCAGGTGTGAATACACTCTTAGACACAGATTTCCGAACAGTTTCTATCAGGGCCCAGTTCGTTCTAAAACAATGGACAAAAATCAAATGTAAGTCACTTAAGCATGGTGCCTGGGATCACATGGAAAAGAGGTCTAGGGCACTGTTTGAGTTTACTTAAGCACAGCACGCAAGAGATATGAATGCAATTGTGCTCAACTACAGAACTCATCAGTACAGTTGTAAGAGTACTTTAAAGATTAGCCAGTGCTGCAGGACTCAGTGGTAAAAGACGAGAGTCATCCTGTCATTGCCCACTGCATTTTTGCAGCACAGACTCACTTCTTTCTCTGAGCTGCATGTTGGATGTGAAAGAACAAAGAGGGAAGTTGTAGGTCTGGAAAATAAACAAAAACATCTGTATTACAGTAGCAGTTTTTTTTACAGAACATAAACTAGTTTGGTTGCCACAGCTTCTTACTCTTTCCTCTTTTTTTTTTGCAGACCTACATAGTAACTACAATAATTTCTCGATAATAACAAACACTTTATTACCTCCGCCAAGGAGATTATGTTTTCGGGAGAGTTTGTTTGTCTGTCTGTCCGTCCGTCCGTCCGTCCGTCCATCCGTCCGTCTGTGAACAAAATAAGTCAAAAAGTAATAGATGGATTTTGATGAAATTTTCAGGAAATGTTCAGCATGGAAAAAGGAAGAACTGATTCGATTTTGGTGTTGATCTGGACCAGCGTCTGGCCGCCATGCAGAAAAATGTGATTTCTGTGAATAACTACTGAACTAAAATAGATATCATTATGAATCCAGTTGCTAATGGTTTGTTTTCATGGTCGAGGAATCTAAATATTTACATGAAATAAAGGTAGGACAAATATTTATGGTCAAAATGACAATATGGCTAAGGACTGTGGCGCTGGCGGAGGTCTGTGCTCTCCGGGTGCTTTTCTAGTTTTCTCTTAATTAAGGTTTAATTTTCAGATGTGTGTTATACATACTGTAAGTAAAAGCAGAACACTTAGAATAATTGATCTCGCCAACATCACGATTGCAACACATCTGATACAAAGAGACGAAATATTCTTTTTCTCTGCGAAAATGCATACAAATACAGTACACTGCCAACTTGCAATTGGTCAAGGACGTCTGCATGTTGATAGTAGCTGCTCTCTGATTGGTTGGTACACTACGACTGAGCATGCTTGGGCAGAAATCGAGTAATTGCGCATGCATGAAGCAAAATTGAGTCAGTATTTGTTATGAAAATACTCAAATTTTATTGATTAAAACTTTGAATAAAGGTAATCCTTGAGTTATCTGAGAGAGTAATGTTTTGGGAAAATTTGCGTGTATGTTATATTCGAGTAATTAGTTTTTCCAGGCAAAAAATTTGAAAATATGGGGTGCATGTCATAATCAAGTGCATGTTATAAACAAGTAATTACGGGATGTGCATAATGCCACCAACTGTATCAGAATGTGTACCGGCTACAAGTGTGCTCCGACACTGGACAATTTTTCCAGTGTGAGATAAACAACTCTTAAGGTTAATAGGAAAAAAAAATGAGCTTCTCTTAAGCTGAAAGTGCTGCCACTATTTGTCACCACTGTTACTATTTAGCCTCAGAGCTGCTCTCCTGGCTCTTGCTTAGTCACATTTAACTCTTTAAATCTGTTTTTGCCTCCTACACATCATCCCACCAGGGGCCCATTTGGCACGATGCAGTGCAGAGGCTGTAAGGGTCACAACGGTGCCGTAAAAGCCTCTGAAGTCAAAGACACATGCGGATCGACTTACACACAAACTAATGCATCCACAGAGGCCAATAATCAGGAACCACACAAAAGAAAACATCTATAAATATGAAGACAAAAAGCAACAGACAGCTTAATGTCATAAACATATCTATGACACGGTGGCTTAGCTGTGATGGTGCGCGGACAGAAGCTTTATGTGGTGTTGTCACATAAATAGGTAGAGGAGATTAAAAGTCACCTGCACTCTGGAGGCCTCCTGACTCCACCAGTTCTGAAAGTCCCTCTGCAGTTGGACCTTTGACCTCTCCAAGAGCAGCTGCAGGTGCTCGATCTCCGTTCTCAATGCTTTCAGAGGCTCAACAATGCTGTGGTAACTGACAGAAGACATTAACACCTGATTCATCCTTTGCCCATATTACAAAGCATCTGCTGCATTGAATCCGTGAAAGTAGCTTTGAGGAAAGCAGGAAGCATTTGGAGGAGCTGTATAATCAGTCTGGGGCTTCACAACACTCACGCCTTTTTCTCTTGCTCAATGAGTTTGAGAAGGTGCTCTTCCACTGGGTCGACCTTCTCTTCTGCCTCTGTGTGATTCAGCAAAATACCTGAAGAAGTGGACAGGCATGGGGAAAACTGTCAAATGGAAGATTAGACAGAGACACTGACTTTCATTAAATACAAAATACCAAAGTTGCATAATTGAGACAAGACATTGCTGGATAAAACAGGCCATAGCTGTTAAAATAGTGCTGAATAGTGTTACTACTTTTCAGCAGCAGATAGTGGACAGGTGACATGTTTCTATTCAAAGTTTTGGTATATATTTATTTTGAAACACACACACCGGACCAAGGGACGCGAGTGCGGCTGTAGAGCGGGGCAGAGAGAGAGAGGGGAAAAGAGAGACACGCACAGAGTGATAAAGTGAGTAAGAGTACTCACGATGCTGAGAGTACTTTGTCAAGTGCTGACTGACTCTGAATCTGAGGAATATTTACTCTCTGAGGATGACGGTCAGTCGTCCAGTAAGGATAAAGCTGGCGGCGCGTGTGCACAGCGGGTCCGCGCGCCATTACAGTCCCCAAGCAGCACATACTGAGGCCAATGCTTTGACTTTCCGTGGCCGGGGTGGAAGTAATGGGCAAGTGCCGAGAAGGGGACATGGTCTGGGATAAAGGGAAGCTCAAAACACCGCGAAAAGTGACGGTGTTAGCGGGAATGAGAAAGACGGCCGAGCTCTGGGCAGACGAGGGAGAAGCCAGGGGTCAAAAGCACAGTGAAGGCAGCAGAGGCGTTCATGCTCGCCTCGTAAATTACAGTGATGATGATGGGTGGGGAAACTAACCACTTTGAAACTATAGTCTTTTAAAATCCTGATAGCAAAATTGAATATTTTCTTGATAAAACTCTGGAGCCTAAAGGGTTAATAATCCACTTTTAAATGCAGTCCAGGCTTTTGAAGAGAGAGAGTATAAACAGCTGGTTAAAATATATTGCTGAATAAATCCTAAAAACAGACTCACATGTGGTGTGTATTTTTCCTGATATAGTCTGGAGGCATCATCATTGTTCACCTTTTTCGCTGGAGTTAAAAAAGCTAACTAAAGATTGCAAAAATCAGCAATATCGTAGAATGGCAATTTAAATCGAATGGGCACCTAAAAAAATCGCAATAAATCGAATCGGGAGACATGTGAATCGTCCCAGCCTTAATATTTAAGTAGGAACATTATACATATATATATGATTCAGCAGATGAGGTCTGTCTTAAGCTTATTCTCAGATTTTTTTTAGACTTTTGGAATATAAAGCTGAATAAGGTTTTGTATACAGAGTCTATTTTACCTGTTTGGAACTGTTTTTTAGCAGATAAACCATTTCAGGTTGTGTAAATAAAATTTGCACACTAACTCCAAACTTTCATTCATTATACTTTGAAGAGTTAGTTTGACTTCTGCATTTTTCATATTCGTCCACGTCATTTAGAGAATTTTTGACTGTTTACATCTGCTTCTTTCGCAGTGTAATTTTACTGTAAACACTGAGCTGTGGCCTTTTGGTGGAATTAAATCATGGAATATGATCCATTAGGATGACGTTAGTGCTCTCAGTCAAGCGAACGTTTAGCACAATGCTGTTTTGCAGAAGCCAGTTGGATGGCTGTTTGTGGATTGGATGGACCATAACACAGTTGCCATAAGCCACGTCTGCAATATTTTCTCCTCCTCCAAGTTTTCACAGAGAATGGAAATATAAAAACAACAGACTTGTATTACAAGGTCTGAGTCCATAATGTTTGCTATTTGATTACAGATGTAATGGCTGCATCTGAAAAAAAAAACATACTCAGTGTATGAAGACCCTGAGAGGCAGGAGACATCCTCTGAGAGTTTAGGCCCTGTGTCCACACACTGCATATTTTGTGCTGGTTGATCAGTGTCCATTTATGTCACTGTATTCCCTTCGCTCTCTGTGGAGAACAGCTCAACTGCTGAAAAAGAGCCATGCTTGTCACTGTGACTTCTCCCTTACTCCCCAATCAAAATATAGAGGGGACAGGACAAGAGCAAATATGAGCTGCCTTTTGTTTACAAGGAAACTATTTTCTGGTCTTCAGTTTCCACGAGTTGTGGGACAAAATTCTTTGACTATGTGTTCATGTTTTCTGGGTGATAGTACAGTGACTGTAAAAAAAAAATACAACCCACATGGGGCAATTTTAAACCTGGAAACACTGATGCCATCAAAAAGGTTTGATGTTGAAGCTATGATTCACTTGGTCTACACTCTATTTGTCTTAGATAATGATCTGCAAGTAGATTTTTCCCATGATCAAACACTGCAGAGATTTTTAGTTTGTGCTGATCTGATTTGGTAGTCCCTTAAGAAACACTAATATCAGCCTGTCTGCTGTGTTTGGGTTGATTTAATTTTATTAGCATGGTCTATGCATTACAAGACTTGTACTAAATCAAAAATACATTTTACTGCATGTAGATTATTCAGCTGTTTCACAATCAAGTCAGAGAAGACATGGATCATTTGAGTAACACTAACACATTAAAGTCACAGTGGGTAATTTTCCTGGCTTGACCATGACACACAAGCTCCTGAATGAATGAGGCTCAAAATTAATGTTGGCCATGATGCTCAAAAGAATCGATACATTTGTCATGTGGTATTTAAATGGCTGTCTCTTTCTCTGAGTGGTCTATGGATTTAATTGAAAAAACATCAGACCTGGTGGAAAATGGTTCCTTAGATGGTCTTAACATTAGGATGATTACCAAGTTAAATAAATGCAAAGATCCATAGACTCTGTTCATGTAGCCCTCTGGCTTTTATTTAAGTGTTTTTCTGCTTAGTCTATATTTTTACATGTGTGATCATTAATGAACTGCTAACAGCTCACTGAGTGGATTTTGATTAAATTTCCCACATAGCAATCATAAATCAACCACACTCCTCTAAAATAAGAAGGTATATAGTAAGGAACCTGTAATGCTTGGCGCCAAGCATTTTATCCTGTAGAGCAGGCACCTTTCCTATTTTCTCCTGACATTTTAATGCTGAGCTTTCATGTTGCTTGTATAGCGAATGAACATGTGCTTTCATTGGTGCCCAGAGGTGTGTTTATCTTCAACTGAAGAGTTACCCAGAGTTTAGATTAGGGTCAAAATGTCCCTGTCAGAGCCTAGCCTAGCCCAACACCTAAACCATATTTAATGGCCTTAGCTCAGTTCAACCCCTTAAATTTGGAATATTGGACAGCAGGCCCTGACAATCACCAATAGAGATGAACACAGCTGGGGTAGCGAAGATAAGCGGAGGTCAATTCTTGCTTCAATTTACAAGTGAGCCAAATCAAACATCTGAAATGGTTAAGCAAGCTTACAGTTGTTTTATTTACTTGACGAGCATCAAAGTTGCCCGACTGACATTCACTTAGTTCTGCATGGCCCGATTTAGCTTGACGTGGCTTGACATATTTCTCTCTCTTTCTGCTGGCAGAAGGTCAAAGCTTCAGTGTGTGAAAGGGCTTCAACAAGTGTGACCCTTAAAGGAGGCATATCATGCTGATGCATGATTTAATACTTACATATAATATAATAAATTTGAAAACAAGACCTTACACCCCCTTAATTCTCAAAAAATGAGATATTGTATTTTTTCTGATATCCTAGAACAAGATTTGATGCCACTGAAAATAGGTCATTGCGATGTCCGCGAGATTTCAATCGTCATGACGACATGAGGTACCTTTCTTTTTATTGGAGTAATGTGATAAAACACTTCCTCCTCTGTGATGTCTGTCAGCCCCAAACCCTCACCAAAGAACACATCCAGCAGCAGGGGTATACAGCTCCCTCGCTCACACTCCCTCATTACCAGCTCTGGCCTGTAGGGGGACTCAATACGCGGTCGCTGCTTTGAGCCTGCTGGAAAATACAGTAGAAGAAGAAGGACAAGCTGGTTCTACCCCCGATAGAACTGACCAATCAGAGCACAAAGGGCTGTGACATTGCGAGGTAACTTTAGGTCAGCCTTGAGACCAAGCGTTTCAACAAGAGCTTGATAATGGCCTAAAATGAGGATATTGAGAACGCTATTGTGGGAAAATGAAGGAACTAAATGACTTGTACTGAGGGAAGAAATGCTTTACAGGCATCCTAGTCTGGCATAGTGAAAAGGAGAAACAAGCATGATATGTCCTCTTTAAATGAGGAAATAGTACACAATGAAAAGTGAATAACACAGATCCTGGTGAACTCTGATAGTGGTTTTTATTTTATAAATATTTTTTATGCCACGTCTTTTCATCTGTGTGCATCATTTTACATGTTGCTTACAAACAGCATCAACCAGGCTGCTATGACGTACTCCCTGATGCAGAGCGTAAAGAGAAAAGAGCTAATTTCAGAAGCCTAAAAACAGAGGGTGCTAGTGTTTATTTACTTCAAGATCTGCTCATCAAAGCATTTTTTAAGGCAGATCCAAACAGTCAGAAAGGGGGAAATGAGGGAGTCTTCAGGTTGTACCCTCAGTGGTCACTTAGCTTTCAGTTGGAGAGACTCTGAAGTGGTTGTTACAAAAAGAGCACCTACCACCCTTACTCTGAGAGGACTCCAATATCAAAAGATGTTTTCAGTGTGACAGTTTTGTTCAGCCTAACTGCTGATGTTTTGGAAGACCACTGTTTGAGTTAAAATTTAATCCTGTAAGACTAGAAAACAAGGTGCTATTTTAGCTAACATGCGTGTAATTGCTACATGCAATGTTTAGCTGCTGATGTGGGTGAATCACATGGTTCAGGTTTTGCTGTGTGAATACATGCTGTCAGTTTGATCTTACCATGAGCTGCCCTCTGCCTCCTCTGCTTCGCCAACTGCTTCTTTAACTCGTCTGAGGAAAAAAAAAAAGTTAAACATGCTTGTTAATGTCATATGTGGTCAATTTCAGTGCAAAATAAACTCCCTTTAAAATTTTTGAAACCCCTATTCTGGTCAGGTATTTCTTTTTTAATAAAACAAAATCGTCATTTCATATCCATGAAAAGTCTGATTAGTCACCATTACAAGAAGTACTACTTGTAAGGATCATGCATTTGTGGAATGAGCAACACAGCTAAACATAAGGTTATCATCCCAACAAGAATGTGCCAAACTGAAAGATGATGTTCAGCTACACGGAGTGGCAGCATTGTTTGTTGTCAGCCCTGGGACCTTTTCCAAATTTAGGATCAAGTTTTATGAGAATGGTGAGGTCAAAGACAGACCATGAACTGGGTGTTCCAAGAAGACAACACCGCAGAGAGACTGGTTCCAATGTCATGAAACATCTGTGGCACAAAAGAACCCAATGACAAACAAATCAGGTCCATGAGGAAAAAAGCAGGGTTTATTGTCAGGCTAGGTTTGATATAGAAGCAGGCAAAAAAACCCAAAACAAAACAGGAAGAGGTATCAGGCAGACAGAAGGCAAGAGTCAAGGTACAGGCAAAATGGGTCAATGATGAGAGTCAGGCTATGGAACAAAGGTATTATTAAAGGGGAGAAATAATGGATTGAAATAACATTTCAATCATTTAACCTAAATATTTGTTAAGACATCATATCTGCATGAGGCCAAATACATTTTACATTTACCCCACGTGTGCCCCACCTGCCATCTGATTTAGGGCTGCAGCTATCGATTCTTTTTGTAATCGATTACTCTATCAAATCTTTGTTGATTAATCGAGTAATCGGATAACTGTTACATTGTGCTCACTGCAACTTTTTTTTTTACGTTGAATCACTACACATTATTTTTATTAGTAACACACAAACAGCTGCTTCCGTTGATGTATCATGAGTGTCATCCTGTTGAGTCTGCTCTGACGACACACAGACCAGATGTTTACTGTTGACGTGCTGCAGCAGTGATGACGTGCTATCATGCTAAGCTACTTGCTAAGCTAACTCCATTTGACATCAGACACACTGCACTGTGTTTTCTTTTCATCCCTTCTTGTAGTGACCACACACTTGGGACACTCTCTGCCATTTCTTCTGTGGACTCTCTCCTTTCTGTCCCTCTCTTTTCTCTTCCTTCATGACTTTACATGCCGCGCAGCAGCGGAGGTAGCAGGCGTGTTGTGCCACAGAAATGACCGTCTGTGTCAAACACTGTGCACTGTATAGTAGTCCAGAAATATATTTTATATGTATAATCATATATAAAACGAGGCTTCGAGGCACACAATTTGCATCTAGGATATTTTGTAATCGAATAATCGCGATTATTTGAGGAATCGTTTCAGCTCTAATTTGATTTAAATAATGTTAGTGGTTCAAGAAGACTCAAACAGTTGCCTCTCTCGCTCTCTCTCTTGTTTACTGTCTGAATCTGTCTTCCATCTGCGCGGAGCCATATGAAAAGAGGCAAAAAAGAGCAGATAGTGTCAATTGCTGGACTTTGGAGGCATTTTTTACACTAAAAATGGATTAGGAGCTAAAAACGCTATTTGTTGGCCCCATTTGAACAAAACTTAAGGTGGTAATAGCCGGTACAATCCATTTTCTGTGGATTTGGCCTACAGTACTTTTAAAACATCAACAGTGAGAATAATCCTCACAGATATGAACTTTTGACCCTGCAAGCCTTGCGGTGGATGCATTGATTAATTTATCACAGCAAAGCTTTAAATACAGGGTCAAACAGATGTCAGGAATAATTATGGGGTACATTTTGAGCAGCAAGAGACATTGAATGGCAGTCAGTATCTTCTGTGGCCGCTCTCCATTATGATCCCTCAAGTCCTACAAACATGGAGACGGTGCTGCAGCTCTCTCCTGTCGCCAGTCTGAGAGCTGAGGGCCAAAAATGAGAAATCCAGATGAACTGTCATTCTGCTGAAAATGTGGGGAGCTACTTATTCATGTAACGGTCTCATTGAACCATAAAACAGTCCAGTAGGATCAAGATATCTTTCAGAGATACAGCTGACAGTCAGCGTCTGTGTTAATTTCATTGGTTAAAGATATGACAAAACCTTAGAGCCACAACAATAGAGACAATAACATGCCATAAATTAAAAAAAAGATTAAACTCTGATGACATGATTGTTTAGTTTCAACAATCAGACAAGACCAAAATGAGTGATATCACCATTTAAATTATCTGTTATTTTATATCATCTGGGGAAAACGTAATAGTAAAATATATACATACATACATGAAAAATGAACAGATTGAAAAGTTCAGTAAGATAGGAGTGCTTGATCAAGTAAGGCTTTGGATAAAGTTGCTGTTTAACCTTCTGTTATACTGCACCAGCTACCTCATAAGTGAAGCTTAAAGAAGAACTTTTTTGACTAATTAAAAGGCAAATGGAAGTGCTCAGGCTGTATACAACTACTTGATGAGCGGAGACAGTTGTTTAAGTATATTAATATGCTTAGCAGGCATGCATTTACAAACCTTAATTCCAGTGAATTTGGGACTTTGTGTTAAACATAAATTAAGTAACAGGTTTAGACCCTATAGTTAATCGAATACACAGATTATATATTTCATGTTCAAATTAATAAATGTTATTGTTTTTCTGCAGATATTCACTCATTTTGAATTTGATGCCTTTAATGCAACCCAATTGATCATGATTGTAGAAAAGGAGCATCCCTGAAAGGCTTGGTCATTCATATGCAAGGATGGGGTGTGGTTCAACACTTTGTGAACAACTGTGTGAGCAAATTTTCCAACAGTTTTAAGAGCAATGCTTCTCAACTACAGTTGAGGAATTCAGGAATTTTCATCATCTATGGTTCAGAATTTCGTCAAAGACTCAGTAAATCCAGAGAAAACTCTGCACATTAACAGCAAGGCCGCAAACAAACACTGAATGCCGTGACCTCTGGCGACACTGCATTAAAAAAACAACATAATACTGTGAAGGATATTACCATGTGGGCTCATGAACACTTCCGTAAACTGTTTTCAGCTCACACAGTTTGTCTCTTCATCTACAAGTGCAAGCTAAAAGTCTTCCATTCAAAGGCAGAGACAAATATCAACAACACCCAATGTCACCCTCTCACCAGCTTCTCTGTGCCCGAGCTCATCTGAGATGGACTGACACAAACTGGAAAAGGGCGCTGTGATCTGACGAGTCCACATTTCAAATGTTTTGGAAATCACTGCCATCAAGTTCTTGGGGTGAGAGAGGGAAAAGGCCATCCAGATTGTTATCAGCAAGGTTAAAAAAACAGCATCTGTGATGGTATGGGGATGCCACCCAAGGCATCTCTTTCAAGGACTTCTCAGCTTTTTTCAGAAAGAAACTACCAAGCCACATTCTGTGCATGTTATAGCAGCTGATTTTATGCTGTATAGTCTCCTCACATAGTAAAAGAGTGTGGGTACTAGACTGGCCTGCCTGCAGTCCAGAACTGTCTCCAACTGAAAAAGTGTGGTGCATGAAAAATACGATGAGCGACCTGGACTACTGAGCAACTGAAGTAGAAGCAAGAATGGTAAAGAATTCCACCAAAAAGCTTCAACAATTAGTGTCTTCAGTCCCCAAATACTTATTGAGTTTTGTAGATATGATGAAGACAGATTTACGATTGGCCCATGAATCTGTCACTACCTTCAATCTTACTTTAGCCTTTATCTCTGTCCACTTCTCTTTCCTCACCCAGACCCCAACACAGCTTTGGTGCATGGTTGTTCAATATGAATCTGGCTCTGCTCTGAGATGTCCAACTGCTCATTAGATGATTTTTTTCTTGGCAATGTTACCATTAGCCTCCTACAGATGCACTGCACTGGTTGTCCCAGTGCTGTGCTTATGGTGGATTAATGTTGGGTTAGGATGAATGTATATGTGTATATTGTGTATCAATAAAATAAAGAGTATGGTTTCTATTTTTTCAATTGTAAAATCCTGGAGGTAAAATTTGCTATGAATTGGTGCTATACAAATAAAGAATGATTAATTGTTTGAATGATAAAAAGGGAGAAATGCAATACAGTGGTAAACATGCCCCTGTCCCAGCTTTTTTGGAACTTGTTGCAGTCATCAAAGTCAAAATGAGTGAATATTTTTAAAAGCACTAGATTTATCAGTTTGAGGATTAAATATTTTGTTGTAGTAGTGTATTTTATAAAATACAGGCCTAAAAAGGGAGACAAATAGTTGTATTTTGTTTAATTTACATTTAATACAATTTCCCAACTTAACTGGAATTAGAGTTTTTTAGATAAAAAGAACAAAAACTGTTGGTAATTTGTTTAAGACATGGTCAAAGTCCAAAAATAAGATGTACTGCGACAAGTTGAATATTGTAGACTGTGTATTAGGACAAGCAATGTCCCATGAGGTTGCAGAAGCATTAGCATAGTCCAGTATCTTACATTAAAATAAATACTTTTTGTGTACCTCACTGTTTCTTCCATAAGTTCCCAGTTTAAAGCTCCCAAAAATACACACTGAACTTTCAGACAGCTTCTCTTTAAAATTCTACTAACACCTTTACAAAAACGGGACTGCTATTATGGGTGTTAGGGAATGGCAGAGATGTAAATGAATGATGTGAGTGTTACAAATGACTAACAGGGATGTACTTTGCTATAATGACACTGTTTTCACAAATGTCCATGGAGAGTGAGTCAGTGTTTGGGAACCCCTCTCAAACATGTGTTTTTATATGCCAGTGGTTCATGTAGCAGGGATTATAAATGAACTGAGATGGCCCGAGGCTTCACATTGTGGTCGACAGGCAGCCCAGAGTCAGACACAACTTTCCAAAAAAACACGACCCACAACTAATGAATGTATAGTCTACTTTCTCACAGTAACATAAGAGGATTAAAAAGTGTTTATACCATGTTTACAGAGGGAAAAGTGTTGAAAGCACAGAACAGCAGCAGGAGTATCACACAAAAGCTAAACAGTCAAGTGGTTTATAACAGTGACACCATGTAATGAAGCTTTAGAAGGACCCCGAGGCCAAGCTACACATCATGCCATTCATCACTCAGCCACTTAATCAGGTGCCCCCTTCAGCTGCTTATTACAGTTTAATCTGCTAATCACATGGCAGTGACTCAATGCATTTCGGCTTGTAGACACAGTCAAGACAATCTGCTGAGTTCAAAGTGAGCACCAGAATGAGGAAGAAAGGGGATTTAAGTGGTGTGGTTGTTAATGGTAGACCGGCTGGTCTGAGTATTTCAAAAAGTGCTGATCTAGAAATTTCATGTAAAACCATCCCCAGGGTTTAAAGAGAATGGTAAGAAAAATAGACAACAACCAGTTGGCGGCAGCTCTTTGGAAATGCATTGTCTTGATGCAAGAATGGCCTGAGTGGTTCATGATGAAGAAAAGCAAAGGTAACTGAAATAACCACATGTTACGATCAAGGTAATCAGAAGAACATGGGCTACAAATGCAGAAGACCACACTCGTTGCCACTTCTGTCAGCTAAGAAGAGAAAACCAGGGCAATGATTCACACGACTAACAAACAAACGAAGATAGGAAAATTGTTGCTTGGTCTGTTGAGTCTCAATTTCTGTTGGCGCAACCACATAACAGCACAGACCCACCCTGCCTTGTATCAATGGCTCAGGCTGCTGGTGGTGCGATGGTATGGGAGATAATTCTTGGCACACTTTCTAACCCTTTGTACCAACTATTTATTGTTTTAAGACCACAGCCAACCTGAGTATTTTGGTGACTAAAACCATCCTTTTATGACCACAATGTACCAATCTAATGGAGACTTCTGGTTTCTTGAACATGACAATGAGTAGGGATGGGAATCGAAAACCAATTCCAGTTGAGAATCGTTAACAGCTCCATCAAAGAATCGATATCATTAATCTTTTTGCTAATCAATTCCCTTGGCTTAATTTTAATTACACCTACTGCAAAACCTTAAGTGAGTGGAAACACCAGCAACTTGCAGAAACAGATATCTATACTGTGATGCATGTTTGGCATTGTTGCCACTGAAAATCAGACCATTCTCTCATGTGCAAAATTTGCTGGAATCGCTAAGGGAATTGTTAAAGAATTGGATCGATTAGCAGGATTGTTAACAGCATTGGTATTGATAAAATATTATCAATTCCCATCCCTAACAATGAGTTTACTGTATTCCAGTGGCCTCTGCAGTTAATATATAAGCTTACAATAATGATAAGAGCTAGAAAAAGGGCTTTACAAAAGCTTTGCTCATGCTGCTTTCCATTGACCTCAGAACCGGAGAGAGGGAAGTGGGAGTCACGTCATCTTCGAGTTATCAGTGTTTCAGTTACAAAGTCGGAAAAACACACTGATCTATTGAGTTAGCCGTGGTTAGCACTGCCAGTATTGAAGTTCACAAATATATTATGAAGAATTTAGATAACACTATGGCAGCATTTCCATAAAATACAAGTTGAACAATACTGTGTACATGGCTGATTAGTGCCATAAACACTTGTCAGAAGTGCAAATAAACAGGATATTACAGGAGCTTAATAACTGTTTATACTGAGGGCAGCCATCATTAAGTGCGTTTCCGTTACCCTAGGATAAGTGCAAAATGTAAATAGTGCGATAAAAAACAGGTAATGGAAATGCCTGAATTTCGAAAAAGCACTAAAACATGGCTATAAAGTTTTTATGCTTTCATGAAGTGGTTTGTCAGACGTTTCGATATTCAAATATATCGCAAAAGTGCAATGGAAACACTTTTTCCACAATTATACATCACAGGACGTGACGTACCTGGTCACATGATCACTTCTCTCTGAGTAAGCATGGCGCAGTATGTTTGGACAGAGGAAAACACAACTGCCATACTTGACAGCAAACAACAGAGGAATGCAGAGTGTTATAAGGAGATAGAAACGGAAATGGGGGAGAAAGGGTTCGACAAGCCTTGGCATCCATCTTCCTGCAGTGAAATCTCGCAGGATGATATTTCACGAGAGTTACGTCGCTCCTGCCTAGATCAACCTTCAATGGAAACACAGTCAAAGCGCAAATATAACTTGTCAAAATTTTAGGAATATCGCTTTTATTTTGCAAAAAACTGTAGTCGGAACCCAACTACTGATTGTCAACTTGGGGTGGAGGAGATCCCCCGAATTCCAAGGAGGAGATCCCGACCACGGGGGGCTTTCCAGTTGAGATTTCCCAAACGGAACTCGGAAATCCTGACTTCCCAGTACAACTGGAACACAGCCTCAGTCTCCAATGATTGCATTAGAGGCTTGGGGAACATGCCATTGTTAAGCAGTTGATGAAAACAGAGTGAGACCTCATCAATGTTGATTTGTTGGGGTTAAGAAACAAGCCACTGGCTTCCACTGGTCATGGTGAGTTATATAATGCATAACGTGTATAATTTTCAGAATCATCATTTTTGTGTAATTGGGATGCTTCTATTTGTACTTTTAATATAAAACTGTTAACACTATCTTTCTTCCATGTTAAATTAGACTCCATGACAGAAAGATTTTGGAACCCATAAGGGTCCTTATGGTTAGAGGGGGTACTTAAGAAATGTATCAATAAACTCTGGTGTTCTCGGAAAGATTAGTATAAAATATATTTATCTCAGCAATCACTGAAGTGTCAAACAGAGGAGATTATTTTGTCAGAACTAATTACAGAAGAAGGAAATATAATGGCTCATCCAACAGCATCAGACTGTCAGTGACAAGAAAAATTCCTCAAAGATGAATCTTCAGACATGCTGGGTATCAGCGGTGTGTGGTGTTCTTTCTGCATTACTTCATTTAACTTGAGCTCTTCTACAGTACAAGAACTTCCAAGACAAAACTGCGGCCTCATCACCACAGCCTTGTCCAAACCGTGCAGGGTTTCCCCTACATCATCGTGAGACATGCCGTCGTCTTAAAGGAACGGTTTCAAGCTACAAGCCACGAAAAGTACTCGGTAATTTTTGTGGGTTGGAGGTTAAATGTGATATGCCACAAAAATACCACAGCACGCTCAAAATCCAGAGAGTTTGCAAACTTTTCCTGCCTTTTAATATTGGAGTCAGTACTGATTCAAATGCAGGAAAGGCTGCTGAGAGAAAGAGGAGCAAGGGCAATTTGAAAGTCTTTGGAAAATGAAATCTAACCAACAAACAAACAATTTGGGAATATGGATGAGCTGAAGTTTTAAAGCAGGTGCCTTATGTACCACCCTTATACACCATCAGCAATCATTTGATATTTCGAGGTTGATCAGTAGCTGTTTGAGTGACTTCCCCTCTATCATCCATGTCCCGTCTTTCTCCCTTTAATCTCCCTACCATCTGGTTTGGTTCCTCAACACTGCACTCATCTTTTTAATGACTGATTAAAATGGACAGCTGTGATTGCTTTAGGGTTTATATTAAATCATTTGCTCTTAAACTTTTTCTTTAAAGGTGCTATGAGGAGAATCTATTTCCAGGGACATAAAGACTTCGCTACCCATGACCACGTGCGCGACTGTCATAAAGACGTGACCTGAGCCAAAGTGTGCGTTTGTTGTGATGCTAATAAATGCAGCTCGGACCTTCCTCAGAACTCTGCATTGCTTTGAGAGCTGAAACGATTCCTTGAATAATCCCAATTATTCGATTACAAAATATCCTCGAGGCAAATTGTGTGCCTCGAAGCTTTGTTTAATATATAATTATACATATAAAATATATATCTGGACTACTATACAGTGCAAGGTGTTTGACACAGACGGTCAATTCTGTGGCAAAACAAGCCTGCTACCTCCGCTGCTGCGCGGCTTGTAAAATCATGAAGAAAGCAGAAAGAGAGGGACAGAAAGGAGAGAGTCCGCGGAAGACAGAGAGTGTCCCAAGTGTGTGGTCACTACAAAAAGGGACGAAAAGAAAACATAGTGCAGTGTGTCACTCAACAGGATGACACTCATGATACATCAACAGAAGCAGCTAATGTGATCAATAACTGAGATATAGACTAGTAAATAACCTACTTTGATTATGGCTCCGTGTAAAGGCTGGTTCAGAACGTAATCAACGCGGAGGCTACTTGCCCAGAATCATGTGTATTTTGTTCACATACTTTTCACATCCAATAAGTTTACATTTAATTTGATTGCAGAGAGTAGAACAGGAAACACTGACAGTGAGTAGAGGAAGCAGGTGTAGGGAATGCTTTCATATGTTATAGAAATGTACATTAGCTAGTTAAATTATCTTAGTATGTAAGTATGATATTATTTGGTCCTAGAAATAAAGTAAGCAAAATAAGATCAATATGATACAGTAGTAAAGGCAATAATTTAGCAAAAAGAGATAAGCATGAATACAAATAAAATAAAAATAATCAAACTTTTTTTAAAAATACTGAAAAAGCAAGATATGGCCCAGAGTAAAAATAAAAGTATAGATTTTGATTTTGAGATCCCATTTATGCTCAGAATGTTCAAAATAAGAAAAATAAGTTGTTAATTTAAGTGACCTGGCTTTTCTGTTTTGTTTCTTACGAACAATAATAATGATGTGTAGTGATTCAATGTAAAAAAAATAGCAGTGGGCGCTTTGTAACTGTTATCCGATTACTCGATTACTCTGCAAAAATTTGATAGAGCAATCGATTACAAAAAGAATTGATAGCTGCAGCCCTAATTGCTTTACAACTTCTTTTTTCAACAACTTACAGGATGCAAAGCGATGAGATAAAGCATCTCTTTCTAGTTACGTAGCGGTAGTTTTTGATGTGTGACAACAAGCAATTTTTGGAAAACTTAGTATGGTAGTTTTGTAGCCGGCTATATATCTCTACTTACAGCCCGGTGCTCTAAGGCGTGTCTGAATAATATAAATTTGCTCTAGTTTTAATTATCTTGTTCCCGAAGTTGAGTATCCAGGCCAGTCCAGCCCTGTCCGACCCGACCGCGAAGCTAAGGAATAGCATTTATAGATAACTTATTTTTATGCGATAAAACTCATCTCAAAGTGTGTATTTCAACCAGGCATATACCTAAAAGTGAGACTTTTTTGTTATTACTTAGAAACTCCTCATAGCATCTTTAAGCCAAACTATGATTCAAAATCTCACAGGCTTTGAAAAAATGTATTTGATTCAGTTTGTTTAGATCAACTCAATGTCTTTCAGTCTTTCATCTCTTCTCTCACTTTTTCGGAGAGAAACCCGCTTCAAGACCCCTTTTTTGGGCTTGGATGCTTTGCAAGTAACCTCTTTTTCTTAGCAGGATTTAGCTTTAACTTAAGGGGAAGTTCTTCCTCTGGAAACTTTCTGAGGATATCATCACTCAGAGAAACTCTTTTTGCTTAAGATACTTTATCAGTCTTGATCGCAGTTGGACAGAGCAGTACTACTTGACAATCCCTAAATAACAGAAAAAGGTCACTGCCCATTCTTTTTTGCAGCGATGGATCATGTAATGTTTCCACAGACAGGCTTCAACAGCTGTCCTTACAAAGCTGGACAGGACTGAGCGTGTTGGGAGCTGAAGCCAGAGATTGATAATAAATGATTCCCACGACAACATGTAAGATTAACTGTTTGCTCCCAGATTTTTACTTGACATGAAGTCAAAGAATTGTGCAAGAGAGAACCTGAAGTCAATTTTTATACTGAAAGGATAGTAACCAAATGAATCATGGCACATTTTTAACATGTGATAAAACGATGTAGAAAATGTTATGATGCCGTGCAAGGATGAAGGCACTTTTCAAATTGGTATATACAATATAATAAGAAGCAAAGTAAAAAAATAAAATAAATAATGATTAAAAAATATTAGCATCTTTTTAATTCAGTATGGATCACCTGATGACAGGAGCCACCACATGGATCTCCTGCAGCAATTACTGGGCCAGGTTCAGGAATTACATAAGGAGTGCACTTCTTTGGATTTGTCTCTTTGTCAAGCTTTTTGTGATTTAACCCCAGGAAAGTAATACAAGTTTATGAATAAACCTTCTCAATAATTTGCTATCAAATTGCAATGCAGATTAGTTTAACCAGTTACTGCCTTCACATATCAATTTGAGCTACAGCCTTCAGGTATGAAATAAAACTGCACCTGATGTTTTATCCTGAAAACTGAGCAAATTCTTACATGTAGCTTCCATGTTCAAAATTCCTGTCCCTCTTGATCTGCACAGTGCTCTTGCATCCAGCAGAAACAAAAGCTCTGCAAAGAACATTGCTCCAAACTCTTGGAGCGGAGACAGAGCAGTGGAGCTGATGGAAGCACTCTTAATCACTAAAATAGAAAACCTTGGCAACTGTGATGAGTCAGAGACTGACTTAAAAAGTATCTGGTAAAATGTAGAGGTTATGGAGATGTGCAACGTAGAACAGGAACAGCAATGGTGCATAGACTAACCACATGAACACACCTTGTTAATTAGATGTTCCAAAAGAAAATTCACCTGTTAATTCAAACTGGAGTGAAAATTACAAGTAACATCTTTAAATGCTGTGGAGTAAAAGCAAAATGTTCTCCAAAAAGTAAAACTCAGGTTAAGTACTGATACAAAACATGAGACTAAAGGATCGTTCATTCATCCAACCATCTGTCTATTATCTATCGTCCTCAAAAAAAGTTTGAAAATGTGGTTTTGGTTGATTTTTTCTTCCCTTTAATAAAACCAACAAGTCTTCTGTTTTATATTGTTGGAAAGCATGATCAGTCACCTTTACATTAAAGGTGCAACTTGTAAGGAATGACAAGGAGTTTACGGAATGAGCAACACTGTTAAATGGATGGGAAGCCCCCCAGAAAATGTGCCAAAATCTCCTGCAACTGAAAGGTGGTGATGCGTGCACAGAGTGGAAGTCTTATTTGGTGTCAGCCCTATTACCACTTCCAAACTTTGTGAGAGTTTTGTGAGACTGGTGTAGTCTGAGACAACAAGCCAGGAAGACTGGTTCCTCATTCCTGCCTTACTGATGACTGTAGAATGTCTTTCAGGGTAGGAGGGGATTTTGGTTATTTTTTGGGGGGGAGTCATAGCCACACATAAACTGTGTTGCTCAGGAATGCACCTTTCAAGTCATTTCTCATTGAATAACCAGGCTGTCCAAATATGCTAAATAGAAGACCATTGGTGCTATCAAAGGTCAGAAATAACTGACTTAATTTGAGGAGAACAGTTCTTTAGGACTTTCAGGATTGCAGGAGATGCAGCCTTAACCAGCCGTCATTTGGCAAGATGAAGGATTATAGCCCAGACTGGGCAATCACAGGGCACAAACAATTGTTTACACAATTAACCCTTTAAGGCCCAAGACCATAGATTATAGCCAGAAAATTCTAATTTTTTTGGAGCTGAAATATTTGTGTCACTTTCTGCTAGGGGTGTGCAATATGATGATATTAAATCATTAAGGATTATAACGTGGGGATGATCTCATAAAGCAGAAAGATCGTCAGATCGTCTGTGTGGACGCAGAGACTTTGACGCGCACCTGACTAGCCAATCGTAGCACATTACGCCCAGTGCATGGCAGTATCTCCTGTTTGGTTATGTAGCATGAAGACATGGTGGAAAGAGAAAAGGAGATAAAAGCTTGAAGATGTCTGAACAAATATCTGTTCTAAAGCAGCTGTATTATTCACTCAGATTATAGACATTGCAGTTAGATAACATTTGTTTAAATTGTTGCACTTTAAGAGATAATGTTGATATTGTTGTTCATTACCTTTTATGTTTACATGTATTGCACATTTTTATAAAAACTGCACTATTTAAATTAAAACCTGTTCAGAAAGTCTCTTTGGCCTTATTTGTCATTTTTTTTTCTTTTAGGGTTTTACATGTTTTATATGTTTATCATAGGGAAAAAATTAGTCAAATTTTGCAAATTAGTCCAGAAAAAATCAAATTAAAAAAGAATCGTGATCGTGATTTTATTTTAAAAAAAATTGGTGATATGATATTTTTGCCATATCGCCCACCCCTACTTTCTGCTAAAATCCATAAAAATCAAAATGTCCAGAAAGTTCAATATATAGATTGCTCGTATCTCATTTGACACATTAAGTGTTTTTGGCAACTGATAATCCATTTGAGGACATTTTTATCATTTATCTGATTGTATTCAGATGGGTTTTTTTTTTGTAATCTGATGATCATATTGAGTAGATAGAGGTATTATAAAAGTATGTATCAAATATAATACAATTGGCTTTATAGGGTTAAAGTCACACCCAATGACAATTTAGAATCACCAATTAAATCTAATAACAACCAAGTTTTTGGTCAGTGGGAGGAAACAGGGTTCGAGACAACCATGGATGTATGGGAACCCACACATGAAGACCCCAAAACAACCGGGGAATCCATCCAACAACCTTTTTGCTGCATTACTGTAAAGCCTGCTCAAGAACAGCACTGGACTGAAGTTCCCTTGTAACTGTCCACCACTGGCTGTGGCCAACAAAACTTCCCTTCATTGAGCTGTAATAAATACTCAGTTCTTGATTTCCATTCCACATGTATGCCAAACACACATTTCTGGGTCCACTTCAGCAAAGGTGAGCATCAAATGAAAGTGGGATACCAGAGCCACACACTCCATCAGGCACTATGCTGCATAAATCCCCCCACATCTGGCAGAAAAATCAAGGGATGCTGCTCCTTTCCAGCTGCCCTACACCTTTCATGCCGTAGAGGAGGTGCATCGCTGATTCCTCTGAATAAATATACAGTATATCTTTGCACTTTTTGCACCTAAGGGCTTGGAACTTATAGTCCTCTGGTGGGTTTGGATTCCTGAGCAGTGTACTGCAGCCAAAAACAATACCCAAAACCAGGGAATGTTTAAGAACTAATGTCTCCACAGGCTCCTGCCTCTCCCTCTATCTGACCCTCATGCTGGGTACATCCATCAGGAAAAGCAGCACAAAGCTTTTGTCTACATTTGCTCAATGTTTCCATGTTCTGCAGCAGCCACGAGACATAGGTAGAGTAAAATTTCCATGCAGGGCTTCCAAGATGGCAGAAAAGCACTTGGTCTAATGTTATGGTGTGACTTTCCACCCAGAAGAAGCGACCACGTTCCACTAAAAACACCGCCTCATCCAAAAGGAATGCAGCTCCATGCATCTAACAAGGAAATAATATCTGACAGCAAGATGGCTTCTGGATGTCTTTCCAAATTGGCATGCGTTGAAGAATTTAAATCATAAAACCTACATTAATGTAAGACTCCAGCTTTCATGGTTTCTGATTTCTATGACACATCTGAGTCAGCAACCTTTTCTGACTGATGGCTGCAAAAAGATATTTAAGGGATGATAAGTGTCTGCTGGAATGCATCGGGCTAACAGCTGAAAGCTACCAAACCACCAAGCGTGATCTGAGGCGGCCGTGATGCCAGGCGGCGGGGCGAGGAAAGCCGATCCATTTCTCTGGCATGTGAAATGAGCCGCAAACGCACACAGTGGAGGGAAATTCATAAATGTGGCCTGAGATAGTAAATGCAAACCAGATCAGGCTCTAAAAACACATTTGTAAATGCTTTGAGTTTACTGGAAATTCAACCAAAGAGAAGAGAAATTAGTTTTTACTTATTCCCAATGCTGTCTGGCTGCATTTTAAACAGCCTTATTATCATGCATCACAGAAAGAAGGTCCTTGCTGTATGACTTATGGTTAATAGAGTGATTATGAACTATGATATGACATTTACTTTTGTCTTTTATGAACTAGTCATGTAAAGCGGCACTCAAAGATTTCAAATGTACGAAATGTGGAACTCTCAGAAAACTCATATCTGGACAAACCATGACAGAAGAGCCCCCCCCTTTCGACTTGATTGAAAGACTCCAGTCCTCAAATTACTTTATCGGTTTCCTCTATAGTCCAGTAAAACTTTAAAACCCTGTTAGTTCATAAAGCCTTTAACATCTTAACATTTCAGTCTCTGAATGTAGTGCTACTAAATTTATAAGACCACCAGTCAGACAAATAAATATTTTGGAAATTGTTTAAAACTTGTTTTAATTGAAAATGTTATTGTTAGGGATGCACCGAAATGAAAAATTGTGGCCGAAGCCGAATAACATATAAAAGCTTGGCTGAATACCGAATACTGAATATCCAATGCGGAGGCAAATTAGTTCGCTATATTTTTTAATAGTGCATTAATAGCTTAGAGTACAGCATGTTTTTAAAAGAAAGTAATTGTTTATTGAATATTATGACATTTTTTTTATATTCCAGTAGCTTTTGCTTTTCAAAATAAGCCCAACAAAGTTTTTCATTCATGTTAAGCATTCAAACAAAACAAAACATGCATTAAAGTGCACTGAAGTGGATATAAACCAATAAACCAATAATACCAATAAATAAATAACTGTCCTTTTGACGCAAGTCTGCTTTAAGGCGGTCACTTTATATTCGATATTTGAATAACCGATCGAATATGGGAGTAAATATCCATAACTGAATAGTAAATAAACATTTGAAGTAAAATATTGAGTGTGGCGGCACATCAGGTCTGGAGCAGTCGACCAGTCAGTTCAACAGAGGGCACTGTGAGCGCAGCTTGACCGTCAGACACATCCGCTGCTCTCTTGACCTCAGTAAACAAAGAGTTTCCACTCCGAGCGGACATTAACAGCTACGAATCATCTGAGGAGAGCTGTGTGGAAGTAGTTCTGGATCTACACAGTTGATGGTAAACTTAAAATCAAAGACCAGGCTGTGTGTTCTGTGAAATACAGTTTAGTCACTCGTCCTCCGCTTATTTGCAGGCTCACCCGTCGGCTTTTCATACAAGCTATACGGCCGAGTTCAGTGGCAATTCGTCAAGAGTTTAACCCCGTGTGACTGCTCTTTTTGGCAAGGTCTTCACTGAAAGGGTGGATAAGAGAGTCCCTGTGCCTTACTGGGGGTTTTTAGGAAAAGTGACAGTCTTAAGGCCCCTACACACCAAGTGCTGAGCATGGCGGCGGTGCGGCGCGTTGAGCGCCAGTTGCTAAGCGACAGAGCAGGAAGTGTTCTTGGCGCGCTTGGTTTGATGAGTAGTACCTTAACTCCGTAGCAAAAATCTGTAGCTGTAATCCTCCTGAGGAGCTGGACCAGAGTAGCAGCATCAGCAGTGGGGAGGAGAAGGATGTGGGTCCACCCGATCCTGATGGAAAGGCAGGTATTGGGGGAGTACAGGCTCGTTCGGGAGCTGCATTTTCACAGAATGCTTCCAAATGTACTTCAGGCTGACCAAGGAGCAGTCTGAGAGCCTGTTGTCCCGAGTTGGTCAAAGTCTGGTAAGAATGCAGACAAACTTCAGGCAGCCAGTCTCTCGTAGCACAGTTCAGCTCTGTATCCGCGGCCACTTTTTTCTGAACTGGCCTCTCCTATTGGATGCGCTAAGATGTCGTCACAGCGCGCTGCGCCCAAATTAAAATTTTTTCAATTCGGGTGCCGCCGCCCTGCTGAGCGGCACGGCGGCAGGCGCCCATGGTGCACGCCGCTGAACCACAGCTGTACCGCTTTTGCGCGGCGGTAGCACATACACATTGAATGGGTTTGCCACCGACCGCCTGCGCTTGCCGCGTTTGGTGTGTAGGGGCCTTTAGTTTGCTTAGCCACAGTCACACGCAATGACGTAGTTGATTTCGTCATTGCATCACACGGTACTATTCGGCCTTGCAATTACCTCACTCCACCGAAGGCCCAATATGTTTTTTTCTTTGCAATATTCAGCTGAATATATTCGGCCACCGAATATTTGATGCATCCTTAGTTGTTGTTATTAGTCATAAATTTGAACAGGAATGAATCATTTCAAACTGAATTCATCTTTTTTATCCAAATTTAATCTGCTCACTGGGCATCTCAGAGGAGCTGGAAACTAATCAAGCAGAACATTCAACCACAAAAAGAAATTTCTGTTCAGGAATGATTGTAAATAACTACAATATGACATCTTTATCAAGAAATAATAATGTGCTTTACTATCATTTACGTTTCATTTTGTTAAACATTAAGCTTGAAAATTTATGGGTAATACTGATTTTATTTTAGCATTAAAAATATCATTTTGGATCATGTATATACTGGTGTATTAACTATTATAAAAACATGAAAAATAACTTTGGTAATCACCAATACTGTTGATTTGGTAAGGCTGTGGCATTGACCCTACAGTGGGTGGTGGTTCCTCAGGTCATCAGATGAAGGTTTTTCATCTGTACCTCAGTTAAGTCGGTCAAAATCAAGAGAAGGGACCTTTAAAACTTTGGGCTCCATCTTTTAAATACACTATCTGAGGTTCATTTGCATTTCTTTTGATTTTCAAACTTGTACTTAATGATATTTAAATTAAAGGAAAATACAAAAAACATATGCAGTATAAAATATTAAGCCATCTAGTGATTCACTCCTTCATCGTGGTTTATTCTGTTTTTAGGTGCACATTTTTCCTGTTTGTCTAACTCTGCTGTTGTTTTAAAGCTTTATTAAAGTTCCTTGCGCTGCAGAATCTGATCTGGGACTGATATCCAGAGGGTGTGTCTGTCAGTAAAATGAAAGGATTGTTTTGGAGACTTTATTATTCCCGCAGAATACTGTTGCCAGTGTGTAACAAACTATTCCAAAAAGTTCACTTGGTAATAAAAAGTATTTACTCATGCCATATGTATGTGAGGCTTTATGATAACAATACTGAAAATGTCTGTGAGGGTACTGATGTGTTTTTGATTTGACACTGAAAAATTTGAGCTCACCAACTCATTGAGCTCTACAAGCTAAAATTTGCTGTTGATTTCAGCGCCTTTGCTCCATAAAGAGCAGTGAACCACATAATTTGTTTCTATGTCTTAGCATCCTTAAGTCTTGCTACTACAAGAGTTGCTTTAAGAGAGTACACTCCAGCTTTTATCAGATTAACTGGCATGTTCGTGCTAAAAAGGAAGAGTTTGTGCCTTGTTTATTATAAAATACAAGGGCATGAATCACTACCGCAGCCCTGTAGGCACTAAATGCAGTACGTTTTTGAGACTAAACAACAATCTAAACTGAATCCTTGTTGGCTGACCTGAATGTTTGTCAACATCTAAACACAAGTTTGGAAAGGAGGTTGCACACATTCTGACCATCTTGGTGTGTTCAGTCTGAGTGACTGTTTACTTACAGCTCATCAGAATGAAAGAAAATAAAAAGACAACTACAACTTCTGTGTGGCAGATGAAACAAGCACTTAGTTCTGATAAAACAGAACTCCTCCTAGTCGATACAAAATCCAATTTATCCAAAGTTGACAGTTTCTCCCTCACCATAGACAACTCCACAGTGTCCCTCTCCCCTCAGGTTAAGAGTCTGGGTGTCATCCTCGACAGCTCTCTGTCTTTTCATTCTCATATCAATAACATCACCCAGTTTGCATACTTCCACCTACATAATATAAACCGTCTCCACCCCTCCCTCACCCCTCACACTACGGCCATCCTGGTCCACAGCCTTGTCGCCTCCCAGATCGCTTATTGCAACTCACTCCTCCTTGATGCCCACCACAAACTTCAAATGGTTCAAAACTCCTCAGCCCGGATCATCACCAGAACCCCCTCCTTTCATCACATCACCCCCGTCCTCCAGCAGCTTCACTGGCTCCCCATTAAGTTCAGAATACACTTCAAAATCCTGCTGTATACTTGCAAAACCATCCCCCCGCCCGCCCCCAACCTGTCTGATTTCCTCCACATCGCCACCCCCACTCGCTCCCTCAGTTCGTCCTCCTCCCTTCATCTCACTTTGCCCTCCACCTGGCTCAGCACCATGGGTAGCAGGGCTTTCAGCCGCTTTGCTCCCAAACTCTGGAACTCTCTCCCCCCGGACCTCAGAAACATTGACTCCCTTCCCCACTTCAAATCAAAAATCAAAACCCATCTGCTCCAAACTGCATATTCTCTTTAATTTTCCACCCTCATTTAACTGTGTCACTGTTGTATGTTGTTTTTATTTATTTTAATTGAGATTTTAATGCGGTGTGTTTTTATTATGTATTTTGTAAAGTGTCCTTGAGTGCTAAGAAAGGCACTTTTAAATAAAATGTATTATTATCATTAATTCATATTTTTGATGAACGTTGAATTAAACAGTAAAATATTAATTAAACAATTGTCGGCTTATCAATGAATCATTAGCTTAGTTCAATCTGAAGACAAAAAAGGAGTCTTTGGTTGGGACTTGTGGAGAGTTCAAACTAGGTGTGAGTCCCATTTACTGTAGCAGAAAGTCTTCATCCTGTCTGTCATACATCCTGAGCTTTTACATAGAGTATTGTGTGACTTCCGACTTACATTTCGAAGTAAAAGCCCTGTATGTTTTTTATAAATTATCATACTAATTACAACTCTATATTTATTTATCTATTTAATCTCTATTTAACCAGGTTAGTCCCACCGAGATCAACAGATCTCTTTTGCAAGGGAGACCTGAAGAGGAACTGCAGCATCACAGAGTTACATCAAACACTCAGACTCACAGTTACATAAATATGGAAAGAAGAGAAGAAGAGAGGAAGCAATTTTCAGTAAGTCATCAGTGAAAACAATGACACTCAGAAGTCTGTATTTCCAGTTTTCACCACAGATTTAAAAACATTCAGAGACACTAAGATCTGCAGCTTACATTCAGCCAGCATATAATTCCAAGTAAATAGTGCAGAGAACCTAAAAGCCTTCTTTCCCAGTTTAGGTCAGACTCTGGGAACAACAAACTGCACAAAGCTCAATGACCCACCCCCCACCTCCCCATGTTAGCATCAATCTAAATAATCAAGATTATAGCTTTCTGCCTAATCAAGATCACATTAAAATGATTGAGAAACTATATTTTCCTTATTTACTTCAGTCTTCTAAACCGAAGTGATAATACAAACCCTATTATTCTCTTTCCACTTGCATATGAACTTTGACAGGCTACCTTTGAATGACACGCAGACATGCACACTTTGTTCCACGTCAGAAAAGCCCCCTGGATTTCTTGCAGGTAATCTACCTAATCGTTGCACATTGACTGAATCCAAGTTTATTCCAGGCCTCATTTTGGCAAACCTAGACTACCTGTCAAGGACGTTGCCCAGAGGAACACATGGGTGTGCTTACAGAGCCATCATAAAACAGCCTGAGCCAGGCTAGTAAAAGCACAGGTTGGAAGACTCGCTGGGTGGAAATCAGAAAGCGTCTGCATGCTGGAAAAGTTCAGGAATGTGCTGAACGACATTTCTACCCACCAGGGAGGCTGAACCCCGACAGTGATGTGTTCATTAACGTTTTCCAGGCAGGTAGGCCGCTGTCCGCTGAGACCCAAACATTATAAACACAAATTATCAGCGTTCTTCAGGGCTGGCACCACAGCTTTTTGTTTGCCAAAGACAGAATTTAAAGTTTTCACAGCTCTTAAAAGTAAAATGATATCCGGAGGGCAAAAGGAATCCATGAGATAACTTACTGATTCTGTCTCTGGTTTCATTCAGCTGCTCCCCGTATTTTTTGGCCTCAGTTGACCTGTTCAGAGAGA
The DNA here is from genome assembly GCA_036419115.1 of Scarus forsteni. NCBI lineage: Eukaryota > Metazoa > Chordata > Actinopteri > Labriformes > Labridae > Scarus > Scarus forsteni. The sequence continues at coordinate 41,664,063 of JAZDUH010000451.1, forward strand.
TGCAGATAGTTATGAGTAAGATGTGGAAAAAGACAATTGTTCAATGAATGTTAATTTTAATACGGTGCACAGTTACATAAATATGGACAGCACACAATATTTCTCTTAATGAAATAATTTAGCGGATGACAAAGACTGGGATGGTTTTTATATTTTTGTTTAACAAAAACCTTAAAACATGCATGAAATCTCACCTTCACTGAAAACATCATTGTGTTTTGCTTGAGGCTGGCTGTCCTCTTACAAAAGAAGGATGACACATTGGCATATCTTTCTCTATGAGGCCATACCAGTGGCGGTTTCTCTAAGACTGCAAGGGAAGCTCAGCTTCCCCTAAAATGTCCCCCAAAAAAGTGGTATATGTACTGCTGTGTGTACATTTCATTGACTAAATATGAGCTAGAATACCTTCATCTTTTGTTCAGAATCAGCTACTTATCACAGGTAACTGGCGCGACTTCCTTCTCATTCATCCCCGCAACGTCTCAGCGCTTTAACACAGTTGGACGCTGAGCGTCTGCTGACTTCGATGGGGAAGCATAGAGTGGGTTGTTCCACTGCGGAAACTGGACGGTCATTGGATAAACGCTGGGCTTTGTCCCGCCCATCGGACGCTCAGCGTCTCTGGGGGTCTATGAGGCAGTGGGCTGGCCTGGACGCTCGGCTTCTGCATGATGACTGGATGATCTGTCTGAGGCTGAATCCTTTTTCGATTGACAGTGAAATGAGCCAATCAGCGATGTTAAAGTATAACCCTCCACCGGAGCATCTTCTGTGTTTTACAGTCAGTTGTTCTGGACTGATCCGGAGGCTTTATCGATCACCAGCAACTTTATCTTTTTTAAAAACGACTAGTGTTGTGTTTAAAGATTCTCTCCTGTCCCTTTTTTCTTTTCACCAATGAGCAGTTGCAGCTTGGGAGCTTTTACCCCTGTCACTCACTCTCACAGCCTGACAAACAGTAGCAGTTCCAGCTGCTAGCAAGCTGTACATCATGGCAGATTTACATTTAAATAAATAAACAAATTTATGATGTAGGCCGGAAAAAAATGAGCTCCCCCTCCTTAACTGACCAGCAGCCGCCACTGGGCCATACCATATAAACTAACTTTTAACCTACAGTATGTTCTTTGCTGGCATTAAAAACTCAGTAGTCTCATGGATTTATCATGTCTGAGATCCCTCAAATTTGCTCTGTCTTTGGTTAAAGATTGTCATGTTTTTGCTCCATCCTCTTGGTCTGAAATTCAGTCACCTTACACTAGAGGGTTTATTAGTTTGGATGATTTTTAAACCAAAATTAAGGATCATTTGACCAGTGTATGTACATGTTTATCACTGAATGACACTTATTTGTTGATTGTGAAATTATTTGTTATGTATGTCTTATTCTTGTTATTTGTGTGCCTCTGTAAAAAAATTACAAAACTTACATTTTATTGCAGGTAATGGATGACTGAGGTTGTAAAATAGTGATGACATTAAATAAAAGAGACATGCTTTTATCTGTAAAATAAACAGTTTATGTTTAACTATACATTCATAGTTTTTGGAGAGTCTTTTTCCAACTCACTGACCACTAACCTTTGTTTAAGAAGCATCCTGTTGTCTTCAAGGGCTAAACGGTCCTTGCGGTCCCTTATGAAGATTTCGAAGGCTTCTTGTTTTCCCATTGACAGTTGTGGACCTGAGGGGAAAAGATCCAGTACTGTCATACTTGATTTTCAAATTAACCACACCAGATGGACAACTTTACATATCCATGAGATTTATTTCACATCCATCTTGGCAATATCCCACAGAGAGTAAATAGGATGGGGCAGAACTCCTGAAGGAATCTGGCAAATCAATCAGCTTTGCAAGGTAAAATGTTTAGTCTCTATAAAAAACATATTTCAAAGACAACCAGAAAGAGAGGCAGACAGCCATTCACACTCACACTCTTACCTAAGGGCAATTTAGAGTCACCAATTAACCTAATGAGCATGTTCTTGTTCTGTGGTAGGAAGCGGGAGTGCCTGGAAAGAACCCACGCATGCATGGGAAGAATGAGAAGGACATGCAAACTTGACACACAGAAAGGCCCCTGTCCAACCTGGAAATCGAACTGGGAACCGTCTTGCTGTGAGGCATGTGCACTACCTGCTGCGCCACGGTGCCGCCCCACACAGGACAGTTGTTGAGAGGTCCAGGAGAAGCCATGTTACTAAGATTTACTTGTGAGTTTATGGGCATTGGCTAACAGTTCATCTGCATCACCAGGTAACTTGTGATCTTTCCTGCTCCTCAGTTTCCACAACAGTTCCTCCCATCCATCTTTTAGTCGATGGGCTCTAATTTCGTAGACCAGGCGCAGACGCAGGCGCACCTGCCCTGCGCCGGCCTGCGCCAAGCGGACAGGGTGTGACCAGCGCACTTTGCAAGTTTCCTGCAGTGCCAAGAGAGGCGAAAAACCCAGTATATCCCTTTACAAAGCTATTAACACAAAAACTTTTACCAGTCACCGATTTAATTCTGTAATTAGTGGCAAGTTGTCCACAGAAATAGTCGTTAGTTTAGTCTTGAGTAAGAAATGCACATACAGACTGCTCTGCTCCCCTGACTGACCTTGTGTCATCTTCATTACTGCCTCTGAAGCCAGCATGAGAGGGGGAACACTTTGCACCCCTCTTTTATGCCTCTTTGACAAAAACATCACAGGAAAGCAAATGTCACACCTAGAAACAGGAATCTCATAAAGTTCAAGTAAAAAACCACTGAATCAGCTCTGATATTCACATCGACACATCAATGCTGGAAACACTCTTCACAAACCTCAACAAAAATACCATCCTAATGACTCTGAATGCTTGTCATGCTACAAAAATAAATCCCTTAATGATGAGATGCTGTGTCAGATCCTGTGGTGAGAGGTGAAGTGTGCACGTTCTCACATCCACAGGTAGGCAGCTTCAATCTGGCAGCCAGATGTCAACAAGAGACCTGCTCACATATCTGACCTCCCACCTATTACTTATTACTGAACTAACCCTCGTGATGGCTGTTTAAGAGGACATAAACACAAATATAAACCGTAAATTTTAATATGTCAGCACTAAATGGCGGACAGCCCCCAGCTGATTTTGGAGGTTTACCACTGAGAGGAAACAATAAAAGTTTGGACACAACATCCTGCCCAAAACTGCTGATTTTTTTAAAAGGCTTGTGTTATTATCTAATGAGTATTTCTATTAATAGGTGAGTCATCTCCAACAGTTCATGCACAAAAGGAACTAACAGAGCTTGTTTTTTTGGTCACTTGTGTAGATTTGATATCATTCTCAGCCAGTCACTGAACAGAGCTGTGTTCAAAATGAGGAACAGAGAAGAAAAATGCTGGACTTTTCCTGTACAGGAGCAGGCTTCAGTCAGGCCTGTAACTTATTGTTAAGGACTCCATTTCATGCTGTTTTTCTTTAACCTTCTCTATTTTGAAAGTCCTTTATGATTTTAAATAGGAGCCTTTGCCAAGAAATCACAGCAGAAACAGTTTAAAAACAGACACAGAAGAGCAGATAGAGGGAAAAAAGACACAGAGCTGACAAGAAAAAGACTCTGGCCCAATTATGGAAATTCAATTTATCTTAAGCCAATTTTAACTGCATATTTTTTTCTATCATCCTGCCAAATCAATCTAACTAAATGATTGAGACATGATACAGGTCATGTAGATACCTCTGTCAAGGAGGTTATGTTATTGCCGGCGTCTTTGTTTTTTTTTTTGTTTCTCTGTTTGCAACATAACTCAAAAAGTTATGAACCGATTTCAATGAAATTTCTGGGAAATGTCCGGATTGGGACAACGTACAGGTTATTAGATTTTGAGAGTTATCCGGATCAGCGTCTGGATCCAGGAATTCTTTAAAGGATTCTTTATTGTTGCAAGACTTAGGCATTTGTGCATGTTTGTATGTTTTCATGGTCAAGGAATCTAAATATTTAGATGAAATAAAGGTAGGACTAATATTAATGGTGAAAATCGCAACACTCTCCGAGTGCTTTTCTAGTTTGTTATAACATGAAAAGCATCTATACACAGACAACAGTAAGTGTGTTTCCATTACCCTTGGGTATGCACAAAATGTAAATAGTGCAATAAAAAACTGGTAATGGAAACGCCTGAATTTCGAAAAAGCACTAAAATATCTCTGAAAAGTTGTTACGCTTTCATGAGGTGGTTTTTCAGACGTTTCAATATTCAAATATATCGTGAAAGCGCAATGGAAACACTTTTTCCACAATTATAAGTCACAGGACGTGACGTACCTGGTCACATGATCACTTCTCTTGGAGTAAACATGGTGCGGTATGTTTGGACAGAAGGGGAGACTTTTCTTGCCATTATTCTTGAGAAATACACAACTGCCATACTAGACAGCAAACAACAGAGGAATGCAGAGTGTTATAAGGAGATAGAAACGGAAATGAGGGAGAAAGGGTTCGACAAGCCTTCACATCCATCTTCCTGCAGTGAAATCTCGCAGGATGATATTTCACAAGAGTTATGACGCTCCTGCCTACATATACCTTCAATGGAAACACATTCAAAGTGCAAATGTACTTTGTCCCTTTTTTAGGAATATCGCTTTTATTTTGTGAAAAACTGTAATGGAAATGGAAACCCAGCTAATGATAAGGGCTTGTTGTCATAACAAGTATAATTCAAAATAGCCAATGCAGACAGAAGCTGGATCCACTAAGGGAAGTTTTTATGTCTCCAGGAGATAAACACTGAGAATGAGACAACAGTGGTGAGTCACTTGGTGTCAAACCTTATATCTCGAAATATTAATCAATTCAGCAGGTTAAAAAAGGATTTGTGGAAAGTTTGATGTCTATCCCTAAAATAATTCTCGATGTATGTAGATCAAAAGCCATGAATGATAATGAGGCCTGAGAGTATCCGACCCTGACTCTCCAAAATTCTACTAATTTGTCCTTCAGCCAAAATGGGCATTTTCACAAAATTTTGAGAAGATCCTATCAAGCATTTTGAGGATATCATGTTCCAGGGCAGACAGTAAACATGATGACCTTTGTCTTTGACTTTCAAACCACGACCAGGCCATGTTTAGTGTGAGAGGACGTGCAAATTTAAAGGAAATCTGGATTCACAGTCAAACTAGAAATGTTCAGAAAGCACAGACCTTTGCAAAGGCTTGTGTGACATTTTCAGAGAACTTATTAGTGAACATGTGGCCAACTGCCCCATCACACAACTTTAAATCCTTAAAAAATTGTCCTTTATTTGTATCTGGATTCAGATCTTCAACAAAATCGGATCAGTTCTTCTGTGCTATGACAAATGGACAAACGTAAATGAAAGCATGACCTCCTTGGCAGAAGTAATAATGCCTAATACTGGTACCCCTGAAAAGGGTGTGCAGCTTTTCCTTCTCAAAATTATTTAATGCTTTCTTATCAGGAACCATTTATGGTAACCTACTATTTTTTCCTGCCTGGACTGAAGGCTTCTTTTGAGCTCCACCCTACTCTGCCTGAAATTTAACAGGGTGCATGTGGCAGTGGATGTCACAGTTTCTAAAAAGTACAAAGAGGACCCAAATGCCAAAAAATAAACTAATCAAACTAATTAACAAAAAGAGATTTAAACAATAAAGCAGGATTGAACTACAGAACCTACTTATTTAACAAAAAAGAACAAAAATAAACCCGTCAGGTAAATTTCACAAAACCTGAGAAAAGCACAAGGAGAATTTCAGGGAAGAGCCACTTAAGGTAACACGCAGCAAATAATCACAGGAGTGGTTCCAGATAATAGAACTCTGCAAAAAGCAATGTCAGGGTGTTATACTCTTTGTGATTGATGTGAATTCTCAATAATGAGGAGAACATTTATTCAGCCACATCAAAAATAGGACAAAAACGGCAAATCAATCAAACTGGTTCCAAAAATGTCCACTTGAGAGGGAAAAAAAGAGACCTCAGTCCAACATAATGACTCTCCCCATAGCCTCAGCTTCAATGTGCCACACACCTTATATACTCTGCTACCTGCAGCTCTAATCAAAGCCTCATTTAATACAGGTGTGACTACTCTCACACCTGCAGAGGAAATGTAGTGATCACAACAGAGAAAACACCAAACATCTGAAAACAGAATACACCAACAGGAAAAGTTCACACACACACACACACCCTGTGCAGCACCCAGACCATAAACACACTTCCAGAGAAACAATGTAAACAGTCATTCAACATATTCTTCACACAAATACTGATTCAGGTGCTAGAGGAAATGCACCTTCCTTTAGCCTTAACCATATTTGTGATTACTCTACGGCAGCTTTATTCAAATGGCGGCCCGAGGGCCACATGTGGCCCAAAAGCAACCCTCCAGTGGCCCCAAATCATCGTGATTGGGACTTTAGATCCAGTAAGAAAAACAGAAAAAACTTTTACAAACACTGACAAGGTCTTACAAAAATTTCAACATTATTACAAACATTGAATGCAACATGTTCTGAAAGGTTGCCGTTGATCAAGTTACTTGTAATGTACTTTTAAATGTGACCAAAAGATGGTGTTTTAATCTGCACTTTTTATGTTCATACACACCTTAATCTGTGCTTGTATTTACCTGTCAAAACGTGTTGAAATTATCTGTTTGAAGTGTTAAACTTGAAGAAACAGTATTTCAGCAGTTTAGTTTTAAGTACTGCTCTTTATTGAGTTTAAGCCCTTTTGGGGGTGGCAATAAATTAATAAACATCCAGGGTGTTTGTTTTATATTTTTGTTTCTTTTAAGTGGTAAACGTTCTCACTGTCTGCCAGAAATGTCCGGCCCAGCTCAAGTCCTAAGTCTGAAAATCTGGCCCAACTAAATTTCTAATTGAATAGCCCTGCTCTATGGCCTCATGACACAGGGGTTAGATTTTCAGGTCTGATACAATGTGTACCACACGTGAATTTTCAAAATGGTCCCCTTGTCTTATTTTTGTATCTTTGATAATGACAGTTATTCAAAAGAATGGGAGCATTCTTCTGTGGCCCTTAAATCTGATCAATTTCACATTGTATTTAATCTTATTGTATGTTTTACTTTTATTTGACCAATGCAAAACTTTACAGATAAGATTGCATTCCAGTATGGTAAATGTGTACTGTAATGTTGCTTGCATTACCATTTCTGTTGATACATTTAAAATTCTCAGTTTGATATATTTCACTTTCACTTCTTATTCAATTTCACTGATGGGAAAGATTAGTAGAAGGTTGGTGGGTTGAACATTTGGTTTTGATGTGGATGTTTCCACAAACATGGCGGCCTTGTTTACTGTTTTAAGATGCTTGTATTACAATGATAATGTACTAATAAGATCATTTTGTTATTGTTTCTGTTTTAATTTGATGTTTATTGATATTAAGATGGCACACTGGGTAACTTTTAAAGAGGCACTTCACTACAAAATGGTTGCCAATCCCTGCTCCAAGCAATCTGGTGTTATGGTGTTCACAAATTGCCTTAACAAGCAATGGGTTAACATGAGGCCTGTGACTTTAACCTCAAAAATCCAAATAGTTTATTTTTGAGTTGATTGGTTTGTTGTGAAAAGTTGGATGGAAACCATTTCAAGCATTCTTGAGATATTGTGCTCACAAGTGAAGACTGACATTAGACTTGATGACTCGGTCCTTCAAAATCTTATCAGGTCATCCTTTAATAAAGCTATACATGTGGCCCAAGTTACAAAAAAGTCCTTGAAGACTTTCTGAGGTATTGGGTTTGGAAGATTTGTCTTTTAGACATTTGTGTGGAACACCCATAATGATAATGCGTCTGACCTCAGCTGTCATCAGTGCAGAGGCATAAAAACAACCACAAGTTTGATTAGTTTTGTGTTTTTACCCAAACAACATGGTTTACTATTCTGCAAAGCCACACATTTCTTTGATCTAGCGTTAAAGAAAACAGAACATTTACTTTTTTAATAGCCTAGTTTAAGTGAAGAGTCCAAAATTCAAAAACTTTTTAATGAATCCAAATTTTGTTGAAACTTCTGGATCTTTACGACAAAACGTTTTCCACCAAACACACTCACAGGACAGTAACTCTTCTGAGATTTATCACAGGACAGGAAGGAATTTTGTCTCTTTATTTTTGGATTGACTTGATTGAAACCAGCCGGCTTCTCACAGACAAACAGCATGTTGTCAGAGCCAACTCCAACAGAGCAGTTAGAGGGCTTTCTTCAGGGAAAAATGCTCTTGTGAATAAAAAGCAACATTCCAGGAATATTTCCGAGTGATATGACATCATATAATGCTGTACAAACATTATTTGTGGTAATGAGATCACACAGACACCAGGCCAACTTTCCTAATTCTTCTTTTCCGAGCTTACAAACCATCGAGGTTTAATGGGAGAGGAATGCAGCGTGACTATTGTTGCTGTTTCGACAAATTTGAGAAATTAAATACCAGCAAAGTGAACTGACGCTTCTTTTCCATCATTTTAAAAGAAAAATGGCTCATACTTAGTGTCTGCAGAGAAAGTTGGACCCAGCTGAAAGCAGCAATATTTCTGTTACCTTTACTGTATCTGCTATGATCCTGCGTTTCCATATTGTCTTGGGCCTCAGGTTCAGTCAGGAAGATGTATGGCTGGCCTGGTGGAATCATCAGCATCTCATTATGTGCAAACAGGATTTACAGTAAGGTCTGGATCTCTCAGTAGCTCTCAAGTGTCCAGAGTTTTCCACAAGCTTAATACAAGTCATTACTAGCCTGAATTACAACAGGAACACCTTGTTCATCAATTAAACTCTTTTTTCTCTATGAAAACAATCTGTGAAATGCAAGATGGAGGACCCTAAAGGAGGATGCTTGGAAGTAATGACCAATGTAGAAGAAGCTTGAGTTTGAGTTAGGAATCCACAGAAATGTTCAGAGGAGCAAGCTGGTCGGCATGTCTTCTCTACTCTGCTTTCTTTAAGAACTCTGTCTATGAAAAGCAGAGCCTTCAGTCTGCTTAAACTCAAGATAAATATGCTGTAAAGTACGAAGTCGTGTATGTAAGATGGACGCCATGTGTCCCTTGCGTCAATTTGGCATGTCGGTTGAGCATGTCATCTAGAATTAACACGACACAGACATGAGCTGCAGTCTGCACGTCACCAGCTGGATCAGTGAAGAGGCGGAGGAGGGATGACAGATTGATCACAGCAGCAGAAACAACAATAACAGAAAGTTTAAAGACAAACTGATGAATCAAGACCACAGTCATCAACATCTGGACAATGTGTAAGACTGCACTGACAAAAACGTGACAGTTCATCTGGCTGATAAAGATAAATTCTCCTTTTTAAGTGGGGAATACTGTATGCTCCTTAATTCAAGTGAGGACTGTGTGCATGGTTGACTTGTCCGTTGCAGTCCTTGACTATGACATTTGTCAGTACAGTCTAGAGCTGAAACGATTCCTCGAATGATCTCGATTATTCGATTACAAAATATCTTCGAGGCAAATTGTGTGCCTTGAAGCTTTGTTTAATATATAATTATACATATAAAATATATATCTGGACTACTATACAGTGCACTGTGTTTGACACGGACGGTCATTTCTGTGGCACAACACGCCTGCTACCTCTACTGCTGAACAGCTTGTAAAATCATGAAGGAAGAGAAAAGAGAGGGACAGAAAGGAGAGAGTCCGCAGAAGAGACGGCCGAGAGTGTCCCAAGTGTGTGGACACTACAAGAAGAGATGAAAAGAAAACACAGTGCAGTGTGTCTGACGTCAAACGGAGTTAGCTTAGCACGTAGCTTAGCATGATAGCACGTCGTCACTGCTGCAGCACGTCGACAGTAAACATCCGGTCTGTGCGTCAGAGCCGACACAACAGGATGACACTCATGATACATCAACAGAAGCAGCTAATGTGATCAATAACTGAGATATGGGCTAGTAAATAACCTACTTTGATTATGGCTCCGTGTAAAGGCTGGTTCAGAATGAAAACCAATGCGGAGGCTATTTGCCCAGAATCGTGTATTTTGTTCACATACTTTTCACATCCAATAACTTTACATTTAATTTGATTGCAGAGAGTAGAACAGAAAACACCGACAGTGAGTAGAGGAAGCAGGTGTAGGGAATGCTTTCATATGTTATAGAAATGTACATTAGCTAGTTAAATTATCTTAGTATGTAAGTATGATATTATTTGGTCCTAGAAATAAAGTAAGCAAAATAAGATCATCATTATGGTACAGTAGTAAAGGCAATAATTTAGCAAAAAGAGACAAGCATGAACACAAAATAAAAATAACCAAACTTAAAAAAAAAATACTGAAAAAAGCAAGATATGGCCCAGAGTAAAAAATAAAAGTATAGATTTTGATTTTGAGATTCCATTTATGCTCAGAATGTTCAAAATAAGAAAAACAAGTTGTTAATTTAAGTGACCTGGCTTTTCTGTTTTGTGTGTCCTACTAATAAAATAGTGTAGAGTGATTCAATGTAAAAAAAAAAAAAATAGCAGTGAGCGCTTTGTAACTGTTATCCGATTACTCCATTACTTGATTACTCGACAAACATTTGATAGAGTAATCGATTACCAAAAGATTTGATAGCTGCAGCTCTAGTACAGTCAGCTTCAAGTCATCAGTTAACACAGCAACACATGTCATGTCCGCTTAAGTTTCACCGCGATCATATCATATATCATATAATGGGATGCATAAGCTGACATTATTTCAACTTTATCCTTTTCACTCACTTATCAAACACAAAAAAACTGCAGCTGATGCCCTGCAGCAGCATCGTCTGTCAGTTTCCCACGGTCCATCTAGGCGGAACTAATGTACTCACTGACTAATGTTTCCCACACAGACATAAATTATTTCTCTGTAGTCCAGATGAAAAACTGTCTGTCATGGGTACCGTCACACATGCACATGCACAGCCACACGACACTGTCTGAAAGATCAACTTTTTTTTAACTTTGACATCACGCGTCAAGTGAAGTGATCGCCTTGAACGCAGCAATCACATCGCGGGAGGGTTAGCCCAACCCCATCGTGGCTGTACATTGACTTTGCATGGAGAGTGAATGCGAAGAATGCTCAAGTCGCTTTTGGTGTGTAAGCACCTTTACATCTTTACCTTGCTGACAGTGTACAGTGGAAAATATCAAAGAAATGGAGTTTAGATAATGATGACAATGAGGTCTGACCACTTGCCATTAATTACTTAAAAATATTTAATGAAGATATTGGCTTATGTGTTTATTTCGTCATTTCTTCTCTCAAAATCGCTACCATGTTTGGAGTTTACTTCTAACACAACAGGATGTTACACACAGCCTGAGGTCTTCCATGCCTTTTGGTGGTATTCTCCAGTACTACGCAACACATACAGGGAAGTATATAAACAAAAATGCTCATGATAGAGAGGGAGGAGCTCATTGTGCCAAATCCCCCAACCTATTGCAGCGTAACTAACTGAATGTTTTAAGGAATGTTTAAAGTCTAACCATGAAGGCAGAGAGGGTGTCATTCCCTCGAACCATGGTTGGTAAATAAAAATAAATGTTGGTAAAACAAGAGGAGTCTAATAATTGAAGGCTCTACCATGAGCGTAACATTCTTGGGGCTTCATATACTGCAAGGTCTTTAAGATAAACTGGTGCCTGCTCATTGAGAGTTTCATAGGTGAGAAGACTAATCTTGAATTCTATTCCAGAAGTGATGACAAGTCAATGCAGAAAAGCTAACACAGGAGTAATGTGATCTCTTCTCCTAGTTTTAGTCAGTACACGTGCTGGAGCATTTTGAACCAGCATTCAAAAAGCATTTAAAGTGACTTGCTGACAGAAGAGAATCACAATAATCCAGTATAGAGGTAACAAAGCTTGGAGTAGCTTTTCAGCATCACTCAGGCAAGATAGGTCTCATTTTTGGAATGTTATGAAAATGAAAAAAAGGCTGTTCTTGAATTTGTTTTGTTGTGGGAACTGAAGGGTAAATCCTGATCAAATTGAACCCCAAGATCAAGAACTAAGAAATGTACTAAAAAACTAACAAACATACGCTGCTGAGTGTCTTGGTTTGCTTCAGAGATGACCACTGCTCAGTTTGTGGCAGGTGTGCAAGACAATCACACCAAACAGGGACCAAACAGGGCAAGTGAACCAAAAAGCAGTGTGCGCTGTGGTTTGAATCTGGCTGAAAACCAAAACAGCAAGCAAGCTAACATAAGGTAGACTGATAATACCAAGCAGGGAATGGCTTACATTCGTGCACTGCCAGCCTCTGATCCTCTACACAGGTTTAAGTCTGTCTACTGGTCAGTGCTATCAGTACTTCAGAAGTGCTTTGAGCTAAACATTATTACTCAAGCTGAATATGTGTTTTTGTTCTGTGTTTTTTTTTTCGAATGGCAGGAATGACGACTGCAGCCACAGCCCCAACTAGTAGTGGGAGGCTAGATCACAAAAAAATTAACAGAGTTTGGTCGGCCTGCCTGGGTGCAGTGTAAAAGCAAACCAAACCAAGTGAAGAATTAAACAATAGTACAATTCGACCCCTGGCCCAAACAAAGTCTGTCAAATTTTAGGTGTGAACGTGACCTTTGAAGCAAACCAAAACACCCTGTTTAGTACTCCTTTCTGACTGGCCGAAAAACCCATTTAAACCGGCAACAATCGGCTCCTGTCAGCAGTTTGAAAGGGTCTAATAGGCATTTCTACCCGGGTTGATGGACCCTGCAAGCACCATGGGTTTTTAACGGCTTGCCTCGAACTGGCTTCAGTGGGAACATCACAGCTGGTTCAATCCACTGATTTACAGATCAAGTGTAAGGTGCCCGTGGCATACCATCGCGCCCTTCCCCTGTCTGTGACTTACATGGCTCTTTGCCATCCCAACAACAACTTGAGCTTGAACAATCGTTTCAGCTAGAAGCTTTGCAAGATGGATCTATCTGTTGACATACATGTAACCTGGGAAACTGAGCTGCTTTACATGGCTAGGGGTTTGCTTGTGCTGATGTGAAAGATGCTAATCAAACCCTTGTGTGCACTAAAACTAGTCCGATCTTGCTGTTGAAGTAGGGGCTTGGTCTGCTTTTATCCAACCTCCAGTGTGGTGTAGTTGCAATGAAAAAGGAAGGCAGTTTTGTTTCAATCCAACTACAGGTCATCCTCGTTTTGGTCCATGGGTTGTTACCTTTGCTCTTACTAGGACTATCTATGCAAGTGCTCTGTGGGTGGTGGCCTAATAGTTGGCTGTGGAGGCTGTTGGCAGGTGGGCATCATTTAGTCATTCAAAAAGAGTAAACCAGAATTAATTACAAAAAATACAATTCTCATTCTTAAGGATCATAAATTGCAAAGATCTGTAATGTCATTTTAGCACAAAAATGCATTCACAAATTGACTCACAGCTTCTACATCAAATTGTATTTGATATGAAAAATCCAGAGTTAAGATTGAATATCTGAATCAATACCCAGCCCTACTGTTTAATAAAAATCTTGTTACTTGAGCACTGGCTTCTGCAGAGACAGTGCTCATCAAAAAGACATAAATGTTCATGTTTTATTCTGTGCTGGCAGAGCTAGAAAGCCTGCTCCAGGAGAGTGTATGATGGAAAGACTAAGGTCGATTATATGCCACTCCATCAGCATGAGCGGTTTCCATGGAAAGGTCATCATCATTACATTTACAGTTAATCTTCAGGGGACAGCAATTACAGTAAGCGTAACCATAGAGGCTGTGGGCTCCAGCACCAGAACCCCACATTAAACCTGGAATTAAAACATACATAAACATGCAGTGACCCATCCAACATGAGGAAAGGATAAACGCGGGGCATTTGTTTTGAATTAAACAGAGTAAAGAACAATGATCTAATGCACATATAGTTTAGTTATGACTCTCCAAGTAGGTCATGGAAACAAGTTGCTCCAGATGTCAGAGATATATAACAGACTACACTGTGTCAACTATGTCTCTGTGATATTTTGTACACTCAGCATATTCAACATGTATCTGAAGGTAGAATATAAAGTCTGGACACTGTGGTGTGAGATGTTTTTATCAAATGTCCATGACACTTGGTTTGTTGGTTTTTGGTTTTTTTTTGGTTTTAAAAGCCAGATACAGAAGGTGTGAGAAGAGTCCTCTCTGACTGTTCCGGGAATATTTAACGACCATTATGATCCTTATTAAATATGTTTAAAGAGCTCTTAGGAATGAAAGTACACCAGGGTCAGTAATGTGCATCTCTGTTTGGGATTAGGTGATGAGAAACAGTGCTGGCAGCCGCAGAGAGGCTTGACGTCTTGGTGCTAAAATTGATCATTTTATAGTGAAGTGTTTGCTCTCAAATAAAAAAAAAACGATATACAGTATTTCTCATGCTGTGGACACAAAAATGTATTCAAATCCCTTGGTGTGTGTCTGTGTTGTAAGAATAATCACTCATTCAGCTCCTCAGTCTCTCAACATGTCCGCACATAAGTATTTTTCAAAACTGAGGTTTTATTGCAAAGTAAGAAAAAAAAATTGTCCCAATCAAACAAATAACATCTCAAAAAACATCTTTGTCCATATGAAAAATTACCGTCTTATTTTCAAATTCATTCCAAATTCTCAGTGGTGATACAGTTTAAGAAGTGACCATGTTAACTGGTGTCAGCAGGGTTTCGTAGCAAGCACATTAGATTTCAATCTAGGGCAAATTTGAGGAGTTAGATCAGATACTTTTTTGAACAGTGATGGGAAATAACGTCACAATGAAAAGCACTGTTGGTAGCTTAATTTAATGTTCTAGTAAGGGGTGTTCGTAGCTAACATGACAAGCTTTTGTCTTTGTCTCAGGATATGATTTACAAAGAATCTAAAAAACAAACTCGCCCACAGTTTTTCAATGTTTTGCAGTTTGCTCTTGTTTTGAGTCTGGATGTGGAGATGAGCTGACAGCTTTACTTCTTTGCAGTTTAATTCTCTCTAGTGCATCAAAAATAGGTCTGTCAGTGGCCCAGTAATCCTTAGGTTTTTCTGAATGTTTCCATTGGTAAAGTAAAATGTTTGGACACCTCTGTTCATGTAGCTTTGTGGTTGTGTTCTTTTCTGGGTCAAAAAGCTTTTGAATTGTTTAGTCGATCAAATAGTGAGATGGTGTCTATTAAACAAGCTATATTTACCTCAGCAAGAGAGACTGGCAGAGAACAGTAAGCAGCAGTGCACTCTGTCACAGTCCAAAAACACTCTTTTAGGGTGAGTCAGAGAAGCGAGGGGACACATGGACATGTGTTGGTAGCTGACATTGTATATCTGCATTGACAGTGGCACCATTGTGAGAGCCTTCGTAATATCAATGCATGCTGCTGCCAAATGTGAGGGTAGGCTAGTGGGGATATGCATTTGCAGATTCAATAAAGTTGAATTTTTAGACCATGTGGACACATCCCAGAGAGCAACACCCATATGCACACCCAAGTGGGAAAATGTGAGCAAGGGGCACAAAAGCTGAAGAGCAGCTCTCTATAGAAAGCCAGTGTGTTCTGAAAAGCCTCCACTTCTCAAGAAGCTGCTCTGGACATCATCAGGCCCTCCCTGCTGGTTAACAGCTGATGGACTTGGAATCATTTGTGTTCACAGAGCCGATGCAAACGAAGCAGAGCGAAGAGAAATTTCTCATGAAGTGTGAGAAAAGTGTAAGAGCATTCCAGAGTGAGAGTGTAACCTCTAACAAGGGACTACGGTATCTGAGGAGTGCCCAGAAAATTAGACAATTTGTAGTTTCAAAACTGCTGACAAAGTATTTCATTAAGTCATTACAAAGTCTGTGTTATATATAAAATAAACCCAACAAAATCAGAGTCAAACAAAAGCAATGTCAATGCCAGGGCAGACATCTTGATCTGTCACTAATAATTCAACAAAGCCAATTAAATGGCAAATGGACTTTAGTTCGTCAATCATTTCAAGATTTTGCTGGACATTTTGTTCTGAGAATTAATTTATTAAGACAAAATGTGATGGTACTTAGGCATAAAAAAATGGAGCCACAAACTGATGATCGGTGATGGGCAGTAACTATAAGAATGACAGTTAGTAACTGATCTGCTTTTTCCAGTAGCCTTGTGGTTGTTGTTCCTTGAGTCAAACAGCCGGCTGCATTTTTTAAGAGAATAAGCTTTGGTGATAATCATAAATAACATAAGGACTTACCAAGCAACCCCCTTAAATCGTACACATAGTAAGGCTTCAACAAATTCATTTTTGGAAGCACGCACAGTGTATAATCGGCTGCACTCAGTCAATGCTTGGTTCACACTCAGTACACGCTCAGCTCTTGCTTAATGCTTTCTTTTTCAACTCCTCTCAGCTCTGTGCATCATCTGTACAGCAGCTTACCACAAAGAGCACAGATAGCCAAGCAAATGGAGCTTGAGGATGCAAAAAGATAATGATGCAAACTCTGTTGTATAACACACGATGCCTCTGGGATGTGCCCATCCAGGTTTTATGCCATTAGGAAGCTGAGAAACCAGAAAGACTGAACTGGGCTAAGGTCCTTAAATATGGTTTAGGTGATGGGCTAGGCCAGGCTCAGACAGGACAATCACGGGTTTAAGCACAGACTTTTTGGACCTAATCTAAACTCTGGGTGACTCTTAAACTGAAGATAAACACACCTCTGGGCACCAATGAAAGCACATGTTCATTCACTATACAAGCAACATGAAAGCTCAGCATTAAAATGTCAGGAGAAAATAGGAAAGGTGCCTGCTCTACAGGATAAAATGCTTGGCGCCAAGCATTACAGGTCCCTTACTATATAGTTTCTTATTTTAGAGGAGTGTGGTTAATTTATGATTGCTACTTGGGTAATTTAATCAAAATCCACTCAGTGAGCTGTTAGCAGTTCATTAATGTGCTGATCACACATGTAAAAATATAGACTGAGCAGAAAAACACTTAAATAAAAGCCCAAGGGCTACATGAACAGAGTCTATGGATCTTTGCATTTATTTAACTTGGTAATCATCCTAATGTTAAGACCATCTAAGGAACCATTTTCCACCAGGTCTGATGTTTTTTCAATTAAATCTATAGACCACTCAGAGAAAGAGACAGCCATTGAAATACCACATGACAAATGTATTGCTGATTCTTTTTAACATCGTGGCCAACATTAATTTTGAGCCTCATTAATTCAGGAGCTTGTGTGTCATGGTCAAGCCAGGAAAATTACCCACTGTGACTTTAATGTGTTAGTGTTACTCAAATGATCCATGTCTTCTCTGACTTGATTGTGAAACAGCTGAATAATATACATACAGTAAAATGTATTTAGGATTTAGTACAAGTCTTGAAATGCATAGACCATGCTAATAAAATTAAATCAACCCAAACACAGCAGACAGGCTGATATTAGTGTTTCTTAAGGGACTACCAAATCAGATCAGCACAAACTAAAAATCTCTGCAGTGTTTGATCATGGGAAAAATCTACTTGCAGATCATTATCTAAGACAAATAGAATGTCTAAATCCTGATTTAGACCAAGTGAATCATAGCTTCAGCTGTCAAAACAATGAGAGTTGACTAAAGCTAAAACAATGCTCAAGAAAATTTGTGCTCAGATATATTTCTATCAAAAGCTTTCATTCAAATAAAGAGTGATCCCATTTTAATAGGGGTTTATGAGATAGCATTCACAATATAAGGATGGAAGTCCTTGACGTTTGACCCACGGCTCTAAAATTATTCTGAATAATGTTGTCTGACAGTTTGGGAATGTTACTGGACGCTACATGTAAGCTTTAGTGCTTTTTAAGACCCTGCAGACACCCTGTATGGGTATACATAAACATCTCATCTCCTCTTGAAAGGATCTGAGTTGTTTTTCTCTGCCCACCCCTGAATACCAGCTCTGTGTGTAACTGGGTCCGGTGTTATTGTGCCCCTGAATGTGGTCTAAGTGTGGTATAAGGTCCTTTGACCACAAAGTTTGGATGTGACATAATGCTAACACACATTTGCACATTTTTGGGTTGGTTGCAAGCAAGATTCCATTTCCTAGAACTGAGTTATTATCGGTGCACATATGTTTGTGTTTAATGCATGTGCACACTTTCAGTTTGGGTTCTACAGACTGTTTTATGAATGCAACCCCAGGTGAATACAAATGTCTTGGTTGAATTACCAAGAAAATCATCCAGTATTATTCTGAGAGATTTACACAAACAGCACATCATTCATCACAAGACCTAAAAACCACAAACAGCCAAACATCTCCTGGTCTTTTCAATAAATAAATGATTCAAATACTGGTTCTGACCGGGCTGAGTAAATATGAGTTTGTATTTGTGAAGGCTCTCTGTTCAGGGATTCTGTTTGTAATTACCTCACTGGCCCTGTTACCACATTGGGCACCATTACACAAAATTGTTTAGAAGGATAAGGGAGCTGTGGTTTTGTTCAGACAGGACTGCAGTGTGAGTCAGATGAGTTTCTGGCTTGTACTCCTTATGGACAACAGCTATGGCCAAGCTTTCTATAAGAATATGTTTTATCATTGCTCCTTAATTAACTTAAATTAAAATAGGAAAAGCTAAAGAAACATTCCACTGGCTGGTTGGATGGCAGGACTGTGTTTATGAAATCAATCTGTGCAAATGAAACAGAAATTATTGTTTTGAGATAAAATAGCAAACAAGGTCAAGATAACAAGAAGCCAATAGATGGCAGCAGAAGCTACTCTACACATAGGGCCTGATCTACCAAGATCCAAAATAACGAGTGCTCAGTTGGGTGTGCAAACGAAAAAATTGCACGTGCAATTAGTAGGTGTGTTGTGGGTGATCTACTTTGACTGTGTGCACAATTCATAACAGGCGCAAAAGTGGCGTGGTCCGCTCCCTTTCAAGGAGGATTCTGCATGTGATACTGGCTGTAACCATGGAGAGTTTGGGAGAGCAGAGTGGCCGTAAATGAAAAATTAAGTTTGAAGCCATTGAGTTGGAGACAAATAAACACACTTGCAGAAACCTTTTTTGCTGTCTGCCATTTTGACTGAAGGGTAGGTCATCACTTTTCCCTCATGCCATGTTATTATCTGCCATTTTACATTTTCCTTTACTGATTGTAATTAAATGTAATCTAAATGGCAGCATTCACATAGCTGCACATCTTTATCATCAGTAACCTCTCGTGTGAAGAGCAGTCTTACAGTTATGCACACACAGACTGCTCGGTTACTCACGCTCTCAACGCACTGACAGCTCCTAAACTCACTGTCAGAGTGTGAAGAAGTCAACTCTGAGTGACAAACAGAATGATTATGGTCATGAAAGTTTTTGTTTTACACATGTTAAATGACCTCCGCATGTAAAGCACGAATCAAAGAGGGTTTACTTTACACATGTGTCTGCATGGCACACGCGATTGTCTCTCATTTTCCATTCTTAATACTGTCTGACAGCCCCCTTCTGTTGAACATCAAATAATTCAGTCAATGATGGAGGTATTCATTTAACTCAATCCCCTGTTTGCCACCATGATCGCAGCCCTCTGTTCGTAACGCTGTGCGTTTTTTGCACCTGCTTTTCAAACAGGCTAAATCTACATGCAAAATCTCTAGCTGTGGGTTTGACAAATCACATTACGGGTGCTAAATGAATACATTTGTATCTGATAATCTGCATGTACTCTGCGCATACATGAAGACAATAGCTAATTGATGGATTGCTCATTAGACAGACACAATCCTCATACACCTTGTTAGTAGATCAGATTTGAGCGCTATTAAGTTTACAAGTGTTTTTATATACGCAAACCTTAAGGATAAGTTCGGTTTCTACAGCTTTCACATTGTTTATAGAATGAAGTAGAACAATATACTCACCCAGAAGGCTTTACTGATCCAAACAGTGCTTCGGGAGATATTTAGATCCAAAATCGAGCGGCGGACATCCATATAATGGTAGCACACGGGGCATGTATAGCGCCGCTCCTAAAACTGCATTAATCGTCCAAAAACTCATTAGTTTCACCAATATTTCATCATGGTCCGCTCATGCTACTCCTCCACGACAGTCCGGGGTCGCTCCACCCATGTTTTTGTGACTGTGCTGACCTCTGAACTGAAAACTTTCTTTACAGCTGCCGCGCATGCGCAGTACGGCTCATTGTTTCAGGGGCGACCGCTACATGACTTTCTTCTTCCAGTTTTGTGCAAAATGGACGAATATCTATCGGATGAGGATGTTGTGGAGGAGAACTTTGAATATGATGGGTGTCCTTACAGTTTCGAGCCAGAGTTTACAGATGAGGAGCTCATCGAAAGGAGGACGCAGAGGCAAAGAAAAGAACTGCTGGCCAGAGAGCAGTCTTCAGTTCAAAGGTCAGCACAGTCACAAAAACATGTCTGGAGCGACACAGACTGTAATGGAGGAGTAGCGTGAGTGGACTATGATGGAATATTGGTGAAACTAATGAGTTTTTGGACGATTAATGCAGTTTTAGGAGCAGCACTATACATGCCCCGTGTGCTCCCATTATATGGATGTTCGCCGCTCGATTTTGGATCTAAATACCTCCTGAAGCACTGTTTGGATCAGAAAAGCCTTCTGGGTGAGTATATTGTTCTACTTCATTCTATAAACAATGTGAAAGCTGCAGAAACCAAACTTATCCTTTAAGTAGATTGGGCCAATGGTGCATTAAGTTTGAATTCAAAACAAAAAGCATGGATGTGGGACACCATCCATCACCAAGACTCAGGAGCACTTTAGATTCTTTGAAAACATCAAAAAATTGGGACTTGAGTCAATGTGTCAACCATGCAAGCATTTGTATGCCATGAGGTGTGTTTTTAGATGCCTCATTTCCACTGAGTGGTCTCGCTGGGTTCAGTACAGTTCAGTACGATTTGAAGCGGTTAACCCTGACCTTGTTTGTGTTTCCATCACAAAATCTGTTCAATTGAGTGTGGGGTGTAAAGAGAGAGTCGCATGACGTGACAGTCATACAACACAGTGAAGTGGTCTGAAGTAGAGCCCGGTTGTAAACAAAAATCAGTCATGGAGGACTTTCAGCATTTCATGGAGCATTGTTTCAGACATTCTTTTCATCAGCAGGGAACAGCTAGTTGAACATGCCATGGTATGTGTTTTGTTTTCTCCACCTATCAATGGACTGTAGTGCTTTTAGCTCTACCCTTTTTGATACATTTTGTTCCTTTTTAGAGGGGAACCAAAAATTGTGACAGCATAGGTAAGTTATTTGGGTACCGGTAACTTCTCACCTTATCAAACTGTGGAAACACCGGTAATTGTTTGTCATAACCAGCCGAATAAAACCAGACTGCTAGGTGGAAACGCAGCTTGTCAACTGAACCCGAGTTTGGAGTATGTCAGTCTATACTTTTCAGTTTTGCAATGCCAGGCAAAGAGCCCAGAGAGGATGGATCCTGTGCCTCATGCATGGGTTTCATTCAAAATCAGATTAATCGTTGTGTGAGCTTTCGTTCACTTTAAAACCCATGTGTGCATGCTTTCTCATATGTTGTCATGTAAAAAGCAACTTTAAATGTTTGGTCTTAACCTTAGTCAGATTATTTTATTCTCATTTTATTGACATGCACTAACCAAGCAGAACACAGTAGGACATTTTATGAAATATTTTGATTCACAGATTAAAGTTATATTTCAATGAAGCATTTCCATAACATCAAAAATGTTCAAATAATGTGGTGGATATTGTTCTTTCCTGCAAGTACAATGTTGCACCATGGTGCAGATACATGCATGAAAATAGTTGCCCCCATTTTATTTTCATTGTTAAAGGTCACTCTCTATTGTTAGAGTAATTGTATGTCTCGGTGCGTTCCAATTGTAACGCACAATACAATTTTGTGCGTTACAATTGAAATTTCATCTGGAACGCCCCCCGAGGTCGGAATATCCTACTAGGAACTCGGGGGAACCTCGCCACCCCCGAGTTGACAAACCAAGATGGCAGCCCCCAGTGTGAAAAGTTATTTAGCTCCTCTAATAATCCATTTATTTGCACTTCTGACTAGTGTGTGTTGCTCTAAATCAGCTGTATACATAGTATTGTTAGACTTATATTTACAAAAATGCTGCCATAGTGATAATCACATTCTTCATGTGATATTTGTGAACAACAACGCAGGGCGTGCTAACAATAGCCTGGTCGATCGGCACGTTTTTTTTCCGACTTCAACTGGAACGCCGACAAGTCGGAGATGACGTCACTCCCATTTCCCAGCTCCCAGTTCCGAGGTAAATGGAACGCAGCATCTCTTTCATGATGTGGTAGGTTATTACAGGTTTGGCCAGCAGAGGGCACTCCGTACCTTGCATATCAGTAGACATCCCTGGAAGAAGAAGTCTAGTCAGTATGCGCTGAGGCAGTGCACAAATGACGCACCGAGTACACTTCTGTTAACCTTTAATTCTCTGTTTTTGCAGGTAAGCTGGGTTGTAAATGCTGTATAAGTAATGGACAACAGTAGGAATAGATCATAAATGCCTTGGAGTGAAACAAGAGTTGAGCTAAAGGACAAATTCACATGTTCTAGTGTATAAAACTATGAAGTTAGGTGACTAACTACTTGAAATGCTGGACTCGTAGTCTGCGGCAATCACGTTAATGGACTGGAGAGCTGTGTCATGTCTGTTGGAGTACAAGCTAACTGCTGAGAGATGCACATAACAGCTGTAACAGCACGAGTTAATGGCCAAAACCCATGTTAAGCAGAGCAAATTTGTCATGACAGGAGATGCTTGTGTAACGGTAATACTGAGTTAAGCATACTATTACTAATCCAGTTAGTAGGTTGTGTTATTATATCTGTATAATGTCACAAGAATACTGGAAACACACAGTTTCTCCGAAAAGTATATCTGTAACGATGCATTCACACCTAAAATGTTTGGCCTCGATCAAACAAACTAGTTGTGTTTGATTTGAAGTGGTGTGAAAGCTCACACAACCTCTGGTGTGCCTGAAATCAAGAGTCACCTCCAAGCAGACCAGGGTTTGGTTTGCAGTGGGAGTGAAACCCGAATATCACAACCATAAAAAGGTAACTGACACTGACAAAATCAAGCAGAGTGTGAATAATGTTGGCATTGCCAGCACCATCAGCGTCCAGTTCTCTTAACAGATTAACATCTCCAAATGTAAGTGGATGTGCATGCTGGTTCCCTTGTCTTGTCGAGTGATGCACAATCCCGTGCTGACGGAAACAGGATGGGCCCCTGAAGCAAGCATTGGACTCGTGCCAAGACAATTTATTTAATTGAAGCCTTAGAAGATTTGGAAATAATGAAAAGAGTGGATGGATGTAAGCATAAAATGCAGACCTTTTTAAAGTTGTAGTTAGATGAGGATTCCATGATAGAGATCCTGGAGCTGAACAGGAGTTTGTTTTCTTTTCGTAGACATAAATATGTCCCGTTCATCCCCTGTCCAATTAGAATTATTCCCAACCCCAAGATCTTAAACAGAATTGAATAAAGCCAAATAAATGTGTTTTTCATGTAAACCCAAACTCAGAATTACTATTTCCATGTAAACGCTAGAAGGGATACTTTAATATAAAAATATTTTATTCTTAATACTTAATTCGGAATTAAACAATATCATGCGATCTTGGCTTGTGGTAACTTTGATTGACATCCCTTGGAGTGTTCTGGGATATTGCATTCACAAGTGAAAGATGACCCAGGGGCTTGTGACTTTGAGATATCTCCAAACTCTTATCAGTTCATTTTTGACTCCTGATAGACATCTAGTCAAAGTTCCAAGAAAATCCCTTGAAGACTTTTAAAGATATTGTTTTCACAATACTGACCCAGACAGACGTTTGGGCAATCAAAAGTCTGTTTGGGTCAATGTTTAATGATGCAATAATCAATGTTTAATGATGCAAACAGACCCCTGGACACAAACAAGACAGACAATTTGCTATTTAAATAGGGTGAGCGCACAGTGTAAAGATGAACAAACTGGATGGACAACATTTAGGCATAAAGCACAAGACTCAGCTGTCACTGATGTGCAATCTGCTGTTTGTTTGACAACCTCTGCCAACCCTCTCTGAAGTCTCTTCAAAGACCC
This sequence comes from Scarus forsteni, assembly GCA_036419115.1. Lineage (NCBI taxonomy): Eukaryota > Metazoa > Chordata > Actinopteri > Labriformes > Labridae > Scarus > Scarus forsteni. Next base: position 41,688,231 of record JAZDUH010000451.1, read on the forward strand.
ATAGGGTATGACATGGTTTAACCCAGTCCACCGCATCACAGTGAAGACACTCAAATACAAGAAGTGATCTTTTGTCATTTACACTAACAACAGTAATCATAATTATTCTATGTACTGTATATATTTTCAAACAAAGCACATTGCAAATACCCACCAGCATGTTTACTTCTATATGATTCTGTATATTCTTTCATTAGACTTAAAGCAAACAGAAAATAAATTCAATTTAGCAGTTCCTCTATGTTTGACATGAACACAATGCCATTCAAATGAACTGATGTTTCCTCAAACAAAATGGATCCACCTTTGTTTCCCTGGTTAAGCCTAAACAGTGTCTCTTTTGTTTATACTGCAGAATTCTTGGCCCTCAGAGTCTGTCTAACGTTACAGTGAGTATTAGAGGTTAAAATTATCGGCTTTCCATCAGCAACAAATTACAGGTTCAAAATACTGAACGGTCTAATGTCGCTCTGCTGACATGATTACTGCACAACCTCGAAAAGGAAACCCCTAAAAGCATGCTATCCCTCTGATGACATTGTTTATAATGAGACAGAGCAGGGAGCTCAAGGATGAAGTGAAATCCAGAAATCATGGATTTGTAATGGCCTGCAGGCAGACTGAGAGTTAGCACAGCCACCAAGAGCTAAAGCATTCCTACAGAGAAACATCACCTGTTTGTACACTGATCATAAAACCCGATGCTAGTTTCTGGTGCCATCTGCAACATCAAGTACTTAATAAGACCCCACAGGATGGTTTTGACCTTTTCTTGGAACTTCTTAAGAATGAGAAGAAACACAGAAGCAAATTAATACCACAAGAAGCTAAACCACATCAGAAAATGATACAAAATCAATGTTTAATGAGTACTCAGCACCATGTCTTCAGAGCTCTTCCACCACGCAGTGCATTCTAGGCTAGGCACACACATTAGGAGTCCTATTTTGACAGCAGGAAGCGTAATGACAAAGGCACGTGACACACAATAGTTTTCAGTTTCAGTGTCAGCTCTCATTCCCTTTAAGTCAGTGTGTGCATGGCAGCAGGCCTTTGCCATTCACATGGCAGAGTTTACTGGTCTGACTTTAAGCTGGATCATTTAAGACCCCCACCCCCCCTTTAACTGTGCCACTAAACTCTCACAACAGACAGACACTATATAAAATACCTTTACGGTAAGATTAAAGTGAGAAATATCCCGGAGCTGAAGAAACAATCAAAACGACAAGTCAGACATCTCTGCAAGGGTGTAAAAGCCAAATCTCATAATTTGTGGAAATCTTTAGTTAAAACAAGATGATCAGACTTCTATTATTTTTAAGATTGACTTATTAACTACATCAAATAGTATGCAAAACACATGGACATCCTGTTTTCTTGCATGATTAACACTGAAATTCAAGTATGAATTTTATTTTATTACCTCCGCTGAGGAGGTTATGTTTTCGGGAGAGTTTGTTTGTCTATCCGTCTGTCCATCTGTGAACAAAATAACTCAAAAAGTTATGGATGGATTTGGATGAAATTTTCAGGAAATGTTCAGCATGGGAAAAGGAAGAACTGATTCGATTTTGGTGTTGATCTGGATCAGCTTCTGGCCGCCATGACGAAAAGTGTGATTTTTGTAAATAACTACTGAAGTAAAACAGGTATCATTATGAATCCAGTTGCTAGTGATATGTTTTCATGGACAAGGAATCTGAATATTTACATGAAATAAAGGTAGGAGTAATATTCATGGTGAAAATCAGAATATGGGTGAAGACTGTGGCGCTGGCGGAGGTCTGCGCTCTCTGAGTGCTTTTCTAGTTTCTTCTTCTGTACAGCACTTTGGTCCACTGTTTTTAAAGTGTTTTACAAATAAAACTGGATTGAACTGGAAATGAAGATCAGTGCTAGAAGAAAATCCTCAGTCCTGTGTGTGTGTATTTATCTTGTTTCTGGGAGTATTACACGCACTGGAGAACACAGGTATACACAGGTATAGTCCAGCTCTCTTTTGCCTCTCTGTCCTGTTCTGATCTTTGAACTGAAATTGTCAACAAATTGTCTGTGACTTAACAGTAGAGAGATGTTTTTGTGCATCCTGTGTGAGTGAAATGAGCTCAGTTAAGTGTGTTTGGATCTTGAAAATATGTATCAATCTCTGATGCATCCTCAAACAGCAGAAAATTTAGACTCAACACTCAGTATAAGGAGGTATAAAGTGCAGAAACAGTCCGCATCCTGGAGTTAGGAACACACCAGCTGTGACCCTGACCACTCCTTATTTTAAAGCAAACAGACCCCTGGACACAAACAAGATGGACAAGCATTTGCTATTCAAATAGGGTGAGCGCACAGTGTAAAGGTGACACTGCATCAGGTAGAAATTACAGAAGACATCTTCATGCAAAAACTCTTTGTACAGGCATAAAAACAGATATTTTGCTTTCTGATTGGCTATATTTCCATTTGATGGAACAAAGCACAAAAGATCTGCTTGGTTTTCTTTGGTGTTTTCCACACGCATTAGGAGTTATGAAATTTGGCCAAAAACCAGAGCCAGTTACCTTGTGTGGGCCCTGCATTAGAAAGCCAGGAATAAAATGTATAGTCTTGGGTTTTATCTGCAAGTCATTTTGTTATTAAGATGAAATAACATCAGGATAAGAGTTTTTTTTACTTCACGCTTTGTCAGATCTAAATACATGTAAATGTGTTGAAAAGATCTTAAACAGCAACAAAAAGAAAGAAGTAGTTTCACATTAGTTACCTTTCTTCATGCACCGCACTGCTTGATCTCCATGGTCTGAAGGAGTTTCTGTGCCTCCATCCCTTGGCAGTTGTGTCGAGGGCAACCTTACAGCGTCCTGGTTATTGGTGATGGTAGAAAGCTGATCAGTAGCATCTTGGGCCCTCTTCTTCTCCTTCTTCAACATCTTTACCAGGACACCTGGAGGCACTGAGTTAAGGACTTAACAACTGACTTCCTTTGGTACATGACATGCATATAAAAAACCTGCAAAGTTTGAAAATCAAATTCAAGACTTTTTAAAGAACTTTAAAGAGCTTAAAAGAAAAATAAACCTGTTTCTGCACTTCTGATCAAAAAACAATCAAACAGGCACTGGGACTGGTCATGTGTGTTACAGACTCAGGCCTGTTCAGAGAGACCTGACTTCTCTACCTTCATTGGAGGATATCTGGGGGTCGAGAGCAGGGGGTCCCAGACTTTTAAAGTCCTACCATCCCTTTCCTGATCATTACTCCTGTCAAGTTTATCTAGAGGGCAGCCTCTTCCTCTGCCTTTATTGAGTTTCTAAGAGATTATTCTCCACTTTTTGTTTCACTTGAACCATCCTCTTCCAGTTTTGGTGCCAAGCAAGTTAATCGGTTTGATAACGGTCAATAGTGTTTCACTTGCTTTGAATTGGACGTGACTACTAGGGACATATTACTCCTGGAAACACTTGACTCTGCTCTCCCAGTCAGTGCCTCCCACTGCCCTAATTCATCTGCCCTCATCCTAAACATGGGACTTCTCAGGACTAGACCCTTACATACAATTGTGGGCAAAATGATTCAGTAAGAGGCTGTAGTCTGGGCAGAATTAGCTTTTAGGATGTTCTTTTAAACCAAGGTTGTTGTTTTTTTTATAGTTGTTGGACTGCTGCATCCTGTCCATTGTTGCTTTATCATCTGCATATATATATATATATATATATTTTTTTTTTTTTTCTGCCATGTCTGCAGATCACTGGGTTTCTTTTTCCATTGTTTGGTAACTTGCTTTAGTTATCAGAAAGACCGCTGTGACTGCTTCATGGTTCAGCCACTGGCTTTGTGAAGTTCAAGTTTGGTTCGAGTTTTGTTGTGCCTAACCATCTTCTATGCATCTTGAAGCACATGTAAGAGCCGCCTGTTGGTTTTGTCTTTTTTGCCTTCCCTGACACTCAGGTAAAAAGTCAAAGATTGGGAATCGTTGATTAAAACTGATGCTGCCATGTCAAAAAAATAATAATAATATATTATAAAGGGCAGTTTTCTGTGATAATTGTGTATGTGCATTGTGATTAGTGCTGGTTGTGAGGGTCAGTGTACTGATTCACACCTTCCTTTTTAAAACTTAAATATCAGTTTTATCAGGAATAATAATATTGGCATTTTAGTTCATCAGACTGATTTATTGACACATTTGGTTATACTTGAATATTTGTAGAATTGCACACTGAGGTGATCACTTTTGATCCATAACTTATATTTTGATCCATAATATTACTAAAATTACAATCATAAAATATATATCGTATTATTTAACAAATGATAAACTTTTGTCCATTTTACCTGAATGCAGGTGTATATTTTTCCTATAATAAGATAAATGCTGCTTTGCTCAAGTGAGATTGTTTCAGTTGTAACTGTGAGTAGATTAATAATTCTCAATGTTAGTGTAATAACAGGTTATCAAGGAGAAATACTGGATTTGCCTTATTGTAAATTTAGTCTGACATGACACTGAGTGGCCCAAAGCAGTACGGCAGATGTTCTTAAAAATGCAGGAAGAGGTGGGAGCTATGAGTGAAATGACAGCAGGAAGTGACTGGTCTTTTGGAGAAGAGCATAGATGCTAACAGCTTCAGCAGCAGATTTATTAGATCTGGACCGTATTTCTTTTTTAAATGAAGCCAAAGCACTCTACCTAAAACATGTTTTGTTTATAGTTCCACCCAGTTGCTTATGTTTCGTATTTAATGCTGTGGCAGATGCCCTCGCCTACTACATTATCTGATTAGCCTATCTGAATCTGACTGACAGAACAACTGTCAAGCCACCTGCTGGGTATGATTCTGACAGGTTCTGCCCATTCCCAAAAACGTTCTTTAGGCTGTTGCCCAGATGGACGTGTGAAGGAACCTGAATGGTCCATCTGGTGTGTCAGGTTAGCAGTGCTCCCCTAACACAGGTAAAGCACATTTGAGAGAGTGGGACATGCACACGGACAGAGAAGTTTTCAAAGCTTACTGTAAAGGGGCCATGTTGCTCTCCCCAATTTTCCATATTCTCTGAGGCAGATCTTAAAATAGCCCAAACTAGATTTGATACAGATGTTTTAAGTTAAAGGGTCTAAAATTTAAGACCTGTCACAGTTAACATATGGCTATTACAGGATCTGTAAGGGTCCTAATCAAAATCCTTATTGAAACTGCTCTTCACTGTGTCAGTTTGATAATATGCTAATTATAATCAATGACTGACTGATGAGACACTTTCAGGACATAATGTATGGTTGCCAATTTGTCATCCAAGCCTGTTCAAACTCATTCACCCTGAAACATTGAGCTTGCAAGTTGCAACACACTGATCCTGTCACACCCACAGTGATTAGGTAGAGAGTTAATAACAGCAGTGCGCTGCCATGTGCTCCAATGCTGCTCTGACAGGAGAGGGGAAATGTCATCAATTTTCAACTTCCCCTGAGTGAACTCATTGGGGATTTTAAAAAAAAATGTATTTATTGCTGTTACAGTTAAAGCAAGAAACTGAGATGCACGATACATTGGTTAGCACTCAGCCCCTTCAGCAACATCAACTAAAAGAAAATAATGTAGAAAAAACAGATCTCATTTGCACATGTTTATCTGTGTCGTCAGATCAATTCAACACTGACATCAAGTACAGCTGTTGATTCAGAGGAGGAGTTTGTAAATGACCTGTTGGACAACGTCTGATCTGTTTCTATGATGAAACATGGAAACAGATCAGAATGGTGCCATTGACATCAGCCCTGATAATTGTTATGGTGCATTACTGCTGTAAGAAATACTGAGAAAATACAGGCACATATTCAGAACCCCCACATCCCCAAAAAAAGAAATGAATCAATTCAAGTACATGCCAAAAACTGAAAAAGTGGAAAACTTTCCCCTTAACTTAAAGGCAGGGTTGGTTATCAGATTTAGATACAATTTTTGTTATGCTGGTTAAAATGATCATAATGTCTTGATGGCAATCAATGTATGATGTGTTCTTAAAAGAGAGTGAAAAATGGCTGCTGTCTACAGCAGGGATAAAACAGGAAAAATACCAACCAATCACAGCAATTTGGACCACGTGAATGAAACCAATCAAATCCCACGCTGCCATTCTGCCCACCTTCCACCTGTACATTTTGCTGGCATGCACTGACCCTGTTTCAATGCATGTAGCCGAGCTGAAAGGGATCCAAGTACGCTGGAGTATGGCAGAGAAACTATCTATACTCCAATTACTGGTAACCGCTCCTGTGAAACAGAGCGAGAAAAAAACAGAGGTAGAGAAGGCTGAAACCAACAAAAAAATGAGTATTTGAGTACTAACTAACTTGCCACATGTGTTTGTTTGTTTGTTTAACTTTACTATGATGATGTTTTGGTGTTTTCTTACTGCTGAGTCAGACATGACTTGGTGTGGTGGTTTTTATTAAACACAAACATTGACAAGCGCTCTTTAAAAAACTACTTCTTTAGCTGTTTTTGATACCATCCTCTCTACTGAAAACAAATTCTAAGAGTGTGCTGTAAATTGGAAAAAAAATAAACATTGCATCAGATTGAAAATAGGAAAGACACCAGCACTGCACACCAAAGCATTTTGCAACACTATAACAACAAGGCACATGGGCCCTTTAATTTGATCAATTTATTCCTGAATCAAAGTGGACAAGTTTAAAGAGCTTACTCTAAGTGTTCCTCTTAGCATTTACATGAATGACCCAGACAGAAAACATGAAAACATAACGTCTTCCTGTCTTGGCAATAACAATCCACACCGCTGATGAGGGGAAAATTGGAACTGAATGAAATGGAGTTACTTTGGAGAGCAGCATAAAGAAAAACAGAGGAAAGACATCTTAAATTAAGTTGCCAAGATTGCTTTTAAGATGTCACAAGGGAGCAACAAATCAAATATTGTGTCCGGTTGTTAGGATAAGGGGCAAAAGTTTAGCTTAAGTTTTTCTATATGAAGTGTGCTTGTGGAAAAAGAGCCAGCTTTTAGCTTTGGTCATTGTATGTAAGTCCTGCATTAATAAAACACTAGAGTCTTATAAAATATTCATTCTCAGTTGACCTGTGGGCCTGTTTTTCCACTATAAATGGATGTGAGTTTGATGGCCCAATCACAACCCATAATTTAAAGGCAGCACATCAGCCCGTGTCTAAAACATGCTCCTATCATGAGATTTGCAGACATCCAGTTGTGGTAAGACTGAAATTGTGGTGGTCAGCACATAATTTGTGATGTTCAAAAAAAAAAAAAAAAAATAGAAAGAAAACTCAGAGCGTCATTATTTTAAATGATGAATAGACACCATTTTATAGGGAGCTGGAGACATCGCTTTATATCCCTGTCAGCCAACACAAAGGGAATGTCAGCGGGAACAATAACATGAAGTAACAGAGTCTCCTGTTACACTTTCCAGTGAAATCAACCATGCAGTCTCCCCTAAACTGCCAAAAATCTAAAGCCGACCCTCATCCAAATGACCTATAGAAGCCAAGTCGTGCAGAAAAATCTGCCTGCTCCTCTGGCCTCCATGTCATTGTTTTATACACTCTCAAACTGATGCTCATGGTTTTTCCATTATTGAGATCTTTGGCATCTGATATCTTCATTTATGCTGAACACTACCAAGCACTTCGACAATGATGATGATGAAAATGTCTCTTGGGGGTTGCACGTCAGATCTGTGGGCTGCTTCTCGTGCCATGAACTCAAAACTGTGGTCAAGCTCGGCTCACAGTGTGCTCTCAATCTCCCCTCCTCATCTTTCTTGTCAATCTCTATTGTAAGAATTTTAAAAGCAGACATCACCGGAAATACCTTTAATTCACTGCTGCTGGTAGAGGTGAAGTGACAAACCCAAAATTGATGCAGTTGAAAGCTCATTTGTCAAGAGTAATAATTACAGTAATCATACATTATGTTCTCTTCTAAAGGCAGACTGCAATAACCGTACTGGTAAGTCTGAAGCTGTTTCTAATACCAGGGAAATTCACCAGCTGATGAGGGGGAAAGGTCAACATCCCCCAGCTCTGGAGCTACATCTGGCTCTCTGAGCTTTGTTTGGAAACTGAATGAATAAACATCATGTGTACAAGGCTCTGCAGATAAACAGATGAGGTGTGGACTGATGTAACCCCTCATTAAATATATATAATGGTAATGTCAAAGTCAAATTCACGGATGATTTTAACAGATAGTTATTTGTACAAATGTAAAGTAAAAAGCTTAATACTGATATTTATGTCGGTATTTATGAAATAGAACAGGAAATAAGCAGCTTCATCCTCAGTGACAGAGTGAATAATTGGTTAAAGCCGGACGATACACTCTGGACTTTCAGAGTGCTAATAATAGGTTTGCTCACAAAGCAGCCAGGTTCACTTTGGTCAGCATGGTGCACAATTATGGGTGTTTCCACTGTCTAATGAGGAGAAAAGGTGCTCAATAACCAATCTGTGCCATATAACATTTTGGCACCCTTTAAAGGGATGCAACTGTCAGAATCAGAAATCAGAATCAGTAATATTTTATTAATCCCCAAGGGGAAGTTCTGTTGTTTCAGTTGTTCTTATGCATAGTACAGCCTAGGAATATATATAAAAAATTAAAATCAATAAGAGTATAAAATAAAAATTCTGTAAAGAGAATAAAGCAGGTGCAGCCTGCAGAATCTTTAAGCTATCCTTCAACTTCCTTATGAAGGAAATTAATAAAAAGCAATGTGACATGAAAAGGCCCAAAGAATTTAACACTATTAACATCAACAATATTATTAAATACATATGGATATTATGTAGGTTTATTTACAAATATTAACAAATATCAGAGGTGAAAACAAATGGTCTGGACTTGAGCTTGTAAAGCGCTTTACTTGTCTTTGACTACTCAAAGCTGCTTTACACCACAGGTCACACCTACCCATTGAATTTACTCGCTGATGGTTCAGAATTTCTATGTTAGTTATCCATTAGTACCAACTAACACATTCACGCCCTTTCACGCCCCTTTACATGAAATTGACGCAGCAGTGAGAGCAACTTGGGGCTCAAGGACACATGTCTCGCCATGTGTCGCCTGGGCTTGAACTTGCGACCTCCTGATTACTGACCAAGCGCACTATCCAACTGCACCACAGACGCCCCGATACAGTGAGAAACGTTGTAGTCTCCAGGACCTGATGGAGCAGTGATGTTATAGGGAGGAGTTCATAAGTCCTGTGGCACTCTGTGGTTTAATTACCAATTACTATTTCTATTGTTGTTGTTCTATTGACCACACATTGACTATTGGTTCAATCAGTCGACCAGTCAGGAGGTTTTATTGATTTTTTTTGCCCCACAAAATAACCTAATGGGTCTTACTTTTACTTTGTGAAGTTAGTGTTATATTATGTGAAATGATGATGTAACACAACAAGAATTAGCATTGTTATTACTGTTAACCTTCTACATGTGATCATGCTCTTCAAAACTATTTGCAATGTTTTTTCCTAATCACAGCCAAACATTTTTCATGTTATAAGCATAACGTGATGCCTGGTAAACATAGTAAGCATATCAGTATAATATAACTAGACTTAGGCCCCATCCACACGAAGACAAACCGAGGTCTAAACGCATTCGTTTTTTGCTGAATCTGCGTATCATCCATATGAAGACGGCGTTTTAGGGGTCTGCAAATGATCATTTTTTAAACCAGGTTCCAGAGTGGAAAGATATTGGAATGCCGTATACACAGCTCCGTGATTACTGGCACTCCGCAAGTTTTCAGATATGCTTACATCATAGTTTCATATCTTCATTGACACACATGCGCCACACGCGGCAACGACAACAACAATGGCAGTGTATGTGAAGCATATGTGCTGATGAAGCTAGTGACCCTACTATCCCTGTTGCAGCAAAATCTCCTTCTCAATCACCACCAAGTTCTATCACAATCTCTGTTTACAACTTTTGCCGCAAGTGTGCACGCCCACTGTTTTTTCGTCTGTTTCCGCTTGTTTCTGTCATATAATTACAGCGCCCCAAGAGATCTGGCATGTGTTTTACAGTGTTTTCATGCGTATCGAGTTAATTCATGTAGACGCACACATTTTCTTCGTCTTTATGACGATAGTTTTGGAAACTGTTCAGGGTTTTGTCTTCGTGTGGATGAGGCCTTAGCCTCACTGTTTAAGTATGAATCTTTTTGTATTACTGGAGAAGTCATTTGTGTTTAAATTGCATCATAACCTCAGAGGGACATTTGGGTGTTTTCAGGTATTAGTCACTCTCAAAATGTATTTGGTGATCCTTTGACACTGTTTGTCTTTTCAAAAAGATAAAGCTAGCTTGTTATGGATCAGTCTTAGCAATAGAGTAATGCCGAGGTCAGACTATACTTTTTTTTGTGTTGTGACTTGTCCGACGAGCATGACAGACTACACGACTGACTACATGTAACAACAGATGAGATGATGGTGGAAGGAGCAGGGGCAACACCAAAGACCACAACAAACACTCTGTATTTACACTACAGGACTTTAGTTTATATCTACAAGCACTACGTTAAATGAGATGTTAGTTTTCTGAGAAATGCAATCAACCCCAATGTTCCTAAGTTTCTCTAACATTTATCTGTTCACTGTAGCTCATCTACAGCTCTCCATAAGAGCAGGGATGTTCTTTTTCAGAGCTTTGCGAATCTTTCATATGTGTCATGATTCTGAAGCAGCTTTCACGGCACAAATCTTAGTTTGTTTATATCATGCAGAGCTCCAAGTGCTCTCATTGGTCAAAGTCTCTGAGGAACAGATCATAGGAGGCAAAAATCAAACATTAGACATTCTGCCGCAAAGTCTTTAGAAGTCTCAGACTGGTCTGTTGTTGTGGATCATTTGTCACACTAAACAAGATGGAACAACCGATTTTCATGGTTGTCAAGTCCTGTAGCCCTACTACTGTCGGGCTGGGCCATAATTGTCAATAAATTGCATAGTCTGACCCCAGCATTAAGCTAACTTTAAGTCTAACCATGACACACTGAATAAAAGCATCTCTGCTGGAAACGCTGGAGCTATTTAATCAGATATTTATTCAAAATTGCAGGCACTGACACCTGTAGACATATTTTTAGACAACCTCTTTTTATCTATGTTGGATTATATTTACCTCCGCCAAGGAGGTTGAGTTTTGGGAGAGTTTGTCCGTCTGTCTGTCCGTCTGTCCGTCCGTCCGTCCGTCCGTCCGTCCGTCTGTGAACAAAATAACTCAAAAAGTAATGGACGGATTTGGATGAAATTGAACTAAAATAGATATCATTATGAATCCAGTTGCTAATGGTATGTTTTCATGGTCAAGGAATCTAAATATTGACATGAAATAAAGGTAAGAGTAATATTTATGGTCAAAATGACAAAATGGCTGAGGACTGTGGCACTGGCGGAGGTCTGCGCTCTCCGAGTGCTTTCTAGTTATTTATATTTTTGTTTATGTCTTTTTTTTTTTTTTTATACTGCATATACTTTTACCTGCTTGATAAACTGCTACTGGAATCTTAATTACCCAAAGGACTTCTTCCAAAGGGATTATTATAGTTCTATCTAATCTAATCTATATCCAAAACTTATGCACTTGTCGAACTTTGAAAACACGAAAATCAAGCACTATCAAGGACTTTATTCAGTCCTCTTTGTATTGCATCCATGTTAGCAGGGAGTTTAGCAGAGTATATTTAAGTGCTACCAGGTGCTTCATTTACAGAGTCAGCCATGCGTGGGGCAGCGGGTAGGATGTACCCTTTTGTTTTACAGTTAGCTCTCACATAATTAACTCTGTGTAGACTCTTCTTCAGTCTGGGAACAGTGAGCCTGCAGCTGATGACTCCTCGTAACGCTTTTAGCAGAGTCGAGGGCTGGGGGAGCTGATTGGACATGATGATTAGCGGATACAGGCTTAGGTTTTAGTGATGGTCCGAGTATCTGTAGTTATAAGAGCTTGGCTGGAAATGACATCACCCACACCAGCTCGGTCAGCCCACACTATAGTGTTACAGGCTGCAGACGGACCACCCTGTGTGGGAGATTGACAGTTTAGGCGGCTGCAACTTTATATTCAGACTTCACAATGTGGGAAGAAGAAGGCAATGTATGTCCATGGAGCGTGGGCATTACCGGCCTGATTATGTGCCCTGAGACACGCACAATAACAAATTTGGCCTTCGATTTACATGAAATGAAAACCAGTGTGTGACATTTATGAGGAAAAATTGACAAAGGAAGGAGGATTTCACATTACAGATGCGTGATCCAAAAAACACTACAGTGAAATATCTGCATGATAATATTCTATTTATTTTGGAGAGCTGAGGTTTTCGTGGTTAAATAATCAAGGAGACATCTGCATTTTCCAACTAATGTGCTGTGATGTAATGGCAAGCAGCAGGAGGGCTGGCTGAGGGAGATATAATCCTATAAAGGCATGAGAAATATCATATTCAAAAGAAAATACCAAAATTATGATTAATAGAGATGATGATGAACTGCAGTCATTAGACGAGCATCTCCATGAACATATGTGTGCATATTAAAGCCACATTTTGTGTTGGGTTTAAGGCCTTTTTGATGAATGTGAGGCTATTTACACTTTATAATTTATACACTTGAAAGGGGGCAGTAATCTAATCATGCAATAATACATGCAGGTTTATTTTAGGATAAATTTCATTCCCCTAATGAGGCTTTGACTCTCAACTGTAGCTTTGATTAAGCTTGAAGCAGAAACATTTTTCAAGTGGAGTAGAAAACTATACCTCTTAATTTATCACTGCTGATTTATCAGTGTTGGTCAATGCCAAATGCTAATTCCCTCAACATAGAATGTGTTTTTAGCCTGATAATATTGAAAGGACATGTTCCTTCTATAAGTCTACAATTCAATCTATGATTCCAGGCAAAACATTTGGTATATACAAACTATTTTGAATAATTTGAGCCACCTGCAAGTACAAAATCAATCTCAATCATCTTAATCAATCAATAAATCAAACTCTTTTACTGTTGCGTAGGTCAATAACAACTATGATATCAAGCATTAATGTGTTGGCGAGAGTTTGTTCTACAAAGCAGCTTACGTGTTGTTTTTTCCACTGCCTCAATCACACCTGCCTACGACATCATAGCCAATCTGAATGTGACTGACAGAACAACTGTCTTATCTAGGGTTGTCAAAAATAGTAATACTCCAAAAGTCTCAATACTCAAACGTATCCGGATGTGATACTAAATTTTCATGGTATTGATACAACGGTGCATGCGTCTGCAGCAGGCAGACAGACAGGGGCTGGCAGTCGGAACAGCCCTCACTGTGACCCCGCTTTTAAGGGGTTTAATAGCAGCATTAATGTTTATTATTAGCCATTAGCTGTGACTAGTTTGCTACTGTAGTCCATGCTACTGTAGTCCACGCTAGCCTCAGTTAGCTTGCTGCTCAATGAATGTTGGTTGTTTTGTTATTACCCATAAGCCGTGGCTAGCAGCCTTTAGCTCGCTAACATGACTCACGTTGTGTTTTCTTTTATTAAAGATCTAGACTGAAGCAGAAAGAAGTTGACCTGCCATTAAACCTAAGAGATTATGGCCAACTCTCCCACTGCTGTTTGAAAAACAACAAAAATATGATTCCAGAGCTGTATTCAAAATCGTCCTCATTCACTCACTCACTATTCCCTTTATAGTGTAAATGAAATAGTGGACTACATAGGGAATGACCAAACAAGATTTCGGACACTACACTGAAATATTCTTTTTTTCTTTTTCATAGCGTCAGCAGATGAGCTGGATATCCCTGTGATGTTTTTTTTATTTTATGTTAATCGTTATGTACTTGCTGTATTCTATATTTTTTGTAAGTGCACTTATCCTGAACGTTTGTAAGGTGTTTCTGAATAATTTGTCACTTAAAAACAATCCCTGTGGACGTGCCAAAATTCACGCAAACAAACCTGGCACACAGGAGGATAAGTAGCAAATTTTGAAGCTGTTTACAGCCACTAAAGGACATAAAAGAGTTACGCTACGAACGTGTTAAAGATACTTTAACTTTTTTTTTACATTTATAAATTAAAGTAATTCCTAACAACCCTCTTTCTCTTCGTCTTCTTCTATGGAAAAACACAACCGCATTGCATTTTGGTATGTGGGAGTGCAATAAAGGGTACATCGTATGTACACTTACTTTTGCTGTGCATTGTGGGTATTTTATAGTGCACAATATAGTGAATGAAATTAACTGCTGAGAATTCAAACATCACTACAAAATGGCGAGCACACTATATAGTGCACTCTATTCGTGATAGGAAACGATTTCGAACACAGCACAGGTCTACTGAAAGTTGCAAAAATAAACCGAGCTGTTACAGAGTACTTCTGCGAAGATCAAGTGCTCATTTACACAGTGGAGAAACCTGTGAAACTTCTTATGAAGCTCTGAAAAACCTTCATGCAGCAGCTTCAAGGGAATCTTATCTTTTTTGTTGTTGTTGTTTCTTTAATTTCCTAATTATTTCATTATTTTATTTAATTGGTTATTTATCTGCTATTCTGTTTTTCATGTTAATAAAAATGTTTCTTATGCTTTTTTGAGTATTTGTCATTTTTTTTATCCCCAAGGTATCAGATATGGTACTGAGTATTGCATATCTTCTTGGTCTTCTTTACTCTTTTGTCCCACACTGTCCAACCCTTTATGTATCATGTTGGACAATGAGGTAGCAGGACATCATTACGGTAGAACAGAGAAAAACAAGCGCACAAGTTGTGCGTACTTTAGCTATCCTCGATGCAGGGACATTCATGGGAACTCACTCTGTTCTCATCAGCTGCTTAAATATGACATTTAGGGATGCAGTTGGCTGAAATTCACCAGTTGACACTATAACCAATTGCAACCTAACACTTTTCAAACACAAAGAAAAGTGCTGTAAAAAAAAGACATTTACCCAGCACTGACAGTGTGTATTCAGTCTTCATTCCAGCTGATCTGATTTTCTTTTTTTGTGATTTTTGATGGGTACTCTATTGGATCTGACCTCTGAATGGTCCCCCTCCACATCAGGAGGTTAAATGTTGCCATGTGCTGTCAGTGTCCTCTTGTTCCACTGATCGTAGAGATTTATTAGTTTATGGCAACATTTCTAACAAATATGATTTTTCACAACTTGGATAGAAATGTCAAAATTTGTAACATAAGTGATAAAAATTTCCTTTTACAGAGGTTTTATATCTGGAACATTGACTCAAGGTGATGTATGTGAAAGTATCCAAGTCAGCCTCGTAGTACTCTGAGCATGGTCTACAACTAAAACAGTTTGGAAACTCTTGTTCAAAGTCCCTCTGTCTCTCTTCCACAAGATTTATGTTTGGATGAATGTACAACCCAAAAGATACATAAGAGTTTAAAAGCTTCTGCTGAACATTTTGCCAGCACAGAGGCATAAACAAACATTTTGCAAACTGACCACTGTAGGAGCTTTATTGGATAAAAGGATGCTTATCTCGTTATCCCGCTGTGTCAGCATCTCCTTCAGTTTGGTCACTTCTGCTGCATCGTGGTCTGTGTCTTGAGTTTTTTCTCTCCTCAAAGATTCTGCTGCTGAATCTTTCCCGTCAACAAGCTCATGTTTCCTCCCTCGGATCATAAACTGCATAAAAACACGAAAAATAAAGAACACCTTCATGTGTTTGAATACAAATGAAAAAATACAGTCATTCAATTTAAGTCATAGATGTATTATAAGCTTTGTTTTTATGTAAAGTTGCCACTGTTTGTGTTTTTTCATGGCTGATAGGAAATTAGCAAGTGTCCTAATCCACGGTAATTTTTTGCTGGTTAAACTTAAGAGAAAGGTTGGCTTTTCTTTATAATGCTCCTTTAGCTGTTAAGAAAACAAAGAGTTAACAAATATATACAGCAGAGGGTGTAACTAGGCTGGGGAAAACTTTGCAAGATCAGTTTGAATACCATGAAGTCTTTAAATTCCACTAAATTCCCTGCTCACAAGTAAATCCTCAACCCAGTCTGCATATTACTCTTAAATTTTAATGATAATCCAGGTTTAGAAACAGGTGGTTAAGGGATTAGTTTTTTTCCCACTTGAGGACAAAGTAAAAGAGAAATGACCTGAAACATTAGGAGGGATTTGGTTAGCTGCAGACAGGTTTGGAGCACAGTTTTAGAGAAGCACTTCTTCAGTTTAAAAGCACATGTACTATATAGAGGCTGTGCAGTGAACTCCCCTCGGTGACTGGCAGAGGACAACGTCTGGTTAATAATACTGGTGGTAAGGAACAGTGAGACCCTTCAATTCACCAAAGTGACTTTTTTTGTTGTAATTTTCAGAAGGCCATACAATTTTTGTTGATGGCTGTGATGAAAACTGCAAATTCTAATCTGATGTATGTCTGAAAATGACTAGATAAACTTTTAGGGGCCTTAAATGTATATATTTAAAATGCAGCATTTACCCATTGAGACTGATGTGTGAGGAATACGTGACGTGAGTGAGTTAGTTCCAGATAAACTTTATTTTAGATATACTTGCTATTACATCACCTGGTTGAGTTCCCTTTTCTTTCTTCCTCATGTGTTATGTCTTCTCATCTCTGTTTGAATTTAGAATTACTCACCCTTATCTCTTGATTCAGGTTTTGTTTCCTGCCTTTCCCTCACTGTTTCCCTGATTGTTGATTCCCTGCACCTGTGCTCCCTCCTGTTCCCCGCTTACGCTCCAGTTCTTGGCCAGATTGCCTTTGTACGTTGTGTCACTACTTTCCAGCATTCCTCGTGTGTCCCTCTGTGTTTCTGATCTTGCTAAGTAGACTTTTTGAACTTACTTTTTGCCTGCCATTTCTGATACCTATGCTATTTTTGTTAATCCAACCGATATGGTTAAAGGTTTTTTCGAGGTCTTGGGCTGTGTTTAGTTGTGCATTCTGCATCCTTCCTGGTTTAATATGGTGACAGCATGATAGTCACCAGAATTAACAATTAACACGACGCACGACTCTGGCACTTTGATTAACATAAGAATACGATGACCTGGATGACTGAAAATCTACAGACATCCATTAATGTTGTTGCCTTCCATATTTTTTGTGACACTTGAAATAGGTTGGAAACTTACATTTCATGAAAAATCTGAGAAGAGAATGTCAGCAGTTGGCAAAATCACACACTTTGTTATTTTATCAGTTTGTGGTAAAACAACAGAAAACACAAACTTGTCCTCAGTGATTGTTGTTTCAGCTTTTGATGTTTAACTTTATAAATGAGTCACTAAAATTCGAAGTTCCTTTAGTATAAAAAACTTAAGGACAGAGAAACAGGACCATAATAATAATCATTACCTGGATACATGCATGCTCAATAAAATTACACCTGCGGATGTCACATCACTGCATTATTGTATTAATAAAACTGGCATATGGCTCCAGACATTTGGACAACGGATGATGCAGATCTTCAATGCCCACAGTTAACATTCTTGAATAATTGCAACCAAAAACCTGTCACCTTTTAGCTGAAATTAAAAGGTCTGACTGCTTACTTCCCTCTTATTACTGTAGTCAGTCTTTGCTCTTGGCCACCCGGTGGCTGTAATTCCACTCAGTTTCACCAAATGTGATGTCATGTGTATACCCTGTTTATCAGCCCTATGACTATCTGTCCTTTGGTTGATAAGAATTGTCTTATTGTTTCCACCTTTTTTTTTAGGAAAGCTATAAATCAAGTGGATTCAGCTTTGTCAGTAAGCCTTAAACAGAGCACTCCTGAAAATATCCCAAAATCTTCTGGATAAGCTGAATGAATGGGGCCATTGTCTGAAAAATTTAATTTCAATGTTGATGTTTATGTCTAGGGTCCAGGAACCGGGAAGCAGCAACCACAGAAAATACACATGGTAACAAACTGTCATTTTGTTTTTGTCAGAAAGTTGTTCTCTGCCCTTTTGTTGGTAAAACATAAAACTATTTGTAGCTTTAATACTGTATAAAATCGAGCCAGGACTACCACCAGGTGGTCACAGGCCTCTGTGCTACACACAACTGGCAGACAGTAAAAGAACAAATATGAGTCAGGATGACGGACTGTGGTGATGTTGGAGGAAGTAAGATTAGTAGAAATCTTCTATAATGGTCTGGGAGCATGTTCTGTAATAAGGTCACTGGTATCAACAACCTTAACCCTGAGCTCTGAATATATACTGCAGATTGTCTTTGGCTCACTGTGGACAGTCGTGCAGAGTTTGGGAAAGAAATAGTTAGAATTCTTGAGATACTGTTATCACAAGCCAGGTATAACCATGAAAACCACTGACCGAGATCTTTAACCTCCAACATCTGATCACTTCATCCTTGAATCAGGGTGGACGTTTTTATCTGGAGGGTTCTTGAGATATCCTGCTCACAACAACAGTGCATATGAATGCACGTGTACAGAGTTAAGTACAGATCACCTAGTGTCTACAATCCTTGCTACTGTCAGTTTAGAAGAATCAAAACTTTCATATTGATACAGTGGTGCTACTGTGGTCACATGACCCAGGAAATTATTGGGAGTTCAAACTCCTTTGGAAATAAAATAAGAAATAAAAATAATTTACATGAATTCCTTTTCCATTTCCAGAAACCCAGAAATACATTAAGGGTATTGTATCAGGGCATGCCTCTCTCTGTGTTCCTCTGGTACATTCCAGTTAAAGCTATGGTCTACGATTTGGAAGCTTTGTACATATTAATAACACCGTTTATAAGGCTGTTATGGTCCTATGGTCCTATCTACACAGTATAAAGACCAAAAAGAATGAAAAAAATCCATTCAGTATATCCGCTGAAAAGCTGCATACTAGCTGACCAATCAAGCCTAAGAACCTGCAACTATTAATTGGTCCGTGAGTTAGTCCATGAGTCCATCCAATCCTCGTCTCCCTCACTCATGATCGCAGCATCTTGCCCATGGTCCGCCTCCTCCCTCTACCTCCGGTGAGCAGCTAGCAGCGTTAGCTACTGAACTATCATGGAGCAGGAAAGCCTAGCGCCCGAACCGGGAATCCGCCTCCCTCTCCCAGCGGGAGTGAGCTCTGTGGGTGTGCCTGTTGGGGCTAGCGGCTAACTAATAATCAGGTAATGGCTTTGTTTACTACAGTGGGAGATGTCTGCTGAATAACTCTGGTTAGTTTGTGCCTGTACGGGCTAATAACTTGTAGGGGAGCGGGTTAGCCTGTTAGCCGCTAATCGGTAGCACTGTAAGCTGAGCTGGGGAGGACAGGCTGAGAAAGATAAATCCTCCCCCACACTCGGCTCCGCTCTGGCGGCGCCAGACCCACATTGCCGCCGGTCCAGTTGAAATGGCTACTGCTGTGTGTTATAAGGGAGATGTCTGTCGTGTTTGATACTTTCAGTTGAGCTGAGCTGTTTTTGATTGAGTTTGCTGCTGATATATTGTGCTAGTCGCTCGTAGCTCAGTCCGAGGGGGCTTTATGAGGCGTCACGAGCTGGGGGCGGGATCTTGGGACACGGAGGGGAGAGGTGAGGGAAGGAGGGGCAGGCTGCGGTTTCAAATCGTAGACCACAGCTTTAATGTTGGCAGTCTTATTTATAGAGTTGGAAATTAGATACCTCAATGGGAATGCCCCCTTTGGCCAGAATTTCTTTCTAGAAAGAATCTCTTAAATGGAAGAGGTTTAATAATTACACGACGAACACTTCCCATGTCCAAGTTCCAAGGCAAAGTGAACACATCACTAACTCTGAAATTAACCTGTTTCCCCCTTAGTATTTGCTCCTTTCCCCACGCCTTTATTGACTGACATGCTACGGGAAACTTCCTGCTGTAAAGGGCAAAGTGTGAACAAATAAGACAGGGGATTTTTGGGGAGTATGTCACTCTGATATTTTCTCAGAAATGTATGTTTATTTCAATAACAAACAATATGGATCCAAAAGTATATCCGTGATTTTTGTTTGCGATGCCTGATGAAAAGGTCACAATAAAGTTGTCAATTGTTCCTCTGATATAGCTCTGATATATGTTGTATGATATTATGATTGAAACTAATCCACTTTTGCAGCATATTTGAAAAAAAAAAGGTTAAAGGGAATACTGATTATAATTTAGTTTCATCAAACATTTCAGGTAATGGTGTGCTCAACTTTTTTTGAAGCCTAAGCAGAAACATTTGCACTTCAATCAGCAACCAGCAGTAAACTAAGGACATAATTTATTGTAAAGAGGGCGGGAATGCACAACATTTAATTTATAACACTCAATGCAGCTGTGAACAACATGGTCTTCTCCTCATAAGTGCAGACTCATCATTTAATAGCCAAGCCTCGTATGCATGAGGCTTCTTCCGAACATTAAATGATGCACTAACTTTTAGAGTATGTTTGCTGCAGGTGATTTTTTGCGGTTACCACAGGTGGTCTTTATTTTTGGATCCTGTGAGGTCCTCACGTCACAACAGTGTCCACCTGCGACCACCTGCAAGCAGCTTCAGTATTGCAGGAGAAGTATCGAATACTTTGTTCACAATTCTTCATGACCTTTCAATATGTTGAATAAATAACACGCAGCTTTAAAGACATTAAGCCTGGACAGTGGATGAGGACAGATTCAGGTTATCACATCTGTGTTTATGAAACATTAAACTACAGATATTAATCCCAGCAGTTGAGCTACACACTAAAACATGTTCATATGAACAAAAATACCACAAAAACAGAACTTGCGATATGAAGTAAAGGAACAAAAAAGACACATAATTCAGGCAAGTCCTACATTCCAGCAGAAATTCCCACCAGGATGATGTTTGGAGGAATTTAAACCAAACAGTAGATTGAGTTTTCGGGTCATTACGAACTGAAGAGGAGATAAACACACTTTAAAGATGGATCTGGATCTTTCTCTGATGGCTGCTCAAAGTGATGGAGCAATGTTTCCTCTACGCTCATTTAGCACCACTGCTCCATCAGCAGCTGTTTGACAAAATTCAAATTAAAGTTTTCAACATTCAGATTTTTCCAAAACAAAAACAAAACAAGTATGTCTTCTACTAACATTCAGTAAAATGTGGGTGTCTGTAAATATTTTCCTGAACATTCAAGACAAAAAACGACAGTAGATGTGTTTGGCGTCAAATCTAAATATCTTGCAGTTCAATAATAATAAAATGCAAACACAGAAATTCTAAAAAAAACACAGGGGGTTCTAACAGTTGCCAAACAATCCCTAAAGACATTCTTGGACTGGCAAGACTTGTGAGTATATGACCAAAAATCTCTGAAACCATTTAAACCAAAAATAAGATGTTGTCCATCCTAATATAATATTTCTAGAGTCATTGTGATGGTACATCACCATACCACAGGTTAAATGACACCTCTGTCATGGTCTGAGGGGTCTGTATCGCCTTCAATGGCACTATCTAACTTTGTTGTGGATGGTGGGAACACTTCCACACAAAAAAACTACAAATTTTCCTGCTTTGACTGCTTTAGAGCACATGTCACTTCCCCCTTGAGGTGAAAGCTAAACGTTGGGAAAAGGATAGTATGAAGCAGTTTTTCAAACAAAAAAAAAATTATGAGCATAATTCAGTTAACATAAATAAGCTCTTATTTTCCTAATGGAAATAGGGACCTCCTGCTCACACTCGGACATAGGTGGTGGTAATGCTGCTCAGACGTTGGATGCCAGTCGCTGTTAAACAAGAAGAAGAAGAAAGCTAAATATAGAGTTGTTATCATGGTGAAAGCAGCAAAAAAAAAAAAAAAAAAAGAAAAGTTTTATAAGAGGAGATGAAAAAAGGAAGGTGGGAGAGTAACCAGTTAAATATCCAGACAGGGATAAACATTGACCTGGCATTCACTCGCTGGCGTGTGCTGAAAGATAACTAGGGATGTCTGACTGATGCTGATTTAGCCCTGTTACTTTTGGACTTGTAAGTATGTGATGATTTATTCAAATAGAAACATGATCAGACTGGACCTTATCAGTCCACATGGTTAATTTGCCTCATGGAACGTCCTGTCGGCTCACTTCTCCTCCCTCTGTATGTCAACAAATGCAAGTTGGTGTACAACAGCACAGATACACTCAATGACCATAGAAGCCCCTAGAGAGCTGAAAGCTGGAATCTTTTCTGTCTGAATGTTTTCCGTCTTATCAACAATACTTCTGAACAAAAGAGGATCATGTTCCTACTTCTTGCAATGCTTGGTATTAGGTTAAACCTAACTAAAAAACAAAATGTGTGTATTAATGTTCAATGTCACGATAACAATGTGGATAGTATTATTTAAAAAAATATAAAAAGTGGTGTTAGCATGGCGCTGCAGCAGGTAGTGCATGTGCCTCACAGCATTCGGTCAGGGTTTTTATGTTGCACAGTGCATGCATTGGTTCTCAACAGACACTCCAGCTTCCTCCCACTGACCAAAAAAACCTCCAAAAAACTCATAAAGCTAACTGGTGACTCTAAATTGTCTTTCGGTGTGGGTGATGGGTTATGGTTAAGGTTATCATGGCTATCTGTCTCTTCATAAGGCCTTGTGATTGGTTGTCAACCAGTCCAGGGTATACCCTGCCTCTTGCCCAATGTCAGCAAAGACAGGCACCTGCCCTCCACCAACCCCAAAAAGGATTAACAGTATAGATAATGTATGGACATAGACTGCATGTTACTCCAACACACTGGGTTGTCTGATTGTGCACTCTTTCGACAATCAGAAGGTTACAGGTTTGGCTGCTCTGGGTGTCACATAGAGATGTGTCCTTGGGAAAAATGCTTAACTCAAAGTTGCTGTAACTGCTGTGTCAGTAGCGAGTAAACGGATATCAAAGAGTGTGAATGTGTTAGTTGAAACAGATGAAAAAACTTACATAGAAACTCAGAACCATAAGTGAGAGTGAATTAATGTGAATGCTGCTTGAACCGACAACCTACCAATTGCTGACCAAGCGCACTATCCAACATCAACTCCCCAGTTATTGCAAAGGCTAATAAAGCAAATTATGATTAAAATCTCAGACCTAATACACAGCGCTCATGTTCTGTCAACATCAGGGTTTGATGATCAGTTTTGACTAATAAGTGCTGAATTTCTAGTGATGGCATACAGTATCTGTGGAGTGACAACAAGATTCTATGACACTGAGAAAGAAAACTCACATGAGAGGGAAAAGCTCTGATGAATGTTGTTAAGGATGAGTCAGAGACATTTTTGTCTTCCGTGTAAATTCTTTAAGAGTTTTTGTGTGTGCACACTCATTAACAACCACATGTCAAACTGCACCATTTCTCTAATTAGATGGCAAACAACTGCAAAGCTACAAGTGTCTAGACAGGCTAGAGCTGGGCTGTGGGAAAATAAACAGTGTGGGATCAGGTTTGGGATCACACAGCTTTAAAATGTGCCATTCACCTCCAGTCAAAGTGACTCACTATCAGCATGTAATCAGGCTATGGTGTTTGACACCAGAGGAAGACAATCCACCTTCATGTTTGGACCCTTAATCAGCCATATACAAGGCTTAATTGATTTTGAGGAAAACCAGGAGATACAGTATATCTGTGATTATAAGCTTTGACTGTCAAACAAGGTCATTTGTTGGCATCTGTATTATGCAGTATTCATATGTGGCTGTCACTAGATTAAAAAATAATCATAATAAATCTAAAACTTTTGGTGACATAGACTGTACAATGACAAACATTGCTATCTGTGCTGATGTTTGGTCAACTTTTGCCATCTTTATTACACAATATTCATATAAAGTAAACTTGACCTCATACAAACAGACAAGCAGATATTTCACATATTTAAATTAGGGCTGTCGCTAGATAATAAAATAATCATGATAAATCCCATCTTTTGGTGGTTAACTTTAGATAAAAGGCATTTTACTTATACATAACAATGTTGTCACCAGAAAAAAAAGGTTTCTCCTTTGCAGTTTCAAAAGCATTCCACATTCACATGGAGGCAGAGTGAAAACAACACATGTCCTCACAGATCCGCGAAAATGACTGAAAACATGATGCCAGGCCAGTAGCTGCTTAGGCCAGAAGGCTTGTATCGAAAAAGCAGTGTTACAACAGACATGTGTGCACTAAAGCCCCTTTCACACCACTGCCTGGCAACTGCCCCAAAACCTGCCTCCCTGCCAGAGGAGTCCCCCAAAATGCAGAGCGTTTTTTAAAGTAACTGCTGCCGTCGCGATATGAGCATAGAGTCTGAGGCAGCAGTGACAGAGATGTGAATCGGCAAACGCCACAGCAGATCCTGCCCAAAAGTCCTTCACAACACTCCCTCCCCAAACACTCTTTAGTAGAAATGTTGTCTCATGCCCAGTTTTTCTAAGAGCTATCTTTATACGAAGGTAGAACCATGTTGTAGAGCTCCTTCATTGTTTGCTTTGACCCTTGAAGTCTGCTACTTCTGGGTTCTCTCCCTCTTTCAATGTGGTTGGCTGCTGCCAGGCGGCTGCCACCAGAAAGTTCAACACGCCAGACTCTGAGCAGTAGGGAAAATCTGTGTGAGTTCACGCTTCCAGGTCCTACTGTCAAGGTTAAAACCTCTTCCCGTCTGCTGCCCATCCCTCATTAAAATGACTGGAGACGGCACGTTGCCGCGTGGGGCGTGAAGGGGGCTTCATGTTTTCAGATATAATAAACTTGTCTCTGCTGGAGAGACACTGGAAACAAAAGTTCTCCGTCTTCAGTGATTTTCACTGTAAATGGCCTCTCAGTTAATGTAATTACATTTTTTAGTTATGAACTTCAAATTAAAATCATTGCTTCAATGCAACAGTGGTGTGTTCTGAAGCTATGAATTAGTGGAAGGAGACAGTTCTTATAACTCTTAGTAAATGCTTTTGTTGTTTAAAAATTAACTTTTTAATACTGCAATACACAGACAGAATGACTCACTGATATCCAGTGATGCTCTGTTGATTTGACAGCATTTACACTGAAGTCCAAGTTCATAGACTTTTTTTTCAAGTTACCTGATTAAGGTGAACAATAAAGAAGTGAGATTTACTTACTGTCCTTTGTTCAGTTTTTATCACTTTTACTGACTTAAGATAAACACACTTAACATCTGATCTTTAAATCTGAACACTGCCGCAACTGGAGGCTGCTGCTCTGGTGTGGCAGCATTATTGGTGTGGCAGCACTGGTACCATTTCAAGGGCCAAGTTCAGTCAGACTGATGGAGTCAGAGGTAGACTGTAAAGTGGGCATCCAGGAAGAAAACACAGCATGAAGATCAGTTCTTGATCCTGGTACATCTTTTGTTGAGCAGCACTACCCACACGTTTAGCTGGGGTGCTCTCTTCATAAATGCACAATCCTTGCAAGTTCTACCACATTGTAAACGTGACAGTTCAGGTTTTCTAAAGATGACAACTGGTGTATAAAGAATCAAGAAATAATGTTACCAAACTTTCTTTGAGGATAGTTTCACATATAGTGTACCCCTGATACAGCTGTATTCTCTCTCTGTTTGAGATGCTCTGTTGGAGTTCCTGCCACTTTAGGGGATCTTCTCCATGTGGGTCCAGTCTGCTCTGATTGGCTGACACGTCCAGTAACAGGACAGTGGAGGGACTAAAACAGTAGCAATGACACAGCACACACTTAAATATTATTTGGACAGTAAGCCTGCCCAGAACTTACGATATACAGATTTTGTCCTCAGAAAAGGAGTTAAAAACCTAAAACCAGAGGGAACAATTAACTGCCAAGGGGCCTAAAAGGAGATCACATGGAAAAACATTAAAATCCTGTGTTTGGAGAGACTCATGTCAGTACATTACCTTCAGCAGAGAGAAACAGTGCTGGATTTTTTGCATGTCTGCTCCCAATGACAGAGTCACGTCAGGGTCAGGGTCCTCCAGAAAGGCCTTGACTAACTCCTCCAACCTAAATATAAACACAAACACATATTCAAGATGAGGACTTCCTAACACCTGACAAAGCTTAAACCAGTGCCACATTCCCCGTTGGCTCCTTTTCCTCACACTCTAACAGCTCAGATCTATATTTGAAGAGAGCCTCCAATGTTTAAAACAAGGCTCTGGTCAACACAAACTATTTACTCTAACAAGTGCTCCAGCTCCTCTCTGCCATCCTGTTGATAAACTGTAACTGAACGTTAGTCCAAACATTGGTTCTTCAAGCTCTGGATCAGACCCTGGAAAAGACCAGAAGGCAACAGTCCAGAGAAAGTTCATGTGGACAAGGCAGCATGCGGTTTGTGTTTTCAGCAGTGATTGTCCAGAGCAGAAACACTCGGTTTACTTGACAAAGGATTCAAACAAACGCAGCGGTCATGTTTCAGAGCCTTGAAGGACGTCAGTGGCTTCTTTCTAATACAAAGTTTGATTTTGGAGGGTGCCCCGCAGTGAAAGGTTTTACAGGAGAAAACGCATCTTCAAAATCCAAGAATCTGTTTGTAAATTCTGTTACAGGTTCAAGGTGCTGTGTTTTGTAGAAAATGTAACAAACAGACTTTATATTTAAGGAAACAGATTTAAATCAGATGGAGACTTTAGAATGGACTGAAAGCACCAAAGAATAGCCTTGTCTGATGTAGGGCTGGGTAGGGATGTATATCGTAATGATTATCAATACCGATACAGACACCGATACTCCTTATCGGTATCGATATCAATACTTATCGATACTCATATTGATACTACAACACATAATTTTGTGTAAAAAAATAAAGACTTTACAAGATATTAAAAGATTCAACCTTTTTTATTACCACAAGGTAATAATAAAGCTTGAACAGAATAGAAGTAATGCATTACAAATGCTTCTCAGAGGCAAAAAGAAAGCTAAGGAGATGGAAAAACCCCTTCATGCCACCCAACAGACTGCATGTACAGACAGACCCATATATCTTGTGGTGCTAAAATTGATGCTTTAATGATGACTACTAGGGCTCTCTCTTTATATACGATATTCGAATAAGCGTTCGAATGTGGGGATAAACTGAATAGTAAGTAAATATTCGAATGTAAAATATTGAGTGTAGCAGTACATCAGGGCACCTGGAGCAGTGGACCGTTCCGTCCAACAGAGGGTGCTGTGAGCGCAGCTTGACCGTCAGTCACATCCGGTGTTCTCTTGACCTCAGTAAACAAAGAGTTTCTCCAAATCAGCTGAGGAGAGCTGTGCCAGCGGCTTTTCATCCAAGTTATGGATGACGTGTGACTGTTCTTTTAGGCAGGGTCTATACTAGGGCTGCAGGATATTAGAAAAAACTGACATTGCGATTTTTGGGGGGGTTTGCAATATATTGCGATATATTAGGGATGCAAACAATTAATCGATTATCGATTAATCGTTGATAAGAAATTACTCGATTAAAGTACATTAGTTGCAATTAATCGAAGAAGAAGAAGATGACAACAACAACAACAACAAGACAAACGAGAAGTGGTAAGCTGGCAGGATGAAGAGTACAAGATGGAGTTCGGTATGGAACCACTTTAAGTTGGTTAATGATGACAAAGATGCCAAATGCACCATCTGTGGAAGTATTTTAAAGTACAACTCCTCCACAACTTTGCTAAATTATCACCTCAATACGTCACATTCTGTTAGGAATAAATCTTTTATAAAGGAATATGATTTGCATTTTCTCTTTCATAAGAAAGATAGCATTTTCATAGAAAGGAACCTTTTGATTCAGAGGGGAATTCAGCTTCGCAGAAAAATTGCCGCTTATCAATTAATCGATCATCGATCGATAAGATAAAACAACTATTGATTAATGAATTATTCGATAATTTGCATCCCTACGATATATATTGCGATATTAAAAATAGAAGAAGTTTCACCAGATGACTTGAATAGCTCTGTTTGGGAAGAATTTGGTTGACTCACAATGGCACCATTGTATTCATATAATACTGTTTAATCCAGGCTCAGGGGGTTCATCTGTGAATGATGAAGATTGCTAAAAGGGATCCAGGAGGCCATGGCTCTGTACAAAAAAGAATAGGTTTCAATTTCAGTTGCTTTTTTTCATTTCCCCAATAAATGATGGAAATGCGATAGTCACATTGCATGCGCGATGTGACTATTGCGCATGCGTACATTGCGATGGCAATGTTCAAACAATATATTGTGAAGGCCTAGTCTATGCCAAAGAGGCGGATAATAGAGTCCCTGTCTCTGTTGATGCTGCAGTCTTTAGTGTTAGCTGGGCTGCTAACTCTACTCGTGTTGCTATAGCAATCAAACAGCCCGCACTCCTTTAGATTTATACTATGCGCACACTCCAAGTGTTTGGTGATGTTGCTAGTATTTCCCCCCTTGGACACAGCTGCTCTCTGACAAAGATTGCATCGGGCCGAGTTTTCATTAACTTTGCTAAAGTGAGCCCAAACCTTCGAGCACTTAGCCCTGACCAACATGCTTGAGCCGGACGGCGGTAGTGTCATAACTACGTGACAGTTGAGGAGACGTTTTAGTACCGATAACGGTATAGTTTTTCCGGATTCTTAACGGTATTTGGGTACCAACCCAGTTAGGGACCAATACATGAAAGTACTGGTTCACGGTATACATCCCTAGGGCTGGGCAACATGTTGAGACGCTTACCAGCCACAATATGAGGTCTACTGAGACGAATGCTCATGATTGCAATTAAGCCCATCAAATGGCAGCAGCTCAAAGCAATACTGCATGTATATGTGGTCAAGGTGACCTGCTAAAGTTCAAACTGTTCTTCTCCCTGTTTACTTATGAGCTGAAACATACTCTGGTGAAACATACGGGGAACAGACTCTGCAGAGGTCCACACTGACTAAAAGCAAGGCCAGTGCACACATAGTTCAAATTTTATGACCTTGTGGACTCTGCTGCCCGAATTAGTGTCACACAAAACACTGCTCGGCATGAATTTTCACATCAACCTGCATTAAGTGTGACACCAATCTGCACTGCATATACTGAGCACTCTCAGTGCGACTGCAGCAGCTTTAAAGGGTTAGCGAGGACTCCCAGAGTGTAGATGCAAGGGGGCTGAAGATTGTCGGAAGTAATGTAAGTGTTTTTCATCACCAATGTCCATCTCCGACATGGCATGTTTTCCTCTTTTGTCTCTTGAGTCATTTAATGGCTTTACATACCACTGTCTATTTTAAAGCTTTGCAAAGCCAGCAGGCAGAGCAGCTCCTCTTCCTCAATGTCATGAAAATTACAGAAAATTTAAAATAGGATTGTGGGAAATGTAGGGTTTCATGAACATTTCACATGAGTCGGTTCCTTCACAGTATGCTCGAGTCTATGAGCCCCTTTAGAGCAGTTAGCTCTGTAGTTTTCCCTCTGATTCAGACCCAACAACAGGACGGTTGGTGGGCATGAGCTTGCAGTTAATACCCATAGACCTCCAGGTAAATCCTGATCTCTCCTGTTCCTCAGTTTCCACAGAAGTTTTGCACCTCTCTCTTTTGGCCTGCTAAGTTTTGTCATGAAGAATTTTTTGTCTTCTGTGTGCTCCAGTTCATATAAGGAGCTCACTTCATACATAGGAAAAGGAATCTTATGATCATTTGAGTTAAGAAATCACTCATATTTGGTTCAGTATTAGTTTCCTGAGTCTATAGGGCAAAACAAAGTGGTGTGTGCTGCATCATAAAATAGAGTGAGAGACTTCCTGGAGGAAAAATGAAGAGCTTTGAGATTGATTTTTTGCCCTATCACAAATGTACAATCAAATTTCAGAAATACCAAACTATCCCTGTAAGATAATTTCGGTCAATCCAACTCTGTTTTGCGGCTGTATGGATGTACTGTTTGTGCTTTTGGAAATGATGCAAATCAATCAGTGGGGATGTGTGTGATTACTCAGACCCAGTGATGAGTTGATGCTAAAACCAGAGAGAAAAACAGCAACATAAAAGTCAGCGTGTCCTGATAGTGTGGTCAAAACAGACATCATTAGAGAGGCTCTGTGTGATTTTGACCACAGACTGAGGGGAAATGTTGGATAATAATTAGAGTAGAGAGGAAATAATAAAAGAAAATAGGACTGAAGGGGCCGAGGAGCAGTAAATACATCAGCTCTGCATGCCGATAAGCCAAACTCCCCACGGATAAAACCTGTGGCCTGATCTCTGGCCCTGAATGACTCAATCATTCTGCCAATTAAGTATGAAAACAAAACGAAGCAGCTCG
This sequence comes from Scarus forsteni, assembly GCA_036419115.1. NCBI lineage: Eukaryota > Metazoa > Chordata > Actinopteri > Labriformes > Labridae > Scarus > Scarus forsteni. Next base: position 41,718,498 of record JAZDUH010000451.1, read on the forward strand.
GGTTAAACTGGGAAACCCCATTAGATCTGGTTAAGCCTCAGTGAAAAAAGCTTCGTACTGAAATCATAAGTTATGTCTGCACTTAACGCTCACCACGAATGCTTGTAAACCATAAAACACAGTTACCTTTGGATTTCAGTGCTAAAGGAACAGAATAAAACCCCAAAGATGCTGTCTGTTTTTTAAGTAATGTCCTACAAAACCAAACAATTATACTCTGCACTGTCCCGAGATGACTCCTTTACCAAGGTCATATCATTACACACATACTTATACACATTGTTAAACCATTGTGAGACCCCCAGAGAGGTAACTCAGGTGTTTCTGATTTCAATCAGGGCCCGGAGGAAGCTTGTTTACTCCGCTCATCTGTTACCTGTAAATCTAGAAATGGAAAAGTTTGCCAAACTATGAACTTCATTATAATAGCTGAAAGTGAACAACATGTCCTGGATCTGTACGCTTAAGAAAGCATTAGAGTAGAAAACATCCTATAATAGATGTAAAAGTACACAAATACACTCACAAATACGTGCTGGAGCTTTAAAACAAAGATGCTAATGAAGTTGGCCATAGCACATTAAAAATTCTTAAAGGGTTGCGATTGGGACTGGACAATATATTGTGTTTTTCAGCTACACCGCTTTATATACAGGCCACTGTTTAGAACAATATAATATGACAATATCGTTAATGAGTTAGGTTTTGTTTCTTTTTATTTAAAAAAAACACCCAATACCAAGAGTAAAAAATCAACATAAAAACCACTTTTACTTTAATGCCTATGGAATGACTTTCAATCAACATATGGACAATGATTGGTAATGTCACAACAAGTCAGTAAGTTTGATTGCATTTCTCTGTAGCTCTCTGGTAGAGCTGTTTTCTGAATCAAAAAACGTTTCAGTAGCAACAACATCCCAGCAACCTGCATTTCCCCATTAAAAAAGGTGGAACCACACAGGAGCAGCAGAGCACTTTGTCACAGTCCAAAAACACACTTTAGAGATGCCAGTCCCTGTTAAATAATCTTAAGCTGCCATCCTATGACATGACAGGACACACAATCATACTGAGATTTACTCCTGCAGACTGGCAGTGGCTGTGGTCCGTGTCACTTTGATAAGCTGTCATATTTTCAGGCACATCAGGTTGTGCTTGAAAGCCTATAAGGAGAGATATGTCTCAAAATGCGCACACATATATATCCACGATTTTCACATTTATTTTTCAAAACCACAAATATATTCATGATTTCCGCGTGTTTTTTTTAGATCCACCAGTATATCTACACCTTATCACGTGTTTTGCAGATTCACAAATATATTAATGATTTTCACGTTTTTCAGGTTCACAAATATATCAACGATTTTCACATGTGCTATTAAATTTTGTAAGAGCATAAACATGACTCAGGCAAAACCTTTCTGCAGACCGCTGACACATTCTCCTGCTGACCGGGCAAAGTCATAAAGACATTCACAGATCTGACCCGTCTTTTCAATCACTGTCATGAAGACTGTGAGCTACAACCTAGTTTTCCTCAAAACGAGCCGTCCTCCAAGCCATCCAACTACAATTTGTCTCAACATGCTGTAAACATTAAGTTTACATTCATCTGTTAATGATTGTCAAAGATTTGTAAAAAAAAATGTATATATTTTATACATCTAAAAGACATATCCCAGAGCATGGTGAGGGCCAGAAACCACTACTGTTACCCATACGGAAAAGAAATACAAAAACCTTATAAAATTATTATATGTCAGCATGTTAAATATTTATATTTTATATGTGTAAGACTTATTTGATTTTCTCATGATTTACTCATGAAAGTGGCCACTTTTGCATTGTTTTCATACAACATACTTATAAAAATTTTACATGTTACATTAAACTTTATATATGTTACATATAAAAAACTTAATTGAAAGATATGCTTTCCTTATATAGTCCATATATGTTATTTAGTAATTACCTACATATTTTTACTATGTCACAGGATTAAAATTGTGTCCATTACATATGTATTTTTTGTATAATAATTGTAATTAATTTATATGAAATTTTCCATTGTTTTCTATAAGAATGTTTTTCATCATTTTCTCTATACCCTGCTATCCGTTTTGGGGTTGCAGGGGGCTGAAGCTTATTCTGGGGGGCCTATACCAGCTATATACATTCGAGAGGTGGGGTTCACCCTGAACCCAGAAAGGCCCTCCCAGCCTGGAATCGAACCTGGAACCTTCTTGTTGTGAGGCACGTGCTCTACCAGCTGCGCCACCATGCTGCCTGAACATTTGCTGTTCTCAAAATCTAAAATATCCTATTCGTCTAAAATAATTATACCACTTTGACAACTTTAACTGTGATGGTGTGCCAGTCCTCCAGTCCTCTAAATTCAGTATTGGCCAATACTGTGTTGTGTCAATGAAATAACATTGACAGTAGAGACATATATAGATCTAAACCTATCTATCTATCTATCTATCTATCTATCTATCTATCTATCTATCTATCTATCTATCTATCTATCTATCTATCTCTATATCTATATACATATACACACACATATATATATATATATATATATATATATATATATATATATATATATATATATATATATATATATATATATATATATATATATATATATATATATATATATATATATATATATATATATATATATATATATATATATATATATATATATATATATATATATATATATATATATATATATATATATATATATATATATATATACACATGTGTTGTGTGACAATGACATTCATCCTATGTATTTCTTTAAAGTACAAAATCTATTTCATGTGAATATATCTCTAGCACATTCATACAATTTTTTTTTTTTTTTTTTTTGGGCACCTCAAACACCAAAAAAAATCAGGTGGTACCACCGTCCAAGCAAATGAACACACTGATTAAACTATAAAATTAGCATGTCTGTGATGCTAAATTAAAAAAGAAATGTATGCTGTTGCATTATTTCATTTCTGAAACATTTCAAATAAAATACTTCTTGCAAATAGAACTGTTTTTAATCTGTTGAGGTAGCTCAGAAACTTTTGTCACACAATTTACAGTTTGCTAAATATCAGGATGGTGCAACTGTAACATTAGACTTTTATTTTGAAGTGAAAACGAGAGAACAGTAAAAAGGATATTGCATCATCTAGAGGACCCCAACTGTCACCTGAGACCAGGTGACAAGTTTTGTAGATCTCTCTCAAATACTGATAAAAATTCATATTTTTAGTTCATCGGTAGGCTAATACAATTTTCATGCCAGGTGGTACAACCAATGTAACACTATTGAAATATCAATCATAACTTAAAATAACAAATTTCATCTAAAATGACACATACTTAATGACAAAGGTTAATGCTTATACAGTTGCCTTGGCAGATGCCTTTTTTAAACTAAAAATAATTTGTAATGTCAGGCGACGCAACCAGTGAGTCAGTGGCACAACTGCAGGGAATGTCACTTTAAGAGATAAATAGTGGTGCTAGAGTCATTAATAGTTACATTTCTATTTTATTCTTCTAATTTTTAGTTAAAAATGTCATTATTTAAAGCTTTTGTCATAATTATCATTTTGTATTGAGAAATTTTATTTATATCAATGCTTTTAAGGTTCCTGCTAATCGATTTATTGATTTCTGGAGATTTTTCCTGTGTGCAAATGTTGGCCTGTAGATTTTCAGTGTCAACAATGTCAAACACATGTCACAGCATAGATAACTTCTTCTGCAAGGTGCTGGTATTTCCGCTCACTTAAAGTTGTCAGTAGGCGCCTTTTGTAAAAGATTAAGCCACAATTCTGATGTTTCTGAACCCTGCCAGTGGGAAGAATTGATAAGGGAATTGATAAACAAAAAGACTCTTGATATTGATTATTTGATGGAGCTGTTAAAGATTTTCAACTGGAATTGGTGTTCAATTTCCATCCCTAGTAAATATTGAATTAACTAATCATTTACAAAGGTATTTTTTTTTCATCATTGATTTATCTTTAATTAATACAGTTGCATGAAAAAGTATGTGAGCTCTCTGGGGTTACTTGGATATCTGCTTAAATCGGTCATAAAATATGTCCTGATCTTCATCTAAGTCACATCACTAGACAAACACAGTCTGCTTAAACTAATATTGCACAAAAAATAATCTGATTTCATGTTTTTATTCAACACAATATGGAAACAGTCACAGTGCAGGGTGGAAAAAGTATGTGAACCTTTGGGTTTAATAAAATTCCTTTGGCAGCAATAACCTCATCCAAACATTTCCTGTAGTTGTAGACCAGACCCATCTTCTACACTAGGTTTTCTGTCATTTCTAATGCGGTCAGGTGGCACAACTGTTCCTCGTCAGTTGGTGTGACCAGGTAAAATAGTAATTTAAACCATCAAATAACAATCTAAAGTGAACAAAAGTCAATAAGTGGGATGAGAATAGTTATTTTATTGAATTCATTTATTTGCAAGTTTTTGATTTAATTTTTTTGTCTTGAAATATAAAATCAAATGACAAAAATGCTCAATATCTGGACTATAGAGTGTAATTCGCTTGAATTATTATAGATAAAAAAAAAAATGCACCCACAAATTAATAATGTATGAGTCACCACAGACACTTATACTTGCCCAAAATGTCACATAGAAAAAAACTAACAAAAATATACATATACTTACATATTATTGGTTGCACCACCTGATATTTAAAAACACTTAGTTAAAACACTTCAAAAAAGTAATTTGACATGAAACATGAAAAATGTTAGTTAACAACTGAAATCCATTAAAACGCTTTGTCCTTGTCTCAAAAATCTGCATTATATCCATTTTCAAAGAACTTTTTAAAAATACATTTTTGAGCCCTTAAATTTGTCATTGACATATATGTGTGCGTAAATATGTTTTTATAAACACACACACAAACACACACACACACACACACACACACACCAGGTTTTGACTATGTATGTACCTTAACAACACCATACACACAGGCCTTTGAAATGATCAAGAATCAGAGATCTCATCTATGTGCCATTTTACATAGGACCTCCTACGTTTTTATGTTTCTTGCAAAACTTTTAATTCCAAATAATATATGTAGGATAGAGCAGGTATCTACTAAGAATATTGTATGTGTTGTATGTGAAATAGCTGTCATATATAGTACTTGTAAGTATGCAAATTTTATATTTTTCATTTTACAAAACTTCTGTATGGATCTTGTGTGTTCTTTAGGATAGAGCAGGTATCTACTAAGAATACTGTATGTGAAATAGCTGTCATATATAGTACTTGTAAGTATGCAAATTGTATATTCTTCATTTTACAAAACTTTTGTATGGATCTTGTATTTTCTTTAGGATAGAGCAGGTATCTACTAAAAATACTGTATGTGAAATAGCTGTCATATATAATACTTGTAAGTATGCAAATTGTATATTCTTCATTTTACAAAACTTTTGTGTGGATCTTGTATTTTCTTTACTTCTCATGCAAATTATTTACAAGTGTCATATATGTGATACAGTTATTTTGTAAAATCCTACAATGTCTTTTCCATATGGGTAGACCAGGTTTAGGTGCTTTTGTTTCTAAATGGAGGTGTGTTTCTGCTGTTTCCTATTTAAACTGCACTGAGCCGAAGCAGGCCGTTAGCCATTGACAGCCACTGTTATACAGAGAGAGCAACACTGCTCCCTAGTGGATGGAGGGGCAGGGCTCTACACACATGAGTATTCTCAGCCTGTGCGTGTGTGTGTGTGTGAGTGAGGGGCCGCATACACAAGGCCTAAACCGGTCAAATTTGATAAGTCGTCATCACGTTTTGACCTTGCGTTTACATGTTAGCTGTATACCAAGTCCCCTAATCCAGAAACTTTTGAAACCAGGCTCCAGACGGGAGAGTTTTCAATACGCTCTCCATGCAATGCCGTGTAAACCAAATCAGAGCTTTTCAGGTTGAAACATGGACATCCCGCTCATCCTGCGATCCCATTCACATGAAGGCTATGGGCATACCAGGAAAAACAACAGTTCCGACCGTCTACGGAGTAATGTGTGAGCCGCTTTCTTGTGTTTTGTTTGTTATCCAGTCAAACCTCTCCAGACAGATTTGTTGTCCGAAAAGGTTTGTTGTCCAGAAAAGAAACTTTGGCGCCTTTGTGCGTCCACTCCCCATTGTTTTTTGTGAAAAGTTTTTCTTCTTCATACATGTATTGTAGCAGCGCTGCCTCTCTGCAAACCTACATTAGCATCTACTGGACTGGCATGCATACTACAGCGGTTTCATTCATTTCAGCGTCTCCGTCTGAACGCGGATCAACTTTAAATATGCAAAGGAAAAATCGTTGCATTTTAAGTCACAGAGTATCCCTGTAAACATAGCCTGAATCTCTGTGAAACTGCGTTAGGTTTGTCTCAAAAACAAATGCACATGCTGGTTGATCCACAAATGCACTTTGAACAATTCACAGGCACATTTATTCATTCTTTCATTTTCTATACCCCTTTATCCCTTTCCGGGTCGGGGGGTGGAGGGTGGAGGGTGGGAGGGGGATGCTGGAGCCTGTCCCAGCTGTCATTGAGCGAGGCGGGTACACCCTGAACCGGTCGCCAGTTGATCGCAGGGCCACAAGCACATGTGAAAATTTACAAATGATAAGTCATGAAAAATACTCTCACAAAATTTAAAAACACGTGAAAATCGTGGACATACATGTGTGCATATTTCTCCCCATGGAAGCCCTTTCCATTAGTTTAGAGAAACAAAGAAGAACAAATCAGCCCCTTATACACAATCTGCCTGTCTCTTGCAGCATGTATCAGACCATTCTTAGTTTTGACTAACTCAGCCTAATGTGTTCTATTTTAGGGAGACAAAAGAAGGTGATTTAGGCCATCTACTTATCTGTATTATGATGAGGACAGACTAGATTGAAGCAACAAGGATCAAATCAAAATGTGGTGACATACTTCTGGATCTCCTCCACAGACAGCTGTTCATCTCTCTGCTCCCCTGTCACCATTGCAAGCTGCTCTTTCAGAGACGTGATCTCCCTCTTCAAACGGGCAATTAGCTGAAACACACAAAAAGCAGGGTTAAAGGTCAACTAACACACAACTTCAAGGAGCACACGTTACCATATTTCTACAGTCAAGAGTAGAAAACAAAGTCAAACACAGACAGACAGAGGCTATTTTTCTGCTGCCAAGTGATGAGACAATCCCTCTGAAAATGATCCTGCGGCTTATCTTCCTGAAGCATTCTGAGGACAAACCTAAGTGATTCCAGACGACCAAACGCTCCAGCGAGAAAACAGAGGAAGCTGAATATATAAAAAAAATTAGCATTAAACAGCTACAGTGGCAAAAAAAGAAGACATAAAACCTTCTGCTGCTGTCTGTCCACACGTGTTTGGTTAAAGCCTGGCACACAAAGTCAACAGGCAGGTTGCCGATCGTAACCACTGTCCGTGTCTGGTTACGGTATTTATAAAGAAGCAAATTATATCACCACGTCCAGACATAGTTTCTTAAAGACAGACTGAGATAGCATCGCTGTAAAAACAAACACACAAGAACACTTAGAGCAGCTAAATCTATTAACGTAAAAAAAAAAAACTCAGAGGAGACTAAGTCTTATTATGAACAGCTTGAAGCATCAGCACACCGATATCTGAGGACAGCCTATTCTTTTATACTGAAGGTCATTTTATTTAAGGCAAAGCAGGGAGGCTTTAATAAATGTGAGGCATTAGGGCTGTCTCCAAATAACTGAGCACACTGTTGGTCCATTAGACTATTTTCAGTGGATCAGATTTTCATTGGTTATGAGTCACACGTAAAAAAAGAATCCCTCTTGAGTGCTTTTGCTGAATTTATTAATCTTTCTCTTGTTGATTCATTGGTTAAGTAAGAAGCAGTATATTTAGAGGGATATTCCAGCAGGTTGTTATTGAGGAGGAAGCCCCTCATATTGTGAAATACCCTGCTTGTTCCATTCAATAACAAACAGCTCACTGCACATTATCTTTTACTTAACATTCCCTCTTAATCCTGAGGGTTTTGACGACATCCTAATATGTATTTGGAAAAATAAAACCACCGCATATATCCCTTTCACTGACTTCAACAACCAACTCAGGGCCAACTTGAAAATCTGCCCTATGTGGCATAACATTTGAAGAAGCATGTGGCCCTTTATTTTCCCTCACTGAATGGGACCATGCTCAGAAAGGTCAAATTGGGTGACCCCCTGTCAGTCTGAGTAAGGATTAGAAGATATCCAGCTACCTCACACCTAAAACATGACTGAGTTCACTGTGGGGCTCAGTGGTGTTTGAAAAAAGTGACTTTGGAGTTCATGATTCGATATGGACTTAGGCTACACACTAAAAACAGTTGGGTTAAAAAACAACCCAATTTTAACCCAACTGCTGGTTCAGAAAAGGACGAACCCTTTTTTGGGTTATTTTAACCCAACAGGTTGGGTTCTTTTTTTTTTACCCAATTTTTGGGTTGTATTATGTAACACAAAATTAGGGTTATGCTAACTACAATGTTGAGTTATTCCTAACCCAACTATTGGGTTGTATTATTTAACACGAAAGTTGGGTTATGCTAACTACAATGTTGGGTTGTTCCTAACCCAATTATTGGGTTGTGCAGGTCAAGATTGACAAACAGGTACTCAGCGTCAGGCAAAGAAGGCAAGGTCGGCAACCGGGGAACAGGCAGGCAGGTAGGTAGGTGCAGGACAGAAACAGGTCGGTACCTTGTAGATTAGCCGAGGATCGGCCGATGAACAGGAACAGGTCTGGAGTTCTGGAGTCAGGAGTTCTTGGCATGAGAGCGAGACGATCTGACGCAGAGTGAGTGTGGAGCTGGTTGTGACATAGTTGGGTTAAAATAATAGCCCTATAACCCAGAAAATGGGTTACTCTGTATAAAAATAACCCAAAAATTTAACTCAACACTAGCAACACATAAATTGGGTTTCCAAAATAACTCAACATTTTTTAGTGTTTACGTTTACACGGACACTCCTGACTTAAAGACGCAAAGATTTTTCCTTTACGGTTCAAATTCTTCTGCGTTCAGACAATGACGCTGGACACGTATGGACTAGAGGTAAGATCGGGCCTAAAAAATCCAGCCCGACCCGACCCAGGCCCGCGGGTATTAAAGCCCGACCTGGCCCGAGCCCGATCAATAAACTCGATTTGCAGGCCCGAGCCCGAAACAAACCCGGAATTTTATATTTTATTTGTGAGGACTCAGGAGGAGGAGGAAAGGGAGGGTCAGTCAGACCCGGACAGAGCACTGCTCCGTGAAAAGGGACAGGTTGCGATTTGTGTGATCACATTTGTGACGATGCCTGTGCATAATGATAACAAATTAAAGCCTGTCTTTTGTAACGAATTCTCCCAGTTAAACAAGACTGTAAGATGCATATTCAATAAACATTTATATCTTTTATATTTGTGTCTGTTCTATCAGGTGTGATAGTTCATGCTTCATTACGTTGGCAAAATGCAGCAGCCCATTTGACATTTATTTTAATTTCTTCGCGTTGGCAGAAACAAACGCAAGTTTTCTTAATGTTAAAATAATCTATATATTTTTATGATCATTATAAATGCATTTACACAATGAAATAACGCTGGAAAAGTTTGTTAAAGATATTTCTGTGTGTGATATTGTGCTCACATGGACGCGCCTCTCTGACAAGGAGAGGAACAGCAGCAGGAGCAGGTCTCTGGGCTTCATTGTAGATCATAAGGAAGGGCATCTGAGATACACGGGGTAAAGCCTCCAGAGCGCAGCAGGTTCACTATGGTCTTCGTTACCAAAGGCGGAAACAAACAGACTTTAAAAATCCTCCGCTGGAGACTGCGCGCACGGATGAATCCATTCATACATGTTTCTGGACCGGCTGCTGTTTGCAGAAGTCAGACCTGCTGAGGTAGGTGGTCCAGGGCAGTCATCTCGGTGTAAAGTGCGTATTTTGCGGGAGTTCAGTCTCGTCCTCTTGAACATCTGGCATTGAGCACTGCATAAAGCGTGCGCGTGTCCCAACTCCTTCCCGACCGTAGTAGTTAAATAGCAATTACCATGCAGCGCCTTCTCTGTTTTATCCAAATTATTTATTTTATAACAAGTATTCCTTACTTTAATATCCATACATCGTTTTAGTATACATAATATATAAATATATATTTATTTAAAAAAAGTTAGCGAGAGGGAAGCCCGGGCCTGATCTGACCCGACCCGAACGTAATAATTGACACTTTGGGCCCGACCCGGCCCGAAATTCGGGCCAAGTCGGGCTCGGACTCGGGCTTAAGATCTTACCTCTAGTATGGACCTGCTGTAGTGTGCAGTAGATGGCGCTGTAGGTCTGCAGAGAGGCAGCTCTGGTACAATACACGTACGAAGAAGAAAAACTTTTCACAAACAACAATGGCGAATAGATGTACAGAGATGCAGGAGTTTCTTTTCTGGACAACAAATCAGTTTGGGCAACAAATCTGTCTGGATAGGTTTGACTGGATTACAAACAGAGCACGGTGAGAGGTATGCAGGTTTACATGGAGCTTCATGGAGAGCATTTTGGAAACTTTCCACCCTGGAGCCCGTTTTCAAAAGTTACCTTTTTCGACGCGTTTCCATGTGGACGCAAGGCCAAAACACTTATTGGATTTGACAGTTTTCAACACTGTGTGAACGCAGCCTTAGAGCTACTGCATGGTGGCTTTATGCTTCTGCAGGGTATACACTGCCAGAGAATGAAAGTAGTGCGGTGGGTCACTTGGCCTATGACCTTATTACTTTTATCAGAGCATTGTTAAGTCAGAGAGGGCATTTGTGCAAAGTTTTGTAAAAAACCACTGAAGAGATATTAAAATACAAAGGTTAAAAACAAGGCATGCTAATGATGAATTGACCCTTTCCCTCCAGAATCTTACCCGAAGTCAAGGTAAACAACCGCAAAATATAAAGAAAATCCTGGAGAGCATTTTGCTTAAAAGTGGGTCTCGCTCTCAAGCAGTGAACATGATCCCCAAACCTTTGATCTCCAAGATTGCATCCGTAACTTATGAAGTGATGGAAAACAAATATGCAAAGTTTGAGAGATATCCTTCAAATCTTCATGATACAGCTTTCACAAGCAAAGGACCAAAAAGTCCATTACCTTAACCTATGACACCCAGTGTCAGGATGGTTTATGCTTGTACCACATTGACCATTAATATGGTGTTAAGGACAGAATACGAGCCAGAGACAGCTCTACAAAAACCCTTTTTAGAACACACTCTCACCAAACACGTCCAAAGTGAAATGAAAACATCCGTTTAATAGAAAAGCTTGTAGAGTTGATAAATGTTTGTCATTTATTCAAAAAATCTGTCCAGCTCTAATAAAACTGCTAATGAAACTGTAGCATAAATGCCAACTTGTGTACAAGAAGTCACTTCCTGTTGTCATCTTACTTGTAGCTTCAAGCTCTTCCTGTGATGAAGGATTTTGATTGGGCAGTGCAGCTTTGGGCCAAACACAATTGTTGTAGACTGTAGCTTGGCAAGATGTAACTTGTTGATTACAGACACTGAATCAGGCTGAACCATTTGCAATGCCAGGTTACAAGAAGGAAGTAATAAAATTTTAGTGGTGATTCAGGTCAGGATGCAGATCCAGGAATACATTCACAAGATTCCTTTAAGTGCTAGATAGGGCAGTTTTTCAAAACTCATCTTTATGCAAAGTTCAGGGAATGTTTGTCACGGATTTGTTAACAGTGCAAGATGCCATTTCCACATTTTTGACAATAAATCACCTGAAAATGTTGGAAATGCCTTAGCTAAGATTTTATACCTTTAATGATAGGAGGGACATTGGACAGTGGATAGGCTTGTGAAAGGGGGTTGAGGGAGAGCAGGGGGAGGACACACTGCAAACTTGCCACAAGCTGGATTGAACCCGGGCCTGCAGAGGTATATTTACAGCACGTACTTGTTCGCTTACCACTCCACCAAACCAGCACCCAGAGGCAAGAAACTTAATGATAACTTATATACAAGTACAGACAGGTGCTATGGTCATACTCTAATGGGAAGATGTGTGAATGACGCCCCTGAAGAAGCACTACTGAGCAGTTTTGGGATTCAGTGCCTTACTCAAGGACTCAGGAAGTCTATGCAGCTATCAAATCAACTTCCAAGCACGTCTAGAACTGGAAACCCCCCAGTCCTCAGCCTAAGTTCTTACGGTATAGGTGCTGTCTGCCATCTAGGGCAGTGGCATCTCCCCTAGTGACATTATGTGATGCAGAGCACCTACTGCTTGAGTGCCAGAGGTTTAACTTTAGGTTTCATGGTAGTTGTAAATACTGTAAATGCTGCTGCGTATATAACAGACAGCCACGAAGGTCAGAAATTAAACAAACCCATGGCTTGATTCCTACACAGGAAATAAAATGAGATGTTTAAAGAGCTTGGACGTTATTGGCAAAAACGCTTAAAAAAGGGAATGAGACCATGAAAAGGACAAACTTTTCAACATTACGTCAAAACAGAGACCTGTAATTTCACATTAATGGTGGAGAGAAGAAGCCAAGAGCAAAATCAGTGAACAGTTTGGTTATTCAAAGTCAGCCAACAAAGTTGAAATAAAAACTTAGCATAAATCAATCAAAAATAATAGACTAAACCAACTAAAAACAAGTAGCAATTGTGCTTCTACCACAGTCCACTTCTGTCATCAGTGTAAATCCCACTTGGCTGAGTCTGACCGTGTCACAACATACTACAGCAGACTGACTGACTGGAGCTGTCTGTTAAAAAAAGAGTAAATAGGAGAGAAAGTGACAAATGTATGCCACAGTCCCACCGTCAGACTCACAGTGACAGTGTGTCGTGAAGATGCAGAAAAACTGAGAAAGCTACACAGCAGCCAAAGGTCAGACTGACTTTGTAAAGAACCCCCTCTTCAAGCAAACAAAAACTTCTGACAGGAAAGTCAAAACCCGTCATCACGTCAGACACGTTCAACTCAAGATGCTCTTGAAGAGAAACAGACGTGCTGTGTGGTTTGGGGTGAGTGCCACTTCAGCTCAGCGAAAATTTACTCCGTAATCCAGCCAGTATCATGTTTTTAACCTTGAAGATTAAAGCTCACCGGCCTTCAACAACACCACTCCCTCCATGGCTGTTTTTAAAACTTTTGGTCTGATGTAATTCTTCCAGCTGCATCCTGAGATGCTGACCGCCACTCTCTGGTCAGCAGGATGGTTCTTCTATTTCAGAGCGGTGACCCAAGCTGGTACCACAGCACCACAGCGGGCGTTCATACACTCCAAATGAAGAAATGACAGTACATGTGGCTGATGATTGCAGTGGGTTGAATGGAAGCCAATGAAAATACAACAATGAAAAAGAGCCAGTTGTTCAGTGATTGAATAGCAAAGCAACAACTGCAACCAGTCCCTTTCCTTGCATTCTTTTGGCCATTTTGACTGATAATGTGTGTTGCCTAAAACAGTAGTGCGCAGTGGTTTGGGGTGTGGCTGTCATTATTTTGTCGAAGCATAATCCCATTTTAAATTTAGTAATGAAGCTCAAAAAGAATGAATTATGGGCCTTGACCATACATAGATGTAGGGCTGAATGACTAAAAAATAAAAATAGTGCAGGACTTTACCTTTTGTGATGTTTGTTGCAATATTTCGTAAAAACTTGCCAGATAAATGCTGTATCTTTTTAAATTAGATTAGCTTAGATAGAACTTTATTTATTTTTATGTACAACTATTCAAACTAGAAGTACTCCAAGAGCTCAAGCCAAGGTTTTTCTGGCATTGTTGGGTAAATTATTGTCAAAAATGTGGAAAACTGACCTTTAACTCATTGTTGATATTTTGAAGAAATTCCTGGATTCCCATTCGGATTACCAGTAAAATATAGTCACTTCTACCATGTAACATGACCAACTTTCCCTTAGTGTCACCCAAAATTCAATGTAAACTTTTTGATATACAAGAGAAATGTGAAACACTGCCCTATCTCGCAATGTTAACATGCATCCAGATTCTGATCACCACCAGAAAATCAGCTCTTTCAGTGATTTTTAAAAATATTTATTGCCTGTTTGAAATATTAAGGAAGTTCAGTTTTGAATTGTTGGGATATCACAAATATGGCCTCAAGTTGCTCCTTAGCTCCACCTATCTGTCTGCAGTTTGATCCAAAGTTATCTTCATAAGATGTTTAGAACAAGGTGGCATCTAAGCGCTGGTTCCATAGCATTTCCAAACCTTATTTGATAGCCCAAGCTTTGTTAAAAGAAATTTTTACAGTCTGTGGTGGCATCTAGTGATGGCAGTGTAAAAGTCTTAACAGATTGATTAAGAATGTTTGATCAGCGTTTCAGGTCCTAAAAATTTCCAAATGCCAGGCAAATTTTAGGGTTGGTCAGGAAAAAGTCAAGAGCAGTTCTTAGGCCTGTGCATAGAGATTTTGATAAATAAATCAAATGTGTGACTTAAAGATCATATTGTGAAAAATACACCTTTAATGTTTTTATGACCTGATTAAAAACCCTTCAAACATTAGGAAAATCACTCCCCTCCTCCCTTTCCTCTGCTCAATCCCACTGCTATGTGCTTGTTCAGTTTGTTGGAAAACTGTTTCCCCAAATGATGCCATTTGGGGAGATGCCACACCCCTAGATGGCAGACAGTACCTATGCTGCAAGGACTTGAGCTGGGGACTGGAGGGTAACCTGACAAGCCAGATGGACAGCTCCATATATCTGCCACAGAAATATCTCACTAGTCCATCTGGGTAGGAGCCCTTTGAATTTGTTTTCAGGGGCAGAATGTTAAAAAAAAAACAAGCTTGTGATTGGACAATCGTTTGGCTCGTCACATTCAACACAGACCAATCCACATCAAGCAGGGTTGCCTCCTATAATGTAGTGTACATAGCGGCTGATGTAGCGGCTAATGGCTAACAACAGCTAACAACAGTTAATGACCGTTAGCGGTTAGCCGTTAACTTAGCTGCTAACAGCTAACAGCCTTTTACTATCATCTTACACTAAATTGTACCACACAGATGATTCATTTAACACTTATATGTGACATGAACCTCGTCAAAGACAATCCCAACAAGTAAACTTCTGAGGACGGCAGATTTCGCCAAGTTTTACTAAGTAGCCATGAGGACAATAGGCTAATCGCCATGTCCATTCTCAACTTCCAATTCTCAACCTCCGGTTGTTGTCACGTCCGCATTCTGCTGCTCCTGCCTCTCTTCCCTGATTGGGCCGTTAAGAATTCAGCCGAGTCAATTCGTTGGACAACGGAATCCTGCAGGATTTCAGAATCAGGGAGGACTGTCTGCTCTGCAAGGCTAACTGGAGGGTGGCTGGTTAAAGACATGTTTTGCTGAAGTTGGTCCGGTAGCTGGAGAGATGATGGCTGAATTCTTGACCCCTATCAGCTTATATGTGTTTAACTAGCTCCTCAATAACAAGAAAATGTAAACATGGAAATCTCCTTTGTTGCGTTTGAACAGTATATTTTCATCTTTTTCTCGAGGTAGCTAAGTTTAAGAAACAGGTCCAGGCATATCTGTGCAACTACTGTAAACGGTAGAGCACAGCCCTGGAATGCCGAATCTATATCCACTTTCTCAAGGAAACATGTCCTGACTAAGGCTGAGACAAAGATTTTGTAGGTATCCCAAACTTCAGTATCTGAGAGGTTCTTAGCTAATGAATTAAAAAGTTGTTGTTGAAAAAGAGTGATGTGTGTTTTCTCTACAATTCAGTTTTGATGGTAGTGAAACTGTTTCTTCAATTCTTTGGCTATTTTTAATTCCTTTACAGAATTTCATAGCAAGTATATTAAATGCCAAACACACTGTTCAGAATTTGTTTTTATAATTTTGTGGGTTTTTCGGCACTTTAAGCTCTTAAAGATGACATTAATTTGCCCTGACAAGACCAAATAATATTTCTCTGAGGAGTCTGATACTGCTGAACAGTAATCACCAATCTATTTGGATACATATAATCGCTCCTGTGCAGAAAACCACCCACAGCAAACAGCAAGCACAGCAGTTTCACCACAGTTTACACCTCAAATTCATGCATGTTACACAGTATGCCACTCACAGACCTGCTGCTATTACAGGGCCTCTTTTAATGAAGGAAGAGGAGTCAAAGTTTCCCACACACTAAACCCAGGCAGGGCCTTTTATCCCCCACAACAAAATGATAACAGATGGGCTCTGCTCCGTGCACGACACCGTTTAGGCAGGGACTGTACCACTCTACTACAGCTACAAAGTGCGGTCTGTGAATGGACAGCATCAGCCTGAGATGAGAAAGAGCAGAGGATCATGGGAGAGCACTCCGCCCACAGGAATTTTCACACCCGCTTCCCCAACATGTCTCCCTGCTGGGCAGTGAGCGGGCTTCTGTTTGATTCACAGGTATGTGCTAATCAGAGCTGTCTACTCAACCAAGATGCTGTGTGTTTCTTTAAGTGAAGGGAGGGTCGGGGTTCACAGGGGTCACCAAGCCTCTTATTTTCCTCTGCTTAGCTGCAGTACAACACATAAAGATCAACTTGTTTGACCCTCTTAAAACTAAGGACAAGCGTCTGATGGCGATTTAAGGGGACATGTGTCCAATTTTTGCAGTAAATTGTCTAAATCAATCAAAAATGATAAATCCTTTGAAATTTATATATGTGAGGTGCAGTCACTGTACTCTGCTCCAATTCATCAGATTCCAAATTCTGTTTTCATCCAAGGACTGGCGAAAGCTTCAGTACACAGTTAACCCAGGCTCAGTTTTCGGGTTCCCACAATTTCCTGTTTTTTTCTGTTAGACCTGTTATTTTTGATATCGCCTACTTTTTCACCATTTCGTGGCATTCTGCAACATTGTTTATACGTTTTAATCTGGTGTGTGAATATAATGCCTGTACGTACTGTTTCAGCCAATCACAGACGTTGTTTTTTGTTCCTTGGCCACCAATTGGCTATTGTGTCTCGTGTGGCTTCACATCTCGCAGGGAGGAGAGATGCTTGCTTTGTTCCCTCTCAGTTCTGCGTCTCTCTCCACAGTGATCAGTGTTCTACATAACTTATGTTTTATTGCACCTTAAAATTGTTTAAAAGTACTGTTGTTGAACACTGTTGTTCTTGAATGTGCTGACCCATTGTCTAGGGGTGTGGTTAAATAATTTCCGAGTGTTGCAAATGAATAAATGACTGCTTGCCCCTGTTCTCTGTGTGCATGCCGGTCAAACGGAAATGATGGCTGTGTTTTTTATTTTTATAATCATGATTTAATCGGTTAGATCCTTTTATGATGGCAACTTCAGCAATCATAAAAGTTATAAAAACATGCCTAGGGTGTATTTAAATAGGGTATTTCTGTTTTGTGGATTTTAAACTATCGCAGGTGGGTCTGACTCTGGAACCTAAGCCAACAGTGGAGGGGGGGGCACTGTAAACTCGTTCATAAACTGCTGCTCCAAGCATGTCATTTACATGTTAAAATGTCTTTGCAGGGTGGTGTATGTGGGTCGGACACAACTCCCACCGAAAACATGCATCGCAGAGCATAGAGCAGCATCCTAACAAAAACATAGACCATGCAATTGCAAGACACTATGACAATTTAACTTATGGATCTGCAGAAACTCTCTGGCTTTGGGGCAATGAAAATCTCCTCCTCTCAAAGAGGTTACCTGATTCACCAAATTGACTGTCCAATATATTTCATTAGTCCATCTGAGAAAGAGCCCATAGAAAGAGTTTGGGAATGGGCAGAACATTTCAAAGCAATTCTGACAGGTCACTGGACAATCATTCTGTCAATTATATTCATTGTAGACCAATCAGATAATGTAGAAGGTGGGTGCAACTGCCAAGGTCAAAAGGACAGAACGGACACATGTGAGCCACTTCACAGAACAAACTCGAGCCAAACATGTCAGAAGTGGAGAAAAAATATAACTTGTGTTGAGAAGTGCTTTCGTCATTTGGAGTAATCCTCAACAGAAGTTGGAAGTGGAGCAAAAATGTCCTTCCTATTGAGATTTTGTAGAGTTGTTTTTATTTAGTACAGAAGTCAGTCGAGATAAAAAAAAACTGTTTCTGAAGCTAATCTCTATCCATGCAGTCACTTCCTGGTGTTATCTTGCTCGTGGCTCCCACAACTTCCTGTTCTAAAGAGTTCGGCCACTCACAGTTGTAGATTTGACCTTGGTAAGATAGATCTGCCTGATCACAGACATCGATCAGGAGGATCCATTTGAACAGCAAGGCTATCAAAGGGGAGACATGGTAAAAAAAAAACTCCTTCAGAGAGCTCAAAATTACCTAAAACTACAGTAGAGTATTAGGGCCATTTTAGATAGAAAAAACAACTTTTGGCAGGACGGGATTAAAGTGGAAATGATGAGAATAAAGTCGGTATTCTGAGATAAAAGTCGAAATAATGAGGTAAAAGTTGAACTGTCAACAAAAAGCTAAAATACAATTTTGTGATAAAAGTAAAAATGATGAAATTACAGTTGAAATGTTGAGAAAAAGTTGAAAGTCGAGAATAAAGTTGACATACAGTGCGTTTCAATTTTATTCTCGACATTTCAACGTTTTTCTTGACATTTCCAGTTTTACCACAAAATTGTGTTTTGATTTTATTCTCAACATTTCAACTTATTTTTTTCATTTCCACTTTCGAAATTCCTGTCAAAATTCCAACTTTATCTCGACTTCTCAAAATGGCCCTTATACTCATCCGTATCAAAGAGATTTTTATTACACTGTGGTCGTTAAGGAAAGCCTTGTCTCTGCCCAACGCATAATAATAATAATATAATACAAATGTCAGAAAGGACAAGTTGTCTTCTCTCAGTGCCACCTTCAGAGACAGCTGAACTGTAATGTCTGCTTCAAGTTACTTTAAATCAACATGGTTTATGTTTCACAATAAAAACAAATACTTCTAATTAAACAACAGATTTGGAGAGTGGTTATCTGAGACAATCCAGACAAACAAACGTGTTTCTCTCAATGGGAAATAATAAATGTACTTCAGACCCAAAACTGGTCTTCAACAAACTTTTAAGTTTAAGAGTTGAGGATACAAAAAGTTCTATACACAAACCTAAAGCTTTCACTCTTAAGATGAAAATTACAGTACATTTGTAAACAACCTGTGTTTCCAGTCAATTTACTACCTGTCAATACTGGCACATATTTCCATATCTGATATTAATAGACTTCTTAAGCAAGTATCTGCCAATACAGATATCATGCAGATAACATCACGCATCTTTAATTCCAACTGAGTAAACTTCCAACAAAAGCCACCGCAGAGTAGTCTGGAGATCTTTACAGACCCAGTAGCCAGTGTCACACCCCTCAGACTGAAGACCCCGCTCTAAGTGCAGGACTAAGTCTGACCTTAGTGCTCTCTGAAGAACCGACAGAACCAACCTTATATGGTCTGGTCACTGTGGCTGATTCATTATGATCACAATTCTCTTTCAACACTTCATTCTTTTCGTGTCCACCGGGGACTTGTTAAATGTTTGGTCTGGTCTGGCTGGTTTCCTGCTGCTCAGTCTGTAAGAAAATGCACTTGAAGCCTGCAGGCCGCAGAGTGGCACCATTAAGGCAGCATGTGGTCTGAACAATGTCTTAAACAGGGACTGGTAGATTTCAAAAAGTGAACTGCAGGGTTCATATCAATTACTACGGCCAGCATGACAAATGGGCTGTAGTGTGCCCACTAGGACTGGGAAATACATTCAGTTTTTAAGGCCTATTGATTTATCCTCAAAAGAGATTTAGAGCAAGACAACAAAATTTATCAATTTGGTGCATTCTGTGATAAAATGTCAGCATATGAACAGTAAAAATACTGTTCATTGTAAAAGTGTTTCCCACAGAATCACACTGTACTTGGGAGGCAGAGGTTCAAGGTGGGACTCTTTATTCAGCAGGTTTATTTTCTATGCATTTCTGCTCCTT
The DNA here is from genome assembly GCA_036419115.1 of Scarus forsteni. NCBI lineage: Eukaryota > Metazoa > Chordata > Actinopteri > Labriformes > Labridae > Scarus > Scarus forsteni. The sequence goes on from JAZDUH010000451.1 coordinate 41,738,602, forward strand.
AAAGGCTTCAACCACTAGAACTCTAAATCCCTAGAACTACCAACATGGCCATTTTGACTGTGTATACAACATTTCAATATTCAATCAATGGTGCATAATAATCCACAGCTTATTTATTCTGAACTGTTAAAAATGTAAATCATGAAAGTATAAAATAAACTTCATATGCATTTTAATTTGTTGGCTGAGCCTAATAATAAATTACAGAACCTATTGCTGAAATCACACCCAATATCATACTAGTTGAACAGGCCATTTTCTAATTCTCTTTGTGAAAAAACAGAAAAACAGAAATATCCCTTATATCACTGGATTGAAATTTTTTCAAAAAGAACCACATTTCACTGTCAAGTAAAGCAAATGAAGACCCCTATAATGGACTTCTATCACAATAACAGAATTTGGCCTGACCATATCAAAACACAACAATACAATAATACTATAAATGTTCTGGCTCTTTTGGTCATGTGTTATAGTCGATAAGATAAAGTCGTTTTTAGTACAAATATGGAGAGAGCTGGCATGGAGGAGGTGGCTCTGCGACACCAGAGTTCACTGACCAGCCTCTTTGAGGTGGGGCTAATTGAAACAAATACCGAAGATGAGATGTGATGACTCCAGAGATGTTCTGGTTCTTGCTGCTCATTAGTCTATACAGTGAAGCTGGAGGGCCAGTAAGAGGCCATGTGGTAGATACCATTGGCATTGCCACTACCCAGAGCTTGCATGTACAGAGCCAGGGTCAGTTATAAATGGTAATGCCATGGCAATGAAGGGCATGCAGAGTACTCCTCAGAACTGTCTGTAGTCGTGGGGTTGGGCTCTTAGCTGAGTGTTTTTTTTTTTTTTAATTTCAGTATGGCACAGGTACCTTGTGTTTCTTTGAAATTAAAATTTTTAGGCTAGACCAAAATGTCAATCTTTATATTTTACAGTGTAACATTTCCACATGGTACACTACTGGTAAATTACCATGCTTCTAAACAACTACAAGTATTTATTTCCATTGGAAATACAAAATTACTATTCTTGTCAGCACTATTGGGCTTTAGGTCATAGCTGAATTGGCACCTTAAGAAACAAGTGTTTGTGTTTTGTTTCAGTGCATCTTCAACTCTGTGATATAATGATTAGAAATATTAGATGTATGGGACTTGTATTTTTATTACGCAGGTTTTAACAGTCATCGTTGCTGTCTCACTCTGTCATACTAAAATTAATATTTTTGGTATTGAGACAAAATCTGTAATTTTTCACTTTAAAAAATAGAGAATTATGTTACCGTAAAATACCAAACAATGGCCGGGGCGTTTATTTGTTTCAATCACTGAGTAGACCAGGCGTTTATTTGGGACCAGGCGACGATTTGGAACAGGCGTTTAATTCCTTTCCCACAAAAATCTTGTTAAGCAAAAAACGAAAAAATATGACAAATGTAATCAAATTATTTATTACACCAGTATGAATATCACTCTTACAGCAAGATTACAGTACTGTAGTTATACTCTTGTCTTCTTCTTTCAACTCAGCACTCTCTAAACTCTCTTAAAACTGGTAAGGACCTACCTTACCAGTGGTAAGTAGTTAAGTTAAGGTCTTACTTCTGTTTTTTGGCTGCACCGGGGCCATGGAGATAAGCAGCAATGTACCGCTAACTGACGTGTCCAGCCTCCTGACGTTAAGGGCAAATAACATGCAGCGGCAGCGGCAACGTCTTCTTCTTTGGATTTGTGAAGCCCTAGTGGGTAAGATTCCGGCTTTTTAGCACTCTAGTGCGCTCTGTGGACGTTGAGTGTAACTGCACTGTCGTGAAACAGAGCGCTGTACACCAACGTGCCTTTTGTTGGCATACAGAGGGAGGAGAAGCGAGCTGACAGGACGTCCTGAGAGACAAATAAACCATATGGACTGTTAAGGTACAGTCTAATAATGTTTCTTTTCAAGTGTGCACCGTCAGCTGTGAGCTCAGCATTTGCATGTGTGTTCTGTAACTTCAACCGTAGCTCATAGGCTGCGCCGAATAAATTACACAGGGGGTCTATTTGTCAAATTCTACTACTACACTTGGCGTTTATTTGGAAACCGGCGATTAATTGGAACTCGGCGTTTATTTGGTATTTTACGGTATTTGTATATCCAAATTTTAAGGCTTTTGTTGCCCAGCCCTAGATTCTACAGACAGCTGAACCCCTAAAGTGGGAGTCCGTCTGTCACATCTAACCACAACAAATGACAACACTAATATGAAAACTGCACGGCTGGTTTTTGCTCTGTGAACTGGGACAGAGACAGACGGAGAGACAGGAAGATGGGAGTGAAACACTACACATTTATAAACGGAGACAAGATGTTTGCCCACTGAGTTTGGGTTTGCCTGGAGCTGTAACAGAGCCGGACTTGACTGGGAGCAGCCAGACTCTGTCACAATTACTGTGCTGGCCACAGACTCTCTTAAAAATACCTCTGCAGGGTTTGCAAGTGGGCAGCCAAGTCTGAGTAGCGGTAATACAGTAGCAGTTGATCCCGAGGCAGGTCACAGTGGGAGGGAGGACTACTGCTGTACAGTAAATCTGCCTCAAGGGGCCTTTTTACTGCAGCTACCAGGTCTGCTTAGTGACGCACTACAATGCAGTGAAGGTGTGAGAAGAACTGTTAAAACAGAGTGAAGGGGGGGGGGGGGGGGGGGCATTGTTAAAGACCAGACTGATCATTTAATATGAAAAACAACAGCAGGTAAATAACTAATAGATTTAACAATTTGTTTACTCCTTAGTTCATCCATTCATCCAACCTTCAGTCCTTCTTTTTATCCATTTATCCTTAATTCTTACCTTCCCTTATCAATTCATACTGATGTATCAATTCATCACTCTATTCACCTCTACGTCCATTAATGGATCCACCCCCCTGACCAATTATTTACGTGGTCATCCATCCACTTATCCATCCACCCATCAATCTGTTTGTTCACTTATTTATCAGACATCCATCTGACAGTTCTTGTGTCTGTTTATTCCTCCTTCCATTCATTCTTAAATCAGCTCATTCTTCCATCTCATTACACCCTTAAATCATTCATGCTTTTATCTTCCTGTCATTCATCCATCAATTAATCAATTTTTATCCATCCATCCAACTAGTCATTAATTTACCCAGCATCTGTCTAATAATTCATCCATTTATCCATCCGTCTCTCATCTTTGTTTCTTTGTTTCATCTCTATCCATCTGTTCATAAATTAGTCCATCCTTCTATACACCCATTTATCAACCTATCTGTCCAATCTGTCTTGTAATCCTTCTTTTCCCTTTTTTTTCTGCAATCCATTTGTACATCAATTAATCAATCCACCCATCAGAACATTTCTTCTTTCATCCACTTTTCATTTTCAACTAGGGATGGGCAGTGATAAGATTTTATTTATACCAACGTCATTATCAGTTCTGTTTATGGATCTGGTTCTTTAACGATTACTGATGATTTTCTGTGTTGGCCTACAAAGCTTTCCATTGTCATTGTCAAAAATGTCACACAACACCTTGCTGCATAGATTAATGCTTCTGCAAGCTGCTGTTGTATACACTCACTTACTTGAAAATTAAGGCTCAATTCTGCCCAATTCTGCCCCCTGTCTGCTACGACCATGTCTTTGACTTTTCTTTGTTGTAGGGCTGTTACTTTATATTCGATATTCGAATAACAGATTGAATATGGGGTTAAATATCGGTTACCAAATTGTAAATAAGTATTTGAATGTAAAATATTGAGTAAGTAAGTGAGTAAAATTTATTTGTAGAGCGCTTTTCACAGATAAAAATCACAAAGTGCTGTACATAGATAGGTGCAATAAAACAAACTTAAAAGGGACTGAAAAATAAAATACCAAAACCAAAAACAAACATCATCCAAAAGCTTTCCTAAATAACAATGCTTTCAAGTGCCTTTTAAAAGAGTCCACAGAGTCAACAACACGAAGCGACAGAGGCAGCTCATTCCAGAGTCTGGGAGCTACCACCTGGAAGGACAGGTCACCACGAGTTTTAAAACGAGTTTTAGGGACCATCAGGAGGTTCTGGCCTGAAGACCAAAGGGAGCGTCCTGAAGAATACGGACACAACAAGTCAGCAATATATTGAGGAGCTTGACCATGCAACGCACGGAAAATCAGGACCAAAATTGGACTGGAAGCCAATGAAGTGCTGATAAAACAGGGGTGATGTGGGCTGTTCTAGCTGCACCTGTCAGAAGTCTGGCAGCAGAGTTCTGCACAACCGAAGTCTGTTTAGAGTTGTTTTATTTAAACAAGTGAACACAGAGTTGCAATAATCAATGCGAATCGAGATGAATGCATGGATGACCATTTCGAGATCCAATTTCGGCAGCAACCTCCTCACTTTAGAGATATTTCTCAAATGACAAAAACAGTTCTTGGTCAGCTGTCAGGTGTGACCCTCCAAAGACATGGCCTGATCAAACACAACCCCAAGGTTTCTGAGGCCGGTTTTCACAGACGAGCCCAGAGCACCAAGGTGGTTTTTGATCAGGGGAATCTTTTTATCAGGAGCAATGATCAGAGTTTCTGTTTTGTCAGAATTTATCTGAAGGTAATTTGAGGAGAGCCAGTTTTTAATGCAGGACACACAATCTAATAACACAGATAAATAATGAAACTCTGAGTCATTGAAAGAACAGTACAATTGAACATCATCAGCATAAAAGTGATAGGACACATTTCCAAAACCACGAATAAGTCGACCAAGGGGCATCAGGTATAACAAAAACAAAACAGGCCCCAAAACAGAACCTTGGGCCACTCCACAAGACAAACTGGACATACAGGACATTATGTTGTTGACCTCAACGTTAAAAGTCCTCCCTTTTAACGTTGAGGTCAACAACATAAAGAAAAAAAAAAGAAAAAAAAAAAAGTCCTCCCTTTTATATATGACGAAAACCATTGGAGGACAGCCCCGGAAAAACCTATCTCTAATTTAAGTCGATCAATCAATGTATCGTGGTCTATAGTGTTGAATGCAGATGTTAAATCCAATAACACCAAAACTGTGTAGCGACCAGAGTCCACAGCCATCATTACATCACCGGAAACCCTCAACAGGGCAGTTTCAGTGGAGAGCATTTTTCGAAATCCTGACTGAAATTTATCATGAAAGTCATTTTCTTCCAAAAATGAAGTGAGCTGTTCAGCCACTATTGAGTGTGGCAGCACATCAGGGCGCCTGGAGCAGTGGACCGTTCTGTCCAACAGAGGGTGCTGTCAGTGCAGCTTGACCGTCAAACACATCCGGTGCTCTCTTGACCTCAGTAAACAAAGAGTTTCCACTCCGAGCGGACATTAACAGCTCCGACTAAGCTGAGGAGAGCTGTGTGGGAGTAGTTTTGGTCTACACCGTAGATGGCAAACTTAAAATCAAAGACCAGGCTTTATGTTCTGTGAAATACAGTTTAGTCGCTCATCCTCCACATCAAATGTGTGTGCTCAGCTGTTGGCTTTTCACCCAAGCTATACGGCTGAGTGCCGCGGCGCTTCGTCAAGAGTTTAACCCTGTGTGACTGTGTTTTATTCGGGTAAGAGAGTCTCTGTCCCATACACCGGGAGCGGGATGTCTCTGATAAAGCATGCAGACAAAGTGGAAAAGGAGAGTGGGGAATTTATAGGATCCATCCCTTCTTTCATTCATCCATCCTTGTTTTACATATCTTCACTGATCTTTTTACTATCCATCAATTTAGTTTTGCATTCATTCTTCCTGTATTTTATAATCCCTCCATCCATTTTTTACATACCGTCGCTGATCTTTTTACTATCTATCCATCTATTTTTTCATTAATTTATTCTTTTATTTTACATTCCTCCATCTATCTATCATCTATCTATCTATCTATCTATCTATCTATCTATCTATCTATCTATCTATCTATCTATGTGGCCATGTGATTGGCTGGCGATTTGTTTGGGGCGTAAACTGCCTTTTTGCCAACATATACTCATTTTGCAAAAATGTTTCTTACATGGACCAAAATGTCTTTCTTAAATATTTAACTGAGAAACTCTATTGGGAACATTGTAAAAGTGGGGGTATGTTTCAGAACAAGTACACTATATCGCCAAAAGTATTCGCTCACCTGCCTTGACTCACATATGAACTTAAGTGACATCCCATTCCTAATCCACAGGGTTCAATATGACGTCGGTGCACCCTTTGCAGCTATAACAGCTTCAACTCTTCTAGGAAGGCTGTCCACAAGGTTTAGGAGTGTTTATGGGAATTTTTGACCATTCTTCCAGAGGAGCATTTGTGAGGTCACACACTGATGTTGGACGAGAAGGTCTGGCTCTCAGTCTCTGCTCTAATTCATCCCAAAGGTGTTCTATCAGGTTGAGGTCAGGACTCTGTACAGGCCAGTCAAGTTCATCCACACCAGACTCTGTCATCCATGTCTTTATGGACCTGCTTTGTGCTCTGGTGCACAGGCATGTTGGAGAAGAAAGGGGCCAGCTCCAAACTGTTCCCACAAAGTTGGGAGCATGGAATTGCCAAAAATGCCTTGGTATGCTGAAGCATCAAGAGCTCCTTTCACTGGAACTAAGGGGCCAAGCCCAGCTCCTGAAAAACTTTACACATGGCACAATGCAGTCAGACAAGTATTGTTCTCCTGGCAACTGCCAAACCCAGACTTGTCCATCTGATTGTCAGACGGAGAAGCTTGATTGGTCACTCCAGAGAACGCATCTCCACTACTCTTCTTAGTGATGTGAGGCTTGGATGCAGCTACACAGCCATGTAAACCCATCCATGAAGCTCTCTGCACTGTTCTTGTGCTAATCTGAAGGTCACATGAAGTTTGGAGGTCTGTAGTGATTGACTGCAGAAAGTTGGCGACCTCTTCACACTATGCGCCTCAGTATCCGCTGACCCCGCTCCGTCATTTTACGTGGCCTACCCCTTTGTGGCGGAGTTGCTGTTGTTCCCAAACACTTAATACAGCTGACAGTTGACTGTGGAAAATTTCGGTGCAAGGAAATTTCATGACTGGATTTGTTGCACAGGTGGCATCCTATCACAGTTCCACACTGGAATTCACTGAGCTCCTGAGAGCGACCCATTCTTTCACAAATGTTTGTAAAAGCAGTCTGCATGCCTAGGTGCTTGATTTTATACACCTCTGGCCATGGAGGTGATTGAAACACTTGATTCTGATTATATGGATGGGTGAGCGAATACTTCTGGCAATATAGTGTATGTTAAAATACTGTTTTAATCTTGAAAGACTAAAACTCAGATCCTTGGGGCAGAAAACACACCATAAGATATGAATGACCCCTTGTAAGATTACAAATTGCACCAAAGAATGCTTTTTAAGTGATAGACATATGTAAAAAAAAATGTTCTCTGCAGGTGTCACTGAGTCATGATCTGCAAAAGACTGGAACTGAAGGACGAATGCAGAGATTCGGGACATTAAATAAAACAGAGGTTGCTGTGCTCTATCACCTGTTCAGAAACTGCTCTGTCTCCATGGGTAAAGCCATTTTCTGTTTGTAAGACTTTGGGTTTAACACATTCACACTCCAATCAGCCGTTGGATTTCTCCTCAAAGGCTGAAAGATATCGAAATAAAATATGCCAAAGGAGAATTGAAGGCATGTAAACGAGACTGAGAGAAGAATGCAAACAGGATCTGTGAGCAGTCTAAATATCACAAGACGGACAGGCATCCACGTGTCAGAGGTGGAAACTGCTTATGTAAGAGTGACTGACACTGGAAAACTCATCTGGTGTGGGAGACCTGGAGACGGCACTCCGTCATATGGTGGTTACACATAGATTTAGAAACTTGACTCTCCCCAAAACCGATTCGGAGACTTATTAAACAGAAGCAATCAGGTGGGTCTGAGTGTGAAGGCAGAGTTCAGTAGTTTATGTGATACGTGAAGTAGAGTATGGTTCTCTTACCAGGTTAGGATCCAGTTCCTCATTCAGCACAGCCTCATTCTTGATAAGAGCCACTCGCTGAGCAAATCGACACGTAGAAATGGATTCCTTAAGAAGTAAAAATAGAGTCCTTGTAATGTTTTATATTCAGTCAAAGAACAATGATTCTTTTGTCACATTTGAGGAATAAGAATAAATCATAAACCAACCAATCTTAACAGAGTTGTAAGTTTCCCATGCATGGGCACTATGCACCCCCATACCATCACAGATGCTGGTTTTTGAACTTTGCATTTATAACAGTCTGGATGGTGCTTGTCCACTTCAGCCCGGAAGACACTGTGTCCATGATTTTGAAGACCATTTTAAGATGTGGACTCATCAGACCACAGCAGACTTTTCCTCTACGCACCAGTCCATTCATGTGAGCTCAGGCCCAGAGAAGCTGGCGATGCTTCTGGGTGTTGTTGATATGTGGCAGGTGCTTTGCATGGTCGAGTTTTTGCACTTGCAGAAATAGTGATGAACTGTGTTAACTGACAATGGTCCTCTGAAGTTACTGAGCCAACATGGTAATGTTCTTCACAGGATGGTGTTGGCTAATAATGCAGTGCTGCCTGAGGGATCAGAGGTCATGGTATTCAATGTTGGGTTTCGGCCAAAATCAGTCATGCGCAGTGATTTTTCTGGGGTCTCTAAATCTTTTGATGATAATATGGACTGTAAATGATCTAAACCTTAAATTTCTTGCCATTGTTCATTGAAATGTCGTTCTTGAACTGTTGGATTATTTGCTGATGCAGTTGTTCACAAAGTGGTAAACTTTGCCCTTACTTGTGATCACCTGAGCCTTTCGGGGATGCTCCTTTTATACCTAATCATGATACTCACCTGTTTCTTGTTGCAAGCAGGTGTTTTTGGAGCATGTCGCAGGCATCAATTTAAAGGTGCTATGAGGAGAATCTATTACTGGCAAAGTAAAGACTCTGCTACCCATGAGCACGCGCGGCGACTGTTATAATGCTGCGTTCCATTAACCTCGGAACTGGGAGTGACATCACCTCCGACTTATCGGCGTTCCAGTTGAAGTCGGAAAAAAATATGCAGATTTACCAGGCTATTGTTAGCTGTTATTAGCATGCCCTGCGTTGTTGTTCACAAATATCACATGAAGAATGTGATTAGCACTATGGCAGAATTTTTGTAAATATAAGTCTAACAATACAATGTATACAGCTGATCTAGAGCGGCACACCACAGTCAGAAGCGCAAATAAATTGATTATTACAGGAGCTAAATAACTGTTCACACTGGGGGCATCCATGATTGTAAACTCGGGGGTGGCGAGGTTTCACCGAGTTCCCAGCAGGAAATTCCGACTTCGGGGGGCGTTCCAGTTGCAGTTTCCTAGTCTGAACTTGGAAATTCTTACTTCTGACTACAAATGGAACGCACCAAAAGACGTGACTGAAGCCAAAGCGTGTGTTTGTTGTGATAAATGCAGCTCGGACCTTCCTCAGAACTCTGCATTGCTTTACAACTTCTTTTTTCAACAACTTACAGGATGCAAAGCTACCAGGTACTGTATCTCTGTTTAGTTACGTAGCTGTAGTTTTTGATGTGTGACAACAAGCAATTTTTTGAAAACGTATTATCGTAGTTGTAGCTGGCTACATATCGATACTTACAGCCCGGTGCTCTAAGACGTGTAATATAAATAATAAAATAATATAAATTTGCTCAAGTTTTAATTGTCTTGTTCCCGAAGTTGAGTATCCAGGCCAGCCAGCCCTGTCCAACCCGACCGGAAGTCTAAGGAATAGCATTTATAGATAACCTATTTTGATGCTATGAAACTCATTTTAAAGTGTGTATTTAGATCAGGCATATATCTAAAAGTGAGACTTTTTTGTAATTACTTAGAAACTCCTCACAGTCTCTTTAAATTGAGTGATTTGCAAAAACACAATGTTTATCAATTTGAACATGAAATATCTTGTCTTTGTAGTATATATAGTTCAAAGATGTTTGCAAATCATTGTATTCAGTTGTATTCAATGTCCCAACTTCACTGGCATTGGGGTTTCTTCATACACCACAGCTGAGACATGTTCACATAGAACATGGCAAAACAACAGATTGTGGTACAATGATGGATCCTTACATCAAGGTTCCTTCTGTCTGCTGACATAGTAGCAATCAAGGTGGTCATGCAGTTTCCCCCGAGGCTGTCCCTCAGCATAGATGTCAACATGGAGTTCCTGTATGGAATATGGTGGCGGTTCCTCTCTGACAAAGCTATGATCACCTGGAAAACAGAATAAAAAAAAGGGCTGTCATTTCATTGAAGGCACAGTTAAAGGACATAAAGGTACATCACTGGCATTGTGTGTCATAACTTTTGGCACAGGGTCAAGACTGCAAATAAGGAAAGTCTGGAAAGGGAACATTAGAGAAGAAAAAAGTCAAATCTACCTGCTCCAAGTAGTGCAGAGACAGGTTGATGTACTTTGCCTCAGTGAGGAGCTGTCCATTCAGACCAGTCTTGCTGACCCGATCAGACCCAGCCAAGTCCACCAGGTGGAGCTTTGACCGTCTCAGGGTGGCTGAGCCTGGCTCACGTCTGCACAGGTGCACTGTGAAGATACAGTGGGAACGAGTGGACGCCTGGTTCATTGGAGTCTGGATGAGAGAGAGGGAAGGAGAGGACATAATAAAAGTCTATGTGGTAGAATACTGATGAAGGCTGGAGGAAATGGAACAATAATCAAATCAGTATTTGTTAAGTTGAATGGTAAAGTTACAAGAAAAACATCAGTTTCACATTAACAAAAAGTCACACAAGCACTTCACATTTCAAAGCAGGATTCAGCAGTCTAAAAAATGCAATATACAGGAGGAACTATGTATATCAACTAATTGGCTAAAAATAACTGACTGACAGAACACTCATCAAGTTGCCTGCTGACTCGCCCATTGACTTCTGGCCAGGTGGACTGGAAAAATGTAGGTTGTAAGTTATGTAATGTAAGTTATCAGGCGCTTTTACAGACAGCTAAATGCACATTGTCAAAATTTGCATAAAAATGCTATGAAAATAAACTATGGCCATCAATCAATGTCTAATATTCATTTTGGCATGGAAATAAAAATCTGTACTCAAACTGTAAATAAACATTCACATAAAAATACACAGTTCTGCAGCACTTTGGGGAACCTGCAGCAGTGAATCCAGTGCAACCTGAGTGTCCATACAATCATTCTGCTTTCTTGACCTCAGTAAACAATAAGCAAAGAACACCTCTGGAAAATATGGGCTGTGTGTCAATGATATGCAGCTGGCCCACTCCTTATCCACAAGAAATCTGCTGGCTCAGCCCCATGCAAATCATTCTCCATTGTCAAAATCTGAGAAAGTCCATCACACAAGATTGCAAAAATCCTATGCAAGGACATATGGACCACTAGTGCAGCCTTAGGAGTGGTAAAGTGATCAAACGGGGTGAAGGGGTTAAAAATCTTCTGTTATATTGTCAGTGATCCTTAAAAATGAGTTATATAAAGGAAATCGACAGGTAAGACTTTATTTGGATGTCCTCAATTGATATAATGGTAGGACAACAGTAGATCGGGACAGATGCTATGTAGGTACAGTACCATAAGTATACTGTAATGTAAAAAAGAGCATATCAAAACTGAATGATGCAGCTACTGGTGTAAACAAACAAACTCACAGGATTAGCCCTGTCATCGATATTTTATCCAAAAAAAAAAAACACTTTTTATAGTGATTTCTCACACATAGTATGTTGTCTTTAAATGTACCAATACATCATATAAAAAAATAGTGCCCCACTATAATAATTATTCCTCTAGTTTCATGCAAATGTTTGAAACACAAAAGATAACAGAGTTTGTTGTCTCCATCTGTTTCTCTGCTCAAATTTAAACAACAAAAAAATGTTTTTCTATGTGTATTATTTCTCTCTTATTCCTGTTGGTTTGAAGACAAATCCTGACCATGTGTTACCAATGAGCAGTAAACACATGGAGGCGGCTCTCCAAAGGCTAAAGTTGGTCCTCAGATGGTCGCTGGCACAGCAGAAGTCAGGTTGAGACAAGGAGGAGACAGAAATACGGTGTGAGTCACTCTGAGCAAATGCGCTTTATTAACCGGAGGAGGATGGCTCTCTCATAGAACCTCAAGGAGGGAATAAACAGAGGAAATGGATATTCCCTGACAAAGTGCTGATTATAGACTTCTTGTTGTTTTGCTTGTGTCACAGCAGGGTGGCGACTGAGACATCTGTGCTGGGTTGCTTAATATGGCTCTCAGTGACAACTTGTCCACTTGAAGCATTTTGAGCTACTTTGAGGTAAAGTTTCTCACCAATACAGTTAAAGCTGTATTTGGTGGGGGCTTGCTTATACAGTGAATTTGCTTTGTTTGGTGCTTGCTTTGCTCCCCATATGAACCCCTTATGTATCTTTCCCAGTCATTTGTTGTGGCTGTCCTGTCACTAATGGAGAGGATTTTATTCAAATCATTTTTTTTTTTTTAATGATTTGTTAAAGGGACTGTGAGGAGTTTCTAAATAATTACAAAAAAGTCTCACTTTTAGATATATGCCTGATCTAAATACACACTTTAAAATGAGTTTTATAGCATCAAAATAGGTTATCTTTAAATGCTATTCCTTAGACTTCCGGTCGGGTTGGACAGGACTGGACTGGCCTGGATACTCAACTTCGGGAACAAGACAATTAAAACTAGAGCAAATTTATATTATTCGTGTACGTCTTAGAGCACCGGGCTGTAAGTAGCAATATATAGCTGGCTACAAAACTACGATACTAAGTTTTCCAAATATTGCTTGTTGTCACACATCAAAAACTACCGCTACGTAACTAGACAGAGGTACATTACCTCGTTGCTTTGCATCCTGTAAGTTGTTGAAAAAAGAAGTTGTAAAGCAATGCAGAGCTCTGAGGAAGGTCCGAGCTGCATTTATTCGCATCACAACAAACACACACTTGAGGTTCAGTCACGTCTTTTGGTGCGTTCCATTTGTAGTCAGAAGTAAGAATTTCCAGGTCCCGAGTAGGGAACTGCAACTGGAACGGTCCCCCAAAGTCGGAATTTCCTACTGGGAACTCGGTGAAACCTCGCCATCCCCGAGTTGACAATCAAAGATGGATGCCCCCAGTGTGAACAGTTATTTAGCTCCTGTAATAATCAATTTATTTGTACTTCTGACTGGGGTGAGTCGCTCCAGATCAGCTGTATACATCGTATTGTTAGACTTATATTTACAAAAATGCTGCCATAGTGATAATCACATTCTTCATGTAATATTTGTGAACAACAACGCAGGGCGTGCTAACAACAGCTAACAATAGCCTGGTAGATCGGCATGTTTTTTTCCGACTTCAACTGGAACGCAGATAAGTCAGAGATGATGTCACTCCCAGTTTTGAGGTTACTAGGATGCAGCATTACGAAAGTCACCGTGCGTGCTCATGGGTAGCAGAGTCTTTATGTCGCCGGTAATAGATTCTCCTCATAGCACCTTTAAAGTAAGTCTTTAATTCTGATTAATTCAAAGCTTTTTGATGAAAATATCCTCAAACATGCAACATTTTTGCGGTTTTCCTCTGAAGAGAAATGTTAAAAAATGTAAAACTGCAAGTGCAATGCAGCTGGTTGATTGTGGAACATTGCAGTTATATCATAATTATACTGTACTCTCTTACACATTTTGGTCGATTGATTTGTGTGTTTGAGGCTTGTATTTATTTATCAGAGCTGAGAGTTGAGTCTCTGCATTTGCAGCTGGTATAGTCGTTGGTAAGTCTTCTTAACTTTGTAGTGTACTTGGGCCTCCAACATGAAAATGTATGTTAATAACAGGAGAACAAATGTCATCCTTGCTTACTCAATGACATGCTCCTACTTACTTTGTTCAACACAGCAGTGCATAAACCTCCCAAGAATCAACGCAAACCACAAGTGAGGCAATTTCTACAGCATAAGGACAACCGAATCACACAATTTGATGATTATTCAGGGGACTAATGTGTATTAATATGATAAACAGAAAGAGCAAAAGATTAAGTCTGCAATTATTTTACATTGCCATAAATATTAAGTTACAAAGTCACAAACACATCATGAAGACATTTGGATGTTAATACGTCATTTTAATTGTCAAAATGTATGCTAAAGTTGCTCTGATTTGGATCCAGACAATTGAATTTATCCCAAAGTACAATTTAGGAAGAAAACAATGAGCTGAGGGCCCCACTTTGGCCAAGGGACAAGTCATCATGTTTTTTTTGTTTTGTTTTGTTTTTATCATAAACCCATTCAGTCTGTACTAACTAGCATGCAATACATTAACTTCTCCAGATTGGCCTTTAAGCCACAGACATCACGATCACAGCTGGTTTCACACACATGTGACCTGACATGCCAGATGTACTGTCCAATATATTCCAAAGGCCCATCTGGGCAACAGTCAGTAATTGCAATATACTTTTTCAATTCAATAGGCAGAATCTTTCAAGAAATATTGGTGAAATATTGGTGACTGATTGTTCCATCAATCACATTCAGTTGACCAATCAGGTTATGAAGCGGCACCACTGCCACTGTGTAAAGTACAGAACGAGACCCACTTCATAGAACAAATTCACCAAAACATGTCAGAAGTGGAGTGAAAATTTCATTCTATTGGGGTGTTGGTATGGTGGAGTGATTAGCAACCAGGCACGTCCCATTTGCATGCTTCTGCCGAACCAGGTTCAGGTCGGGTATGTGACCAGTTAGCAGAGTGTCTTCCCCTGCTCTCTCTCACCCCTTTCACAGGCCTATCCACTGTTATTCTCTCCAATTAATAAAGGCACAAAATGCCCCAAAACATACAAAAAAAAAAAACATTTTATAGAGAGGCGCTTTCAGTGTTGTTATTTGTGTTTTATTAAATAAAGAAATATGGTCAAGATTTTAAAGAACTGCTACTGAAGCTGTTAGCATTTATGCTAATCTCTGTGTAAGGAGTCATTTCTTGTGGTTGTCAAGCTCATAGCAACCATGTCTTCCTGCTCTAAAGGACTATGATTAGGCCGTGCTGCTTCAGGCCAAAGCACAAATTTGAAGCATGGTTAAAAGGGATCTGATCCAGCGCAGACATCTAAAGGTGCTATGAGGAGAATATTACCGGCGAAATAAAGACTCTGCTACCCATGTTCCAGTAACCTCGGAACTGGGAATGGAATAATCTCCGACTTATCTGCGTTTCAGTTGAAGTCGGAAAAAACATCCCGATCTACCAGGCTATTGTTAGCTGTTGTTAGCATGCCCTGCATTGTTGTTCACAAATACCACATGAAGATTTTGATTATCACTATGGCAGCATTTTTGTAAATATACGTCTAACAATACGATGTATACAGCTGATCTAGAGCAACACACCCCAGTCAGAAGTACAAATAAATTGATTATTACAGGAGCTAAATAACTGTTCACACTGGGGGCATTCATCTTTGATTGTCAACTTGGGGGTGGCAAGGTTTCACCGAGTTCCCAGTAGGAAATTCCGACTTTGGGGGACGTTCCAGTTGCAGTTCCCTAGTCTGTACCTGGAAATTCCTACTTCTGACTACAACTGGAACGCACCAAAGGCGTGACTGAAGCCAAAGCGTGTGTGTGTTGTAATAAATGCAGCTCGGACCTTCCTCAGAACTCTGCATTGCTTTACAACTTCTTTTTTCAACAACTTACAGGATGCAAAGCAACGAGGTAATGTATCTCTTTCTAGTTACATAGAGGTAGTTTTTGATGTGTGACAACAAGCAATATTTGGAAAACTTAGTATCGTAGTTGTAGCTGGCTATCTATCACTACTTACAGCCTGGTGCTCTAAGACGTGTAATATAAATAATACAATAATATAAATTTGCTCTAGTTTTAATTGTCTTGTTCCCGAAGTTGAGTATCCAGGCCAGTCCAGCTCTGTCCAACCCAACCGGAAGGCTAAAGAATAGCATTTAAAGATAACCTATTTTGATGCTATAAAACTCATCTTAAAGTGTGTATTTCGATCAGGCATATATCTAAAAGTGAGACTTTTTGTAATTACTTAGAAACTCCTCACAGTCCCTTTAATCAAGGATATCCAGTGCCACTGCAAGGGCATCACATACATACTCAAAATCCAAACAGTTGGCAAACTACAGTCAGTTTACACAAGGACAGCCACATTTACCAAAACTGACCCTAAGAAGAAGATGGTGTCACCATCCTCTGTCTGTGAGGTGAAGGAGGCAGCAGCACTTTGTATTTTATGGTGGTGCAGTAACACATAGAGGCCTTTAGAGGCCAGCAGTGGGGCACTGAGTAGAATACTCACGTACTGCTGCTTTGAGTCAGGACTTAAATATTACCCCAAGCATCTCATTGGTGCAAAGTCATCAATTTAACAGCAACATGCTCTTCACTATGGGTTATATCTTTTAATGTTTTCAAATGTAAGATGGCTTTCTTGGGATTGTGAAGATCAATCATGAAACAATAAAGTTACAATTTAATTTGATTTTCAGCATTGATAACAACATACTGATCATGTTTATGATAAATCTACTAGCTTTGATCAGATCTCAATTCAACAGACAGCCCTGTCCTGTTTAATACATACATCTCAGATCAGTTTGTCCTCCAGACTAATGTTCTTTTCTATCAAGAGAAAAGTATTCAAGCTGTGACAGGGGCATGACCAACTATTTCTCTTTGCACGAAAACATCATCTCAGACATTCCAGGTCACTCATTCTTAAAAGGTGCGGTGACCCTGACTTGTTTTTGGTATAAATGTGCCAACACCTGCTTGTTAAGGTCATGACAGTCCGTGACAGATCTTTCACTATCTTAACCTGCAGCTATCATCTCCTTCCTCTCTCCAAATTCCCTTCACTCTGCACAGGGCCATGTTTGCTCCTCAGGGTATCCCCACTAGTAATATGAAACAGACCAAGGATGTTGACGAATGTAATAGGATTGAATAAAGGTTTGAGGGTGAGGACAGTGAGTTTACGTGTTGAATAATAAGTTTTACAGTCTCTGCTACACTGACAGAGATGTTCCACGTCAACTAAATCCTGGCCAAAACTTGATGAATGGAGTATATTTGTCAAATTCCAGACAGCTAGCAGGCATTTATGAACTTTATTACTGTCCCATATGTTGTCTTGAATAAACTGTACAAAATATGAGCCAGGATTTGTTCACCACTGTGCTTGCTATTCCAATCACTTTGGAAATACAGAGCAGGGCTGTGGAATAAGTACAGCTTATCTTAATTCTATGTTTAGCTGAAAAAAGCTTTCAATAGTATTTTTTTTTCCTAACATAAAAACATTTGTCACAATACCCAAAAAATGTAATAAAGCTAAAACATTTGATACGAATGCATCCAAGAAGAAGCTCTCATGACCTTTTGTGATATGCTAAGAAATAAACACAGCAAAAGTAAGGGTACTAAATCATGTTCATTTAATCCTTGCTTGTACCCTTTTTTTTAAAGACAAACTCTTTCCTACAGCTGGTGGAGGCACCCTGTGTTGACCATGCAAATGAATGCTGCTTTGAAGGCTATCATATACCGCTTTCACACTAAAATTAGCAGGTCAATGTGGGTTAATTCAGCGCGGGTTAAACTGCTAACAACTGGCAAGTGACTCCTTTCCCACTGCCAGCAGACCCAGGTCTAATCACCAGCAGACGAGCTGAGTGGCTGTTTTTTTTCCTCTGGTGCATCAAGCTAATGTCATCACATTGATAACATCATCAGGGTGACGAAACACGTCCAAGTAGGCAACGGAAAGGAGCATGGAAGCCATGGACATAATGGCCAGCTGTTTTCTTGTGCTTTTTACCCTCTTTAAAAATGTACAAATTAAAAATAGACTGATTTGAGCGCTGATGATACGGGGCAGATGGAATTTGTTGCTGAGATGGCAGAGTCACGTAAGTTACAGACGGAGGAGAGGGGAGCCATATTATGCCATGGGCACGTTACGCCAATGTCATGACGTAAATTAGCGGGTTGACCAGGGTGTGCTGTTCCCCCTGAAGCTGATCGGAGACGAGCTGATAAAAACCTGTCGCTTGCAGGGTCAGTCGACCCTGGTCGAAATGCCGATTAGACCGTTTCAAACTGTCAGCTTACCGGTTTAAACAAGTTTTTTGGCCAGTCTGAAAGGGGTAATACTATCATTGCTAGTAGGACTCTTATGCTTCATCCATGCCTTTCATACAGTTCAACTGCCCACAAAGGGGCATTAAAGTTCAGCATTGTGGTTAAAAACTGGAGAACAAAATAATCTCATTGCAGCCACTTCCTTTATTCTCCTGCTTTCTTCCTTCATCCTGTGTTGACCACATTTTGATCTCACACTCCGACCACATGCTGACCACACACAGAGCTGCAGCGGGTCAGATTGAGGGGGATATCTGGCTCTACAAACCCCAGAGCACTTTGAGCTTGCCGATTCAAAAGATTAAGAATGAATTTTTGTTTTGATCGCTTGCTGTGAACCCTTCTCACCCCCTCAAGTTCAACAGGGAGTTAAGATTTAGAGAGAAAGGGGAGAAAGATCCAGAATCTGCATCCCCACATGTGAGGAGAAGTGAAACAGGGATGCAGAAAAAAAGACCAGATGGGGGGGAAACATATCCTGAAAAGGTTAAAGGGTGAGGAGTTGAGAAGGTGTATTTATTTCCTGCCCAATAAAAGTGTAAAGGGAGCTGCTGAGTCTCAAAGCGAATGAGCTCATTGTCTGCCGAGTGTTGCTTGAATAAATGTTTCATCTTTCCTCCACATGGCTCAGAGCAAGAGAAGAAAGAAAGAATAAATGTTAACTTTATTCAAAGCCTTTGTGGAACGAGATCTTAGGGGACGGTTCTGGCAGGGATAGAGTGAGTTTGTTGACAGTGTTTGTTTTCTGGAGGCTGAGTGAGAAACACTGTTGTGTAGGGAGTCCGCAGAGAATGAGTTCACTCAAGTCTCAGTGTGGGTGGACTGTGACAGGGGGCCCCCACTGAACTGTGTAATGCCTCTTTCCTCTGATTAACAGACTAATGACATGCCAAACAAATGTCCAGGCTGTTGATGATTTGGTTGTGAGCCAGAAATGTTTTTTTCCAATTCAGTGTTAATTATTAAAATAACAGAGCTGACTGTGCAGTGACAGTTTGTATTACAATTCAAATACATTAAGAAACCATATATTTATGAGCACAAGGATCCTTTTCTTCCCTCAAAACAAGCTAATGGGGTGAAAAAAGTTACAATATATACTGTACAGAATACATTTCACTAGTTCAGCAGGGTAACCCTCCTAAGAAAGTGTTTGAGAATGGGCAGGAACTTTAAAAAAAATTTATCAGGCAGGTGATTGGACAATCTTCATGTCTCTCACATTCATTGCAGGCCAATCTGGTAATGTTGTGGGTGTCAAACAAGACTCTTACCAAAACATGTCGGTAGTAGAGATAAATGATCTTTTCTATTAATAAATACTTAAAAAGTGTTGCTATTGTTTTTTATTTAAAGGTCCCAAGATCTGCAAAATCAAATCTATTTGCTTAACTGTAGTTCGTTGTGAGAAGGTGCTCAGGGAGCAGAAGGACATGACACTTTTTTTTTTTTTAATGTATTTTTTGGGGCATTTTGTGCCCCTTTTCAGAGGAGAGAGACAGTGGATAGGCTGGTGAAAGAGGGTGAGGGAGTAGGGGAAGACACTCTGCAAACTGGTCACAGGCTGGATTTGAACCTGGACTGGCAGAAGTATGTATATGGGACGTGCCTGGTTGCTAACCACTCCGTCAAACCAGCACCCAGGACATGACACCTTTTACTCAATTCTAAGTTCACTGAAAAAGAGTGCACTGCGGCTATAAAGAAAATACCTCATCAACTTTATTCTTTACATCCTGGGATTTATTAGATAACAGTTATACAGCCTCCACCTACATGACTGTTTTCTGCTCATTACAGGTACCATGACTGTTGTTAAAAGACAGCTCTGCAGCCTGTAACCCATCTCCTCCTCCAGAAGTGTGTGTGCTGTGGTTGTGTGTGTTCAAGCTCTGTGGTTGTCATTTTTCTCACAATTCTAATAATCTTAATTAAAAGTCTTTCTGGTTAGTCCATTGGCTCCCTCTCACTTTCTGTTCACCCCCACATGTATGAGCTGTATGGTAAGGGATGGTGAAGGAGGGGGTTTAAAATAATTTCATCTTCTGAAGGGGTCTTATTAGAAAGAGTGTGGAAACCACCAGTATGTTGTGAGCACATGGGCGAGCCCTCTGATAGCTTGGCTACATAAACATAACAAATCAAAACCCCACACAGACCCCATTAACAGTATAGCTGTGCACAAAGGTGGGCAAAACTCAGGTAACACTTGTTGTTTTATGCTACATATGAGAGAAAGCTTTAGTTTATGGTCTCTTCAGCTGGCAGTGCACTGGAACAAACAACAAGAGTAAACAAGGTAAAACCTGACCCAGTTTAAACCTCAAGGTCTGAAGCAAAAGTGAAACCACATCATGTCTCATCAGAGCGGGCAGTCTGAGTGTCTTAGTGCAAAATAAAACACCACAACATAAACAGAAATTACATGGAGAATTCTGGAAAAAACATGATAAAATGTACCGCAGAGGACCAAAATAATTTCTTAGCAGGGTCTTAAGGTAACATTTATGGTGCATGATGCATTAAAAAAAAAAAAACACACAACCTTTATGCCAACTATACTCAGGACGTGGTCGGGCATTTTGCTGCCGCCTGCAGAACATACCAGGGTCAGGAGCCAATTAAAATATTTAAGTCAGCTTTAAGGTGAGAACATTAAAACACTTTAAAAGGCAAATGTGGTGAAGGTTTCTTCTATAAGATCAACATGCTCCTTTAAAGGCCAATTCCAGGAACGTAGGACAGTTGAAATGTAAATAAAAACAGAATACAATGATTTTCTAACCATATCCAACCCATGTTCAATTCACTACAAAGAAAATATATTTCATCTTCACACTAATAAACTTTAAGGTCTTTCTTGAAATGTTCAGACTTTATTTTGAAAAATTGTCAAGAGTCACATGTCAATTAAACCAGGGGCCCGTTGCACAAAAGCAGGATTCAGACATTCAGGATAAATGACTAAGCCCAGCTCATTGAATCCAAAACAAGGGGGTTCAGGCTTATTCGGTTGCGCAAAAGATCAAGCAAGGATCAGAGCACAGGGATTCTTCAAGCCAGGTGTAACCCATCCTGGATCAGTATGGGTATGCATACGATTCCTTAAACAAACCCCGCGATTGATCACAGAATCACAGATTCACAATGACAAAAAGAGCGGCGTGCTTGTCTCCATCGAAGGAGGAAGTCCTCATGGAGGCGTATGAGAAGGTAAAAGACTGAATTAAGAAAAGGAAAACATCGCCACGGTGATACAACAATGACAACAGGCTCAGAGGACCACCTGAATGTATAAGTAGTGCACTGATGCACACTCTGCTGAAACGTCATGATATCAATTCAAATAGTTCATTAACATCTCCTAAATCAAAGCACTGCCCTTATTATTAATTTGTTGAATTGCACGTAAAACTGAAATTGAAACATCATTTGCTCCTTATACTGCATTCTGCTGTTGGATTATACGTGTGCACAAGTTTGCGTGTGCATGCAGAGCCTCTCTATCTAACGTTGGGCCCTAAGCGCCTTTTTATATGATGCCTCCTTCCATCTGCAATTTTCATTTGCTTACAGAAGACATCTAAATGCATTGTTTTTGCCATTGTCTTTAATTTATAAAAAACTTGTCACCAAATTTGCATGCTCAACAAATAAACAGCCTAAATACAAAAAAATCTGAAACAAGCAATACAATTACCACAAAATAAAAACCCTCTGAATAGGTGAACAAATAATAATTGTAATAAATTGTAACTACAGAAATCAACATCATATACTTTAACTGACCATGTAGTTAGCATAAAAAATAACTTTGTACATAAACAACATTTATACTATGCAGCAACTGTACATTAACATTTGAATCACTGAGAGCTTTTCTTTTTTAAAAAGTTAATAGTAATAATTAGTTTTAATTTGATTATACTGAAAGTGATTTTTTTTCACTGATTTTATGGTTTGATTTTGTTGATAATATACAAAGTACTTTGATTTTGTGCTTTCTGTCTTGTTGAGCAGTGTGTGACTTCAGTTTTAAAGAAGCTGATGGTTCACCTGCTCTGATTTATCCTTATTCACTAAAGAAACATTTGACTCTTTGACTTTTATTTTAACCAATATGGGATGTGCATTTTATATGTATTCTATGGATAACTCTTATCTAATGATTGCAAAGTCATGTGAAATTATAAGTTTATCTAAAATCACTGCAATTAATGATGACAAATGTTCAAATAATGACAGTGGGTCTTGTTGAATGTGATGACATTGTGTGGTGGGCAGTGGAATAAAAACTGGTTTCAGTTTGTGGGGACTGCTGACTGAGAAAAGGGATGAGATTAAATAAATCCTGGAATGTAGCCTGGTCTGGAGCAGGCTAGAGCTACAGAATAAATTCACATGGTAACATATGTCAAAACATGTTCCACTTCCCCCTGTCTTACATTTGTGCAACCAGATGATGGATTAACTGATCCAGGATAACAAAGATATCCCAGCTTAATCCCTTATCTTGGTTTTGTGTAACAGGCCCCATGCTCTATATCAGCTATCCTCTGATTATCAGCATTCATCAATAATTAATTCTTACATCAGATAGCTCAGACTAACAGCCAATGTACTGAACTTACACCATCAGCACCTCATGCATACAATTTTATATTTACCCTCACCCTGAAAGTCAACATTTTGGTGGTACAGTTTCATTAATTACCATGTTAACTGGTGATCCTCAGCAGGTTTCAAGCCCAGATGTTGTCGTTACAGAAATTTTTCACTTTCATTCTTTGAATTATGCGGAGCTGTTAAAACCACAGCCAGCTACGTTTAGCCTTATTGTCCATAATGGCTCTTTCTGCACACTCGCAGGACTGATGTCTGTCACTGTGGCTAATGTTTATTATTTTGCCATGTACCCATAATAATGGTAAAAGTCAACAAAGCTGTGATAAATTTTGTTGCAATAATATGCTTAAGTTATAATTTCCCCAAAAACATGTGGTTTCCTTTTCCTACCTCTGCTATCATACGATTGGTGTCACCCAGGAAGAGCAGGTTCAGGGCCTCCTCCTCTGTGGCTGATGGCTGCAGTGTGAGGTTCCTGAGATGAATGTTTTGCTCTGGATCCTCCATGATTAACACTTTACTGTGAGAAAAAATGACAAATAAAGAAATTACATCTTGATAATGAAGAAGAAATTGTTAATAAAAATGGGACAAAGAATAACAAATCTGGTTAGCGTTTAACAAACCAACACTGAGGTAATTCTGTATATCGTGTCAGTTATGTCATTTATTTCCCTCTCATTGCCCTTGTCTGGCTGAGCCCTCCAAACAAAACCACATCTGTAAGATCGTGTGGGCTGCGACCCACTCTGACATGTGCTTTATCTATTGAGGAGTTCATGCTATGATAACAGACAGGGCAGGCTTTAAAAACAAACAGGTGATTGGTCCTTTTCCACATCAAGCTCTCAGAAACACAGCAAGTTTTAACAGATGGGGCTGAGATTACTCCTCTGATCCTACTGTATCATTTCCAACATGCCACTAGAGCTGTGACAGTTCAGCTACTGACTGTTATGATTTTCAAAGGATGAATAACTAAAGAACATGTGTAGGTGATTATGTTAACATGTAGGTTGTTTGTTTGATGAAACTGTTACTCTGTGTGTAATTAAAGGCTTGTTCTCAGACAGGGATATTTTTACAGAGAGCACTGTTGATAGAAAACATTTGATGATTATATTTCACACAAACTGAAGAAAAAATGCATGGTGTGAAAATGCAGGTAGAGGGAAGATGTACAAACAGCTTAGTGGCTGCAGTCTTTTTAGGGAACGAGACGAAACAAGGGGGGATAAAGAGGGGGAAAACTAATGGAATGAAGTTAAAGGTGAAACGGAGGACATCAGCACATTCAGCCAGAAGAAGAAGAAAGGTTTCTGTTTTACACACCATAATAAGGAAGGTTCTTTCCATTTGACCCTTAATGTCAAATGGCTAAAATTACTCCATTAAGCTACTTTTAGGAGATATAAAGTTATTTAAAAATGAAACTTAGGAAATACCAAAAGTTTAATAGCATGTTTCAAAGCACAGAAACATACTTTAAAGGGACTGTGAGGAGTTTCTAAGTAATTACAATAAAGTCTCACTTTTAGATATATGCCTGATCGAAATACACACTTTCAGTTGAGTTTTATAGCATCAAAATAGGTTATCTATAAATGCTATTCCTTAGCTTCGTGGTCAGGTCGGACAGGGCTGGACTGGCCTGGATACTCAACTTCAGGAACAAGACAATTAAAACTAGAGCAAATTTATATTATTCTGACACGTCTTAGAGCACCGGGCTGTAAGTAGCGATTAATAGCCAGCTACAAAACTACAATACTGTTTTACAAAAATTGCTCGTTGTCACACATCAAAAACTACCGCTACATAACTTGAAAGAGATACATTACTTGGTCGCTTTGCATCCTGTAAGTTGTTGAAAAAAGAAGTTGTAAAGCAATGCAGAGTTCTGAGGAAGGTCAGAGCTGCATTCATTAGCATCACAACAAACATAATTACTTGGGTCATGTCTTTTGGTGCATTCCAGTTGTAGTCAGAAGTAGGAATTTCTGGGTTCCAAGTAGGAAACTGCAACTGGAACATCCACCGAAGTTGGAATTTCCTCCTGGGAACGCGGTGAAACCTCGCCACCCCCAAGTTGACAATCGAAGATGGATGCTCCCAGTGTGAACAGTTATTTAGCTCCTGTAATAATCAATTTATTTGCACTTCTGACCGGGGTGTGTCGCTCCAGATCAGCTGTATACATAGCATTGTTAGACTTATATTTACAAAAATGCTGCCATAGTGATAATCACATTCTTCATGTGATATTTGTGAATAACAACGCAGGGCGTGCTAACAACAGCTAACAATAGCCTGATCGGCATGTTTTTTTTTCCGAATTCAACTGAAACACCGATAAGTTGGAGATTATGCCACTCCCAGTTCCGAGGTTACTGGAACGCAGCATTACGACAGTCACTGAGCGTGCTTATGGGTAGCAGAGTCCAAATGTCGCAGGCAATAGATTCTCCTCACATTCCCTTTAAACACGATTAATTTTTATTTATGAGATTAACTGGGACATATTGTTACCCTTCCAAGGCAATAAAGAGTATTTGTTTAGCAGACTGAAAAAGCAGACTGTAACAGTCATGGGCAAAGGCCAATGGTGAAACCCTTTGGTATCTGGAGCTTTCTTTTGGTGACAATCTGCAGGAGTCAGAGAGGCAGAAGAAGTGGAGCTCAGGATATTAGTTCTTAAAGATAATTAATTTTATCAATGTTGCAGAGATCAAACTTTTATAAACTTCATTGATTACAAACAACTCTCTGTGTATACTCTTGTGGGTTTTTAAAACTGTAAATATTTTTTTCAAGAAGGACTAATGTAAAAAGACTGTGATATTTAGCTCTGCTTATAATATCTTGACAGACCAATATTGTATTGTAACCTTAGTATCACATCTCATATAGCGTTTCTAGTTTCTTGCCTTTACATGTATTTTCAGCAATAACAGCCATGTCATCAGTTATTCATGACATGTATTGTTACTATTATTACTTGTATTATTGCTCATTACTAGAAGAGAAGATGTAAACAAATAAGGAAAAAATGAATATCTCCTCTTGCTACATGTGCAAATAACAATGTACTTTAAAACATTCTGTCCAGGGCTGTGCAATTTAATTGTGATTTTATCATTATCATAATATGAGCTTTTGTGTAAACACATTGTGACAGTCTGACTTTCAATAATTTAAAAACAAAATAAAAACTGCCCACGTGGTTTATGTTAAAGAACTCAAAATCCAGTTGAGTTTGATGGAGAAGCTCTTGGTTCTAATGTTTTGTGGAAAACCAGTGGATGTCAACATTATTGCTGCTATCTTCCTGACATCTTTGATCCCTTCAGTCTGCCACAACACGCAAAGTTTTTAATAAAATGAGAAAATTCAGTGATTTAGCATAAAATTTTTGGTTTAGTATCCCCATAAGGACAAAAAGCACATTATAATACAGTATGTAATGTAAGTAATGCATGGGAAGATTAATGGTGATACATTATCTCTAATAGAACTACTACAACAACTTTATCTAGAAAACAACCTCTGCTCCCTAACACGTACCTCATATAGAACAGAGGCAGTGTGCGGCTTAAGGACAAGAGTGGACTAACAGTTGAAGAAATCTGTCATTGCCATGGCTTCTCCTTGAATCAGCAAGTGTGGCTGCAGCATGGTTAACGACGGGCACTGTCTATTTGCAGAAGTCTGTGATTTGCGGCTATCAAACCCTGAACTGGAACCTCTGCGATGAGAGAAAAACTTAAATGTCGCGCCTGCAGTGCAACCACTACTCTGAAATGAATAAGTATCCTGTATGGCAAAATATGTAAAACATAAGAGTAAGATCATGCACACCAAACCTCCTGTCAGAAGAATTTAAGGCTAAGAAGACGAATGGACAGAAGAGAGAGAGAAGTGGCCAAGAATGAGTGAGAAAAAGAATCAAATTGAGACAAATAAAGAAAATTTCTCAGACCAGCTGCAGAGGCTACAAGTTTTTTCTGAGCATGACCCTCATGCACTCAAATCCAGTGGCAGAGTCCACCACCAGGCTGACCACATCCATAACTGCACCACAGCCTCATTATGTCAGCTGGCAGCTTGGAGAGAGGTGGTGAATACCAGTCTTCAGATTTCACCACACACTGTCTCCAGGCCAGGCGGACAAATGGATGTTCAAGGACTAAAACCCAACTTAACCCAACAGTGTTTACAAGAATTACAGGTCAGTAATAACCGGTCAGCTTCAAACTAATGCTGAGGTCAGACAACAGGTTTAACGGGATAGTTGTTCTTTTAGAGTGGAGTTGCTCATGATTGCCCATGAAGAAACCTGCTATCTTTGTCCCTGAGGGGAGATATACAGGGACGGACAATAGTCGATACATAGCAGTACATGGTGCCACCAACATTTAGAATCAGAATCAAAAATACTTTATTAATCCCCAAGGGGAAATTTGGTTGTTTCAGTTGCTCTTATACGGTATAGCAGTCAGAAAATACCACATAAAGACATTAAAATAGATAGGAGCATTAATTAAACTAAAGTAAACTAAAACAAAACAAAGTTACATAAAAATTACAAGAAATAAAATGAGAGGGAAGATTAAGTAAGCAGGTTGCAACAACAAAAACCTGGAAATTAACACACTTATTGGTTAAAACTACAAAAAAAAAAAAAAAAAAGGTTGGCTCCAGTTGGCACTACAGTAAGATTCTTTAGAGCGTTTAGTTTTTTCTTGTCAAAGCCTCTATGTTTAAAGCATTTCTATAATCCTGCATAGGGCTTTCTATCCCCCGGGTAGGACTACCACATTTGACAGCAGTTTTAAAGTATAAACAAAATTCAAGAGGCTGCTGAGAGGTCCAAGAGAAGCATTGCTGCTAAACCCCATTTGTCACAGCAACAGGCCTCCAGCTTCCATTGTTCACTGACAGTGTATCGGCATCAATTCCTGCTCTTACATCCCCTTTCTGCCTGTGACTCAATCTGCAATTGGTGTAGTCCAGCTCATAAAGACATGTGTCTTGTGCCCACACAGGGTTCCCACTCTTTTCTAGAAATCATTTTCCAGGACTTTTCCAAAACTTTTCCAGGACATTTTCCAGGACTTTTTCCAGAATCACATAACCAACTGAAGTTACATTGTTGCTGTGGGTAGTTTTCAATTCTAGTAAGCCTTCTAAAAAACAAGATTAGAGGTTGATGAACAGTATCTCTAGCTATTGATCATATAGATCTTAGAATTTCTTTGTTTCTAACTCTCCAGCACGAACATTGTCTGTTAGTCTGGCTTTTATGTGTCTTACTATTGTAAATTTATGGTTATACGTATGCTTTTTCATGAATAGATTTTGTTAATTTAGCCTAAACTTTATTTTGTCAATTTTTTTTGTCATTAAAGTTTTTATTTATTTCTTTAAACATAAAAAACATAAACAGACAGTGTTATTTTGAATTACTCAACATTCAAAGGCCTGTGATAAATACCTATACACAAAACAACCAAAGTCAAAATTAAACAATTATACTGACATGCATGCAGTCAGTTACATCATCACATTGGTACAGCAGTGTTATAGGAAAGAAAGCAGTTCCATGACCCCTTAAAGTTCTCAACATCATCATTGATCTTAGCCAGCATGTGTTCATATGATACAGTCTCTAACATTAATTTCATCCATTTTTTATCTGGAGAGGGTGTACTTTTCCATAGTCTGAGGATCACTCGGGCAGCCGTGACTACTCCCACTTCTATCACAACAAAGTCGTATTTTGATATATTGGGCAATTCTGATTGGTCACCTAGTAGGCATAATCTTGGTGACATGGGTATCGCTGAGCCCACATGTTTTTCTATGTATTTTATTACCTTTTTCCAGAATGGATTAACCAGTCTACATTCCCAAATTGTATGCATAAATGTTCCCTTTTCTGTTTTACATTTCCAGCATAGATAATTAGTTATCACACCCATTCTGTAAAGCTTTGAAGGGGTAAAATAAAATCTATGTATTAACTTATACTGGGTAAATTTCCCTTTAGCCTCCTTTATAAATTTCCCAGTATTTAACAATATTTTCAACCAAATCTCATTACTCAAGTCACACCCCAGGTCCCTTTACCAAGTGATCCTCAGATTTTCACAGATATTTTTTCGTAACCCATTAAATATTTTGTAAAACACACCTGCCTTTTGTGCTATGCAAGGTAATTCCATCAATTCAAACACTGGGTTCTTGTTCCATATGAACTGGCCCTTACTTATGCAATCTCTGATCTGTAAGTATTTCCAGAAATTGTCTTTACTTTCTAAATTACACTTTTGCTTTAGTTCAGAAAAGGAAATAAACACTCCTTCCAAGTATAAGTCCCCTATCATGTGTATCCCTTTTATAAGCCATTCCTTCCAGTAAACAGTCTTTTTCCCGATCCGTATGGTCGGATTGTGCCATATAGAGGCATATGGTTGTCTTAAATGCAACACTCCACACATCCTGTGTACCTCTCTCCAGGTTGCCCTTGAGTGAGCCAATATTGGGTTTGAAAAGTAATCCTGTTCCTTAATGGTTGAACCAAATGAAAGCACATCCAAAGGTTTAAAGGGGCTTACTAGTTCTTGCTCAATTTTGATCCAGCTCAGTTCTGATTCTGTGTCCTTCCAGTAATTAGCCAGTCTATACATTTCAGTCAATTTTTTATTATTTCTTTTTGCCACCATTGATTTGAGTTTTTATATTTAATGCCTTAACTTGCATTATTTTACCTACTCACATTTTCTGGCTACATGTACATAAGTTACCAAGTACACTTTTACTTCATTTCCTATGTTTCAAGCTAGAAGGAAGACAAATAATTTTCCAGGACAATTTAAGCTTTTCCAGGACATTTCACTTTTTTCCTCATTTTCCATTTGTTTTCCATGACTGGAAAATTGGGCGATTATTTTCCAGATTTTCCAGGTTTTCCAGGATGCGTGGGGACCCTGCCACAACTAATGGCATGGAGTTTTCACTCAAGTCACAATCTCTCATTTTTAGTTCAGTTTTATTGAAGTTAGTGTCTGTTTCTTCTTATGACCTGACCAACTGATGGTGAAGGGATACATAGACTCTACCTCCCAACATAAAAAGTTCTAGTTAAACGCTGTAAAGAATCTTACTGTACATGTAATCAAGCCAATGTTGATTATTGAGTAGGTTCATCTTATAAGTGGTGAGTGACATGGGTGTCTTCAACCCCACTTTAAAGAACCACTACTAACTTTCAGTGACACAACTAAATGAGTCATTCCTAGATAATTATGAAATTTTACTGCCCAGACCCTTGTGATATTATAAATGCATTTTAATGTTTTAAAAGTTAAGTCCAGCACGTTTGGAGGCCACCACAGAAGTTAGCTTTGTAACAGCTCCCTTGCCAAAAGGCCTTTGGAATTTGGATTATTGCTGGTTACAAAGGTTGTGGCAATACAAAGTTCATGAAATGTGTTTACGCAAATGGTTATAAAAAAAAAAAAAGTAAAACCAATAAAGGTACTTACGGAAAGTCTTCAAGTCGAGTTGCCTCATGTCGAGAGCCCAGCAGGTCATATCCCATTTCATTGTAGATCTCCAAATAGGAGATGTGTGTGGTGTAAACCATACTGCTGTCCTGTAGATAAAGAAACATAAAAAACAAGCACTAATTGCTTTGAGTTCTTTGAATGTGCTGGTTTAAATAGGTCATAATTGCCTTAACTCCCTTCATACATTCATTGTGTTTATTTATTTTAGAGCAATAAATGTTAAATACAACTATCAATTATGGTAAAGAAACCTTTTGGATCTCACACACTGAGTCCCTGTCACTTTGAGCCTAACCCAGCTCAATGCATTATTTCCATGCTCTGCATAGTTTGCCACCCCAAGCCAATGGGCTTGAACTGCTGACAAAACAATGGTAGGGCATTACACTTTTAGGGACACTGGTGAGGGCCGATATAACAAACCGTTTTAGGCAGCTACTTGTGCCGCTCATCAGAGAAGAAGGGGAAGCCAAGATGTTGCAGCCTTCTTCTCTTTTTTACAGAAGAACTATATTCCATGGACTGGATCTAAAGGGCTTTATGTGACCCCTTTAGTGAGCTGAACTGACCTGGCTGAAGTGCTCATACAGGTAGGAGAGGGTGCGGGGAATAATTCCACGATCTCTGTAGTGCTCTGGTCCTCCTGTGATGGTGAATGTTTTTCCAGTTCCTGTCTGTCCATAGGCAAATATGGTGCCATTGTAGCCATCCAGGACACTGCAAAACACAAACATAGAGAGTTAGAGACCTTTTTGAAATAGAGACAGGAAGGCAGCTCTTTGCAGTATATAATGTATTGATGAACAGAAGCTTGTGAAATTGGTTAAATAATCTCAGGCTGCATATATACATATAAATACAGTGCCTAACAAATGATTAGACCACTTGTCATAACTGCGAGAAAAGAAATACTTTTGTAATCTTTCAAAATGTGTTTAAAACTGAAAATGTCATTACTATTGGACACATTTTTAACATGAATGATGAATTTCAAACTGACTTCCCATTTTGTACCCAAATTTGAGCTGAGTCACTGGGCTGATTTCAAGAAGTCAGAAAATTAACCTAGCATTACACTCGACCACCGACTCAAACTATTTTTTCTGTTCAGGAATAAAAGCAAAAAAATATCCCTTCACATTATCATCAGTAAATAATGTGCTTTATCATTTTAGATTAGATTAGATAACACTTTATTATTCCCCTTGGAAAATCTTCCTCCGGGAAATCCAGTAGCAGTTCAATATTACAGATTCAAATATAGCAAAACTACAAATAAATGCTTAAAAAATAACTATATTCATCCTCCCACTGTGAGGACTTGAACAGTCTGATGGCCAAAAGAGTTTCTCAATATGTTGGTTCTACACTAGTGAAAGAGCAGTCGTGGTCTGAACAGGCATATCTGGTTGCTGATGACTACATGCAGAGGGTGACTGGCATTGTCAAATATTTCCAGCAGTTTTTCCAGTGTCCTCTTCTCTGCCATTGTCACTAGAGAGTTCTGCTTCATGCCAACCTCAGAGCCAGCCCGCCTGATCAGTTTCTCTAGCCTGGATGTGTCATTCTTGGATGTGTTGCCCCCCCTGCACACTACCAAGTAGAAAAGGACACTTGCTCCCACATACTGGTAAAGTATCCACAGGCCATGCAGATTTTAAATGACCAAAGCCTCCTCCGGAAGTACTGCCTGCTCTGTCCCTTCCTGTACAGGTGGTTGGTGTGGATTGTCCAGTCCAGTTTGCTGAGCAGCCACAAATGGGGAGATTACTTATAGGAGTCCACAGCCTCCACCTCAGCTCCTTCTCTTGGTCTGGACTTTCCCAAGGTGATGACCTGCCCTTGTGATTTTAGTGTTTAGCTGTATGGGGTTTGTGTGGCACCAGACACCCCCACTAGGCTCCTGTACTCCTCCTCTTTGTCCCTGCTGCTTCGTATGATGGCTGTGTCATAGGCAAACTTCTAGATGTGACCCAGCTCAGAGTTGTAGCAGAAGTCCCCAGAATACAGGGTGAAGAGAAGAGGGGCTAGCACCGTGCCCTGTGGTGCTCCCCCGCTGCTGATCACAGTGTCAGACGTGCTGTCCTTCAGCCTGACGTACTGTGGCCTGTCAGTGAGGTAGCTGGAGATCCGGGTGACCACACAGGTCCACTTACATCCGGTTCAGTTTGTCCTGGAGCAAACGGGGCTGGATGGTGCTGAAGGCATTTGAGAAGTCCAGGAAGAGAACCCTCACAAAGCCACATCCCATATCCAGGTGCAAGTGAACTTGTTTGTAGAGCATGGCACCCCCCTCACCAACACCTGCCCGGTATGCAAACTGTAGACTATTGTGGGCATGTTGCACCTGGGATCTGAGAAGGCCGAGGAAGAGTCACTCCAATATCTTCATCAGGTGTGAGGTGAGTGGCACTGGTCTGAAGTCATTCAGGATGCTGGGCCAGTTCTCTTAGGAACTTGAAGGATGCAGGATGTCTTCCAGAGAGTGAGCATCCTCCCTAGCTGAAGGCTAAGGTTGAAGTGACGCTGTAGCAGTTCTCCCAGTTCAGCAGTCTTCAGTAATCAGGGACACACCTTGTCCAGGCCTGCTGCTTTCCTGGGATGTGGTTTCCTCAGCAGTCCTCTGACCTGGACCACAGTGATGCATGGAGGAGATTGTGCAGAGGTGGGTGAGGAGAAGGGGGCTGTTGATGTGATTATGTTGATTTTAAACTACTATATAACAGTATAGCTGAAGTTGAGTACAGCTGAAATTGCTTGTGGTAAGGAGCAACTTAAACTGTTCTCAGCTTTGAGCCTGGCTACAGGTGCAGAGGAGCTCAGTAAACTGAAGTCCAGTGATGGTGTGAATCCTGAGTGTTTAAATCTTGGACCCAAAAGCTGAAGACCGGGGCAGGGTAAAGGTGTAACAAAGTGGTTTTATTTAACAAGGAGACCAGGAGGGATGAAGGGGGAATCCAGGATCCTCCTGGAAAAGTGAGGGACAAAGGTGGTTGGCGTGGTGAGGGCTTGTGGAGAGCACTGGGGAGAGAAGGAGCAGAGACACAAGGTAAGACATGGAGCAGACATTCAGAAAGCAGAGAGAAAAAGCACAAGGCAAAAATTCAAACAGGAAATAATGCTTTCAAGCTAAAGAAATACAAAAGCTAGAGACTAGAGTGTAGGCCAACAAACCACAGGAGATGATGCGGGAATTACCTGGAGCTGGAGTAGAGTCTGAGTGCCGGTTTTGTACGTGCAGTTGATTGAAGTTAATGAGAACAGGTGCGAGGCTGCAGTGACTCAGTGCAGGGGATCACCACAACCACTCCCATAGAGGCAGAGAATCAAGGATGCTTCACCAGAGGCATCAAACAGTCCAAAAACACAATGGTTGAGAAGGGGGTATCCTCACAAGCTCTTTGAGGAGCACTCATATGAGTCAATGGCTTTTTCTATTTCCAAGAATGCAACATAGCATTTAGAGAGACGTAATATTTGTGTCTTAAGTAAGTAAAAAACACGAACACCAATAACAGCCACCAAACTTCATCAACTAAAATCAGCACTCACCGTCCTCTGCTACAAAGCTGACTTTGTTCTCAGAGAAAATGCATTTTACATAAGCAGGAGGAGTTCTTTGAGCAGCACATATTGTGGTTCATGGAAGATGTTGTAAATGTTACTCCATGAGATCATAAAAGAGATGACAGAACACATAATAACAGTTCATGATCACCACTGTGCTCTTTTTTTAAAGAAGACTAATTTTATGCAACCAGACAGCTAAGTATGCCTTCGGATAATTGATTGCCATTGGAAAGTTAAGTATTTTTATTCTGTTGGTCTGTGCAACCACACTGATCAGCCTCTTATGATGTCAGTGTTTAATATGAAAGAGTCAAAGGGATGTCTGAGTATGTTTCAGCCACAATAAGTCAGAGCCAACCGAATGTGACACTTTAAATCATCAGGAGAGATGGCAGATGATGACAGGCGTCTGATGGTGGAGTAGAAACATCTGAGTCTTTTGCATGCTTGGTTTTCATTTTTGCCTGGAAGTACAGTCCAAGGCATATCAATTACTTTTTACCACTGGCTCTGCGACTGTCAATGACAAACTTTTGTCTTTCAGTGTACTGGAGCAAGTTACATTTTCTACATCTTTCAACAACTGGGGCACTGTGTGAAAACTCGAGCACCTGCAGCTAAAGGTGAGGGCTGCAGCTCCCTCTCTATTTTTACATGGTGTTACAACCATCATGTGGATTTCATACAGGACATGATAGAGAAGCTGTTACTTTGACTTCTCAACCATGAAAACTGTATAAAAGAGGCTATCTGTCAATTCAGATAGTCCTTGGTGAAGTTCCTTGATGCACTTAAACGGCTCTATTCAGATTTGACAGCTGAAGACCCTTCTTTTTTTTTCAAAGAGAAAGCTTTTCCTGCATAAGGATTTTACTTTGCCTTGTGTTGCAATGTTCAACAACAATGGAAACATTTATATTGAATCTTTTTTGCTTATTTCTATATAGATTTACACTTGATTTTTATTTGATGCCATATCATGGTTCTTCCTTCTATACTGCGCATAATGCAAACAAACAACAGAGTCCCTTTTTAGAATAAACAAAGTATTTCTGATACTGATATCTTTTCTCTATTGCCTGGCTGGATCTCTTCCAAACTCACACAACAAGGCAGAGCAAAATAAAATTTGCTTTGGCACTTGGCTGCTCTTCTGCACGTGCACAGAGACTATGAAACCATCTATAGCCACTGCTGTCTGAGTGAAACAAATATGCAATACGGTGGTGTACGTGAAGTAATACAAAAACAGTGCTGTTGGTTATTCTTGGAATTAAACCAGGGTAAAATTGTAGAACAGCACATGAGCCTCTGACACACGATCTTCCATCAAAGGTGAGGATAAACTCTTCTTTTTCTGACACGCCAATTCCAAGAAAAGGGATATCTCGTTGGTATATTTTTCAAGATGAATTATGAATGAACTTAAGCCTCTCTTATTGAAAGGAATTGCCAGATCAGTTTTTGGACCATGTGTGGTTTTCCCTCAGTCTACTGTACTGCTGCATACGAAAGTCAAGGGAAAATAGCTGTATGTCAGTTTACATAAAACAGTGTCCACTTTCTGAGCATGCTGAGTTCTGACTTGGATGGCCTTTGGCAGCCGTTTAATCCAGCGTGAGTCACTGCAGTGATGGTCATCAGGACGTTCAAGACAGACTCTGTGTTTAGTTAAATGTCAGTGCTAATGATGCGGCTTGGGCCCAGACATGGAGGCTTTGGCATTTCGCAGTGCTTCTTCCTGTTTACGCCTCAGCTTTCATGGAGACTGGTGACTTATCATTGAGGAGGTACTTGTTATTTCTGATACTTCTAATAAGAGCAGAAGTTTGTGGTAGTATGGGTCAGGGATGGGAAATAAGGGCTGAAGATCAAACACAATATTCTTTGATGAATGACAACGGACTGTAAATCAATAGAGACATAAAGCAGTTAGTGCAATAAAATCATAATAAACTTGATTATAATTGAGTAAAATTAAATTATACTAACCAGTTTTAAAGTCTAGCAAGAAAATAAAACCAAGTCACTACTACTGAGCAAGTTATCATTTTGAATTTGCTTAGAGATTACTTGCACACTCCAGCAGCTGATCTACACTGAAACACTGGCAATAACTCTGTATATTATGATCCTATTCTGTATTCTAAATTACATTGTGTTTCAAATTGATAAGAAAAAATCCTCAACATTTTAACAATCAGCATTATAGAAAA
Organism: Scarus forsteni; assembly: GCA_036419115.1. Lineage (NCBI taxonomy): Eukaryota > Metazoa > Chordata > Actinopteri > Labriformes > Labridae > Scarus > Scarus forsteni. The sequence continues at coordinate 41,774,795 of JAZDUH010000451.1, forward strand.
GCTCTTTAGTCAAAGTTTGATTAAAAAGAAAGTGAATGTTGTAAAAACTGACTAAAAATGGAAGTTAGCACTGTTAAAAAAGTTGAAGGTGCCCTTGCCATTTTCACCCACTTTCCCAAATGTTGTCATCATATCTGTGCAATTAAGATGGTGTGCAGGATTTTGCTGCAACTTTTAATGATAAGCACAAACAGTCCAATACATTTTATTTTTCCATCTGGGGACAGCCCACAGAACATGTTTGGTGATGGGCAGACCCTTTAAAAGCATATCCAGGAGGTGGTTGGATGATTGATCCATCAATTACACTTTTGCGGGCCAATCAGATAATGCAGTAGGCAAGTGTTTATGCCGTGCTGTAAAGTATGGATTGTGAACCACTTCCTAGAACAAACTTTTGACAAGAGTACAAAACAATAAGAGGATTGTAGTGTTGTTTTCATCTAATAAAGAAATGTGGTCCAGATCTGATAGAACTGCTCCTGAAGCTGTGAGCATCTTTGCTCATCTCTATACGAGCAGTCACATCGTGGAGCCTGATCCATCTGCACTGCAAAGTTAAAAAAGGTGAACAGTTTACTACCTTCAAGAAACATCAAGGGAAAAATTGGAGGGTGCATCATCGGAGAGCAGGCAGAGAGCTTAACTTATCATGTCTAACATTCAACAAGAACTTTCTAAAGGAGAATGCAGTTGCATCCTCACACAGAATGCGACTTGAGTGACCTGGGTGACCTGGGCAACTTGGGTGACCATTCTCCATGCATAGTCAATGTACAGCCACAATCATGCACGACCAGGCATGAGCAGGTCTCATGCAATATGACGGAGGCAATCTGGTCAAACTTGGTTGCATCTTGGGAGATGTGGGGCGGTGCCCTGCTGCTGCAGATGGAAACTCTATTGTCTGGGCACTTGGTCTCAAAAGGTGAAAATTTAGAACTTTAGAACAGCCAATCACATGGAGAAATGTGTTTTAATACTAATTTGTCTTTACAGCTGTATGAAATTTGATATGAAAGAAAGAATATCAACACTTTTCTATGCCAGGCTTTGCTAGACTCTGTGAAATATCTTTCTATTATTAAGTTACTGCATTAATTCCATAATATAGCTATTTAGAGCTGTTTTATATTCATATGTTTGTTAGATATTCTGATATATTCTTGTGTCATACAAATTGTAAAAACTGGACAATGATTCTGTCTTACAATCATTGATATTGTGGACTTTGTATTGCCAATTAAATTGTGATCTTGATGCTTTAAAGCAGGACTAAACATTTAAAAAAGATTTACTGGCATTACTACTGTCAAAAGTTCTGTAAAAAACACAGTGGTAACACCTACCAACTGTTTGTTTGTAATCAAAATGAATTATCCCAAAATAAACTGCATTTCTTTAGACTCCCCATAGACATAAATGTATATCCTAAAAACTCCATATTGCCCAGCCCCGGGTTAATTATAACACAGAGCAGAACCATATTCTCTGAATTCATCTGCAGGGCTGCTCGTCTTGTAAAATGGGATTACAGTTCCGATAGAGGGTTTGTCTTGCCAGTCCAGCATCATTACTCATGGCTCTTCCTCTCTTGGGGCCGTTAATACTGGTTTGTTTTTAAATGAAAGCACTGCGGTTAAAATGATTGGTTTTGGTTACACCACAGTAAAGACTGAGACTGGTGTGCACGTAAACGAGTTTCTGCTTTTGGATAAAGATGAAATGCTCCAAGTAGAAATGAGTACCAAGCAAAATAACCACCTGACAGTTATTGCTGGTCTACAGAATAGGCATGCAGTCATAGTACTGAAATTTAAAATGTCTCCCGGTGTAACCTGATTTATGTGTCCTGACTGTAATGGTTTTGGGAAAAAATATTGGTTCATCCAAAATATTTTTTAATAACTCTGACTAAGCAGGCTTCTGTTACTAGGTCTGGGTCAACAAAGGCACGAACAAAGGCTTCACAGCGATCAGAATTCGAATTGGACTTAGCATATCTGACTGACCTAACTAGGACTAGTTAATTATGTCTATGTTTCTGTTTATGTATGTATATAATTATATAAAGGCATAACATACTGACCACCTGCCCCGCTGACTAGTCTGCAGCTTTACAGCCTCAAACACAACAACCTCAAACTCAATGCACTGAGTCCATTTTAAAGAGACTGTGAGGAGAATCTATTACCAGCCACATAAAGACTCTGCTACCCATGAGCATGCGCAAGGACTGTCGTAATGCTGCGTTCCAGTAACCTCAGAACTGGGAGTGACATCATCTCTGACTTATCAGCGTTCTAGTTGAAGTCGGAAAAAAACATGCTGATCTACCAGGCTATTGTTAGCTGTTGTTGTTCACAAATATCACATGAAGAATTTGATTATCACTATGGCAGCATTTTTGTAAATAGAAGTCTAACAATACGATGTATACAGCTGATCTAGAGCGACACACCCCAGTCAGAAGTGCAAATAAATTGATTATTACAGGAGCTAAATAACTGTTCACACTGGGAGCATCCATCTTTGATTGTAAACTTGGGGGTGGCGAGGTTTCACCGAGTTCCCAGTAGGAAATTCTGACTTCGGGGGGCGTTCCAGCTGCAGTTTCCTACTCGGAACTTGGAAGTTCCTACTTCTGACTACAACTGGAACGCACCACAACACCTTACCGAAGCCAAAGCGTGTGTTTGGTGTGTTGTAGCCTGGACCTTACTTGAACACTCTTGACTGCCAACACTCCAGTCTGCAGGTTTGGAGATTGCTCAAATCCTAACGTTTGCCCGTTTTTCTTGCATCTAAAACATTAACTTTGAGGACAAATGTTCACTTGCTGCCTTATATATCCCACCCACGAACAGGTGCTGTGATAATAAGAATATCAGTTACTTCACCTGTCAGTGGTCATAATGTTATGATGTTAGGGCATCTCTAGCAAACAGAGTGACTGCTACATAAAAAAAACATTCTCTGTACATGTTTTCTGCTGATTCATTCCTTTATGCATGTTTCTTTCCAAAAAAAGCCAGAGAAGTTGCTTTCCCTTGGTGAGTAAACGCATTGTACTACTTGTATATCAAGCATCCATTCAAATTCATCAGATTGGTTGAGTATCACTTGATTTATTGCTTGTGTGCTGCTGTGCTTTGTGTTAAAACTTACAGACAGCCAAACAGACATCTACCATGCTGTTAAACCTATTCTTTTAAGCTAAAATTTTCTCTTAAAAAGTACGAGGGCTATATGGAACAAGTTTACACACCAGCATTTAGCTGAAGCAAGTTCGCCCATGTCAGTAGTATTAATGGCTGAAGCTAAGAGATCAAGGAGGCCTTGACTGATGAAGCAAGAAGTAAAAAAAAAGACAGAATAATCAAGTAAGACGCCGGACAAAAAAATAGGACAGGCACTGTTTGCCTGATCTATAGCTTTCCATTACATCTATGGTAATAAACTACTATTTCATGTTGGAAAAGTTATTGTTGCTTTAAGACCTGAGTAAGTTTGTGGACTTGACCTGCAGAATTATTTACTTCACTCATTCTGGCCTTTCAGACATTTTTAGGAGGGATTACAGGTGATAAATCTACATGGTATCCAGAAAATTCACTGTTCAAGCAGGCAATCTGTAGAGAGGAAAAAAACTGACCAAGGACTAGAACTATCAGAGTGAGGAGACGGACTGTTCAAACAGACAGGCTGACTGGTGTCTGCAGACGTCTTAGTCATATCAAAGACCCTAAGTTCAAATTAATACAACAAGACATAGCCTGGTTGTGACAGAAGCTTTGAACTTGATGCTTACCATTTGCCACAACAGAAGGAGAACGTTCAAAGGTTTCTCTGAGAAGAGTGCTGCCAAAGCAACTCTGCAGCAGAGTCAGTGAACCTTTGTGAGTTAGGTCAAACACATTCAAGCCCTGAGTCAGTCCATCCAGACGTCTGACTCTTCTGTTTGCACGTCTCATTATGGAAAAGATAACGATGAGCACTTGTGGGATCCCACAAATAGACCCTACAGTGACTAAGTGGGCTGGAGGCGGTTGGTTGAAGGTAAAGCGGGGCTGAATTAAGCCTGGAGTACAGAACAACAGTGTTTGCACATAAGAAAGACTAAAGTCTGTCCCTTTTTCATGAAAGGTTTCTCTTTGGATGAAATGACTGATCTAAAATGGGTCAAGGAAAAGAGAACAGCTGAAACAAACGCCTGTGTCGACATTTTGCTGACATGTGACCAACAGTAGTTTCACACTAAGTGCCTTCTACCTGCAGGACAACTGTGGTTTGTGTAAGTTTTCATCTCAACAAACATGTTACCAAGTTGGAGCTTTCAGACAGCTGGAATGAGCAACGTGTATCCTGGACACCTCAAGCTGCAAACATCTCAAGAATAGGGGGCTAACTTACTAGGACGCGTGTGTGTCTTGGCAAAAAAAAGACAAGAACACTGAAACGATAAAGCCATAAAACTTGATCCAGCAGAATATTAGTAGAATTCATCACAGACAAGAACATCTAAAGTGCATTTAAGAGCCATAACAATAACGGCAAATACCACCCTGAGAGTGCTCATAAACAGAAACACAAGTAAAGAATAGGGATGGGAATAAAAAAAAACAAATTCCAGTTGAGACTCAATCACGACAACACCCTCAAGGAATCTATATCATAAACGTTTTTGTTAATCAATTCCCTTCCCCTTTGCTCTGCGTGCTTTGCATATCAAGGACGTCACACTGCCACCAGAGGCAGTTGGTAGAAATGATAATATACAAGTCCAAAATTATGGCAGATAGGGGACAAGAGTAGCCAAAACTGTGGTTAAAAAAAACTTGCTACCCAAGTCTCAGTAAGTCGCCAGAATCTCGCAGAAGCATTTATTTGTGCAGCGCTGAATTGAGTATCAGGTGTATCATGGATTTGTGTTTGCCACTGAGAACCCATGTAGACCTTTTTTTTCCACACAAAATTCAGCAGGAATCAGTACAGGAATTGTTTAAGAATCATACTGATTAACAGAATCATTGATGGCATTAGAATTAATTTAATTTTAAGCCCTGACAGTTCCCATCTCCAGTAAATACCAGATCAAAAGAGACGTTTTCAGTACAGAGGCAGTGTTGTTGATGGCCATTGCACACTGACTCCAGATTTCCACGTAGTCTGCGCAGTGTCACAACCGCATAACAGGAAGATTATTTGATGCCCTGAGCCATGGAGTGCAACCCAAGAGGCTTGAAACATGAGATTATAAGAAACCAAAACTACCCAACAGGGAGATCAACATGTAAACAAAAGGCTTTGGCTCCTGCTGACCGTTGATTTGGTGTAGGCATCAGTACTGTTTCCACTACTTCAGCTGTATTTTGAATGACCCTAAAATTCAGAGAACTTATTTTCCTGTGTTGCTGATGTGCTTGGTAAACATTAACAGGTTTTTCAGGCTCCTGCGGTAAACAGACTCAACCCTTATTTTCAGTGTTCCAGTGTGAAAAGCCACTGCTGGCACTGCTGGAAACCAGCTGATGGAAGAGACTGGGCGGTTTGCCTGTACAGCACAGTCGGACTATGTGGAGGTTGGGGGTAAATCTATTTTAGTCATCTAAAATAGTCTCAGGTGGGGCTGGGCAATTAATCAAAAAAAAAAAAAATTGACATTTAGACCCTGTAATCGCAGTAATTTTACTCATGTCGATTATTTTGATTATTTTCCCTGTGTCAGTCACATGACGCGCACCCTCCATATAGTCTATGTTCATTTCCGCCAAGAGCAAAGGACGCACCACCAACATGGAGGAGACAAGCACCAATCTATCAGAGGACCTTGTAGCTAGGAAAAAAATGTCATCTCCATGTTTGGGCACATTTTGCAGAGGACACCGAGCAGAAAGAAGTCAAGTGTAATTACTAGATAGATAGATAGATAGATAGATAGATAGATAGATAGAGCATAGCATAAATAATCATTCATTAACCGTAATTGAGATAAGAGCTTCAATTCATTGTGATATTGAGATTAGCAAATATTTCCCAGCCCTAGTCTCAGGTAAAAAATAAAATACAATCTAATGTCATGTCTATGGCACTTGCACAATGACTTAAACATTCTTTTGCGTTTGTTTCTTATCTGTCCAATTTTTTGGACAGTTTCTTGGATGTTGGACTTTTCAGAGCGGCAACTGCAACTTCTGTTCTATCTGTCTCCCTCTCTTTTCCATCCTCTCATCAAAACCTCTCCATGCTGTGTCCACTGTGTGGGTTTTAACCACGGACATTATGGGAAAAGTTAAAGTTTGAGCTTTCAGTCACATAAGACTTGGCAGGCTTGAATGTAAAGATGTATTTTATGTATGATTTGTTTGGTCCGTATCACCCAGCCCCAACATAAAACTGAAGTTCATGGAGTCCACAGGGTCAAAGTGGACCTGTTTGGTATTTCAGTACAATAAGGCCTTACATTACCTCTAACCCCACTAAACATCAAAAAACAAAAAGACAAACTTCCTTAAGCAGATGAGGAAATTCAACCAGCAGGTCAACACTGCTGTCACCATCTGGTGCTCTGCAGCCAAAAGCAGAAACAGACTGCAGCGTGTCATCCAGGTTATTAGATACAATCTGCCATCTTTCCACGACCTGAACACCATGAGGACCCTGAGGCATGCAGGTAAGATTTTGTCAGCAACCCCCCCTTACACAGGCTCTATGAGACTCAAAGGGCCCCGGACCCAAAACTCTTCCCCTCCCCCCGACCAAACTCACACCCAGCTCCATTGTCACCTTATGTTAAAGTCAAACCCTCTTATTCTGATATATTTCATACCATACATACTTTAGACCAGTGGTTTTCAATGTTTTATTGGCAAAGGCACAAAAATGACCTCTTGAATCTCTTTTTAAATATTGCATTTTGAATTATGACAAATTTACAGCATTGCTTGTAGCACAACTCTGATCTGTTCTGTTCTACATTTAAGAACTGTTCCCTTGTTCATCTTCATAACATTGCTAAACCAGCCCCATTCTGTCTCAGACAATGCTGGAAAATTAGACCTTGCCTCTGTAACCTCTACATTGGACTTTTGTAATTCTCTTTCATCAGGCTGTCCCAGCAAGACTAGAACTAGGAGAACACATCACACTACCTGCACTACCTTCCCTGCATTGGCTTCCCATGACATCTAGAACAGGACTCAAGAATTTTCTTCTGACCAACTAAAATGTCTTAAAGACCTTGTAGTGCCATATAACTCCTCCAGAATGTAATGCATCCAAAATGCTGGTCTGCTTGTGACATATGTATGGGAGGTAGAGCCTTAAGTCATCAGGCTGTTCTTTTCTGGAGCCATTCACCAATCATGGTCTGGGAAGCTACACCCTCTCTACCTTTAAGGTTAACTTGAAACTTTACACCTTGATAAAGCGTTCAGTTAGGGCTGCCTCAGGCTTGAACCAGACCATGGTTAAGCTGCAATAGGCCTAGACCACCAGGAGATTTAGCAGACATTTTTGTCCCTCCTATTGTCGCCCCTGTACTCATGTCTGGATTTTGTCTTGTAGAATGCTGTGAATCATTGATGTCAATGGCCTGTTGCTGTGGACCTACATAGCTACAGCTGCTACATTTGCAAATATTTAGCATCATTTTTGACCCCATATCACTGTCAGTTTCCTCTATCAACTTCAGAGTGATCAACTTAATAAATATGTGGTAGTTCCTGCAAATTTCACATTTCATTTAGAGTATATCAACATAGACGGCCTGTTGCTGTGGACCTGCTTGGCTCCAACTGCTTCATCCTACATCACCCATCAACAGAAATAACATCATATGACGTTCAATGGGAATTTAATTTTAAAACCTGTTGAACCAAAGTCCAATTAGATGTTGCTATATTGGCATTAAGTCCAAGCTATACGAGTAACCTGGGCTTTTATCCTTTAAGATAGATAGATAGATAGATAGATAGATAGATAGATAGATAGATAGATAGATAGATAGATAGATAGATAGATAGATAGATAGACAGACAGACAGACAGACAGACAGACAGACAGACAGACAGACAGACAGATAGATAGACAGATAGATAGATAGATAGATAGATAGATACTACATACACATACATACATATACATATACATTTGCTATTGAATTGCGTTCATTTTACTCTATTACTGTTTTTATTAGTATATGCATGTTTATACTGTGCCCCTGTACAGCAGTTAGGCCAACACAGGTTGTTATTAAACGTGCTACGGAAACAAACTTTGAACTGACTTGATTAGTCCTCTTCACATTATAATCATTTTAGCTGTTAATGTGAATATTGGAACAATCTGCTGATCCATATTTGTTATGGATAATGCCATAATATTAACACATTTTAGAACCATTTAGAGAGGAGAACCCTCTTAAAAACACGATGCTGAATCCCAGGTTAAACTCTTATAAATTTCATTTAAATAGAAACAAATACAATAAGAACAAATTTGTGGTCAGGGTATGCATACATTTATAACAAATTGATTGGGAGTGTAAGACCTAAAGATGTATCCAGAAAACCTTCATAATTGGAATTAAATATTGTCTTTTCAGAGGCTTTCAGAGCTGTTAGTGATCCGGTCAATTTTACAATAATTGCACAGGCTTATAACTTTATCTATATTTAAGTCTTTGTCTACATTAATAGCTATATAATATGTTCATACTGTCAGATGGAAGGACAATCTCAATGCTTAAAACAGTTTAAAAAAGGCTTGACTCACTTATCCTTTACTCAATATTTTTCAGCAGGTAAGTCTTTTGGACGTGGCTCTGAGGACTGACAACTGAAACAACATGTCAAACTGATGGAGTAGTCACAGGGCGCAGTACCCCAGTGCTGTGCCATAGAAACTGTTCTCACACTAGCAGATGGCACAGTGTACCATCTTGCCTGCCAGCTCAGTCTGCTTTGTGGTTTAAGGATGTAAAGCAGGCCAAAAATCACAGACACCCTCCATTTCCATCCTAAAGAAAACTTAGCTTTACTGACTTCCTGTCAACACGGCCGGCTAAAGTCTGTGTGGCCTGAGCCCGTCATGGAGAGGAAAACACGGCAGGGCCCAGGTGAACACAGAATAAATGTGTGAGCTGTGAATGAGATAATTAGGGGTTGTAACTTGGAGGTTTTATACAAGGTTTTAAAGAAGAACATAAACTTTGAGGTACCTGTGGGGCTGTGACCATGGCATAGTTTGGAAAATGTAATTCTTAAACTGACCGTTTGTTGGCTCCCTAATTGGTCTGCCTGTGAATCAGTCAGAGAGTCTCTTCATTAAACTGAGAGACCACACATTTTTTCAAACTTTCACTGTGTTGTTGTAAAACTGTGACTTTCATTCTCTTGCACCTGCATAATTTAAAAGTCTCTACTATGTATCTATTAGAGGTGAAACGAAATAAAACCATGACAAAATAAAATTCAAAGATGCACGAAATAGAAGCACAAAATAAAAAACGCGAAGGAGCGCATGAACAACTGGTGATTTTGTTACCCTCCTCGCCTACTGTAGCATAACACTTCCTTCAATATGGAGGAAGATGAAGTCGGGGAATTAGCTGACGCTCCTTCATCAAATAAATCGGTTGTGTGGACCTATTTTGGCTTCCTATGTAAAAGACGAGAGAACGGTGAGAAGATTGCGGACAAAACAACAACCGTGTGCAAAATATGCCGCTACAGTGTGCCGTATACTGCGGCAAGTACAACTACCAACTACTTTGAACTGGAGAAAGGCAGCAACTGTATGTTTGTGTAAGTCTGTATGAAAAACAATATTTGATATTTGCATCTACTGTTGACAGAATTTGATCATACTTAAAGATCAGAAGTATATGCACTGTTATAGGCTAAATATTATAGTTCACAGTTCAGATATTTATAGGTCTAAACTGCAGCTCTGAGGACTGCTGTTTGTTTTCCTTTTCATTCAAGAATGTACTTATCCTGATTGTTACAACAGCAAAGCACTTTTTATTGAGATTTTATGTTTGTATTTGCACTGTAGTCTAAATAAGGGAAAAAAACTACAATTTTGTTTTTTTCAAAGAGCATTTATTTTGTACTGATGCAGCAATATTTTTTGTATGTCTGCATTCGGAAGAAAATAAAGAAAATTAGATTTTTGCACAACTTCTTCTGTTGGAGATTTTTTATAATCTTTATTTTGTATCATGAGCCCTGTTTTGTATTTCGTATTGTTTCGTGACTTGACCATTTCATTAAACCCCGAGTATCTATCTATCTATACTATCTAAAGAGGAGAGAGCTGCGTTGGTTGTTAAAGCCAAACTCTACAATGTTGTTTTTGTCATGTTCATTTATATAAAGTTCTTGTTGTGGAAGTTTAAGCTGACAATCCCCGAGTCATGACTCTGTGAATTGTGACATGGAACGTAATGTAGCCAATCAAGAAGTGAGCTGACTGAGGAACAAGGAAGCAGGTGTAAATAAACACAAGCATGGCCGACCTGAAACAGAAAGTCTGGTGAACTTCAGAAATGGAGGAGCAGCTTATTCATTCATGCTCTTTCCAGGTTTCTTTCTTTCTATTCTTTTTTTCTTTTACTTTTTCATATGTGTACCCACTTTACCACCACTACCAGTGTCTCGACTCAAGAAGGTGCCTCATGTCTCACATTTGGCCTCAGTACCCCTGAAGTACATGAAGACATCTCAATGGAGTCCAATCACCAAAGAGATGCTATCACTAAAGACACTGCACATTTTCATTCATCCAAACTTTAAGAATTGTTCAGTGAAATCTGGTCTCTCCTGATTGTTTTGCCTCATGCAATGGTCCTTTCTATCCAAAAAATATTGAGCTTATAAAACCCTTTTTTGTTTTAATGGGTCAGAATAACATTTCATCTGAAATTCAGTTTAAAACATCACTTTAAGAACCAGCTAAGCTCACAGCCCACCACATGCATCAGACAGACCATGTTTTTTTTTACTTAAAATATTTATTCAGTACTTTCAGCTTTTTCATTTGTGCTTGTTTTGGAGGGGAGAGACTGGTACCTATAATTTGTCTCCTGGTAGTTATTGGTGTAACTAAACAACAGTGGCAGCTCAGTTTACAGACCCTGGACTGTTTTCTTCCACTGAGGAACATTTGAGAAACATAAACCATGAAAGACCTGCATTCTTAACTAGTCGTCTTAGTAAACAAATGTAAATATACCCTGAGATTTTATGAACTATTTTAACACCAGCACTGCAGTCTATCAGTTTATACTGTTTTATTAAAAAACATTTTAGTTAACCTGCCCAGTAATATCACAGTTTGAACTGTGATGTTGAAAAATGTTCTCTACCAACTGAATTTGACAACTAGGGAGGGTTTCCAGGTTTAGCAAAAGCTTTGAGCTGACTCGGCATCAATGAAACAATTCTAAGGCAGATTCTGTGGAAATACATTCTGAGGTGAATTTATTACATTAGTATCTCTCAAATAAGGGAATGTGGCAACAGCTCAGAGGGGCACAACTTGTCTGGACAGAGGCGTGGCCAACTGGCCAACTGAGTCTTGGGTCCCCAGGAATTTTTATTGGCCACCTCGTGTAACGAACCAAATTTCTACACTCTGATTGGTTCAAAAGGTTTCATTAAAAAATATATATTTTAGCTAGCTTTTAGCTTTTAGTTGCTTGTATCTTTCGACAATAGAGTGAGAGTCAGAATATCAATCATAATTCATAAGCCAGTATAATCAGGGCAAATAACTGCTTTGTTGAAAAATAATACTCACCATTTCTTTTTATTTAACTTTTTGTTTTTAACTCTAGTAATTTTATTGAGTCTTGATATCTGTTTTGTTTTAATGTGTCTATTCTTTGGTCAGTTTGTTCTGATGTATTGTGTGAAGCACTTTAAGGTCCTGTTTACACGACAACGTTGTCGCCAGAAACAGAAAGGTTTTTCTTTTGCGCTCAGTGTTCGCATGCAATGTGTGTGATATTTTTATCGGGATAACAAACTGAGCACAGCATATATTTGAAGCTGCTGTTGTTGTTCCTGGGATGCTTGCACAACATCCATATGAAAGAGTACTGTGCATGCACATGTCGTTTAGATGGAGATGGATATGAAAACGTTTTCAAAACTTTTCCCTATCTGGTTTCAAAGTTTGCAGATTCAGGCACTCCGGGCACCACTCTCGTGTAAACAGAAGGTGCAAACGCAACTGAAACTCTCAGTTGTCAGTCATTTCCGTTGCCTGTAAACAGGGCCTAAATTGCCTTGTTGTTTAAAGGTGCTATAAAAATAATAAAATAATAATATTAACCTTTAGCTATGTAGCACTTTCTAAACAACATAGCAATTTTCTTTACAAAAGGACTTATGATATACAAATCAAGTTAAAACATACAGATGCATAGATGTAACTAGATAAAAAAACATCAATTCATACATAAGAATAAACATTATCAACATATTTTAAGGGTTTACATGTGGTAACAAGTCATTTATAAAAGAATGTTGTTTTAAGGAAGGGCTTAAAAGAAGAGACAGAGTCAACAAACTGGATTTCAGGATGAAGGTCCTTCCAGAGCCTTGGTGCCTTTATAGAAAAACCGAATGACCCTTTGTCTGTAATCAGGCTCTGTATAACACAAGTAAACTCTGATCAGCTGATCTTGTTCAGGCTCATAAGGGGTCAGTGATGTAACAAGGGAGCTGGCCATGAAAAGATTTATGAGTTAATAAAATTTTACAATCAGTGTGAGACTTGACTGGTAGCCAGCGTAGCTATGCCAGGATCAGGACAATGTCCTCTTGTTTTCTTGAACCAGTTAACTGTCCGGCTGCAGCACTTTTTAACTGATTGTTGACAATGACGTGAAGTCTGTGATATTCTATAGTGAAGTGCATTACGGTAATAAAGGTGGGACAGAAAAGTACAGAATTCTCTATGTAACTCATTAAAAGATATAAATGATTTGATTTTTGACATCAATTTGTGCTGATAAAACAAGTCTGGGAAACACTCTACTCTTAATGTGACTGTAAAGGCTGAGGTCTGAGTCTGAAATAACAGCTAGATTTCTGGCTGACAACTTGACATTTTGTGCCCAGGGTTTCAGATTTCCAGCATGTTTATTGTTGTTCTGGGTAATTAAAAAACAATAAAAGTAAAAGTCCTACAATGAATATCAGTTAGGCAAGGTTTTAAGCATTGCCTTGCTTTGCCTTGACACTGATTATAGTATAAATGTCAGCAGAAGCAAAAAAAAAAGGTTTGTGAAGGTAGGAGGATTTTACCTGTCTGCAACAGGTTTGGCAATCTTTTCAAAGATTTCTTCTTGTTTGGCTGCTTGATCGAACACCCTCTGGAACCTAAACCAAAGCAACAACAACAAAAATAGCATTATTATGTTTTAACTTCATTTATTTATCCATTAGCAGAAGTACAGTACAGCCTGCTTCTTTAACTCCTGCATTAAAGGCCCACAGGGCTCCCCACAGCATTACTGAATCAGCCAAAAGCAGTCCATATAATTGCTTGAGTAGATCAGGAGGATTTTAGTCATTCTGTTTTCTAAAACAGTCTCAAGCCACCATGTTTTATCCCGCAGAAAGATGAGAGCGATGTGAGAGGAGTCCGCCCAGGAAGATTGTTAAATGTGGAAATTTTATTTCTATAAGGGCACGAGGGAACCTCCGCAGGCTATTTAAAGGGGCTTTGTGGTTTTCAAGGGCTCTGAGTGTCCACTGGCGTCTGACTCCCTAACTGTGAATTTAAGGCTTGGAAGCGTGGCATGTGCCCTGCCCAGAGGGTATATAAGGCTGCAGCTTCACCACCAGCCTGAAACAGATGTTCTGGCCCTGCAACAACACGACTGCTCCATGAGCTGTTCATGGGAAAAAAGTTCTTATGCAACCTGGAGGGGCTTCCAAATATAGTTTGGGTGACAAACTTTATTTTATGATACATTGTCTTTATTCAATGTAATTTACACATTGGTCAGATTTACTCCCACGTCTAACTCAGCACATACTTGTTTTTAGGTCTTCAAGGTTTCATGCTTCTTTATTGACGCATAAGCAAGTACATTTATTGTGCAGCCAGTAATGGCATTCCAATTTAACACAAATACCCACATATGCTTGTAGCTCATTTTATAGAGTATAAAATGACAGTCATCATTACGCACAATTATGTTTCCTTTGCAGCTTTAATGTTTTTTTCCAGAAAGAATATGTTAATATTACACTTAATTGATGTAAAACCTGGCTCAGGAGGCTGTAGAACTTGTTAAGTTTAGTTTGACAATCAAAGGTACGTATAACTTTAAAAAATATATAAATATATATGTCCATTCAGAGACAAATTTAGATTTTTTTTCACACAGACCTAGGGGTGTGCGACATGACGATATTAAATCGTTAAGGATTATAACGGTTTAATATCGTCATAAAGCAGAAAGATCGTCAGATCGTCTGTGTGGGTGCAGAGACTTGGCGCGCACCCCACTAGCCAATCGTAGCACATTAAGCGCAGTGCATGGTGGGATCTCCTGTTTGGTTATGAAGCATGAAGCCATGGCGGAAAGAAAAAAGGAGATAAAAGCTTGAGGATACAAAAATCTGTTCTAAAGCAGCTGTATTATTCACTCAGATTATAGACATTGCAGTTAGATAACATTTGTTCTAAATTGTTGCACTTTAAGAGATAATGTTGATTTTGTTGTTCATTACCTTTTATGTTTACATTTATTGCACATTTTTATAAAAACTGCACTATTTAAATTAAAACCTGTTCAGAAAGTTTCTTTGGCTTTAATTGTCCTTTTTTTTCTTTTATGGTTGTACATGTTTTATATGTTAAACATAGGGAAATAATGGTCAAACATGCAAATTAGTCTACAAAAATGAAAGTAAAAAAGAATCGTGATACAATCGTAATCGTGATTTTATTCTTTAAAAATCGTGATATGATATTTTTGCCATATCGCCCACCCCTACACAGACCTAACAGTGTAACAGGCCAAAAAAGTCAAAAGTCGAGTGAGACGTTGAGGCTGAACAGGTTAGCAGAAGCAAAATGCTGGTATAAGCATATCTTATGTGTTTATCAAATCAAGACCCAACTTAAAAAAAAAAGAAAAACAGTTTGTAACAAGCAATCAAACAGCAACAACAATCAATTAACACATATACTGAAGGTAATGACTTTAATGTAAGTAACAATGATGACCTAGCTTAAAGGATAACTTCGGTTCCTGCAGCTTTCACATTGTTTATAGAATGAAGAACAACAATATACTCACCCAGAAGGCTTTCCTGATGCAAACGGTGCTTCGGGAGATATTTAGATCCAAAATCGAGCAGCGGACACCGATATAATGTAGCCTGTAGGGCATAGATCGCCGCTCCTAAAAACTGCATTAATCGTCCAAAAACTCATGTTTTTCACCAATATTCCATCATGATTCGCGCCGAATGGACGGCCATTGCAGCCTGTGTCTCCACACAGCGCTGTGTGGCTGAACCAACGAGTTTGTTTACATGCTCTTCGCGCATGCGCAGTGCGGCTCATTGTTTCAGGGCAGCTACAAATCGACTTTCTTCTTCCAGTTTTGTGCAAAATGGACGAATATCTATGGGATGAAGATGTTGTGGAGGAGGACTTTGAATATGATGGACGTCCTTACAGTTTGGAGCCAGATTATACAGATAAGGAGCTGATAGAAATGACGAAGCGATCTCAACGCTCCAGAGAGTACTGCGCATGCGCGAAGTGCATGCAAACAGACTCGTCTGTTTAGAGGTTAGTTCAGCCACACAGCGCTGTGTGGAGAGACACAGGCTACAATGGCCGTCCATTCGGCGCGAATCATGATGGAATATTGGTGAAAAACATGAGTTTTTGGACGATTAATGCAGTTTTTAGGAGCGGCGATCTATGCCCTACAGGCTACATTATATCAGTGTCCGCTGCTCGATTTTGGATCTAAATATCTCCCGAAGCACCGTTTGCATCAGGAAAGCCTTCTGGGTGAGTATATTGTTGTTCTTCATTCTATAAACAATGTAAAAGCTGCAGGAACCGAAGTTATCCTTTAAGAGTCAGTTTGGTGACAACAATCACGATTATACTGGTAAAATCAAGACCAATCAAATTAAAACACTTGTGATTGTCCTTCAAACAAACACTGTGATAGCACTACAGTTATGGCAGCCACCACAGACTGTTGAGGACACCCATTTGAGCCCGTGGACATAAGAGAAGCTGAAATGGACTTTTTAATGAAATAATTCACAATTGGTAAAGTTCTACTTAAAATAAATCTGTTGAAATGTTATGTTTTTCATACTTTTGTTTATATTTATGTTGGATGTGATACAGTTTGTATAAATGACCCCTGATTTCTTGTTATAAATCACATAAATTGAAATAAAATCCCCCGTTTTTTTCCAAGTTGGAAAGTTCCCCCAGCTTAACTTACCATGAAAGTTTCCAGAAATTAGCCAGGAAATGTTTTGCCCCTTTGCAACATGCTGACTACAGACACTAAATCAGGTGGATCCAGCTGCACTTAAAATTCCTACAAATGACACTTCACATGAACCAGTGTTAATTTGACAGCACTTTTTAATTTTAGTCCTTTGTCTAAAATATCTTTAAGTTCTAGTCATTTAGTGATCTAAACTTTTTTTATTTTAGTCTAGTTCTAGTTGATGAAATTTCACAACATTTTGGTGGACAAAATCTTCTGTAGATTTAGTCGACTAAAATATAAAGTGCAAAGTATAAGGCATTTTTTCTGTTTCCTTGAAGATGTTGTGATTGGATGTTCGTCTTAATTCATCCAACCTTTCTAAAGTAGCTATGATTCCTTACTTGTCTCTGCTTTCTACATGACAAAATGAGGTCTGATTGGATTTAGTCTGTCGAACATTTTAGTCTAGTTTTTATTTGTTGACGAAAATGTCCGGTAATTTAGTTTTAGTTGTTGTCAGTCAGTATAATTTGTTTCTAATTATAGTCTGGTTTTCATCAGGGCAAAAAAGGTAGTTGACAAAAAATGTGATGAAAATAGTTAGTCGACAAAATGAACACTGACCTGAATTTGTAGCTCTCCCTTTTGTTGTTGACAAAGCCATCAGTGAGATCTCTGGGTAGCACAAACTCCAGAGAAGCACCTGTTTGATCCTCATTGTCCACGGAGTACACCTGAGGGAGCCAGAGACAACACAGCGTCAAAACTCACCTCGTGGAGAGCAGGTGGCAGTGTCAGTGCTCAGTTTACAGCAGAAGCATTACAGCCATGTGTTTGTTTTAAAGTAACCAGTTTCTGGATGTTTGTCTAGTAGAGCGGTTAGTCACCACGCTAATACATGCAGGCTCTTGTCTTGTGAGCAGAGTGACCTTAAATTTGACGGTACAGCCACATCATGAGCTCTGGATACAGTAAGACTTTTCACCAGGTCCCATTTTAACACCATTCAAAGCAGGAGATTAACAAACCATGAAAATCAACATTATTTGATAACTGACTTCATCAAAAATAATTGAACAAAAACTGGTGTTACAACTGATTATCGAATTTGTCATTAAATATATCAATATTCTTATTATCATCATATTTGTTTGTATTATTGTCAGTACTTTTGTCACATTTTTATTTTCATTATTAACATTATGTTTTCAAATTTAATGATAATAATTAAAGTATAACTATTTAAAAAATATTGTATGCCAGACTTGGACTCCCTTCTGCTCCCTCCTCTCTGTTTACATAAAAATACTAGACTACCTCTCATTGATACAAAACATGAAAATTTTAGAAATATTTCATAAACTTGCTTAAAACTGAAAATGTTATTGGACTTACATTTTGTTTTGGGTTTTTTTTGTTTTCTTTTGTTTTTTTTCCCTTGTCTGCATTGTCTTTTCAGCTGGGCACAGTGTCTGATGACAGCATGGAAAGACCAATGCATTTTTTTTCTAGCAGTTGGAGATATATGAATATGATTCACTGCTACAGTGACCATCACCAGCCCTCCCTGTAAGCTACTCCATCAAATCAAACTTTATTTAACCCCTGATGAGAGCTGAAGAGGAGGGCCGTGCCACACCACAGTGTGAAAGAAGGGAAATAGTGACAGACAGGACAAGACAAGACAAACGGAAAGGAGGACAGACAGGCAGTGTTACTGATTGAGCAGTCCAAGTGTTATGCTGATCTAAGCCCCTAAAGGAATTAAAGGCAGTAAGAGACCAGGGACACCAGAGATGTGGGGTCTTGATACCAGGGGGAGGTGAGTACACAAGATGTGAGCAGATGTGTTAAAGTGTCCAACTCAGCATGTTCTGACAGGAAGAACTATTTCTTTACAGTAAGTCCCGACAGGAGCTTAAGTGTCGGTACAAGCATGCATGTGAAGTGGTCGCCAAATACCCAAATAGTTGCCCCCCTCTCGGGAGACCACGGCCACCAGCACCCCCAAGGCCGCCAGGGAACCCGAGACCCACCACACGGGCCCCAGAAGCCACCGGGCCAAGGAACAGCCCCCGGACCCAAGGGGGCACCGACCCGTCCCCCCAGCGGCACCAAGGACAACACCCAGGGATTGGACTTACATTTTGAACAGGAATGAAGAGGAATGTCAAACTGAATTCACCTTTTTATACTCAAATCTGAGTCGACTCACTGGGCTTCTTAGAGAAGTCAGAAATGAATTAAGCATTACATCCAATAACTTAAACCAATTGTTCTGTTCAAGAATGAAAGTAAACAACTATAATTTGACATTTGAATGAAGAAAAAAATATTGTGCTTTATTTCTGACTAATTGTAGAACATCAGATTGAAAAATTAATTTGTAACGTAATAATTATAATTTAGTATAAAAACATTATTTCAGTTAAAGAACATCTACATACTGCTGTTCAAACTTTACAGAAACATAAAAAAAATATATTTTTAATTGCTTAGGGCAGCTGTACACAAACCTTTACACTGGCTGATGTTCTAATAAATTTGTTAAGGACTGTCTTGTGTTTCATCTTTAAAGATTTGTTATATTGTTATGTTTTCAATGGTATCTTTTTCATCATTAATCATACCCTTTTTGTAATATTACTTGGAATTATAACAGAATTAAAGTGACTGTTATTTATAATAATGTTTTATCAACATAATGGGCATAGCCTAGCCCAGCTGTCATTGGACGATAGACGAGGTACACCCTGAACCAGTCCCCAGTCGATCACATAGAGCCAACCATTCACGCTCACACTCATACCTAAGGGCAATTTAGAGCCACCAATTAACCTAATGAGTATGATTTCAGTCTGTGGGAGGAAGCCGGAGTGCCTGGGGAGAATCCATGCATGCACAGGAAGATCATGCAAACTTCACACATAAAGGCCCCTGTCTGACTCGGGAATTGAACTGGTAACCTTCTTGCTGTGAGGCATATGCACTACCTGCTGCGCCACCATATAACTAATGATAATATCAACATGATTCTGAGTGCTAGGTGTGTGTTTTCTGGGTCATGAATCAAATCATGACAGTAACTTCATCATAGAACCATTGTTTAGAGACGCAACAGCAATATGTGAGCTACCTTGGCGGAGGTTTGTGCTCCCTGAGTGCTTTCTAGTTCTTACTGTAAACCATTTTAACTACACATATGGTTTTGTGCTGCCCTGCGCATTGTCTGAAAACACACTGACATGTTCTAAAAAAACGACTTTGCATGTTTTCCAGCTCTGAGCACATGGATATGTATGTACTGCTCTAAAAGACATGTCCACTACAGTAAGGGTTATATGATCTGTATGTTGATGTAGCATGTGGTTCAATTCATACGTCCAAAAATAAAAACCCCTAACAATACATCACGTTAGCTTAAAAATATATGTTTGCCCTCTTGTGGTCTGGGTTTTGCAAGCACCAAAATTGACAGAGTCTATGAAGCCTAGATCCTGTGGCCTGAACAAGAAAATAACAGCCATGGTCACTGGACAGCGTGAGCCAGCTCTTTACAATCACCTCGGCCTCAGGGGAGAGGAGAAAAACTGCAGAACATTAAACCAATAAAGAGCGAGCTCTGGTAGAGGAGGACGTTTAAAGACAGGTCGATGTGAACAGCTCCTCCATCCCTGTTTTATTTTAGCTCCAACATATGTTCATCTGCCTCATGTCTCTGGTGGACAGTGGACACTGATGCAATTATATGTCCTAAGGGGACGAGGGATAAGAGATAAATCCAGAATGATGGGATTGTTTTTCTGCGTCTGCCAGCCTGCAGCATCACCTCCTGAGCACAACTGGGATCTGAACACGTGCAGAGCCCCAGAGAAAGAACCGGCTGCTTTGATTTACGCAGACGCTCTCTGCTGAAGTAGATGTGACAGAGGAACCTGCAGAGGAGACTGACTGTGCCTGCTGCCAGCGTCTCTGCACAGACCTTAAACTGAACTGAGGAGAGCTGCAGCGGGTTATTGTTCAAATTAATACATTTTTAATCACTTTGGACTTCTTTGACTTCTCAATATGCAACACAGGTCCCAATCTCTGACACCAGCCCTGAATTGTTCTGCCTTCAGGGTTAGGGATGTATACCAGGGGATCAGTACTTTCATGTACTGGGCCCTAAATGGGTCAGTACCCGAATACTGTTAAGAATCTGGAAAAACAGTACTGTTATCTGTACTTGAACGTCTCTTCAACTGTCACGTAGTTATGACACTACTGCTGTCCAGCTCAAGCATGTCGGTGAGGGCAAAGTGCTCAAAGGTTTGGGCTCACTTTAGCAAAGTTAATGAAATCTCGGCCCGATGCAATCTTTGTCAGAGAGAAGTTGCATCCAAGGGGGGAAATACTAGCAACATCACCAAACACTTGGAGCGCACGCATAGTACAAAGCTAAAGGAGTGCTGGCTGTTTGATTGCTATAGCAACACGAGTAAAGTTAGCAGCCCTGCTAACACTAAAGACTGCAGCACCAACAGAGACAAAGACTCTATTATCCGCCCCTTCGGTAAAGACCCAGCCGAAAACAACACAGTCACACAGGCTTAAACTCTGGACGAAGCGCCGCTGCACTCAGCCGTATAATTTGGATGAAAAGCCGACGGCTGAGCCTGCAAATTTGATGTGGAGGACGAGTGACTAAACTGCATTTCACAGAACACACAGCCTGGTCTTTAATTTTAAGTTTGCCATCAACGGTGTCGAACCAAAACTACTTCCACACAGCTCTCCTCAGATGAATTGGAGCCATGGCTCGGAGCAGAAAGTCATTGTTTACATAGGTCAAGAGAGCAGCGGATGTGACTGACGGCCAAGCTGTGAACACAACGCCCTCTGTTTGATGAAACGGTCCACTGCTCCAGGCGCCCTGATGTGCTGCTACACTCAATGTTTTACATTCAACTATTTATTTACTATTTGGTTACGGATATTTATCCCCATATTCGAATGGTTATTCGAATATAAAGTGAGAGCACTAGTAGTCATCATTACAGCATCGATTTTAGCACCACAAGATATGTGGGTCTGTCTGTCTGTTGGGCGGCATGAAGGGGTTTTGCCATCTCCTTAGCTTTCTTTTTGCCTCTGAGAAGCATTTGTAATGCATTACTTCTATTCTGTTGAAGCTTTATTGTTACCTTGTGGTAATAAAAAAGGTTGAATCTTTTAATATCTTGTAATGTCTTTATTTTTTACACAAAAATAACGTGATGTAGTATCGATAACAGTATTGATAAGTATACCAATAAGGAGTATCGGTATCTGTATCGGTATCGACGAAATCATAACGATATACATCCCTATTCAGGACTGCTGTGCCATATTTACTTTCAGATGACGCAGCAATTTTCAAAAAGTATTTGAGTTAGGATCACAATTTGACTGGAAGATATGAACATTTCCAGGTATGAAGTGAAGGATACTGACTCTTACCTACACCAAAGAGGTTATGCTTTTGACAACCGTTTGTCTGATTCTTTGTCTGTTTGTCTATTTATGTGCAGGATCATTCAAGAAATGTTCAACATATCTTGATAAAAGTTTCAGGAGAGGTTGGTCATGGCACAAGGAAATACTGATCAGCTTTTAGAGATGATCCAAGTCTGGATCCAGATACAGGATTTTTTTTAAAAGGATACGCCAACTAGGGGTGTAACGGTTACCAGTAAAATGGTACACCACAGTAAAATTTCCCAGAGTGAGTATTACAGTTCCTTGTTTTAAGTACTGGTAAAATGTGTTTGATCACCACACTGTGTAAATAACTCACAGTGATGCTGCTCATTGCCTGGAAAAGCTGGAACTATGTGTCTGCTCCTCGGTAAAGCAGCCATGGTTCCTAACAGAGGGAGCGTGCATTTTGCAATGATAGGCCTCTGAGAGCGAAAGTTGTGGCAGCTGTGCCTCCTCTCGAAATGGACAAAGTCTGAAGTCTGGTCAAACTTTGGATTTTACAAAGTAGCAGAGGGAAAACTGATATAAGACGTTCACTCTGTCTAAAATGCCAAGCTGCAACAAAGACAAAGAGGAACTGCTGTAACTTGAGTGAGTGAGTGAGCTGACTGAGCCGGAGAGAGTGAGAGAGAGAAGATTCAGTGAGCCATAGCAGAGTGAATTAAAGGTGGTTAATCAGTATTTTCTGTGGAAATAATGTATAAATCTTAAATAATAGCATTAGTATCATTCTGGAGTGTGCTCTTGTGGTTCTTTTGCCGTGTATTGGCTGTCCTTAGTAACTGCTAGTCTTTTCCATCATAGCTGGTATTTTATGGACTTCATCAATCGTAATTTGGAAATATTGGAGAATGAAATGTGGAAGAGATCTGCCAGGGAGAGGGGAGACAGAGGAGAGTCATGGAGGGGGGCTAACTGCCTCAGAGACCATCATCAGTAAAAAACACCTGGACATGGTCTAATATAACGAGCTGTAACATAGACACTAATGCTGCAGGCAAACTAAAATGTGTGAGTGTATGTAAAAAAAAAAGTTCAGTTTAATTTGGTCATCTCAAAACTTTTTACATGTTCATTTGGAATTGTTTATTAAAAGAATCCTGTTTAAAGTTTAAACCTGTTTTTCTTTCCTTGTTATTGCTGCTTAAACATTTATATCAGAGTAATGACAAACACTTGCCAGAATTGCTAACTTTTATTTCTCATAAAAAAGGGGTAAAAAAAATTACTTATAGGACATATTTATTGACAACAAAAGACAAAAAAAACCTGTTATAATTATAATACTAAAGGGGTTAAATTATTTCAAGAGTGTGTAAAAGTACTTTTTGAACATTTTCAGCACATTGCAACAATACCTCGGTAATAATGATAACTGTGATAAGTTTGGTCCCATTAACCGTGTTATGAAATTTTCATACAGTTACATCTGTTACACCAGCATTTTTTTTTTCTTTTCATGTGTTGCCTCACTTCCAAGTCCATTACAAACAGGTAGACACCATTCTTTACTGTGTTTTTTTGTTTAGTTGACCTACTTCTGCTGTGGTTTTTGCTAGAGATGTGACATTCATGAATGACTTGAGTATTTTGAACAACTGTTTTAAGTGACCAGTGAGTGATTTGCAGTTGTGAGTGAATTTGTGGGCAATTTGTATTCAAGAATGGCTAGCAAAAGAACAACTTACTCTGGGAATTGGTTCTCATTGGTTCTATCAAAGAGCTCAATATCTATGTTTGCTGATGTGAAAATTGGAAATCTAATGTGTACTACTACTGTCTAGCTACAGGGAAAAAAAGATATGGCAGTTATTGGCTGTATATACAACTTACAAGCCAAATATAATCTACATATTTGGCTGTATCACCGGCAGAATATCAACGTAACACAATGATTTACCTCTTCTTAAATGAGTGTGCCTTTTGTAAATCAAAAGCATGATTTTGAGGAATCAATCGATCAATCAAACTTATTTATAAAGCACTTTTCATTAGAATGATGTGTTCTCTTTGCTTCACATCTGTTTCTAACACAGATGGATGTAAAAATGACAGAAACAGGTTAATTTTCGTAAAGTGGAGTCTGTTCTCTTAACAAAAATATCAGTTTCCATGTTGGTGTATTAATTTAGGATTATCAGCATAACACATTTGGTCCCCAGGTCGTGGCTTGGACACCCAGCATGACTTAAAGGTATAATATCCGACATTTCACACATTTTCCTATCAGATTCACAGTAGACTGCATCATAATATCTCTCTCAGTCCATGCTCCACACAGTGAAAGCTAAGCCCTCCCCCTTCTGCCTGTGTTGATATCAGCTCTATGTAAACATCATCCGGACCGGATTGGGGCGTAAACCTTCCCTCTAGCGCCCCCTGGCGCCCCCTACCTCTGCATAAAAGCCCCAGGGGGGTGCTGACCAATCACAGAGGAGGGGCGGCGCCATGGCACGCAAAGACTCGTTGTTATCGACTGATCGGCAAACATCCTCTGCTATACAGGGGCACAAATTAATACAACTGAAAATATCAAACAGACATGAAATAACTAAAGATAGAGAAGACTGAGGAGAGTTCATCACAATGGAGAGTCCTGCGTGAGGAGGAGGCTCAAACAGGCCGGAGCTGGACCTGCGTCTGGACAGGTAAGTGTCTTTATATGTTTGTGTGTAACGTGAACGTGTTTGTGACATGTCACAGACAGACGCATGAATAACAGAATAGGCTTTGTGTGTGTAGTTAATGCTGTTCCCTTTTTACCTTTGTCATTTGTCCGAGTCTTTTGGGCCGACGTGAAAGCTAATATGTGCTAACGTTAGCCTGCGGCTAAACGAAGCAGCAGCATGCTAACGCGGCTAACGCGAACATAAATGAACATAAACACACGTTCAGCCTGTCTGCTGTTCTGTACTGACTGAATCCAGATCACTTTAGGTCATTTATCTCACCGGGACACTGTTTAAAGTTTAGATGTCCGTCACATAAAGGTAGCAGGCCTCAGGGGCAGCACAGCTGGGGACTGTTATCTAAATGAACCTGCATATGAACGTAGTTTTGAGGTGATTTATGAAGCAACTTTACCACTGCAGACACAGTCTGAAGTAAGAATGATTTTCTCTGTGGTATATTGGAACAGCAGCTGTGTTATGTCTCTGTGATGACCTTATTTACTAAAATACATCAGTGAATCTGCCATCTACTATACTATCTAAATATTTAATTTGTTTTTAAGAATAATATGAGAAAACCACTGGCTCCCACCACACTAAGTCATGCTGTACAAATGAAGAGTTTTATCTTAATGTGTTGAAGTTAGAGTTAGGTATTGGCATGTTTTTTGAAAATGTCTAGTCATACTGCAATCATTTGGTTGCAGGTAGTATTACACCAAAAGAATAACATTTTCTGTCCATGTTCACAGGTCCAACACTGCCAGAATTACAACGGTGGAAGAGCTGATGTCCAGGCCCTCTGTCCTCTTTATTAAACACGATTACTCAGTTTTTACCTGAAGTTCAGCGGCTGTGAAGAGGAAGGCAGAAGAGAGGGCTACATGCCGTGCTGACAGTGACTCCTAAACACCACAGTGCTCTTTCTTACACTGACAGAGTTCATTCAGCCATCTGTAAAGCACGTGTTTAATCACTTCATAAATAACTCACATAAAATGTCTGTTTGCATTACCAGTGCTGTTCAGAATCAACTTTTGCTATCTTTCAGTCATGTTTAGTTGCACAATCGTCTCAAGGCTGATTATCAAAATAAAAATAAGTGAAAATTACATTTCAGTGAATTATGTATTTTGTGAGACATCCAAAAATCACTTTGAAATACTGTGGTTTATTTATAACTTGGGTAAACTGCAGATAGCTGTATTTGGCTGGCTTACCATTTGTTCTGCCTTTAGTCCAGAGACAGACACTTATAAGTTCAGTATTTTTTTCAACATTATTTTGATAACCACTTCAGTTAACTTTTTCCAAATGAGTCTGACTTTTCATATTAGTTGATTATTTGTTATTAATATCATGCACACAAAGTGCCCAACTGCCATGGCTTTATGACACAGAATAAATATCTGTAGATCTACTTTCTAGTGTTTCAAAAAGCCTAAAATGTTACTTTCTGTACTTCAAACATGTGTACTAGAATAAGAAAATTGAAGCCAAAAGTAATTATTTAAGTATATATGTGCATTAATACAGGTGTAACTTACTTTTCTTGACAAAGTGCATACGTTTCTGCTCTTGTACTAAAAACACAAGGTGTGGAGTGACACAAGAGGCAAAATAGTTTCATAGTGAAAAAGGAGCAAGTGGCTAAACAGAACATGGAAATCATTGGTCAGCAATAAAAAAATCAGTATATTTCCTTCTCAAATTATATTTATTAAAAATAAAGATACAAAGCCTGTATGATGATAATAACTTTCTCTGATGTTTCACTCACAGTGCATGCACTGATTAACCATAAGGAAAGACAATAAAAATACATTCTCTAATAAAACATTGTGGAATGAAGCAAAAGGTACTTTTAGCCAGTAGTCAAACTGTGAAAAACTTCTCAGCACTTGTCTTGTAATTCCTAAAAACATTATTTTACTGAGCAGCCCTCTGTTCTTAATTCTCTGCTGCTGCATCAGACTCCAGGGCTGTGGGTTCAGAGCAGCTGCTGATGGCTCTCACGTCTTCAGTCAGCTTATGTAGCAGCACCTGAAAAACATGAACACAACACATGGCGTCTGATGGTTTGGTGAAGTATATTTATGGATATGAAATAATAAATCACTATCACTAATCACATAATATCAAGGGCAAATTTTACTTTTTAAAAAGTGAAGTAGACATTGCATTGTAAAAAAAAATGTGGTTTTAAAAAAGTGTGACATCTTTCTGCTGTAATTTCATAGGTAACAGAAAAACGTCACTTTTTGTTACATGATGTTATTTTTATGGAACATTATATACTCAAGTATTAGTATGTGATAAATTACTGACTGTTCACAGGCTGGCTTATATGCTATTCACACTCAGAAAATTCATTCAGAATACCAAATACTCGGAGTACATTTTTCCTTGGAGTAGAATACTTTTTGCTTTTACAATACTAGATTCATAAATCCCAAATATTGAAAGTGCTTCTACTATCTGTAACTGTGGATATAAAAACGTTTGAGTACAAATATGAAATACTTATAATTTTCGTCTGTAACCACAGTTTTATCATATCCTAACAGTATGAAGTGTGACGTCCTCATAACACAGTGGTTACCTGTCTGTACTGAGGGCCTCCTCCGCCGCTCCGTCCCCGGCTCTGGTCTCCCCTTCCCGGCCTCATCAGCTGGTCAGAGCCGCTCTCTGAGGGCCTGACGTGAGCCAGGAAAGAGAAGAGAGCGGGTGGATTACTGAAGATTCAACACTGTCAAGATTTCTAACTTTACATCATTACAGACCTCAGACATGCTGTCATTGTTATTTACTTTTTCAGCTGACTTTAGCATTAGAGCCAAAAAGTAGGTGGACGTAGATCTGCTGACAGCGGGTCACAAACGAGCATATTTACTCCAAACAAACATTACTGAAGCAAATCCTTGCAGTCTATCAAAGAGAAAACAACACTGATAGCAGCTATTAGCGATTAGCAGCTATTAGCGATTAGCAGCTAGTTAGCTCGTCCGTCTGTGTGTACCGTCGCTCGGCGGCCTCTGCAGCCTTCAGCCTCAGGTAAAGACTGCAGCTCTGTCTGCTCTCCGCTCTGCATCACCACCCGGGTTATAGCTTGCGGAAGTGTGGGCTAACTAGCTGTAGCTGTTCGAGCAGAGTTATTAATCAACAACAAAGACGGCAAACGCCGCTCGAAACAAAAAGGTAACCTTTTATCAGAGACACGGCAGTCAGAGGATTTATCAGGACGTGCTCTGTAAACTTACCTCTCTGTTAGACATGTTCATGAACAGCTTTATCCTTTGGTCAGTCATGTTTCTTCTTCTTGTTGACGATCTGCAGGACCTTTAGAAGGAGGGGGGCAGTGAAGTGGAGGAGGTGTGGCTAACAGCCTCTCATTATTCACTGAACAGCCCCTTTGTTTTGATTTTCGCTCAGACGCTCTAGCGCGACACCTACAGGCCAAAAAGTCGCATAATATGCCTTTAAAGACATTTGAGCAAACAAGCTGCATGAAAACCTAAAATATCCTTAAAGTCGTTTACATATGAGAAAGAGCTTAATTAGTGGTCACCAGCACAACTGTCACATTTAGGCCTATGGAGTGTATAAAGATGTAAAGCCATGTTTCAGAGCCTAAATGTCATGAGACACAGGTATTAATGGCCGCGTTCCGTTTATATGTGCCAATATTAAAGCTGCAGCGCTGTGAGCTGTCATATTAAATCCTACTCTGATTCACAATGATTTATGTGACAGTTAACGGAAGGAGCAGTCATTTATTATCCTCATCACTGACAGCAAAGCTCTGCTCTTTATGCATATGACAAGTCTTTGCATTGTTCTGGGATTATTTATGTACTGGGAATGTTGCTGTACCAGCTTACCTCGTGCTTTAGGTTTGTTAATATAGACGCTAACATTAGCTGTCGTAAATAAACGTCCTCTTTACTTTAAATACGTCGTTTTGGTAATTATGGGAAACACTTACCGCAGGAGTGCTCCTTGTAGGTTTTATACGGCCAAATATCTGAATTGTCTGTTTAACCATACTTTATTTATTTGACGATAAACCCCGGACTTGTTTTATATTTGTCAAACATGCAGTATAACAAGAAAGTTAGCTTTGCGGCTAACGTGGCAGTTTGTTGTAGTTGGTCTCCAAGCGACGGTGTAACGGCCGGTGACAAAGATCGTCTATGCTCAAGAGGATGATTCATCAAAGGGAGAAAACAATCCCTCAAACCTTTTCCTCTTCTACTTTCCCTAATGCCGGATATAATGAGTCAGAGCTAATTTCTCTATGATTAGGGACTTGTGTGTGTAGGAGGGATAATGTGAGTAACAGTAAACACATTGTAAGTCGTAAAAGTAAGGCAGGGATTTAAAGCTTTTGTATTTCTTCCTGTGTTCATTAATCCCCCTGTTCTTCGGCGCAGAGCGAGGTCAGTGCAGGTTCAGTGACTCATACAGCAGACATTAGCAGAGTGAATTAAGAGCTGTAGACCATCTCTGTACTATTACATATGCAAATAGGTGCAGACATTACAACAAAATAGCCTGCCATATGGGAGGCTTAGATGAATCAAACGCTTATGTCTTTTCTCTCATTTACCGACAGATTTACGCGTCACACAGACGCAGACCTTTCCCTGCTTTTAACTCAAACACTTTGTACAATAAATCATGTACAGGCAAACACTGAAAAACCTTTATTTATTTATTAACCTTTATTTCAAAGAGTCCCATGCACAAAGAGGTCAGTCTACTCTATATATATTGGCTAAAGATATTGTTGCTCATTCTTTATGTATCATGTAATGTTCTGATATGTTATTCTTCGATAGATAGATAGATAGATAGATAGATAGATAGATAGATAGATAGATAGATAGATAGATAGATAGATAGATAGATATTGTTTTGTTTTGTTTTTTATCCAGGACCCTACCAGAGATGTATGTGCCATGTGACCTCATTGTCAAAGAAGCCTGGAGGGTTGTGGAGTCTATGTAATGGACACCATCATACTGATACATGGTATCTCAACCAAACTTTAGCTCAACCTACCCACAAACAGAAAGATAATTTTGAGGCAGGACTTAAGGTCACCTGACCAATAACAACTCTGCATTTGCAAAACTGGAAATTCTTAATAAATCCCCAATAAATGATATAGCAAAAAGATGTATTATTAATTTTGCCAAATTTCTGCAGAAGTTCATCCTTTTTGATATTGATGGTCTCATAATTCTTGTTGAATAGTTTTAATAGATAGTAATTTAGCAATAATTGGAGGGAGAAATTTCGAAGAGGGAGAGGAGAGTCCAGAAGAGATTCATGGAGGGGGTACAGTGGATAATTACTCCTAGCTTTACTACAGTCTTGTAATGACAAACATTTTCTAGAATTTTTGATTTTGTTTTCCCTTATAGAAAGGTGCAAACTAATTTACTCATAGTAAATTTTCTCAGACATTTTATGACAAAAAGGCCAAATGTGTCAGTTGCAAATAAAAGGTTATGGAGACTTTGACAACCACATCGCCACCGATTTTTGCAGTTTGTCCAAGAGGTTTTCAGAATATGGTCACCCCACAAGTTACTCATTTTGTTCTTGTGTTTTTTTCTCATGCTTCCTGTTTTATTTTGAAAACTCACCTGTCTCTCCTTTTCTCCATAAGTTTTGCTTCCTGTCTGGTGATGATCCCTGACTGTTCTTCCCCAGCTGTGTCTCATCACCCCAGATCACCTTATGTATTTAACCCTTATGTCTCCCCCTGTCCTGTTGCCAGATTGTTGAACCTCGAGTCACTTTCCAGCATTTTATTTCAAAGCCTTGCTCATAATTATAGGCCCATTTTATCTGTACCTTGCATATAGCCATTTGTTTGTCAGAAACCTTTGCCTGGATTGCTTTTGCCTGCTCGTGTACTGAACCTTGGACTGTTAAAAAATCCTGCCTGTGCACAGAGTCTGTTACATGACAATTTTTGCAAAGGTTAACACTACTTGAATTCAGGAAGGACCATTTCTTTGATTACTGCAAGAGGGGCCCTTTTCATTAGCCTTGCAGAGCAGACAGACCTGCCTGATTCTGAAATCCTGCAGGTCCTTCTTGCCAGCCTCTATTGTCCAACAAATTCATTCTGCTGAATTCTTAACTTCCCAATCAGGGAAGAGAGGCAGGAGCAGCAGAATGCAGACGTGACAACAACCGGAAGTTGAGAACCGGAAGTTGAGAACGGACATGCCGATTAGCCTATTGTTCTCATGGCTACCTAGTAAAACTTGGCGAAATCTGCCCTCCTCAGAAGTTTACTTGTAGGGATTGTCTTTGACCAGGTTCTTGTCACATATAAGTGTTAAATGAATCATCTGTGTGGTAAGATTTAGTGTAAGACGATAGTATAATGCCATAAGCTGTTAGCAGCTAAGTTAGTGGCTAGCGGCTAACGGTCATTAACTGTTGTTCGCTGTTAGTGGCTAAGTTAGCCGCTATGGCTAACATCCATGAACTGTTGTTAGCCATTAGCCGCTACATTAGCTGCGATGTATGCTACATTATAGGAGGCAACCCTGCTTGATGTGGATTGGTCTGTGATGAATGTGACGAGCCAAACGATTGTCCAATCACAAGCTTGTGTTTTTTTGAAAGTTCTGCCCCTGAAAACAAATTTAAAGGGCTCCTACCCAGATGGACCAGTGAAATATTTCTGTGGCAGATATATTGAGATGTCCATCTGGCTTGTCAGGTTACCTTTCCATGACTTTAGGCCCTAAAAAAGCCCAACCCTTTACCCCCCTAATGGACTTGATCATGTGATAATGCACGTTGAGGTGTGTACACATTACATTTGTGTGTCTGAGTAGATGTGAGGAACTTGAGGGCCCACTGTAATAGCCTGTACTGGGGCCCCTCACGACCACACGCCTCTGGAGTGGATCTAAAAGGGTGAAAATGTATACCTTGCAGAAAGCAGTAAAATCTTAAAGACATAGTCCAGTGTGCTTTTAAGGACACATGTAGTAAAAACACACAATTCTGCGCCCAGTGTTTATCTCTATGAGTGTTACTTTACTCATAGGGTCAAAGTTGACTCTGTCACCTTATTTTACCTGCACAGCATGATGCTCTGCACAAACAGATCCACCATGAAAAAATAAACACCTCCTGTCAATGAAACTCATAATGAGCACAAATTCACTTATCAGCGGATTTACACAGAGCCATGTGTCTTGTGTTTAGAGGCTTGGAGTCATGGCTTTGACCCTGTCTCCAGTTTCAGTGTATGCATGTCATGCTGTTTCTGGTATTCCACCTGAGCCTTTTATGCCCCCCCCCCTCCCAAATATAGCCCACCAGGAGGCATCCCCCCAGGCTGTACACCAGTCAGCATAGCGGGAAGTCTGTGCGGTTTCATGGTGGCATTCAGCAGAATGTATCATGTTTGTTTCAGTGCATTCCTTGGTGCCACAGAAAATACTACTTGTGTGGTTCCTTGATTTTAGAGCTGCATGTGTGTGTGTTTGCTTGTTGTGCGTAATAGTGCAACATATACTGCAGAGTTCAGCGGGCACTTTGGTTTAAATGTGTAGATAATAATACACCATGATGGCTATAAAAATGTGTGGCAATATACAAGTGTGGTCGCCTCTGCAGAGCCACGTTTAGGCTGGTTTTTGAGTGTTATGGAGTTGGAAAAAGAAACTAAAGAACACTCAGTTATATATAAAAACAGCAATGTTGCAAAAATATTTCACAGACCATATCAGAAGCCAAAAGAAGGCTCCCTAAAACCTCTCCTTCAAAATCAACAGCCTGATTTTTACCGACACTCCAGTGATGGTTTTACCATTAGGCCTGAGGTCAATTGATATGTCACCTGAAGTTAAAATTCTTATTTCTGCCAATTAAGTGATGTGTTTTTTATTTGTCTTCCTTTGGGCAAGATTGTTTTGGGGAATGCTGATCATGGCAAAAGTCAGACCTGCTGCTGGTCCAAATCAGAATGTTGATCCAAGAATGTTTGAAATGATGTGTTAACATTGTGAGATGAGGCAGTTTTCAACCTTTCCATTAATAACTCCACAGTCCACACAGCAACAGAAATGCCTTTTCAGATATTTGTGCACTCTTATGTGAATGCTAATTTCTTCATTACTTTGACTGTGCAGATGAAGACGTCAATCATATTTCTTTGCCCTTGTCATATCTGCGCACAAGTTAAAAATAATATTTTCACTCTGTCTTTAAAAATGAAAAAAAAAAACTAACTTTATCTCTTTTTAAAACATAAAAACAAAAGCAGAAAACTGTTGTCACCAAGTGTCAGCCTCAAGAGCGGATAATGGAGTCCCATGTAGAAGTGCTAAAACCTGCAATACTCAGAGTGTCCACTTGAGGATGGCTGCAGAAACCTGAGACTCAACTGTTTTAAAGTAGTGTTTTTTTCTGCCTAAATAGACATCTTTACAGCCTGGTTAAAAAATGATTCAGTTTGAATATACAATCCATCTATGTGCTCTTGCTATGAGGGGTTGAATTCTTTCACACACTGTCTGTTTTTTTATTGAGGATTTTCAGTTTTAAAGAATACATGCCACTATTTATCTGGAGTCAGAATAAAATTCCAATGCAACTATCAGACCAATCCCACTGCTGTAGTTTCATGGACGAGTCACCAAATCAAGATTCAATCTACAGATTGTCTGCTTGAGCCTTGTTTCATTTTTTTGATACATAGTTGAGGTAGAAAAACTGACCCTGACATAAACTGTCAATTCCAGGTTCAGAGTTTAGAGTGATCAGTTCAGAGTCAAAGATGTTGCAGTGAAACCTACAAATTCGATTTGTTGACTCTCAAATTTTACTTTTTGATTATAGCTCCAACTCTCTTTCTGTTGAGAGTATATTTTCAGGGATTTGGCTTAATTCGACACTCACCGAAATGTTACCAACATCAAACATGTTTGATTCTGGTGACCTGCTGTATGTATTAAGCTCTTTTCACTGTGCTTTTATGCAAAAGTACCTCACTGAAGCTCCATCATAATAAAACCTTGAGAATTTCCCATGAAATCTATGAAGGCATAATATCTGAGTCAACACATGGAAGTGACAAGGCTTGGATTAGCACGACATGGTGCATGCTCCCCATTAACACGACGACAGTGACACCCACCCTCGGTTGTTCCTGTTTCCCGCTGAGTCTGCGTGCTCCCCTCACCAATATTATGCCTCTGATACCACAGTCCCTGAGACAGAGAAATGGAGATCAGCTTCTGCCTTTACATCTCCAAGTTGTTTAGAGTGAAGGCGAAGCATCACAATAGGGCTTATGTATGTCTCACTTCTCTCTACTGTTGATACCAATATATTAATGTCTAAAAAAGATTAACTGTAAAAATTAAATTTGTGCAATTAAATCTGGATGCAGCAAACAGAACAAACACTTGGAATTAAACAAATCAATTATTCTAAGACCTCAAAACGGGCTCAACTATTAGGAAACACTTTGCTGTTAATGTACATTTTTGTAATTTTTAAAAAATCTGGTTTATCATTATTGTTGTGTTATAGCCTATGGCATGAATTTATGTTTCTTTTTTCATGTATTAATTTTTTTACACTTTTTCAAAACCTGATGCCAGTTACTCTCACAGGTTTATTATACACAACTGACACTTTCTGCACAATCTGGACCCTCAAACCAAAAAAAATAAATTCATACATAACAATATTTTTTCATAATAAATTTATCAAACCACTGCAGTCTTGCTAAAAAAAAAAAACCCACAAAAAATCAATAAAAAATCCCAGTTTGAATAAATGTAGCTTTTTTTTGTAGCCTTTGATTAAGAAAACATCACAAAAATGTAATAATATAAGGCATACTTGGATGTGGGACATCATTGGTGGCATGAGTCTTGGATATGTCAAATTGTGCAAGTTATTAAAGCAAGTATATAGGTACTTTGAAAGCAATCAGGTGCAAAAACACATTAACGCTTGTTGTTGTTCTCTCCAAATAGTGTTTAAAAACATCTTTAAGTGCAGCAAGGTCAGGGGTCATGGCCTCTCTCTGGTTAATTCATCTGTCCACCTCAAAGACACATGAAACACAACGCTAAAAATGCAATTCATGTTTGATATCGTCACCTTCTTAAAATAATTGCCTAAGTCATTTTTTGACAAAAATGATTTTTTTGCCTCAGTTAGCTCCTCATGATGCTAGCCACCTCTGGTCAAATTTCCTGCATCCTCAGTTGAACAGAAAATGCAATTCTACCCTTGTAATATAATTGCCTATGTCAAGAGTGTGACTTAGGCCATTTTATTTTGCCTAAGTCAAAAGACACAGTGACTTAGGCCATTTTATTTTGCCTAAGTCACTGGACAGAGTGACTTAGGCAATTTTATGAGCCTTTCAAAATGGTGGCTGCTGCAAAAAGAAAGAAATTCTACTTAGCTAGTGAAGTTATTACAATGGTCCAGGATTTATTCACTGCTGAGATTTAGGTGCCAGGTGAGCCGATGACATGGATAAGACTGTTTCCTTGTGCTCTACCAATCAAGGAGAGAAAGTTTGGGGAACTTAAGTCTATGAAACATTCATGTATTTATTCATTCATTTCTTAATTTAATTTCGAAATTCCATTGAGAGTGTGCTCTCATTTCCAAGAGCACATAAAAACAGTAATTCAATCAATCAATCTTTATTTGTGTAGTGCCAATTCATAAAAAGTGTTATCTCAAGACACTTTACAATAGTGCATAAAGCTCTTCATTTTATGGATACACATATATGCATAGATACATATATACATATAAAATACACATATACATATATATACAAATATATCCATCCAACACCAACATGAATCCATATAGCCAATCATGAATCCCTCCATCATGGCTCAAGAAAAAACCTTCTGTTAAGCAGCAGGAAATCTTGAATGTGGATCCCAGTCTCATGATGAACAGCAAATCCACACGATGCTGTGTTGGGTGTGAGGGCAAAGGAAGGGAGGTAAGAGGAGACAAGTGGACTAAAGTAAGAACTAAAGTTAGGGACAGGTTCATGAACCATAGACCTGTCGTCTGATTTATTAGAGGTTAGCCTCATGTCTGAATGGTTGTGGTGATCATTTTATACAAGTATAATCATAGATATTCTTACTGAAAATAAGAATTTATGGTAGTGACGAACTCACGGGTGCCCAGACCACAACTGCATCCCTACCATATTTGTCTCTGTTAAGTATAAATGTGTTAAAGGCCTCTTGAGATGTGACATCCCAGTTTCAGAGGGATCTCATGCCTAGTGATGAGAATAGATACTATAGTAACAACCATGGATAGGAAGATCATTCTAATGTCTTCATTAACAGCTATAATGATAATGGGAATAGAATGTTCCCAATGAAATGCCCAAAAATATGACATGTCTATAATTGTAGTTTTTGAGGCTTCGTGACTCCACAGCAGCAGACAGTCTACACCAAGGATCCCAGACCACCTACAATATCAGAGACAAGTACAGGAGCAAACAAAAGGGGCAAAGGCAGATGTGGGGAGAGAGTGACAAAGAGCACTGTGTGCCACATCCTCCCAGCAGACTAGGCCTATTGCATCTTCACTTTGAGTCTAATTCATGGACTAATTTATGGACTGTAAGCTGGTCCCTAACTGAAAGCTTTATCAAAGAGGAATGTTTTAAACCTAACCTTAAAGGTAGAGAGGGAGTCTGCCTCCCAAACTGTGGTCGGTAAATGATAATTGCAATACAATGAAGAAACAACAGTGGAGTAAAATCCAAAAACAGTTACAGACATGGACATAGTGGTTCTTTATCATACTTTGAAACTGTCCTGCACTAATAAGTGAACTGAGTTTGCTGTAAAGTGTTCCAGCTGATGGCTGCACAAAAGCTGAAGATGTTTCTCCCATTTTGCTGCGGACTCTTGGAGCATACTTTGGCAGATGCCCATAAAGAGCCTTGTAGATGAAAAGTAACCAATGCCTGTTTCTTCTAACTGACAAAGAAGACCAGTCCACTTTGTTATACAGTATGCAGAGATGGGCTGAAAAGCTGTCACCAGTAATGAATCTTATGGCAGAGTGGTAAACTGAATCCAGTGGTTTAAGTGAGCTAGCTATGGCGTGTTTTGTGCCTGTATAAATAGCCCAATTTTTGTCTTAATTTGGTAACAAGTGAACTGATGTGAGGTTTGAATGTGAATTGTTGATCCAGTCAAATACCAAGATATTTGTACTGAGTGACTTTTTCTTGTGACCTTCCAGGGTAGTGAAGCATGTAGTGCTATCCGCAGGATTTCTGGAACAGCTCATGTCATGCCCATTGAGTGTCACCACTTCTTGGACAGTTTGCTACATAAGTATGCATCACTCAAGATAGCTATTAGGGCTGGGCAATATGGCCTAGAAATAAAATCCCCTATTTTGTACACAACACTCAATTTATGATTTTAATCGATTTCCCCTCCCTAAAAGA
Organism: Scarus forsteni; assembly: GCA_036419115.1. Classification (NCBI taxonomy): domain Eukaryota; kingdom Metazoa; phylum Chordata; class Actinopteri; order Labriformes; family Labridae; genus Scarus; species Scarus forsteni. The sequence continues at coordinate 41,811,981 of JAZDUH010000451.1, forward strand.
AACTAAACTCCCAGTGACATAAAAATGAAACAAATCAAGTTTTGCCTTTATGTTGTCTAAATGTTTCCCTCTTAAAGTCAAAGTCTGGGTCATTAAAGGTTGATTATGTAGTATAAACGTAGGCAGGTTTGTCTACATAAACACTAAAAGGCTGATGTATTTTGACAGTATGAGCATGAAACTCGCTGATCAATATCTAATCTTCTTAAATGACAAATACAAGCCTATAAAAGTGCTTGTGCAAACCCTACAAGGCCGACCATCATGAAAACTGTATTTTTTTTTTTTTTCAAAAATTGCAACTACTTACAATTGGACTAAGGTAAGAAAAAAAATCTTGATTTTTAATTTTTTTAATCTTCTGCACAAAATAATTAGAATTAATAGAATGAGATGTGCATCCCTCCTTGGCCTTCAGTTCATTTAGTTAGCTTGTTAGTTGAACTTTACAGTGCAGAGTTGGAAAAGCATACTACATTATCACAGAGGACATGGTTATCTGCCTCTTTTCTGGTTGAGCTGAGATTTATCAAAGTTGTGAGGTTTGATCTTGTTTCTGAATAAAATGGCCCTTCACAGCCAAACCTTGCTGTTTCCTGAGTCTCTAGTTCTAATTTTAAATGTTTGTGGCTTCCCCTTCCCCATGGTCTGTCACAGTAGTAGAAAAAAAGAGTAATGCACATTGTTGTCTAGTCAGATTTCCTTTGGTAATTTGGCCTAAGTCAGGTTCAAAATTTTGTAAATCGCAAAGTCATGTTCATCATTTTGCCTAAGTCATTTCATCCCTCTATGCAACATAATTCAGCAAAGTCAGTGTTTGTATGTTAATAGTCATCTATTGAATTAACCTTTTTGTTTGAAATTATTTGTAGATATCAATTTCTTTTTATTTGGCTAGGTTTTTTCTGTTTTCTGAAAAACTTGAAAATCTGACTTAGGCAATTATTTTAAGAAGGTGATGATATGTAAAATATCTAGTATTTAATATCTAATATTTTTGTGCAGAGCTGAAGTGGTTTAAGATATTTATTCAGAAAAAAAGCAGAAAAAACACCAATATATCATTTTATAGCAGTACTTTGCATGTTCATTTTACATGAAATTGTAGTACACGGTGTCTTATCCTCCAGGGCAGCTCTTATCCTCTTCTGAGACAAACTGGAAGCTTAAAAACCACTCTTATCACATCTTACCTCACAAATAAGATAATCTGCGTGATCACCAGAAAGTCAGAGCATTGCTGACTTCGATTGGAAGAGGAGATTCAGGCCAAAAATCAGACCTATCATCTTGCATTGTGTGCCCCCTTTCTTTGACAGTCCTTTCACTCTTTGGCTTGAAAATATATTGCTGGTCTATTCTCTGGCCTTTAAAAAGCCCTTAAATGTCTTTAAGTGTTTAATTTATGTACAATAACCAAAAGTGGAAAGGGACCTTATTTTGATATTTACTTTGTGTTTAAAAATAAAATAAACTCCCCTGCAGCTTTCACAATTAATTGACTGACACCGGGGTGACCTTCGATCAAAGGATTTTGAAAAGATAATTATTTGTGTAGGATGTGGATCACATGCTTCAACATGCAGGTCTGCTGCTCTTGAATGAGGCTGTGAGTTTGGGATATTGTCTATTATGCAACAGGAGAAGCTCATTCAGCCTTCAGAACTGTTTCTGCTCACGTGTTTCAGTAGTTTGATAGCAGTCATTTGGTGGAAGCAGCTGTCAAACAGTGACATCTCACCCTGCATGGATGAACAAACTCTTTAATGGGAGAAGCCTGAAGAAGACACCTTCAAAGAGTGACATTTTAAAGGTTTTCAGTTTTTTCAAACACCCTTTGGCAGCCTTGTTTAAGGCTGGAAGCATTTCAAATGTCTCAAAAGACCTTATCTTATTTGTGCTGCAAACCATTTTAAAAGAACATCAGATTTGCACACAAATTATTTCTGGTTGCATGTTGAGACACAAAATGGGAGTTTCTGTGCTAAACTAGCAGAAAGATCAGATACTTTAGCCAGAACTCAACTGGAAAGTTTAAAAGTCAAAAGATGCAAATGAAATATGCTAGATAGGTTTGAAGTGGTTTAATCCATTATTTGATATTTTCATTTCTGGAGAAAATCTCCTGTGTGTCACACCACGATATGTTCATATCCTGATTAAAAAAAAACTGTGACAGGTACAAGGTGAGATCCCTGATGGAAAACTAAAACAACTGACAAAAATAAAGCAGTCCCTGCAGAGTCCCTTTGTGAGTAGCAGACAGTCAAGAATTGTAGGAAGTTTTTTTTTGTAAAATCATCTATTACAGGGATGGGCTATTTATGAGGACCACTAAACATTTTCTCTATCAAAGAAACCTTGTGCTGCAGTTTGATCCACCTGATTTCAGGTCTGTCCATCTTGTCAAGCACAAATGTACAACCATTGTGATCGGCCCTAACAGGCAACCATCACGCCCCTTTCAGACTGGCCAAATAACCTGTTGAGAACCCAGATCCTGGCAGCAGTTTGAAAGGGTCTAATTGGCATTTTGACCAGGGTCAACTAACCCTGCAAGTGACACAGGTTTTTTTTGGCTCGCCTCCGATCAGCTTCAGTGGGAACATCATACCTGGGTCAACTTGCTAATTTACGTCATGATGTTGGCTTAACGTGCCCTCAGTTTAACATGGCACCCATCCCTTCTGTCTATTACTTATGTGAGCATGTACATCAGCATGTACATTTTTAGAGGGAGGCAAAAGTACAAAGTACAGAGGAACAGTTGACCAGGCTTTCATGCTCCTTTCCATTGTTTACTTGGACATGTTTTGTTGCGCTGATGAAATCATCACAACATCAGCTTGATACACCAGAGGAATAAAAAAAGCTGTGCAGCTCGTCTGCTGATGATTAGACACAGGTCTGCTCCCAGTGGGAAAGGAGTCACTTGCCGATTGTTAGCGGGTTATCCCATGTTGGCTCACTAATTTTTTTAGTGTGAAGCTGTAGCAGTCCTTTAAGACAAGTGAGACTACAAGTGTCTGCTTGTACAGAGATTAGCATAGATGCTTACAGCTTCAGTTGCAGTCTCATCAGATCTGTGCTACATTTCTTTTTTTAACAAAAAAACAACAACACTGAAGGTAATTCTCTATAGAAAGGTATTTTTGAACAATTCAGACATGTTATGGCAGGAGTTTGTTCTAAGAAGTAGATTAAGTTTGGGCTTTTACTCCCACCTTCTGCATTATTTGAATAATTTGAATGAATGTGACTGATAGAATGATCATCCGATCAGTTGCTGAACATGCTATTGAAAGGTTCTGCCCATTCTCAGACACTTTCTACGGACAGTTTCTCACAAGATAGACTAGTGAGTTATATTGATGGATCCATGCAGTGTGTCAGGTCAAAGTGCAGAGTTGTCATCAGGAATGAGGGCATGTGCTCCCAGACTACTACTGCTGTTTCCAGAATTTTGTGGTACGGTGGTATAATGACATATGCACTTTAAATGCTATGTGAATCCTGGGCTGCCAGTTGCCCATCTCTGCTCTAGCGAATGGTAAGAATAAGCTACATTCTGACTTAGGGGTCTCCCAGATAGAAAAGGGGTTTAACTTTCTTTATGCCTGATGATTCATACTCAAGTTAACCACATCTGAAAAAGGTGTCACTGAAAGGGTAGTTTGTGCACTAAATTCTCCGGTACATCACATCATGTTAAGTAGTCACTGCAAACTTAATCTGGCCCTTTGAAAAGAAATCATAAGGTTTCAAAAGGAGGCAGCCACGTCCACTTTTTCCAAAACAAAATCTGTTTCTTTGACAGAAGAGTGCACCCAGTAAACACAAACCGAGGGCCGAACCAGGCTTGTTAGGAAGCTGTGAACTCTTTTTTTTTAATATCCTGTTTTGGACCGTGAGTTGTCTTTACTTTGAGCTGACATAGCTGTGGTTTCACCCCAAAAAAGGCAACCAACTGTACAGCATGAGTCCAACGCACGGAAACTGACTTCGAATCTGGACGCAAGACATTTTTACTCTCTGCAGAGACACAAACACTCCGTCTTATTTCAAAAGGTTTTCAGGCATGCAAACCAAACTGGGTTATTTTCTTTGACAAAAGGAAGAGGAAGGATTTAGTGTGATTTCCTTCTAAATCCCATAAATCTCACACTTTGCTTCACTTAGCTTTCACACTTCCTGGTTCAGGTTCAGAGAAAACTCAGGTAATAACAAGCAGTAAATGTCACAGTGGTACTGTCGCTGTGGGTAATGATAAGACAAAGCAACACGTGCATGCATCCGTGCACGTGCACACACACACATAAGTCCACGCTTTACTGAGCCTGAAAGACTTGAAGTACAGTTAAGTCTGCTGTTTTGATACAGATAAAGGTTGAGGCTACTTGCTCCAACCCAAAACATTTCAAAACTTGCAGAACCTTAAAGGCAAAAACAACTGGAGCTGCAGGAGCAAAGAAAACCAGTTTTTTCAGTCTTCTTTGCCAGCATTCGACACCTTTGTTTCTCAGCAGTGGCCTGGCAGTTCATCAGAAAGGTGTGCTTGGTGTTGGAGGATTACAGTCTGACTGGGAGTGTGCAGAGCTCTTCTGACAGGCTATTAGCTCTGGTTTGTGGTTGTTGGATGTTTGTTGGATGAAATCAGTGCAGGTACAATTACAATACATTCATCCACAAGTGAATCATGCAGGAGTCAGAGGGGTATATGGTGGTTGTTTCTTTGCATAAGATGCAAATGAGTCTGTGTAGTTTTGCTTTGACAAAATCTTTCAGAGTAACTTGCCGCTGCTTGCTATCAACACTACCAGTATCATGACAACCAAACACAACAGAGCACAAGACCTTTTTGTTTCACCGAACGTCTGAGTGATCATTTACATGCATGCGTGGGTTAAAGTATCTCCGTCAGCCTTCACGTGGGTGTCAGAAAGTGAAAGTACACTGGTGGGTCATCATCAAGTCAGCTGGGAAATTGTTGACAAGCTGAAAAAAAAGTCCCTTGGAGCTTATAGTTGTCATTGGGTTTTATAAGTCCGCTTTCTCAAGCAGTGGGTGATTATAAAAGTTAATGACCTTGGTCTTTGTCCAAAATCTGAAGCCTCGTATCTAAATACAAATATGGGCTTTTAAATTCAAGCATTATTAAGATATTGCTTTGTCAAGTAAACAGAATGGAACAGAGATGCATTTTTGCAGGCCAACCAGGAAGTCAGCTTTGAGTTCCCTCAGCAAACAGCCTTTGGGATTTATCATCATGTTCTCAGATTGTTACTGGTAATGACTTTTTGACTATTATCTGTAAACCCTTGAGACTGTGTGTTGCTGTGTGTAAAATTCCCAGCAGTTTCTGAAACAATCAAGCCAGCTCATCTGGTACCATAACCATGTACTTTCAACGTTACTTAAATCCCCTTTCCTCTTCACATGAACTGCAGCAGATCTTCTTGGTCATGTCTACTGCTGCCAAATGATAAGCTGATTAGCTATTTTTGTTAATGAGTCGTTGTACAGGTGTACCTTATCAAGTGGCCTGTTAGTGTAGCTATTTAACTGAATAAAAAAAAAATCAACTTTCTGCTTTATTCCCCATGTAGTCCTAAAGTGATTTGCACAAAGTTTAAAAGCTTTTCTACAGTGGCGTATTGCATTCACATGAGAATAAATAAAAATCCGCCTGTTTTTATAAGACACTATCTCGTAAAAACAGGATTTATTTATTTTTGATTTTCCTGTTTTTATGACATACTATCTCATAAAAACAGGATTCCCCCTGACTGGCTGCTGCATTTATCAACCAGGCACGTGGTCAACACAGGTACAAAGACTGCAACGTCAAGCAGATCTGACTGTGTGTTGGAACAACCGCAAATTCCTCAGGTGTTTGTGCAATGTGGACAAACTAATAACAATGCCATCTACACCGCTCAAAGACACAAGTATCTCCCAATTTTTCAAACCATGCAAGAAATAAAACTGAATAAGGTCTAACATGCGCGACATGTTCGTTACTTTTAACATGCCTTAGTATCTCATAAAAACAGGAAACTCGAAAATAAATCATTTTCGTTTTTTACCAGATAATAAAATTAACCAGACAACCATTCATGCTAACAACTCATAACTCTGGGCAATTCTATGTCTATATGTTGCCAAGGGGAAACTGATAGAAGAGAGTCACCCTGTCTAAACATGATGCTGCGGCAAAAGAAAAAAAAGCGCACGGTTAAAACTGCTGTAACTCCTCGAGTAAATAAGCTGACCGAGCCGTAGAGGTAGAGAGAGAGGGAAAGAGAGAGAGATAAGATTCAATCAGCCATATCTGAGAGAATTACGGGTGGTTTATCAGTATTCTCGGTCTAAATAATGTCTAAATCTTGATAGTTCTTCTGTCAAGTTTTCCCCCGCCATGTTTCTTCTCGATTGGGATTCCTCCTGTGCTTGTGACGCAACCACATTCCTACTGCGCATATTTTTCTGTGCATATTTCCTTTGCTTTTAAAGTGACATTATAATGTGATTGAAATACTTTTATTTATTTGTCTTTATATTTATACTTTTATTAGCCTTTTCTATTAAGGGTTTAATTTTTGACTAATATCACTTTATATAGCTACTTTATTTATCTATTTATTTATTTATTTATTTATTTATTAAGCACTTTTCTACTCGTTTTTTTATTGTCTTTATATTTGTACTTTTATTAGCCTTTTCTATTATGGATTCTTATATAACTTATTTATTTATTCATTTATTTATCTATTCTTTTATAGATTTATTTTTGTAATTTGGCACTCTCACTACTCCACATGATCGTCTTTTTCCGTCAAAGTTTGTGTTTTATGGATTTAATTGATCGTACTTTGGAAATATTAAAAGAGAAAACACAGAGGATATCTGCCATGGAGAGGGAAGGTATGAGGAGAGTCATGCAGGGGGCTAACTGCTTCAGAGACTATCGTAGTCAGTAACAACAACAACAACAAAAAAAAAAAAGGCCAGGACATGGTCTAAAATAACGAGCTGTAACATGGACACTAATGCTGTAGGCAAACAAAAATCTGTGAGTGTATATAATATAGGTCATTTGTTATTCAGTTTCCATTGATTATGAAGAGAATCCTGTTTAAAGTTCAAATCTGTTTTTCTTTTCTTGTAATTACACACTGTTTAAGCATTTATAGCATATTAAATACTTGTTGGAATTGTTTACTTTTATTTCTGATGAAAGAAGGGTAAAAAACGTACTAAAAGGCATTTATAGACACATTTATTGACAAAAAAAGACAAAAAAGAACTGCTATGATTATAATAATAAAGGGGTTAAATGATTTCAATTGAGTGCTAAAGTAGTTTTTTAACATTTTGAGCACACTGCAACAATACCGCAATAATAATGATAACCATGATAATTTTGGTCACAATAACCGGGATACAAATTTGTCATATCGTTACATCCCTACCAGCGACCTTTTTGCTGTGAGGTGTGCGTACTACCTGCTGTGTCACCGTGCCACCCACCTTATGGAGTGTACTTTTCAAAGAAAAACAGAAGAGCTGGGCGGAGCTGACAGCATGTCTCTCCTTGGCTTGATAGTGCATGTTTGGGCTTCACAGTCACAAAATATTTCGTTTCAAACAGAAGACAAATTGAAATTTCAGCTTCAGTGTGAAAACAGTGTTTCCTTGCACCTTTGTGTACATGTAAACATAATTTGTGTGCACACACACAGCATGTCCTCCTCTGTGAACACTGCACCCTCCACAGCTCCCAGCTAATCGATCCCTTATGAAGCATCATGGACCTCGTTTCGTCAGAGTGGTTTCGATTGTGTTCAGCCATCATTACAGAGCAGGAGAAGATGCTTCAGTTAAGTAGCTGCCTCTCTGTGGCTTAGTGGTTGAGGTCAGATAGATTCCATAGGATGAAATGTCGCCTCTGATGTGTGTGTGTGTTGGTCCCAGTTCTGTCTGAGGGTGACCACAGAGGCTTTGTGGTCGAATACCAAGATGCTCTGGTAACCAAAAGAAAGATTAGAGACGAGCTCCTGCTTCAGGGTACCTTAGTTATACTGAGGGTCATCACACATGAAATGCTCTCACATAAACATGATGACAGACACAGCAGCGGTGCAACCATGTTAGGAACACTGAGAACATGAGAATATGTTTACAGCAAAAACTCATCCCATACGGAGCTGCCTTTGGAAGGACACATCCACCTCTTTTTACTATCTGTATAACAGCAGGGAAAACTTCATGAGCATCTGTTCACACTGAAGGGACCCAACCCTAACAAGTCAGCTTGGGAAATAAGTTATACTTCTTTAACACAGTGCCCATTTTAAGTGACAGAGGAGTCAGAGGGGATGGGATGTGAACAGAGACATACAGTAAGTTAGTGTTCTGGTAAATGTGCTGAAGGGAGGTCAGACCATACAGTGACCTATACATATATGTTGGGTACATATATTTTACTTTTTAACCCCCATACATTGACGGCTTTATTACTGTGAGTGTGGTATTACCAGAGCAAACAGAGAACATTGTGTTTACGCAAGGCTCAACATTATAATTGGCCCACTGGCCTGGACATGGTGGACATGCTCAGGGCCAGATGCCTGCACATTTCCATGGCCATCCCGTGTCAGTTAAACCAACACTATGTAGTTTTTTCCACTCTGATCTAATATTTCTAGAGTCATTGTGATGATACATCACCTTACAACAGTTTGAATGACCCCTCTATCGTGGTCTGAGGGGGTCTGTGTCACCTTCACTGGCACTACCTTACTTCGGTGAGGATGGTAGGAACAATTTCACACTAAAAAACTAAAAATTTTTACTGCTTTGACTGCTTTACGGCATATGTCACTGCCCCCTAGAGGCGAAAGCTAAACATTGAGAAAAGTAGAATATAAAGCAGTTTTTGAATTTTTAAAATAGATTTAATGAACAGAATTTAGTTTAAAGTAAATATGCACTTATTTTCCTCATGGAAAATAAGTGCATATTTATTCTCCTGCATAGTAGGTGGCGGCAATGCAGCTCTGATGCTGGGTACTACCCGCTGTTAAACAAGAAGAAGAAGAAAGCTAAATATAGAGTTGTTATCATGGCAGAATCAGCGAAAAAATGAAGAAAAAAAAGTTTCATCCAAGGAGGCGAAAAAAAGAAAGAGGGAGAGTAACAAGCTAAATACCCAGGCAGGTGTGAGCTGAAACTGATGCTGATTTGGCCCTGTTAGTATTGGACTGTTAAGTACATGATGAGGTTTCAAATAGAAACATGATCAGACTGTACCTTATTAGTCCTCATGGTTTATTTGCCTTTTGGGATGTCCTGTCGGCTCGCTTCTCCTCCCTCTGTATGTCAACAAATGCACAATGGTGTTAGGTGCTCTGTTTTACGACAGTGCAGTTACACTCAACAACCACAGAGGCTCCTAGAGAGCTGGAAGCTGAAATTTTACATAGTGTGGCTTTAAAACACTGAACATGATAAATCACAACTAAGAGGTAAACTTATGAGGAGAGCATATTTCACTGAGTATCACTGACTAATCATGATGACCACAGGCTTATTGGCATTAGCTGCCATTATTTTTACAACAGGAACTGTTGATGTCACATCTGAAGCTCCTGCAGTTGCTGTCAGAGGGTCACACTATCTGGTGAAAGAATGAATGGACTTATAAAACACAGACTATAATATCTGATTTTAGTTTCTTTCCCTGAAAAGACGTAGCCTATGTCTGTAAACTCTGCATAAAAGGTGCACTATAGTAGTGGGGAAAGACACAGAGATGCTGTTATATTTTGTCTTTATATATTTATTTTTTAGGATTATTATTGTTCAGCCCTGAGCTGTGTTGGTACAGACCCCTGTGCCAGAACATTATGTCAGCATGTTAGATACATAAAAATCCATGCACAGCTAGCATTAGTAGATGCATATAAACATGTCTGGTTTGAAAGGCTATTTTTCATTGCTTGTGGTGTGCCTTCAAATTTTGTCTTGGTAAAAGATTTCATAGCTCTTGATTGGCTAACCTGCCATAGTGTCCTGGTAACAGACAAATATTGTATATTTCAATCCTGATATAAGTGCACACAAGAGTTTGATAGACAGCATTCACACCAGCTCAAACGAACCCAATGACTTGGAAAGCAGACATAATTTCTTCAACTGCACCAAATGCATAAGGCATAAAAGCACACAAAAGCTGACAGTAATTTATGCAGCACCTGGAACTTCCAGTTTAAAATGTCCATTTGTATTTTGTCTTGATTTGTCCAGAAAAACATCTTTAGTGTCATTCAGAGTACAGCGACATCGTAAATACATCTTTGTAATCTGATTTCAGTTTGGTCCAGCAGCACTTAAAGCTCTCCAGGTCCTTCCAAGGCAGCCACCAGCAGTGCAGTCTGTGCTATTTCAGTCTGGGGTTAACACGGCCCTCCTGCCTTCTCTAGGCTGCACAGTTTTCTGGTCAGAAGCTGAGTCCAAGGGAATTCTTTGGGGCTTTGGTTGTGTGTTATTCTCTGAGGCTTCTGCCCTCTGTTTTGCTTGCTAGGCCCCGGCATATCAGACTTCAGTCTGCATTCCTGAAATACTGTATATGAATCACCAAGACCAGCAATATTGTGGGATGGATTTAGGGATGAGCAAGAAGTCATGGACAGGGTGACATTTAACTTTATTTTGGATGGTGTCAGGGTGTTTGTTTTTCTGTCTGCATCAGGACAACCCAGGAAATCAGAAACAGAGAAGTGTCTGGATCTGAGTGATCTGTGGATGAACGTTTCAGTTCTGAACACTGAATGAACTGCAGTGACAATAACATGTACTTTCTCCAAAACACAAAAGCAGACTTTTTTAGCATATCTTGTAAACTACAGCTAGAACTACTAACTGATGGTTATTTACCTCTGAACAAATACATCAGTGATAGTGAAAAATAGAGCAGTGGGTCAAGAGGAGGGGCTGTGATGGTTGTGTGGCAGTGTGATTGTTTGACATTTTTAGATTGCAGTGACGTTTAATCTTGATAATCTCCAAAATCAAATCAGTTCACCTTTCAGTCAGAAAATATATTTGTGTGAAGCTTGAGGAACATCATTCATCAATCATTTAAGAGATATCGCACTCACTGGTTTGTTTTGTCTCTTGAATCATACTGTTAATAGAACCTTGTCTAGATTTGTATGACACATTCACAAGCAAGGGATCAGTACAGATGGAGCCACTTAAATTTTCCCCACTCTCTTTTGCGGAGTCTTGACAGTTCCCTGACTGGAATTTGCCAGTACCTGCCCTCCTCTGTGGCTCTATTAACATCCCTAGTAATGACTTTACAAACCCTTCCTGGCTAACTGTATTCTAATATGGGCAGAAGTTGAAGCCCACTCAATGGGTTCTTGTGAAAGTACCACCATTTCATGGGGACACCCTGCAACTGCATGAATGGGTATGTTCATGGTGGGATTAGGGCATACCCCTAGAGGTCAGAGGACTCCCGGTGGCTGGAAGTTGGCTGGTAATTGGCTAGAACAGGGCAGGTATCCAGCAGGCATTCAGTTGGATGGGGAAAGCTGAAGTGATGAAATCAGTATGTGATCCATTGTTTGTGAGTGCAATCAATTTATCCCTATTTCAGACAGTGATAAATACTTACAAAGTGCACTGAGCTGTTACTCATTAAGCTTGAGATATACTTGTGCTTTGCCCTTTCATTTGCTTTCACATCCATTGACGTCATGGGCGTGTTTGTTCATATAGTTTCCTGTATTTGGTGTGTGTTAGACCAAATTCGCACCAATTACTAATATCATCATCAAATATTTTTTTTGTATAAGTTAACACTAAACCAAGGAGTGATTTGACTCAAGTGACAAATTGTTCCTTTTATGAACCGAGAATACAGATAAAGATTTCCAGATCAAGATTCATTGGGCAAAATCAATACACTCAGGTGGAACAACACACTGCCATTTGCTGCATCGTAAAGTAGTGCCAAACACAGAAACTTCCTGTTTTTTCACCCACTTGTCAAGCAACCCAACGCAGTTTGCTGACTCAATTTTGCATACAATTAACATGATTATACAAAAATAACTGTACCTGCTAACAGTAGTGTACCTTCCTGGTAGTTTCAGCTTGCTCTCCTTAAAGGTGCAGCACTACTGGAAGTCTTTTCACCCACTTCACTGACTGTCATCAAGTACCTGCATCAACCTAACCTCACAAATACTGAAAGTTCCCTTTAAGAAACAGAATCATGTTCTCTGTTGTGGTTTAAAAATGACCAAACAGTGTTCGTTTTTTTTGTTTTACCTTAAAAAAACTTGCTGATATTTCACATTCAAACTGAACACTTTACACAGTCTTTAGCCTCTGTTAAACTAACAGAGTGTGCTCCTCGTTCTCAGAGATTATCTTGAGTTGTACTTCCTGCTGTCAGTAAATATTATGTTATCACATAACTCTCCCCTGATAACAGCTTGATATACTCTCTTCAAAGTAAAACTGCAGCAGTCATGTAAGCTCTGATTTATTTGGCTGGAAAATCTGGTGCATACCTTCTCCTTTTATAGCAGCTCCAGTGATGGCATTTTTAGCCAGGGGAGAATTTTAGGGCCATTGTTGCATAATGAACATGATGTTCAGAGTTTCATTGATAGAAGCCGAAAAATCTCCCTGCAACATGTAAAATGGAAGCAACCTGTCAATGTGACCACCATCCATTTAAGTCTCATTTACTGAATTAATTTTTTCTCTTTTTTATTATTTTTTGTTTCTCATTGAAACACGCGGTCATGTTGATATAATGACCTATTTTTTTTTCTTCTTTTATTTAAATGTAAATTCTAAAGAATGAACAAGACACACCTTTTTATTCTGCTTAAACAGAAAGTTGGACAGGGTGGACATTAGCTCAGTTGGTAGAGCGTCTGCCCCAATGTGCGGGGGCTGCCAACCCCCTGTAGCGGCTGCTGGTTCGATTCCCGGCTTCAGCTCTTTGCTGCATGTCATCCCACCCTCTCTTCACCCGCTTTCCTGTCAATCTTCAGCTGTCCTATAAAATAAAGGCCATAAAAGCCTGAAAAAATAACTTAAAAAAAAAAAAACAGAAAGTTGGACAAAAATCTTTACTTTAAGGTTTAAGTATAAAGACTTGCACAATTTAATTACTGATTACTGATTCAAAGCCAGAATACGACATATGACTGGCCTCTTTACTATCAAACAGATTCTTAACAAAATTACTCAAGGAGTTGAACACTTGATGATTCCTTATAATGACAAATAACTTTCTGGATAGACATTGGGAATTAGAGAAAAGAAAATGTATTTTACCTTATAGTTGGATTCGTTTTTTATGTGTTATTATTAAGGGGGTAGTTTTTATAATTAGTTTTTTTCTTATCCATGAAGGCAACAGCCAATAGAAAGTATTTAGGAAATAAAGAACCTTTCAGACTCATAAAAGTGATTGGATGATTGTTTTGTCATTCACACAGATAGATAGATACTTTATTAATTCCCATGGGGGAAGTTCAAGTGCCTTGTAGCTTACAGGTCATCATAGCAATTAACATAAAAAATCAGGTACACACATTAGGTACAGACCAATCAAATAATGCAGTTGATGCGCACTGCTGCACCAAAAATCCCCCAAATAAATTACTTTTCAATTCCTCCTCAAAATCTTTCAACATTGTCCAAGTTAATATTTCAAGTTGAAGGATCTGTAGCCATAGCACCTCAATACTCGTCGTGGAACAAGTGCAGCTTGAAGACCTGGTAACACTCCAATGGTCGTGGTTTTTGCTACACATAAGCCATGTAGAAAGGGGGGAAATCTCCTGTATTTTTTTCCGTCAGTGTGAAAAATTGGCTTCAAAGCACCCCCTACCTTCAAAAGCCAGGATTGAGGTAAACTTTTACAATTAGTAGACATATGTATCAAGACATGATCTAAAAAATAGTCTTGGCCATACTGTTAAATGAACAGAAAATCTGCCATTTAGAATGTTTGGGGTACAGCATGTGTCCAATAGACTGTTTAAATACTAATTTAAAGGTGCTATGAGTATTTGTGGTGGCATAAAGACATAAAGAGCACGCGCAGCAACTGTCGTAAAGACGTGACCCAAGCCAAAGCGTGTGTTTGTTGTGATGCTAATAAAAATGCCGCTAGGACCTTCCTCAGAACTCTGCATTGCTTTACAACTTCTTTTTTCAACAACTTACAGGATGCAAAGCGACGAGGTAATGTATCTCCTTCTAGTTACATAGCGGTAGTTTTTGATCTGTGACAACAAGCAATTTTTGGAAAACTTAGTATAGTAGTTTTGTAGGTTTGCTATATATCGCTATTTACAGCCTGGTGCTCTGAATAATATAAATTTGCTCTAGTTTTAATTGTCTTGTTCCCGAAGTTGAGTATCCAGGCCAGTCCAGCTCTGTCCGACCCGACCGGAAGGCTAAGGAATAGCATTTATAGATAGCCTATTTTGATGCTATAAAACTCATCTTAAAGTGTGTATTTCCATCAGGCATATATCTAAAAGTGAGACTTTTTTGTAATTACTTAGAAACTCCTCAAAGCATATGTAAGAAAAAAATAAAAACTGCTCGTACACCCTTGAAAGATGGTAGAACATTTACCAGTTGATAATAGAGCACATAGATGTGTTTTTGGTTTGTGGATTTGGCTCAATTGCTCAGTTGTTTCTTCTACAAGACCTTAAGATATCAGCCCCACATTTTAACTCTGGGATTTTTTTGCTATTTTGTATCCATGTGGCACATCTTCCTGCCTACACCAGCTGAGGAGGAGGTACATGTGACTGCAAGTGCTGCTTGCAGGCCTGGTTAATTTAAGAAATGTTATCAAGTTCTATTTAATCTGCTACTGCAGCAGGTGGCATCTAATCATTAAACAAGCAGTCAGTGTTTACAGTCTTGCAGTTGCTTTTTTGCTGTGTCATGCTTGTAGCTCCTAGTGATTTCTCCTCAGAGGATGATTATTGAGCAGTGCTCTGCAGACCTGGCTAAATCCTTCTAACTGAGAGCTGTAAAAAATTGATCTGTCTGGTTAAAGACTAGGAATAAGTTGGATCCATCTGTTCTGCAGGGTCAATGGAGCATACAAAGCAAAGCCAATATGGCTGTGAAGACCTGGACATACTGTCAACTGGATATTGCATAGCCTTCTCTTTCAGTGGTTTCACTCTTCATGTGCAGGGCTAACATGTATGCTAATTTTGGCTAACAAACAGTATAGATTTCACACCAAGTGTATGTACAACTCAAAATGTTAGGATATGTTATTTGGGTTGATCATATCTCCCCATTCATGACACCAATTTTATTGTGTTTAGCATTTTTTTTTTTTTTAGAAAGTCTGTTTAGTCACCTTTACAATGAGGAACAACTTGTAAGGGATGTGCAACTTATGGAATGAACAACACCGCTGAACAACACAGCTAAACATGTGCCATGCAACTGACGTCTTGTTCTGGTACTAGCAGTATTTTCTGGTCAAATCAAATCAAACTTTATTTATAAGGCACTTTTCATACTTAGAAGCAACACAAAGTGCCTCACAGAGGCTAAAAACAGCATAAAAACAGAACCTCCCCCCCCCAAATACAGAGACATATCCAGACACACACTCACAGACGTCAACATACACACACACACAACTGCGCCCACACACATTCATACTAGCTGTGAAGAGAAGAGAGAGAGAGACATGACCTAGCACCGAGGACTGAGGTAAGGAATAAGCTACCTTTGGGGGCCATCAACACTGAGGAGGGCTCCCAGCCTACAAGGAGGGCAGCCAGGGACTTCCCCGCCCCTCATAGACACGAGGGCCCACACCACAGTGCAGGGGCCTCCGACCATGCAGGCGGAGCCGTCCCCCGGCAGCGGCCCCAGCAGTGACCAGGAGCAGCTCCCAGTGTGGAGAGCCCCCATGAAGAAGCACTGGAGCTAAAAATTATCCTACTAAAACAATAATAAAAATGTAAGAAGAGAGATAAAATAACATAAAATGGATAACTGAAATAATGTAAAAAATTAAGAATTAAATATGATAAAAAGTTTGACTAAAAGAATGAATAAGATATACAGTAATACAGTAAAACAATAAATAATAAAGGAATAGATAACTCAATTAAATCAATTAAAAGCTTGATTAAAAGGGTGGGTTTTAAGCCTTTTTTTTAAAAGTATCAACAGACTCTTCAGCCTGAGATTCTCAGGCAGGCTGTTCCACAATGGGGGGCCATAATAACTAAAAGCCGCCTCCCTGCGTGTCTTAGTTCTAACTTTTGGTATGGTTAAAAGGCCAGTGCCAGAGGACCTCACGGTCCGCGAGGGCTGAAAAACCAGGTCAGATAAATAAGAAGGCCCGAGGCCGTTAAGACATTTATAAACCAGTAAAAGAACCTTAAAATTGATCCTAAAACACAATGCAGCGATTCTAAAATTGGAGTAATATGTTCCCGCCCTCTGGTCCTCGTCAGCACTCGTGTGGCTGAATTCTATAGTAATTGGAGATTGGATGTTATCTTTTTGGGAAGACCAGAGAGCAGGGCATTACAATAATCTAAACGAGAAGAGATAAGAGATGGTGTCAGTCCTGGTATTTCCAAACTTAGGCCCATGCTATAGAGACCGGTGTGAAGTTAAAGACAGACCCAAGAACACAATGACTGGAGTAGACTGGTTTCTCACCTTTACTTTACTGAGGAACGACAAGCTTTTTCCAGAGGAAGAGAGGAGTTTGGCATTTTTTTGGGTGCTACCCACATGTTGAGTTGTGTTGTTCTTACCATGAATGGATAATTGTTACAAGTTGTTCCTCATTGTAAATATGACATATCAGGCATTCTATAGATATAAGATACAGTACCAATTCAGATTTACAACCCCAAAACCAGTGAAGTTGACACGTTGTGGAACTCATAAATTAAAACAGAATACACTGATTTGCAAATCCCTTTCAACTTATATTCAATTGAATACACAGCAAAGACAAGATACTTAACGTTCAAACTGGTAAACTTTGTTACTTTTTGCAAATATTAGCTCATTTGGAATTTGATGCCTGCAACATGCTTCAAAAAAGCTGGCACAAGTTGCAAAAAAGACTGAGAAAGTTGAGGAATGCTCATCAAACACTTATTTGGAACATCTCACAGGTGAACAGACTAATTGGGAACAGATGGGTGCCATGATTGGGTATAAAAGCAGCTTCCCTGAAATGCTCAGTCATTCACAAACAAGGATGGGGCGAGGGTCACCACTTTGTGAACAAATGCGTGAGCAAATTGTCCAACAGTTTAAGAACAACATTTCTCAACCAGCTATTGCAAGGAATTTAGGGATTTCATCATCTATGGTCCATAATATCATCAAAAGGTTCAGAGAATCTGGAGAAATTACTGCACGTAAGGAGCAAGACCCAAAACCAGCACTGACTGCCGGTGATCTTCGATCCCTCAGGCGGTACCGCATCAAAAACCGGCATCATTGTGGAAAGGACATCACCACATGGGCTCAGGAACACTTCAGAAAACCACTGTCAGTAACTACAGTTCGTCTACATCTGTACGTGCAAGTTAAAACTCTACTATTCAAAGCTAAAGCCATTTATCAACAACACCCAGAAACGCCGCCGGCTTCGCTGGGCCCGAGCTCATCTAAGATTGACTGATGCAAAGTGGAAAAGTGTTCTGTGGTCTGACGAGTCCACATTTCAAATTGTTTTTGGAAAATGTGGTCGTCGTGTCCTCCGGACCAAAGAGGAAAAGAACCATCTGGACTGTTATAGGCGTAAAGATCAAAAGCCAGCATCTGTGATGGTATGGGGGTGTATTAGTGCCCAAGGCATGGGTAACTTACACATCTGTGAAGGCACCATTAATGCTGAAAGGTACATACAGGTTTTGGAGCAACATATGCTGCCATCCAACTTAGTCTTTTTCATGGACGCCCCTGCTTATTTCAACAAGACAATGCCAAGCCACATTCTGCACGTGTTACAACAGCGTGGCTTCATAGTAAAAGAGTGCAGGTACTAGACTGGCCTGCCTGTAGTCCTGACCTGTCCCCCATTGAAAATATGTGACCCATTATGAAGCGTAAAATACAACAATGGAGACCCCGGACTGTTGAACAACTTAAGCTGTACATCAAGCAAGAAAGGAAAAGAATTCCACCTGAAAAGCTTCAAAAATTGGTCTCCTCAGTTCCCAAACGTTTACTGAGTGTTGTTAAAAGGAAAGGCGATGTAACACAGTGGTAAAAATGCCCCTGTGCCAACTTTTTTGCAACGTGTTGCTGCCATTAAATTCTAAGTTGATGATTATTTGCAAAAGAAAATGACGTTTCTCAGTTCGAACATTAAATATCTTGTCTTTGCTGTGTATTCAATTGAATATAAGTTGAAAAGGATTTGCAAATCATTATATTGTTTTTTTATTTCAGATTTACACAATGTGCAAACTTCACTGGTTTTGGGGTTGTATAAAGAGGAGAAATAATCCACCAAATAACATTTCCAAACTTTTTTGAGTAGTATATGTACAGTGTAAATGTAACGGTTCAGTCTCTTGTGCTCTGTGCACTGACACACTGACTTATGACACGAGCACAGCAGCACCAGCACATAAACACACAGCATGCTTACATGACAGTGGAGTTGGTGTCCATTTCAGCGGGGAAATCTTTGGCATACTGTTTCAAAGCTCACTGTAGACTTTAACATTATCAAACAAAGCAATGGAATGACAACATTCTGACCATAAATGCTGTGTGGCTAGTAACTTGGTATAACCACAAGGCACAGTTAGTGGTGAGCAAGAGTTGCTGTCAAAACCTGTGTTGTATACACGTTTTAGGATTTCATCCACAGTTTTTTAACATAATACAGTATTTCATGTGCGTCATGAAACTTCTCCATCCTGTCCACTCCTTTCTCCCGCTCCTTCTCTCTCCCTCAGCTGCATGTGGTCAGCAGTTTGGTCAGTGGACAGGCACATGGCAGGGCCGTCCTGCTGGCCTGGTCATGCTGTGCAGTGCGGACAGTGGTTGGATTAGGTCCTCCCTCGGTGGGTCCAAGAGGCCCAAAACTCTGAACACAGAGCTAACCACTCAGACTGCTCAACATAAATAGAATGTAGAGTTTGGTTTAAGAGACTTCACATCTTCACTCCTCAGCAGACAGGAGAGGCAGGAGCGCTGGGGGAATGAGGGTTTGTTGACAAAAAAAAGAGGTAATGTTATGAGAGGTGGAATTTGTTGAGAAGTTCTGCAAGAGAGGGAAAGGGATTTGAGGAATGGAGAAAAACAAATGGATGTGAAATCAGATACAGGGTTGAAAGAACAGTGGAGGGATTTGCAGCTGGAATGACAAACATTGTAGCTGTAAGAATTGTTATGTGTTGGTGATTTGGTGGAATTTATACAGTAGATCCACTTTCTCCACCTATTTCCACGTACCAGTACGCCAGAGCCAACAACTTTCAGTCCAAGTCCAGGTGACGCTTCGGTTCAGAGTTATGTAAGCATGGCGGGAATGTTTTGAGTCGGATTGTAATGAGCTGAGAGGGAATTTAACAGGAGAGTCCCTGCAGGACAGCTGAATTCCTGCTGCTGTGGAAGGTTCGAGCATCCAAATTCCTCTCCTCACAGAATGGTAGAGTTACAATGAAATACCTCGCACCGCTGCAGCCTTTGAAGTTCTATTCAGGACTCGGTGTTCAGCCACTGTTTTTGCATGCCATTCCTCACACAATGAGCCGTGTTATGTCACTGTAACCCCTGACCAACCCCGTGAGGTGTCACGCCAGAGGAGGGCGATTGTGCTCACGTCAACTCTGCCAAATGATTTTTGCTGTGACAAGTTTAGGGAAGTCACCGTGGTTAATGTGGGTAAAACCTTCATGTGCACTCTAGTGATTGACAACAGAGTTCTCAGGCTGCTTTTAGTAATTAGGCTGGTTTTTAAGTGCCAAAGTTAGACATCAGTCATGGCCAACAAAGGTTTTAAGAGGAGGAACAGGTTAAAGAAGTAAAAGCACAAAATAGTAAAGACTCTACTACACAAATCAATTTAAGTAGTGATCTCAATGCAGCATAACTGGTCATCACAATAGACAAGCTATAGATATCAAACTCAGTCACAAGGAGGGATGTGCCACAGTAGATGAAGATGAAAATGTTTTTTTTAACATGCACATTTAAAGGTGCTATGAGGAGAATCTATTACCAGCGACATTAAGACTCTGCTACCCATGAGCACGCGCGGCGGCTGTCGTAATGCTGCGTTCCAGTAACCTCGGAAATGGGAGTGACATCATCTCCAACTTATCGGCATTCCAGTTGAAGTCGGAAAAAAACATGCCGATCTACCAGGCTATTGTTAGCTGTTGTTAGCATGCCTGCGTTGTTGTTCACAAATATCTCATGAAGAATGTGATTATCACTATGGCAGCATTTTTGTAAATATAAGTCTAACAATACTATGTATACAGCTGATCTAGAGTGACACACCCCAGTCAGAAGTGCAAATAAATGGATTATTACAGGAGCTAAATAACTGTTCACACTGGGAGCATCCATCTTCGATTGTCAACTCGGGTGTGGCGAGGTTTCACCGAGTTCCCAGTAGGAAATTCCAACTTTGGGGGGCGTTCCAGTTGCAGTTTCCTACTCGGAACTCAGAAATTCCTTCTTCTGACTACAACTGGAATGCACCAAAAGACGTGACCCAAGTCAAAGCGTGTGTTTGTTGTGATGCTAATAAAAATGCAGCTCAGATCTTCCTCAGAACTCTGCATTGCTTTACAACTTCTTTTTTCAACAACTTACAGGATGCAAAGTGGCAAGGTAATCTATCTCTTTCTAGTTACGTAGCGGTAGTTTTTGATGTGTGACAACAAGCAATTTTTGGAAAACTTAGTATCGTAGTTTTGTATCCGGCTATATCTCGCTACTTACAGCCTGGTGCTCTAAGACGTGTCTGAATAATATAAATTTGCTCTAGTTTTAATTGTCTTGTTCCCAAAGTTGAGTATCCAGGCCAGTCCAGCCCTGTCAGACCCGACCGAGAAGTTAAGGAATAGCATTTATAGATAGCCTATTTTGATGCTATAAAACTCATCTTAAAGTGTGTATTTCGATCAGGCATATATCTAAAAGTGAGACTTTTTTGTAATTACTTAGAAACTCCTCACAGTCCCTTTAAGATGTGTGTAAGTAATAGATTATGGCTGTCTATAGGAGGGAAAGCACATTACATTTTCTGTGTTCACAATGCATTAGGTTGTGTCGGATTGCATCATATCACAATGCATCACATCGCAAAGGTCCATCATCAGGGGGTTAGTTTAACACATCTCAATCTGCTGGCGGGGCAACATGACTGTTAGAAACACCAGGAGGCTGGACAGGCTAGTGAAGAAGGCCGGCTCTGTGCTTGGCAGGAGTTTGGACTCACTTGGGACTGTTGTGGATGGAGAGATGTACACTCAGCACTGTGCAGACCATTCCGGATGTTAGTAACCATCCCCTCCACAACATCCTGTAAGGAATGGAGAAACAGCAACATAGGGACACTCATCTTGTCATGATCATGTCTCTGCCTAACTTAAGTTACCCATTTTGTTCTTGTGTTTTATGTTTTGTCTCTTTCTTCCTGTTTTGTTTTGAAAATTCACTTCTGGTCTCTCTTGGTCTTCGAGGTTTTGCTTCCAGTCTGTCACACCTGATCCCTGATTGTTCTTCCCCAGCTGTGTCTAATCACCCCCAATCACCTCATGTATTTAAACCTCATGCCTTCTGTCCTGTTGCCATTTTGTTGAACCTCTAGGCACTTTATCTTATAGCCCTGATCACGTCATAGACCTGCTTCTGCCTGTTCCTTGCCCCTTGCCTCTTGTCTGCCTGATACCTTTGCCTGCTCTTGTACCAAATCTTAGACTGCTGATAAACCCTACTATTTGCCTCATGGATCTGCCTCATCTGCATTTGAGTTCTTTTGTGCCTAGAGTGCGTTTCACGACACACCTCTCTGTTGTGCAGTCCTGAGAGCTCCAGGAGATCATTTATTCTCACAGCCATCAGACTGCACAACACCTTGAGCCCTTGCTAATGGCAGTGAATCATGGCCTGTTCATTATCACTACCATTACCACCAGATTTTCTCCAAGGGAATTAATGAAGTCTTTGTCTATCTATCTATTAAAGGAAAAAAACTGCCTTACATGTTATGGTGTATTCACACCGTATGCGACTTTGTGATTAAGATGGAGTCACAAACCCAAGTCTTCCTGTTCAACTCATTTTGTTGCAGTTGCCATTGCTTGATTTGCGTTATTTTCATATTGCAGGCATTTGTTGCATTTGCAGCATGATTTGGTGATGACATTGTTTTAGATACATGGACGAGATGTGGCCATTGAGCAAGCCGTGTGGATCTGGCAGTTCCAAGAGCAACACCTCTTTTTGCATTCTTCATATGAGATGGAAATAAAGTAGCATTGGTTCTGCACAGTGATAAAAGGTTTGTAGGTGGAAAGCCCAGAAAGTCACTTAAATTTTCACCATATATCTCCTATGCAAGTTTAAATGGGGTTTATGATTGGTAATATTTAAAGAGGTTAAAAAAGAAGCTTATGAAAGATTTCTATTTCTGGCACAAAGGAGAAAATTGTCTATTATTGTAAATATTTTGGGGTTGCCTGTCTGCTTTCAGGGTTACCAGAGGCTGATCAGAGATTCTGGCTGCCCATCCACCACTTTCGGTGCTTGAAGCTGACTAGTATTGTATTCTATGTAAGTCAAACCCTAAAATTGAGAAGATATGAGGCAAATGAGGACAATTCATGCTGATTACCTCCGCCAAGGAGGTTATGTTTTTGGGAGAGTTTTTTGTCTATCTGTCTGTCTGTGCGTCCATCTGTGAACAAAATAACTCAAAAAATAATGGATGGATTTTGATGAATTTTTCAGGAAATGTTCAGCATGGGAAAAGGAAGAACTGATTCTATTATGGTGTTGATCTGGATCACCGTCTGGCAGCCATGACGAAAAATGGGATTTTTGTGAATAACTACTGAACTAAAATAGATATCATTATGAAACCAATTGCTAATGGTTTGTTTTCATGGTCAAGGAATCTAAATATTTTGATGAAATAAAGGTAGGACTAATATTTATGGTGAAAATCATAATATGGGTGAGGACTGTGGCGCTGGCGGAGGTCTGCGCTCTCCGAGTGCTTTTCTAGTTTAAGAACTCTAATCAATTTTCTTAATTTGTCAGTCAAGCATAAGCTCCAGATTCCAGTATGGGATGATTTTCCTTACTCTATTTTATTCTTAATGAGGGCAAAAGAAAGGGGACTGCATGGTGCATTTGACACCTTGGCCATTTCAGACAACCATTTTGCAAACTTTAAGTACTCCTAACCAAAAGAAGGAGGAGAAGGAAGAGGCACAGAACATTACTATCAAAACCATATATGATAGCTTTTGCTACAACAGTTTTTTCCCCCCAAAAGCCCAGATTCAGATTACATAATAATAACATTTTAACACTGGAAGCTTGTAAACCAGATGGTGTCCACATATAGCTGTGCAGATATGGTAAAACTCTGCTCAAGATGCACACCACCTTAAAATATCCATATCCTGATTGTATTTCAAATGTTCATCCCATTTTGAAACCACGTGTAAATTTTTTGGCCTTACTGTATTTTTAAGTCTGTGACACACATAAGGACAGGGATGGTTCATTGAGGATATTGCCATAGCAACAACAGACTCCCTTATTGATTAGTAGTAATGTGTCACTTTCAATTAGGCCACAGTGAGTAGAGTGTGAGAGGATGCTGCATGCTTATTTTTTGTGCACTGCCTCAAGGGAGTGTGCATATTCCATTTGTTTTACATTGTTTAAAAGAATCAATATTTCTGCCGACATGTATGTCCATTTTATGGGTTTGCATCTGAATTATTTTCACACTCACTAGCACGGCACATAATCATGAACACGCCACTGAGATTAAAGCTTCACTGCTCCGAAGAAGAGACAAATGTAGAGACTGATGACAGGCAGGAAATGAAAGTGAACATATCATACAGTAGAAAATAGAACAGAGACATCTTATTGATTCTCTGATTTCCAGAGAAGTCATCACTTCAATAGGAACGGAGAAAAAATGGAGCCTGGGAGAGATACACACTCATGACTGTGTGATGAGGTGAAAGTGAATGTAGGAGATGAAACTGAGCTGAACTTTCTCCCTCTGACTTTCAAAGTGGATACAGGAATACACACAGACTGGAGCAGAAAATGGACACTTAATCTTTGTATTTGTGTGTTGTACAGCGTGTGTGTGTCACAGGAGAGTAGACAGAAACTAGCAGAGCATGCAGTTTTATGGACAATAGAGGGCCTCTGTTGTGTTGGAGAGCACAGCATGTCAGCGGTTCAGAGCAGGTTAGATACAGAGGGACAGGGACCAGTAAAGGAAAATAAAACTGTTAAAGATTTCCTGTCTCCAAAGTGTAGATGAATTAATATGGACAGAGCTTCGGCTGTCATCATCATCATTATCAGCATCACCTCTGCTTAGCACGTTTTGCCTTGTTTATCTTTGAATGCCGGGGGTTCACATAACTTTTAGGTTACAAAAATGTTTGGAAATGTTATTTTGGTTAATTATTTCCCATCTTTAACAATATAAATTGGTATGCACTCTATATCCTTGGAAAGCCTGATTAATCATCTTTGCAAGGAGATTCAACATGTAAGGCGAACAGTTCCTCAAAGAAGCGAGGGTGAAGAATCAGTCTTCTTGAGATGTTGTCTTCCTGGGACACCTGCTTCACAGTCTGACTTTGAACTCCCCAGTCTCAAAGATCTTGGTCATAAGTTTGGAAATGGTACCAGAGCTGACACCAAAAAATGCTGCCACTCTGTGTACTGAAAAACCAGCTGGAGATTTTCTTTTTAGCTACTTTATACACATTTATTTCTTTTTATTTGCTGTATATTCTGGTTGCATGATACCTGCATGGGCCCCAAACATATTGAAGTCCAAAGATTGTTAGTTTTGTGCTTCATCTCTCAACAAGAAGAAAAATATTGAAGTACTACAATTCTAAAAGAAAAAGAAACATTAAATCAGTCTTCTTCCATGTTTTTACATCAATAAAAAAAGTAATAAAGTTAAACTTGAGGTTGGCTGACCTGAAGAATGTTGTGTAATGGCGATATAAATGTTTCCTGTACACTAACACTTCACACTAAACATTAGTCAATATGAATTTAGTCTTAGAACACCAACTCCAACAAAAGTCTGCAAAGGCCCTATAACCTGCTGGCCCTAAAGATAATCTCACTAGATTATCAGGTGGTGTAATCCTGTCAGAACTGGATTGGGGCCACCCAGACTTGAAATGGACAATGTTAAACATGACCAATATTTACAACCAGAAGATGCTGGTTTGGTGGAGTGATAAGCAACCAGTCACAGCTCCCATTCATGCCTCTGCCAGTCCAGGCTGTGATCAGCCTGCAGAGTGCCCTCCCCCACTCTCCCCCCTTCACAAGCCTATCCACTGTTTCTCTCTGTCTCCTGTCAATAAAGGCAAAAAATACGCAAAGTGTGTTTCTGAAGTGTTCCTGAGCCCGTGTGGTGATATCCTTTACACAGTGATGCCGGTTTTTGATGCAGTACCACCTGAGGGATCGAAGGTCACGGGCATTCAATGTTGGTTTTCGGCCTTGCCGCTTACGTGCAGTAATTTCTCCAAATTCTCTGAACCTTTTGATGATATTACGGACCGTAGATGATGATATCCCTAAATTCTTTGCAATAGCTCTTTGAGAAATGTTGTTCTTAAACTGTTGGACAATTTGCTCACGCATTTGTTCACAAAGTGGTGACCCTCGCCCCATCCTTGTTTGTGAATGACTGAGCATTTCAGGGAAGCTGCTTTTATACCCAATCATGGCACCCACCTGTTCCCAATTAGCCTGTTCACCTGTGGGATGTTCCAAATAAGTGTTTGATGAGCATTCCTCAACTTTCTCAGTCTTTTTTGCCACTTGTGCCATTTTTTTTTAAACATGTTGCAGGCATCAAATTCCAAATGAGCTAATATTTGCAAAAAATAACAAAGTTTACCAGTTTGAACGTTAAGTATCTTGTCTTTGCAGTGTATTCAATTGAATATAAGTTGAGAGGGATTTTCAAATCAGTGTATTCTGTTTTTATTTACTATTTGCACAACGTGCCAACTTCACTGGTTTTGGGTTATGTATATACAACGTTGTATTTATAACCAGAAATTCTCATGTGTGTAAGCCCAGCATTTTGTTACATGGAAAAGAACAAAGCTAATCAGGAAGCAACCTGGCTAAAGAAGTAATCAAACATAGTCATGGCAACAAGAGTAAATGTAAATCAAATGGCTATGTGCTCTTCCACTTTCACGATGGGCACACTGTTGAAGGCGCATATAGCCATTTATTGCATCATTGAGTAGTGCTACACAGAAACTTCCTGAGGAAAAATGAAGCACTCAGAAATTTCTTTGCCCAATCATACATTGGACCAAAATTAACTTTGAGGCTTGTTTTAAAGTAAAACACACCATTACTTGAAAAAAAATTGTGAACCTTACTGATAGTCCCAGCTCACTCTCCTTAAAGGTGGTGGGAGCCCTTTTCAGCCATTTACTACGATTGTCAAGTGCATGATACAACCCAACTTAAAAACAGTGACCTATCCCTAATGTTTCATTAAGTTAATTTATTTTCTGTTTTAATTAAATATTGGGGTATGCATCCCAAGAGTCTCGATGAAGATCTTCACTGTAGCCTAAGAGAAAAGGAGAATATGAGATCAAATTTTCTGTGCACTAAGACAGACTGACATTGACATATAAACTTGACAGTTGGATCTTGACAGTAAAACACATTTAAAAACAAGGTTGAAGAGAAAAGCTCACTGTTTCAGGCTGACATGATTGTCAGGCTAACATTACACTTACATCAAGATATTGAGTAACAGCAGGCTGGTCTAGACCATGAAGCCTGAAAAAGAGCCCCACTCTGGCCCTGATCTCAGCCTAAAGGATGGTCATGTTTACTTAGTCAGAATGTCTCATTGACAAAGTATAATGAATATCCATCTTCAAGCACCAACATTCTTGCAGTTTACTCTTGTTTTGTGTCTGACAATAAAGATAAGCTGTCAATGTTTTACATCTTTCTGCTCATAAAGTCATTCTCCTCTTGACTAGGTGTGAATCTAGTGATAGCCCAGGGTTACAACGGCCCCTTGACAGGTGATTACACACCCCTTTAAAGGTGTAGTCAGCGATCTTCTAATCTTCTAATCTAATGCAGTATTTGTCAAATTCACCGTATTTCTCCTCTCTGTCCACAAGATGTCCCCATTGAGGGCATGTTGAAAAAAAAGTCCGGTTTCAATACACAGCCTTGGCTCTGAATTTCAGCAGGTAAATACTGTGGCTGTGTGTGTACCAAACAGGGTACTGCCCCCCACATCCAGGGGGCGATCATACTCATGCGCAGATCAGACAGAGGGGGGAGGGGGAGTCGTAGGTTGCGTAGCGTGTGCAGTTAGCCTAAGAGAGAGATACAATATATGCAGTAGCAATGGCTGAAAAACAGCCCAAAAGTAAAAGGTCAGAGGGGTGAAAAGTGAAAAAAAAAGGGCTACGACCATGAAAGAGCGAAGACCCGGGTCAAATTGGTGTTGCTTTCTGATGTTGGAGGGAACTCCGCCAATTGAAAGACCTGAAAACGGATGCGGATGTTGTCGTCTTTCTGCTGGATAGGTAAGCAACATTAGCTTTGTGGTGCTTCACATAACAGTAACAGCCGTCGGGCATTCATCTTATTGTCTAATCTGTCAGAATGTACCGTTGTTGTGATGTTATCTATAATGGAAGTCAAGTTGTCTGACGAGTCAGGGTTACCTTAGCTACGTTGGTCAGCTACGCAGTTTCTATGGCCGTTTCCATGACGATGTATGTCCATCAGCTTTCGGGGGTGGAGCCAAGGGTGAGGTATGAAGGGAGAGGCGGGTCTAAATTTGTTTATCAACAACCTCTCCACTCGTTTTCTCTTCCATTGCTGACTACACCTTTCACCTAAAACCTTAACTCAAATACTCTAAAGAGAGGTGCAGCAAGTGGCTCAGTCCTCCATGTGTTCCTCTTTATGTAGCTCCCAATGTAAAAAGTTTGGACACCCTTGGTCCATGTGTTTTAGTGGGAGATGGATCCACTTAAAGACATTTATGCATTTTGATTAATTTATTTACAGGATATGGATTGTCGATTGTTTGATTTTGTCAGTTTTTTCTGAAATGTTGAATTAGTCGGCTCCAGGTGATAATCAACAGCTTTGGTCTTCTGATTGGACGAATGAAGATTGAGGCAGCTTGTAAATAAAAACATGAGAGTTTATTGTTGCTGCCACTAATGATGTTGAACTGAAACATAGGGATGTGATTAATAAGAAATAAAATATTTTTCAGCATAAAGCCAGATGGTATGCAGAAGCTTTTGTCATCTATGTGGCAGCTGGAATTTTACTCCAGCTGAAAACTCACTCACTGCTGGTATTTTGTCTGCGTTTTATTCATCTTGAATGTGTTTTAAAGTAAACAAAACCATAAATAAAGAATAGGATCAAACATTTCTTTCATTTGAGGCCATGGTCGTGATGGTGTGACAGGAGACTACAGCATTTAATAACTGCTCTGGTCAAAACATGCTGATGTTATTAATAGTTCAAGATGTGACCGAGTTAAATAAAAACTTGTAAAAGGTTTTGTCTGGGCCGACTTCGGTTTTTCCTTTTGTTTGCCAAACAATCCAAGCTGTCTCTGGTTTTAATTGGGACGCAGTCTGATAATCATTCAGAAAGCACTCAAACCAGACACTGATGTTGGAAAAACAAACTTTGGGCTAGCTTTTATGTTTGTTGGCCCACCAGACTAACCATGCTGTTCTTACATATTTCATCCTTCACATCAGAGGGATTTACTCCACACGGATATCTTCAAGGTCTTTTATTTCTCCTAGATTAGAGGTTAGAGTTCTTAAACAAACTGTACAGGACACACAGTGAACGACAATCCTAAACATTCAGATTCAGATGCAGATTTTCATTTGAATCATACATGAGCACAGCCCCTCATTTTCCACCATCACTCACACGGCTGAGTGGACACACTAACTGAAGCAATTTTCACCACTTACAACCCCAGCGTCAGCCATTTATTCAGCTGCCCTGCAACTCAGGCACTTTAGACTCAGTGTGGCTGGTCAAGGGCACTGAGTCATTTCATCCTGAGAGGTAGAGCTGACAGGCACGTCTGTAGCTCCACAGAGTCAAAGTCCATGAAAAAAAAACGCTATGAAGGGGCAAGAGCACAAACCTCCGCCAAGGAACCTGGATTCAGATCCCCACCGCAATCGAGTCACTTTCCCCTTGCGGCATGACCAACATTTCCTAAAAATGTCATTACAATCTGACTTAATCTAACAAATCGCATGGACTGTTTAACATATTTTGGTAGCCAATCTGGTCAACAGTCCATGAAAAGTGTTTGGGCATGGGCAGAACCCTTCAACAACGTATCTGGCAGGTGATTTGGCAATTGTTATGCCAATCTCATTCATAAAAGCCAATAAGATAATACTGTAGGCAGGAACTATTGAAGCAGTATGAATACAAAGCCACTATGTTGAACAAACATGCCAGGAGAGGCCCAAAGCGGCATGGCCCAATCAGCTTCCTTTTGTGCAGGAAGAGGAGGGAGGTACAAGCAAAACAACAGCGCTGCACTTTTCACACAGAGACTGGCATAGATGCTAACAGCTTCAGTAGCACTTTTATCAGACCCAAGCCACATCTCTGTCTCCTATTACCAAACACATTCTATAGGCTCTTTCCCCATGGATTGGTGAAATATGTATAACAGTCCATCTGGGGTGCCAGGTAAGACCAACCCACCTTCCCTCAAAGACTGTACCTACCTGCAAGTGTACCTACAAGAGTTAATGCTGTTTTAACAACAAAGGGTGGTCACACATGAGTTTAATCATAGATTTGGGCTATACATGTCTGTGAGAATCAGTGTACTCATAAAACACTAGCCCATGTGTACAAGTACATAGTAAATTCTTGTGTGAATCCACTTAACACCCCCTCAGTTCTGCCAGACACCCCTGAGATCCTGAGGTGTGGACTGGACCTTTTCACATCTACAGGCCTGTCAAATCAAACCTGTCTCCAAACAACGTGGCTCCTGTCTGACAGACGCTCAGAAAATCCTCCTGTAACTACATCTGTTAGTTTTGGCTCTCCACAGCGTCAGACCTGAGTATAAAAGATATAGTGTTTCAAATTATATGAAAAGTTTGAGGTGTGCTTGATATGTCTGCCTGAACACCTCAGCTGTCTAAGAAATAGACCTCTCCCTTGTGAACTCCACAGTTCAACAACCCATGTGTCTTCCAAGTATTTAAAAAAGTTCAAAATACACCAAAGTTCTGACTAAACCTCAGCCAGACTTGTCTCTCCTGACTACATTAATAACCAAGAACAACTTTAACATAGGCCCAGCATTGGTTCTCTAATGCTAGTTGCTCTTTGTTGATTTGGGTACAAAAATGCAATTATTGTGAAAAAAATTATGATTATTTTTGATACTGAGGTAATATCAAGGAACCTGACACACCAGCTGTTTAACATTATTCACTCTGTACATCTGGGCAACAGTCCAGCCATAGACAGTGCTTGGGTATGGGCAGAACCTTTCAAAAGGAAATCTGACAGAGGATTGGAAATCTTTAAATCAATCACATTCATTACAAGCCAATTAGATAATGGAGTAGGGGATACCACTGCCTTGATATAAAGTAAAAATGTGAACCACGTTATAGAACAATCTCTCCAAAACATGTCAGAAATGGAGCAAAAATACCCTTTCTATCAAGAAGTGCCCCAGTGCTGTTATTAGCTTTTCATTTATGGTCCATATGTGTTAAAGGTGTAGTCAGCGATCTTCTAATCTAATGCAGTATTTGTCAAATTTACCGTATTTCTCCTCTCCATCCACAAGATGTCCCCACTGACAGCACATTGAAAAAAAAGTCAGGTTTCAATACACAGCCTTGGCTCTGAATTTCAGCAGGTAAATACTGTGGCTCGGGCCGAGTCACCAAAACAGGGTACACCCCCCCACATCCAGGGGGCGATCATACTCATGCGCAGATCAGGCAGAGGGGGGATGCCTTTTGGCCTTGCATTTACATGGGAACTATACAGAGTGCCTGAATCCAGAACTTTTGCATTTAGTTCCATGCAGCTCTGTGACCATGAAAGAGCGAAGACCTGGGTCAACATTGGTGTTGCTTTCCGACGGTGGAAGGAACTCCGGCAATTGAAAGACCTGAAAAGAGACGCGGATGTCGCCGTCTTTCTGCTGGATAGGTAAGCAACATTAGCTTTGTGGTGCTTCACGTAACAGTAACAGCCGTCGGGCATTCAGCTCATTGTCTAATCTGCCAAATTGTACTGTTGTTGTGATGTTATCAATAATGTCAGTCCAGTTGTTTGACAAGTCGGGGTTACCTTAGCTACGTTGGTCAGCTATGCAGTTTCTATGGCCGTTTCCATGACAGTGCACGTCCATCAGCTTTGGGGGTGGAGCCAGGGGTGAGGTATGAAGGGAGAGGCGGGTTTAAATCAGGTAGATCCAGCTACACTGAAGGAAAATATCAAGTGTCTACATTTTCTCTTCCACTGGTTAAGGTTATCCTTCATTGATCTGCTGCCAAGCCCCTGGACACTTATTCTTTTTCATTAAATATTGTTGTGGGAAAGTTTTCAATCAAGTATGCTCTTCCGGAGGAACTGAGGAAGAACATCTAACCAGGGTGCTAAGTAGCTATTTTCTATAAAATACAGTTACCACTTAAGCATATCACAAACTTGAAAATGATCAACAGATGTTTTGACTACCAAGTATAAATCAATAAGTAATAAAGCCTGATACAACAGGCTAAGAGCTCAACCTCTTTACTGAACGAGGGCAGGTTAGGGTTAAAGTTCTTCCATCCAGGACCACAGGAAGCAGCACACAGGGTCAAGAGTAAACACAGAGGGAGTCCAGAGGGATACAAACCACCGCATCCTTATTGTTTCTGTCACTGTCCTCACTGAATGTCAAATAGTTTGCAACTTGATTGTCCGTATCACACAACGTTAGCAAAGCAGCGGTTACTGGTTAACCTGTGAGGAAGGAAGAAGGAAGGAAATGCTCTGCTTGTGGCCGGCCGGTTTGTAGCACTGAGCCAGCTAACCTTAAAGTCTGAATCACTGCAGATAACTCCAACCACAGACAAACAGCACACTGGAGCAGCTGTGGACATACACTGCTTGTTTGCTTTTCTTCTTGTTAAAACCTTTAACAGCAAGAAGTACTTTAATGTCTCACCTAGTCTAATACCTAGCCATCCCAGCCCAGACAGCACTGGCACCCTAATCAGACCCACGCTTTACATATGAGCTCCAGCAGTAAGTTGTTGCCTTTATCCATCACCTCAATCTTTTGCTTACTCTTTATTTTCTCTCAGCACTATGCAGAGACTACAAGTAAAATGAGGCTGTAAAGCAGTGCACATGAAAAATGACTTGCTGCCATATTTTTTACATGGTGCCATATATGAGCAGTCATGGCACTCTGAGGTTGTGGGGCGGGTGCCTTTCTCTTGGTAACAGTCATCTCAGATATAACGTCAATTTTGAAAGTACTATTTTAAAAGTTTTCTTGCTTGTAATGTTGCAAGAAGTACTTTAATGTCTCACCTAGTCTAATACTCAGCTATCCCAGCTTGTGACAGCACTGGCACCTAATCAGACCCACGCTTTACATATGAGCTCCAGCAGTGTTGTTGTCTTTATCCATCACCCTCAATCTTTTGTTTACTCTTTTATTTTCTCTCAGCACTCATGCAGCAGAATACAAGTAAAAAATGAGGCTGTAAAGCAGTGCACATGAAAAATGACTTGCTGCCATATTTTTTACATGGTGCCATATATGAGCAGTCATGGCACTCTGAGTTGTGGGCGGTGCCTCTTTCTCTTGGTAACAGTCACTCTAGATATAACAGCATCATATCCTCTGGAGAAATGAAAATGTTCCTTTTTTAACCTAATTTAAATAAAATCTCTGCTTAAAAGACACCCAAGACACCTGTGCTTTGTTTTGTTGACCTTCTTACAATTACATCTGTGGTGGTTTGTGCAGACACCCAGCAGTTTATTTTTGTATATATATATCTTTTGAAAAATCCATTAAGTGATGGACAACATAATATAACACAGTAAAAAAAAAAGCTAGTCATAAAGCACACATGCCCTTTTAGAATTGTTGAAGATTTTATCTGATGACTGTAGAAAGAGGCAGGCTAATGCTACCCATTTACTCCCACTGTATGAGCTAAGCTAAACAGCGGTGGACAAGTTCTGCCTGTTTTTTCCCTGTTATTGCACTCACGGTGGAAAGAATGGTGTCTATCTGCTTGTCATGGACTCTTGAGTAAGGCAAGACACGAAAGAAAAAAAAGGTGTATTGCTTTTAGATGGAAAGTTTCATATAACCAGCCAATTGCAGTGCAACATAAATAGATGGACAACCATTCACTCTCGCACTTATACCAATTAAGAGGCACCGAGATGCCTGGAGAGAACCCACACATGCACAGGAAGAACATGCAAACTCCACACAGAAAGGCTATAATCAACACAGGGATTGAACCACTAACTGTCTTGCTGTGAGGCACGAGCACTACCTGCTTCACCACTGTGCCACTCTCATTAATCATAATTTAATCATATTCAAGAAGTTTTCATGACACTGCAAGCATTATTGCCAATGCATCAACAAGAACATATAGATGGTGGAAAATAACTAAAATCTATATAAAGTTGTTAAAATTGTCCAACCACAAAGCTTAACCATTCTTTACTCTCTTTTACTGGCTTCAAACAAACTCACAAAGGACTTATCTGTCACACAGACATCCCCAGAGCCTCACAGCAGGTTTTATTTTATTCTCAAAAACATGAAATCAGCATTGGTGTCGGTGTTGGAGCTCAGGTCAAAGCTGATGCCCAGAATTTGCAATTAATGAAGGATTACAAGCTGTGAAGAGATCAAAACACAGCCAGTCAGACTGTTTCTTCATATTTCAGGGGATTATATGCTTAGCAGCCCCAGCAGCAAGACCTTCCCTTTATTTCATCTGGAAACATGAAGTCTGCTGTGCATTTTCAGCAGAACAGGAACTTCTCTTGATGTGGTTGAGCTCATGGTAGAAGACATAAATCAGAATTTTTTTTGGCTTTGTTGGTCAAAATATATATATATAAAAATTGCACAAAAAGTGAGGAAATTAGTGTTTAGTAGATTATTTCTCTTTTGCTTTTTGGCATTACATCTTATACGGCTGTAAAGACTGTTTATTTCCCTTTTAAATGGTGTGACATTTTTCAGGAACATGCTTCTGTGTGGTTGCACCGATGATAAATTAGCAAAATCCTCTCTGTAAATGCCCGACAGCTTATTTAGCTTATTTAACCCTTGTCTGATGCTGTTTGGGGGATTGGATGATTGAAGTCTAAAGAAACAGATGTCTTTACAATCTAACGTTAATTCACTTATCAAACAGGAACCTCAGTAGGGTGTTGAAGAGTTATCATTTTCAGGCTAGTCACATTTTACTGTGGGATAGCATCCTGCTCTTCAACCAGCGCTTGTCACAAGTCAGCCAATGTGGTTGTCATTGTCATTGACCTTGTAAATTATCTTTTTGGTTATTTAAATCAGCATATCATGTGTATCTTTCATTATGGAATAACGCCCCTAAGCCCAAAATTTACTAGTTATCCCTGCATAATAGAGCGACGAGCCAACCTCATGACCAGCTAGTGAAAGGAACATAAGAGTCAAACCAGCTCTGATGTTATCCAGATCAACATGGTCCCTGTGAAGTGCTGGAGAACCAGGGCAGCCTGATGACAAATGGGCTGTAACGTTGCATTAATGCGGTAGAGCAGAAGTCATGAGGCTACTGGATAGTTTCTTCACAAGGCATTGTATGATTGAACGGTTGTGGGATTGTCCTTTAAAATCATCCATACTGACAAAGAAACAACTTCTTCTCAAGTGCTCCAGTGACGCAGGCTCCAACTTCTATCACAACTGGAGATTGATGAGGTACAACAAAGATGCTACATAAAGAAGACGCCAGGACTATTCCAGGAACAACATCAGACATCTCTGTCAAGACAATTGCAGTTCAGCTAAGATCCTGCACAGAGCCGTCATGCTCCCAGGACTCTGGTAAACGACCAAAGCTTGGAAGAGAACTGAAGAACATAAGACTGTCAACAGTGGCAAGTACAGGATGTCTCACTACACACACACACACATACACATACACTAACCTTATACACAAGACATTTTAATAATAAATATGTGCTAATGAGGACAAAACCACGTGCCTCACAGTGAGTGCTATAAAATAAAGGTTGAGTAGTCATGTACAACTGCTATAATAAGTGATGTCTTCAGTTCACTGCTAGCTAGTGATTATATTGCCTTTTTTTTTTTTTGCTAGGATATTGGAATGTTAATTGGCTCAAAAGTTAAACAACTAATCAACGTGAATTTTTTTGCAAAACAGTAGCCGGATCTGTTCATACATTAGCTGGCATGTCATGTACACATGAGTTTGAAAGGCCCAAACCCTTTTGTGACGGCTTGAGGATGTAACCTGACATGCCAGATGGACAGTTCCATATATCCGCCACAGAAATGTTTCACTAATCCATCTGGGAAAGAGCCGTATGTAAATGTTTTCAGAGACTGAAGCTTCAAAAACAACAGCAGCTTGTGATTGGACAGTCGTTCAAAGACAATCCTTACCAAGTTTTCCCAGTAAACTTCTGAGGAGAGCATATTTCACTGAGTGTCGCTGGGTAACCAGGACGACCATAGAATAACTGGCATGTCCGTGGAGGATCTTTGTGTTCTCTCACAGTTTCCCAGCAGTGATCTCCAGTTAGGAAAAGACCAAAAATGTGATTTCTCGTAGGAAAAGCTTCAAGTTCCTCTTTCAAGGAATAAATTGAGTCCATTCGGAAAAAAAAAAAATCACTTCCTGGTGTCGTCGTGTCCGCAGCTCCCGCCTCACTGCCCTGATTGGGCTGTTAAGTATTTAGCCCAGTGAACTAATTGGACAATGAAGGTTGGTAAGACAGATATACAGGATTGCAGAATCCGGCAGGTCTGTCTGCTCTGCAAGGCTAGAGAGGATGTTCAAGACGATAAATGTCCTGGGAGCCCATGCACATCAAACCTCTGAAAACACTGAATAGAGGTTAGGGGATTTGGCACATTTTTTCTATCTATCTATCTATCTATCTATCTATCTATCTATCTATCTATCTATCTATCTATCTATCTATCTATCTATCTATCTATCTATCTATCTATCTATCTATCTATCTATCTATCTATCTATCTATCTATTTGTTGCTATCATATTAATGTTGCTATGGATCAAAGTCTCTGACCAATGTCCAGGTCCACCAGAAATGTGTGGGCCCTAAAAGAAATAGTTAATTGGCCGTTGAGTTGCTGCTGAATAGTATCATTCTGTAGAAATACAAGTGCCCTTGCAGTTGCTTTGCACACCCCATGTAGAGGTTGTATTCCTGGCCTGGTTTAAAGGTGGCCTGTTGCTCCTTTAGCCCAAGTCATGCCACACTCTCTCCTCAACAGCCAGCTCTATCCACTGTCCTGTCATGCAAATTCAGGATTTGGTTCACACTTTGAAACAGACAGCAGAAAATAAAAATGGTAGAAATTCATGTACTAAATAAAGGATGGACTTTA
Source organism: Scarus forsteni (assembly GCA_036419115.1). NCBI lineage: Eukaryota > Metazoa > Chordata > Actinopteri > Labriformes > Labridae > Scarus > Scarus forsteni. The sequence continues at coordinate 41,849,032 of JAZDUH010000451.1, forward strand.
CTAAACCTCATGGGCCCCTTTATGGCCCAAGACCCCAGAAAGCTTCCCCATCATCCCCCTTTAGATCAGATCAGATCAGATTATATTATATTATATTATATTATATTATATTATATTATATTGGATTATATTATATTATATTATATTGGATTAGATTAGATTAGATTAGATTAGATTAGATTGGATTGGATTGGATAGGATAGGATAGGATAGGATAGGATAGGATAGGATAGGATAGGATAGGATTGGATTAGATTAGATTAGATTAGATTAGATTAGATTAGATTAGATTAGATTAGATTAGATTAGATTAGATTAGATTAGATTAGATTAGATTAGATTAGATTAGATTAGGTTAGATTAGATTAGATTAGACTAGATTAGATTAGATTAGACTAGACTAGACTAGACTAGACTAGACTAGACTAGACTAGACTAGATTAGGTTAGATTAGATTAGACTAAAAAGTACTTGATCAACATCTTTGGAAAACTCCTCAGGGCAATTAGAATTGCAATTGCAGTTACAAAAAGTAGATAAAAAGATACATATAAAGTTTATATAAATGAAAATATAAATACAAACAAATATAAACAAAATTGAATAAAACAAAGAAATAAAAATATTAATAACAAAATAAACTAAACCAAACCAAAATAAAATAAGTTAAAAATGGCTACAGGTTGGCCTCCGGCTACCGGCCACTGCTCCTTCCCGTCATCTGTCCTTCCACCATTTCTACTCATGAGCGAGGAGCGGCATTGCCCGACGGCGTGAGGGACAAAAGAGTCCCCCAGCATGCCAACCCAACACCTGGGAAGCCGCACTCCTGAGCTGAACAGGCTTCTCTGGCTGCCGATGACTGAGCGTGGAGGGGACAGGCATCAAACGAAATGTCCAGCTGCCTGTCCAAACTTCCTTCCTTTGCCATTGTCACCAGAGAGTCCAGCCTCAGAGCTGGATCTCCATCTCACTTCCGCCAGGATGTGGTTTCAAATCCTTGCTTTTCATTTTGGTTTAAGGCAGTATTTCCTCCTTTAGCTTTAGAACAGCCTCCTGATAGCATTTTGGAGAAAAAAAAAGTAGTCTGCAGGTAGCTTTAGAACTGTCACCTGGTAAAGTTAATAGCTAAAAAATATGTATATATATATATATCTATATATATTTAGATAGATATATATATAAATAAAACAAGAAATATCTTCAAACGAAGAGCAGACATGTCAAAAAGATAGCAGAAGGCTAGAAACTGCACAAAAATGTTTAAAAAATTGAGGAAAAATGTAAAAAAAAAAAGAGATAAAAAACTGGAGAGCCCTTTATGGTGCATGCAACAAAGAATTAAGACAGTCCTGGGGGCAGAAGGAGGTCCAACTTGCAACTGTCAAGGTGTACCTGAATGTATACTGAAGCACTTAAATTAATTCAACATTTCAGTCTCCAATTTATGCAAATTCTACATATGATAGGATATATTTTGACTTCATGATTAGGTAGCATTCAAACACCCTGCATCTGTAGGCCAGTACATTAATTAGTGTGTTGATAACCCACTGAGGTGTCAAATCTGGAGATGTGACGTCACACCGATCTCGTGCACACACGCACGCGGAAGGAGCGACGGGTCGTCGTGCAGACAGACTCCATGCGGTAGCTTTAAGAGGGGAGGCGTGGTGCTGCTGTTTTGACCGAGTTGTCAGTCCACCTCACTCTCCACTATCATTCAGCTGAATGAACAGCCAGCTCAGGGCAGCGGCTCTCCGTCTACACAGCCCACCGAGGGACACTACCCGGCCGTTTACCCCCGGTGACACGGTCTAAGGATTATTATTACCGAGCTGACATCGTTTCTGCAGGACGGAGCTGGAAGGTAAGCGTGATATTCAGAGTAATTCAGTGTGAATGGAGGTACCCTGTGATGGTGCTCGACCCCATGGTTCTCCCTTCATCAGCCGTGAGGCGCAGGGACCTCGGCTGGAAATAGTTCATCTGAAATATACATTAAACAGGGCTAATGTGGGGAATAATTTAACATTCGTGTCGGATTTCTTGTAAAAATTCGCCTCCTATGGCTATTTGAGTCGTCAAAAATGGATGTATGGTTTTGTCATGCTGCCATTTCTCCACATAATCGTGCTAATTCAACAGAACACCTTTACTGAATCGTGCCAGTCCATTAAGAGCTCCCGTAGTTTAGGAGAAATGGCCTAATTCACGTCAGATGTAACACGTTGACCGCCATTAAATGCATATTGGTTAATTAATATGCAGCCCTGCGCGTGACAGTAGCACATTCAGCCTCGCTCGTGCAGAGATTGTTCGTCTAGTGACATTGATTTGAGTGATCACAGTGATACATGGTGAAGTGTGATGCAGTGATGGGCAGTGAGGCTTCATTTTCCGTGCAGTGTGTTTGACCTCAATATCAGGCGGCTGCGCTCACTGGGCTAAACCTGACAGACGTGTAGTTCCCCTGAGCGTCCACAGAGGGCGCTGCTCTGTCAGCACAGCGCTGCCTCAGTAATGCTGCAAAAAATGTCCATTCACACTTTACATGAGTTCTGTCAAAGCAGAGGAAAGAAATGCTCCCATCACCGTGAGCCTGTCTGTACTGTCTAATGTAATCCCTCTGTAATTAATATAATCCTGTAGGGGCAAGTCTGACAGCTGCACTGAAGATATTTCGTCATATTTCATAAAAATAGTTTGACTTTAATGCTTAGATTAAAAACATAATTTCGTCATGGTTGATCTTTTTTGCAGTGGGTATTAATCTACCTTCTTCTGTGCTATATTTGGCTACAGCTTTACTCATCAGCATGGACTTAGGAATGTAGTGATATATGTCAGATGAAACATCATAATTTTTTATTTTTTTTTGTGCTGGATGATGATAAAGGATATAAAGATACAGTACATGTACACACACCGAAAGGCCACATTATTAGGTAAACCTTGTTAGTAGGGATATGCAGTATTATTGGTGTAGTGTGTATTTGCAGGTACTTGCTTAATACGTAACAGTATTATAAATTTACCAGTGTGTAAACATGATGTTTTGCAGGTATTTACAGGCTTTTTTTGGTGGTGGGTGGGGGCTACCTTAGCTGTCACTTGGCAATCGCAGGGCCACATAGAGAGAAAGACAACCATTCATGTTCACACCCATACCTAAGGGAAATTTAGTGCCACCAGTTTACCTAATGAGCATGTTTTTTGTGGGAGGAAGCCAGAGTGCCTGGATAGAACCTATGCATTCACTGTGAGAACATGCAAACCCCAATCAGAAAGGCCCTGACCGATGCAGGGTTGGAACCAGCAACATTTTAGCTGTGGGGCATGTTCATGACCTGCTGTATTACTGTACTTCCCCCAGTGTACCATCATGGTTTGCCTAATTAATGTTCAGTGCCAAACTCTATAAATTATCTTTTATTAAAGAATAAAATATTGTTTTTCTTTTTTTACATCTGTTTCTAACACTGATTTACTAACCATGAAGGAACAGATAATTTTGTTAAGTGGTGGCTTCGTGCCCTTAGCAAAAACATGTTGGAATTGCTATGAGTGATGTCTAGAACTATGAACATATCAGATATCAACAAAAATCCAATATTGTACATCCCTACTTGTTAGTGCGGGATATGATCCCCTCTTGCTGCCTTAATTCTTCAAAACATTGTTTTGACAAGGTGCTGTAAACTACACTCAGAGATCTTGGTTCACACTGACACGAGAACATCAGCAGGTGCTGCAGATTTGCCAGCTGCACATCCATAATGCAATTCTCCCATCCCATCCTAAGTGGGCTTTGTTGGATTGGGGTCTGGTGAGCATGGAGCCCACTTAAGTACAGTGAAGTCATTATCATGTTGAAGAAACCAGTTTAAGATGGTCTGAGGCTTAATCATAAAAGTCATAAAAGGACGGACATGGTCAGTTTCAGCTTGGTTGTTGTGTTTAAGCAGTGATCAGTTGGTAATAAGGGGTCCATAGAGTTCCAAGACAAGACCCCCACTACCATCAGCCTGATCTGTTGATACACAGTGGGATGGATCCATGCTTTCAAGCTGTTGATGCAGACTTGTGACCATCTGCAGGAATCCCCTTGAAAGTCCCCTTGTCCAGGTATAGTTGTCCTGTGTGAACTGTAGCCACAAATTTGTGTTCTCAGCTAACTGGAGTGGCACCTGGTGTGGCCCTCTGCCCATCTGCTCCAATATTTGATGTTGTCTGCATTCAGAAATGATCCCTGCATACTAGGGGTGGGAGAAAAAATCGATTCACTTGAGTATCAGGATTTTTGGCTTGCTGATTTTTAAATCGATTTCTTTTGTTCAAAAATAGTTTTTTTTTTCCAAATTTAAATGCTTCATTTTAGTCTGTGTTAATAAGCCACTTTTAAATGCAGTTCAGGCTTTTGAAGAGAGAGTATAAACAGCTGGTTAAAATATATTGCTGTATAAATCCTAAAAACTGACTCACATGTGATGTGTATTTTTCCTGATATATTCTGTAGGCATCATCATTGTTCATATTTTTCAGTGGTGTTAAAAAAGCTAACAAAAGATTGCAAAAATTTGCAATATCGTAGAATCCCAATTTAAATTGAATCGGCACCTAAAAAATCGTAAAATATTGAATCTCGAGAAGAGCGTATCGTCCCAGCCCTACTACATACTTTCATAGCTACTGGAGCTTATTTGAGTCTATGATTTCCAACTCCTCTAAACACTTTTCTCTAACATCAACAATGTTTTTTTTCACCCAGAGAACTGCTGCCAATTGGATATTTTCTCTTTTATGTGCTATCTGTTGAAAACTTAGGAGATAATGAAAATCTAAATAGATCAGCCGCTTCTGAAATTCTTAGACCAGCCCATCTGGCTCCATGATCATGCCTCATTCAGAGTCATTAAATCCTCTTTCTTCCTCATTCTGATGCTCAGATTGAACTTCAGCAGGTCGTCTGGACCGTGTCTACATGCCTTAATGCACTGAGCCGCTGCCATGCAGTTTGGTATTTATTTGGTGTACCTAATAAAGTGGCAGCTGAATTTTTAATTGTATAAGAGATGCACAATAGCAATAGCAGAGGAACAATGTCAGCAGATAATTGCTTAATGTGTTTGATGATCTGCAGATGATGCTGATGTTTACATCTGATGTATCAGCCACTTCAAATGTGAAATCTGTTATGTGGTTTCTGTGGAGTAGGAGAGAACAGGGTGGTTTGTCACCGGCTATTTGTCACTCTGCTTGAATAGCCAAATTGTTTCTTCATCTTCATATTTACTATTATGACTGATACTGTGATAATTTCCATCTTCTTCTTTGTAAAAACAACAAACCTGTTGTTCTGGACTATGGCAAAAATATGGCAAAAATCATAGTTGTGATTATTTTGGTAGATGTTAAAGTCAAGACTATGAAGCATGATTAAGCAGTGATTCGACAACACACACCACATGCCTTCGTTGGCTTTGAAAAAAGTCTTAAATCATAGACTTTAAACAACAAGCTTGAAATTACACATACCTGAAAGATTTAGAGATGGAAAAAGATGAAATCAAGTGGAACATGTGGCACAGTGTGTAATTGTGACTGATATTAAAACCTGCTTAGTTTCTCAGGTCAGGATTGAGTTGGCTTGAACTTTAGCCTTGAGTTTAGTTAGATAGCTTTATTCATGTGGATGCCAGCTAGGTGTTTGGAAAAGCACTAAAATACTCAATTTTAACAAAAAAAAAACAGTAGACAGTGTTCAGTGTTGTTTATGATAATAATGAATAGGTTTTGGATTCTTATTTTGCATTTCTTGGTCAAAGTTTATGCTTGTTTTTGTTTTAATTGTTGATATCATTTTCATTTAGTTTTTAGGACAGCAACCCTATCTGGAGGTTGGCTGTCTGGGCTTCATGTGACTTTAATTGTAAATCATTTACTGTTAAAATAATTCACAAAGATGAAATGATTCCCATGGAACTTAAGTTATCTGTAGATTTAGGACCAATCTCTGTAATAAAATGATCAAACAAACTCTGATCTCTCCCACAATGTGTGGACTTTTTGCCTCAAATTATGCAAAATAAAAAAGGCTAATGCTTCGCTGCATATTCTAGTAGATTTTTCATCACCAGCTATTTTTAAAGCTAGAGAAGTCTTAAAGCATATGTCTGGTCATCCATGAAAGACACAACATGCTTGTTGCTGCCATGGTAACAGCAGATGTAAGGTCATAGGCTGCTTCATAATGGAGTTAGAGATGCTCTGGTGCAGTTCTGTTTAGGCCTATGCTCAAAATGTCGATACGGCAAAATATCGTCATGCACTTCTTGGGGATATGTGTATTGACACGGATGCTTCATAATACGGCCTCTATGTTTGATTAGTTGTTGTAAATACACTTTGGGTAATGTTAAAAATGGCACAGTTCAAAGTAGAACCACATGTTCCAAATTTAAACTTAAGTCTACTACCTTCCAGGAACTGAATTGAAGTTCTTAAGTTGAAAAATTATTTAAAACTCATGCTTGTTCTTTTTCTTCTTGTAATGAAGACAAAAGTTGCTGGGAATTCTGTCAAAAGCGCAGTCAATGTTCAATGTTCTTTTTGCCCTTACTACTGTACCATATTGATGATCTTATTTTGTTTTCATCTATTTCTAGGACCAAATAATATCATACTTAGATACTAAGATAATTTAACTAGCTAATGTACATTTCTATAACATATGAAAGCATTCCCTACACCTGCTTCCTCTACTCACTGTCAGTGTTTCCTGTTCTACTCTCTGCAATCAAATTAAATGTAAACTTATTGGATGTGAAAAGTATGTGAACAAAATACACATAATTCTAGGCAAGTAGCCTTCGCATTGATTTACGTTCTGAACCAGCCTTTACACGGAGCCTTAATCAAAGTAGGTTATTTACTAGACCATTTCTCAGTTATTGATCACATTAGCTGCTTCTGTTGATGTATCATGAGTGTCATCCTGTTGTGTCGCTCTGAGGACTTGACGCACAGACCAGATGTTTACTGTTGACGTGCTGCAGCAGTGACGACGTGCTATCATGCTAAGCTACGTGCTAAGCTAACTCCGTTTGACATCAGACACACTGCACTGTGTTTTCTTTTCGTCCCTTCTTGAAGTGACCACACACTTGGGACACACTCTGCCGTTTCTTCTGCTGACTCTCTCCTTTCTCTCTCCTTTCTCTCCTTTCCCTCTCTTTTCTCTTCCTTCATGATTTTACAAGGTGTGCAGCAGCAGAGGTAGCAGGTGCGTTGTGCCACATTAATGACCGTCCGTCATTAATACACCGAGCACTGTATAGTAGTTCAGATATATATTTTATATACATATATTTGAAACGAGGCTTCAAGGCACACAGTTTGCATCATGGATATTTTGTAATGGAAATATCGGGATTATTCGAGAAATCGTTTCAGCTCTACAATGTTCAAAATGTTTGTGTATGGGGATACGTATCGTATCGTGGCCTCAGTATAGGGATATGTATCGTATCGTGGGGTTGCTGGAAATACCCAACCCTAGTTCTGTTTCTGTTTGTCATACATATATTGTACTGCTTAGTTATTAGCCACATTAATCTGTTGTCTCATCCTGTCTGTCACCATAATGATTCATCTGTTTCAGAAGTGAAGCATGAAATAGCGGAGAATCACTCCCATGACCCCCTGTTACCTAATAGGCATTTGTTATTGTTTTGACTGAGAGTCTCTTGCAGTGAAACTTGTTCATGTAAGTGTTTTACAGACTGAATGTAAGACAACATTAGTCATTTATCATTCGGAAGTGGAGGGATGTTTGCGCACTTGGAGGCATTTGTTTTCTTCCAGAGTTCCTCACAAAAAGTCAGTTTATGAAAGTCATCGAGCTATTTAACACTGAACTGAACTTCTGGCAGTGATGCAGCATTGGGTCATTTTGGTCTTGTTGAGGGTTCACCAGAAGGAGCTCCACGCTAAGACCAAAACAGTATCATCTGTCCTCTTCCTCCTGCTTGTCACCCACTCAGCTTTGCCTAAGGAGCTCTCAGCATCTGCCACATTCCACCTACTGGATCCAGATCATGCTGCATGGAAGCGTTAAGTAAGCCACCGTGATCCTTAGCTGTTTATGGCCACAGTACAAAGAAAAGAGAAGAGAGAGAGAGAGAGAGAAAATAAAAATATGGGTGAAAGGATTGGAGGGGATTATGACGCAGAAATTACATTTTAATCATGGTAACCCGTCAGGAGTAAGTGGCTCGCAGGATTTGACCATGTAAGGCCTCTGGAGGAATTTTTCAACAATGTGTAATGCACATACTTTACAGGCATCAATAGGCTGCCCACTGGAGCCCACAGACTGTGTGTTAATGGACATGGATTTATTGAAAAGCCCCTGCACTATAGCCAGCTGTATATCTCTTAGCAGAGCTGGGATCCATTGAGCTTTTAAGACGAGCTGAGCTTTCTCACAGGTTCAGCATTGAGCATTAAAGTCATACAAACAAACAGGAAACTTGGAGGTTGAAGGCCCATTCAAGCTCCTTTTACTTTACATCTCATCATCAACTCTTACATCTGAGATCAGTATCCTTCTTTTTATGTCTTTGAAAGTAAATGCTTGTAAAACTGTGCTGGGGCCTTCACAGAGCCTGAATGGACACTTAAAACAATAAAAAGGATGAATCAACAATACAACATATTCAACTGATAAATAAAAGTCTATTATATTTGTACAACAGATGCCCACCTATAGGCAGCTATTTGGTATTAATCAGATAACAAAACCTTTGCCAGATGTACAAGTTGGTGAAATAATTCTTAGCTGTGCCTGGTTATACTTGCAATAACCACTCAATTGAGCCAGGATGTGATCATATTCAGCACATAAATACAGAAAATAAACTAAAAAGAGAGACAAGCGTAATAACTTACATTGGTTGTCCTGTGACATTAAAAGAGATCGGTAACACTTTACTTGACGCATATCTTTATAACGCATTATAAGTACATTTATAAAGCATTATAATGCCATTATAGCGCTGTATAACTACAGTTATAAACACTCATAAATGATCATAATGCTTTATAACAATAATCATAACACACTATACAGCATTTTATCATCGCTTACAAGGTCAGGTATTTTAATACATCATAACTGTTATCAACTCACTGACAATGCCCACATACATAATGAATTATACATATATTCATGATATGCTTATAAATGTCCATATCTATCAATGTAAACACCCATAAATCTTAATAAGTCTTTATAAAAATGTGCTTAACACATTATAGAGCATTTTATAATGGCTTATAAGATCAAGTACTTGGCTTTTGACCAGCTTGTATTGTGTTATATTAGCTATACCTGAACAGTTTCCTCACTTTACTTGAAGCACCCAATGAGCATTTAGAGTCTATTATATTAAAGCATTTAGAGTCTATCTATCTATTATAAAGGTTTATAGTACTTGATCTTATAACCAATTATAAAATGCTCTATAATGTGTTAAGCACATTTTTATAAAGACTTATTCAGATTTATGGGTGTTTATATTGATAGATATAGACGTTTATAAGCATATCATGAATATATGTATAATTCATTATGTATGTGGGCATTGTCAGTGAGTTGATAACAGTTATAATGTATTAAAATATCTGACCTTGTAAGCGATGATAAAATGCTGTATAGTGTTTTATGATTATTGTTATAAAGCATTATGATCATTTATGAGTGTTTATAACTGTAGTTATACAGCGCTATAATGGCATTATAATGCTTTATAAATGTACTTATAATGCGTTATAAAGGTATGCGTCAAGTAAAGTGTTACCAAGAGATTAAACTTGAATCATTTTCTGAGTGCTTTGTTAATGATTAATTTGTCACTTTAGTTTCCTTTTAGCTGCTGTATTTGTCATTATCTTCCGAGGAACACCCACAAGTCAAAGTGGTCATCTTCACTCAGGTTGATGGCAGTCTACAGTATGTTTACAACATCTGCATTTAAAAAACGTCAGTTGCCACATACTGAGTTTCCCTGATCCACTTCTATTCTCTCTCTGTCTTGGGCACTTTGTTGGTTCTCTTGTCATTTTAGGCTCCCCTCCCTGCCTGTTCCCCGATTGGTTTTATTGTCTGCTTTGTGGTAATTAATCAGGTCAGTGCTATTGGAAGAGTGACAATGGGATATGCTAATAATAACCAAATATTTGGTCGTAAACATAATTACAGTAACAGTAAAGATTGTTATGATTTGTTATGCAGACGTAATTTTAGAATGTTCTTTGGTCATTTCTGCATTGTTGTTTCCACATGTAAGTTTATGGTAATGTCAGTAGATTTTCTGGTATCAGGTATTCTGCCTAGTAGGCGCTGTTCATGCAGCAGATAGCTGGAGAGAGAGAAAAGGGGAGAGGGGAAGTAGAAGAGGATGGAATAAGCTGACTGTGCTAGATGTTGGAGCTCACTAAGGCCCTGTTTACATGGAGACACTTTCACCTAAAACACAAAGGTTTTTCGTTCACGTTTTCAAACTTGATCTGCGTTCAGACGGAGACACTAGAAATGAATGAAACTGCTGTTGTGTACATGCCAGTCCAGTAGATGGTGATGTAGGTTTGCAGAGGGGCAAAGTTGATGTTGTTGCCCATGGGTTGACATCAGTGTTTCACCCTGAAATGCTCTGACTCTGGTTTACGCAGAGCTGCGTGGAGGAGCATTTTGAAAATTCTCCGCCCTAGACCCTGATTTCAAAAGTTTGCGGATTTAAGCACTCAAGGTACCGTTCCCATGTAAACGGGAGGCCAAATCACAATGAAAACTCTTCGATTTGGCCATAGTCTGCCTTGTGTAAACGGACCCTAAAAGTTATGAGCTAGACCCTGAACTGGACTGATTTATTCCTTCATTTACGTTGCTGACACTATCCTCAATGGCTGTGGATTCATCCGCAGTCTGTGCTCTGCAGTCGGCCTGCCACCCAGAGCCAGTGAACTTACACTATAATCGTTAAAAGCCTCACGACCACATACATGCAGATGTTCTTTATGTTTGATTGTATCGCAAAACTTATACAATCTCAATCAGACGTTACTTTTTACTTCACCACCATCCAGCTAAATGCTATTGACTGTTTGTCAGGCCCTGGCTGCCCATTAAGGAAGTGATCCTTATTCAAGCCCTGACCTCCTTGGTAAGTGTGAACAGGTTAGACAAGATCTGATATTGCTGACCTCAGGACCGTTTAAAACAAATGAAAATACGTGTGAATGTATGTCACTCTATAAATAAAGTTCTCTTGCTTAGATTTGAGTGATATGTATAAAGTTTATCCTTTTAAAACTGTGGCCTAAGTGATAGATGAAAGACTAAACCATGGAAGGGTGTATGACGAAAACTCTTTATGAACTGTAAACATATATATGACCACAACTGAAGCATTGCATGGCTTTAGTGATGCCTTTAAACATCGGCTGAGCACATCAACAGAATGCACCTTTTGTTTCCAGACATCATGTGTTATCAGTATTACAGTGTTTTCCCTGACTTAGATAAGTTTTCTGTGTGTTTTTAATGCTCAAGTAACAAGTTCAAGAACACAATTTCACCACAGTGTTAGAATAAACTCTCCCCAAACTTCACTCACTGTTGTCAAGTTCCTTATACAACCCAACTTTAAAAATACTGCACTATCCCTTTAAACCAACACTATGTAGTTTTTCAAGCATAATATAATCCTTCGATATTCATTGTGATGGTCCACCACTTTACAATGAGTTCAATGAAACCTCTGTTGTGGTCTGGAGTGGTCTGTATTCCTTTCACTGGCGCTATGTAACTTCGAGGTGAATGGTAGGAACCCTGCCTCACTAAAAAAACTACACATTTGGACTGCTTTACGGCATACGTCACTGCCCCCAATTCCTGATTCGTTTAAAACACGGAAGTCTCGGCGAAAGCCAATCGCAGAGCTGTAACCATGGCGGAGGCAACAAAGAACGTAAGGAAGAGAAAAGTTTTGTCGGGGGATACAAATCAAAGAAAGCGAGAGAAAAACAAGCTGAATGCTCGGACCAGAATAAACATCGGTTCGGCGTTCACTCGCTGGCGTGAAATAACAGACGAGGAGGGATGTCCGACTACTATCAGCTATGTTGGGCGACTTATTTATGACGAATGTTTCTCAAAAAAACTTGACAGGAAAAAAGTACAGCACAACAAATCCAGAACGTACCAGTATGTAGTTTTGTTTAGACCTATTTCAAGTGTGTGATATCACCAGCGTGTCGTTGTCTTTACTTTTCTTCACTTTATCGCTTCAACATGACGGGGGCGACTTCACGGTAATAAAAACCAAGTTGACCTTAGCGATTTTTAACACCGTCATTTAGTCAAAAATAAATACATTACCTTGTCGCTATCCATCCTGCAAACAGCCGCTAAAGACAGAAGAATACTTTTGAGCGAAGTCCTGGCTTCTGTGATTCGCCTACAAAACAAACGCACGCGACCGGCAGATCTGTATCCTTACGACAGTATGTGCGCGCTTGGGCTCATGGGTAGTTGAGTTCTCATTCCGGTCAAGTGGGGATCTTCCGTTGTGCTGCTTTAAGTATACATGATCTCAATATGTATTTGACACTACAGGAATACAAAGGGAGGTCTTAGGTACTTAATAATAATCAATTTTGGCTTATAATTTACCGTAAAAATGCAGACAAACTAAAAAAACTGCCTGATTTTATTGAAACATTGGCAACATTTTCCTCTATTGACATTATTGACTCTTGATTTTTTCAAGAAGGCGACTACATTACTTCAATTATCATTGGTGTCAAAATGACTAAAATTTACTTACCTTCTGTTATATTTCCTTACAAGAGCTGTGTCTAATTATACACAGACATTGACAACTTTGGGAAAAGTGGATCAGTGCCTTGCTTTCCCCTGCGTCTGCTGATATAATCACACACAGACGTGAGCATGCTCAGTCCATATTTCTTCAAACATGGAGCATAAATGAGACTTCACTCTGAAGTCAGGCAGGAGCAGCTGTTGCAGCAATTTAGCTGCTGTATTTTTAGGGTCCAGTGTTTTCGTTATGGCGCATATCCGTGTCCAGCTACCTGTGTGTTTTCAGAGGGGGAGGAAGGGAAGGAAAACAGATCGAACATCCAAGAGTAATAAGGACAGTGTGCTGAGGTGTGTTGCCTGCGGTTGTCCCCGTGCTGATGGAGCAGAGGGCACAGAAGCTGCTGTGTTTGTGGAGGAGGGATGAGTGGAGGCAGCTTCCACTGGCTGTGTGTGGTAACCAGGTGTCGGTGTGTGCCACAGGGAAGGATGGCCAGCAGCGGAATGACAGAGCCATTGTTCCTCACAAACCACTGAGGCCGGGTTTATGCACTTCTTCCTCTGACAGATGTTTGGGTTGGCATCTGCCTCCGCCAGTTTGAGACCGTAAGGTGAGAACCTGGGCAGGACGGGGCAGGAAACCGGGCAGGGCCGAGGTATGTGCTGCTCCGATTTTCTGCATTTTTAATGTGGACTCGAGGAAAGACAGAAATATGCTGCCATGCTCTGATTGGCTGTCCAGTTTTTTAGACCCATCCTTCATCTCCAGCTTATGCCTCAGACAGACAGGAAGACTTCATGAAAACTTTGATTGACTTTCTTTAAACGCTAGTCTGACACCTTCTCACATTAAACATAATTGTCAGCAAGAAATTTGTCGACAGCTTGAGGTTTTAAGTCCAATATGGTTCACAGGACAGGCTAAGACATTCATGGATTTGATATCTGGCTCACATTGCTCAGCACTAGTTGATCTTTAAGCCTTTAGAAGCCCCTGTTCCTTGTTTTTCCTTTGCCTGTTTACTGCAGTACCCAAACTTGAGTGCTAGTTCCATTATAAAAGAAATGCAATTAACAAATGTACACATGTTGATTTTTTTTTGTCTGTACTACTTCCATGTGCTGCCTCATGTCTCCCTGCTGCAGCCTCTTTTTCTTTGTATGGGGTGCAGACAGGCCGCTGGCTCACTGTATCAGTGCAGATGGATTCTGGCACAGAGTGAAGGAGTCTGGGAGTAATTAGTGCTGAGGGTATAATCCTATAGTGGTGTGTCTGTTAAAACAGTGTCACGTCTGCACTCAACCTCCTACAGTCACTGCTGGTCATGAACCCGATCCCTGCTTACAAGGTCCTTTAGTGCCTTACTTGGTTCTTCATTCACAAGAAGCCTATGTGTTTTCTTTAAAAAAAGAAAGTAATGGAAGAACAGCACACAGTGGCAAACATTTCCTGCTAGTTTAAGACTCTCAAATCTGTATTACAGGACATATTTTAGGAGAGTTAGTAAGGCTGTCATGATATTGGATTACACTTTATGATTATTGTGGACAAAAAAATCATTATAGTGATATCGCAATATTGATAGAAGAAGATTTTCACAAAAAAATCTTAGTCATATTATCCACAGCTTATGTATTGTCCTTGCTTTGGCAAAGTGCTCCTAAAATGGTGCACAGAGAGGTGGAGAGACTGCACGCAATCATAACTGTATGAAAAAGTACTTTAAATCAATGATAAGTAAATATTACTGAAAAAGCCAGCCAAATGGCTGTGTAGAGTAATATGACCTAAACTCACTTATATGCTTTTTGTCAGCGCAGCAACCTCATAAAGCCAAAAGTGATTGATACATACAGTACTTTTATGGTACCGCTATCTGATCAGTATGATCAACAAATTACTGAAAAGGAAATCTGAATACAGTTAGATAAATGATAAAAATGTCCTCAAAGGGATCATCAGTTGCCAATTACACCAGCCAATTTGTGTTTTCAGGCATTAAAGGGTTAAGTCAATCCCATGATTTCACAACAAACTGTGTGTGTCAGTCTGATTACAGTCTGTTACTGATCCTGTGGTTCATGCATCTCCTCGTTTATGTTAAGCTATTTGAAAATACATTTTCCTGCTTTGCTTGTTCTCATGTTTTCAAAATAAAAGCTTTTCCCCAGAGTTAAATAAAACAACTTTATTATGAAATGGTTCAAGAGGCCCCGTTAGCTTCGGCGAAACTATGCTATCCTAAAGTTTAGTGGCGAGTTTGTGGACATGAAGTTTTTTAGCATCCTCATTGGTTTAGTGCAGACTTAAACAGAAAGGACATGATTTTAAACTTACGTATAAACTCTTGGCACAGCAGTTAAAACTAACATATAATGGCTACAGCCAGGATAAGGCTGATGTGTGTTGATATACAGTACAGGCCAAAAGTTTGGACACACCTTCTCATTCAATGCGTTTTCTTTATTTTTATCACTAATTATATTGTAGATTCTCACTGAAGTAATGATGGTCACTTGTTTCTCTTAACTTGGCTGATTGGTTCTTGCCATAATACTAATTTTAAAAGTGTCTAATAGGGTTGTCGGCTGTGCATCAGCCTGACTTCTGAACAACACAAATGATGGTCCCAACCCCATTAATAAGGCAAGAAACTCCATTAATTAACCCTGGAAATGCACACCTGAGAAGTGAAAACCGTTTCAGGTGACTACCTCTTGAAGCTCATAAAGAGAATGACAAAAGTTTGAAAAGAAGTTATCAGAGCAAAGGGTGGATACTTTGAAGAAACTAGACTATAAGACATGTTTTCATTTATTTCACACTTTTTTGTTCAGTACATAATTCCACATGTGTTCATTCATAGCTTTGATACCTTCAGTGAGAATCTACAATGTAAGTAGTGATGAAAATAAAGAAAACACATTGAATGAGAAGTTGTGTCCAAACTTTTGGCCTGTGCTGTACTCCAGCACATAGTCTGTGTCAAAGCTTAAAGACACGACATTAAGTTGTTTACAGTTGTCAAACTAACAGAGGAGGGAACAGAATGTAAACACACACACTGTTGTTCTGTGTGAATGCTTGTGTGTCCGGTTCACTCTGCAGAGAAATCCCTCCACTGTGCTGCTTGTATTCGCCGGGCACCATGGCTGTAAGATTTAACAGTCCCTACCTAATCAAGAAGCAAACACTCACACAGTATTACTATATGCTTCTTTTTAGCCTAGTATGATAATGGTATTTTGTTCAAAGACACTTATTGTCCTTACCAGTTCACTGCGACAGGCCTTGTTCAAAGATTGTTGGAGATGCCTTCTTGGCCTCTTAAATGGGGTTGGGCACCATTAAGTCCTATTGATCCCTGTTCTGATTCCAGCTCTGCCAATCTATCATCACTCAGCAGAAATCAAGTAGAGCCCTTTAGCTTTCTGCATACTTGTGCTTAGGTGCCTACATGTTTCCGATATCTCTGTGGACATTTTCGCACTACCCTTAATCACTGGAAATGACGAAACTGCCCTCGTTCACCTGCTTTCACTAATCATGCTGTTTGGTGCTTGAGCATCTTACAGATGTACACATTCAGATACAGCTGGTGGGATATGTGTTTTGTTCATTGTAGACTAAACTGACATCGAACCCAAAGCCTCAAAGTACCAGCCATAGTGGCAAGTAAATAAAATCGAGTAGCAAAGGAAAGTACAAGACAAACAGCTCTGTTAGAGTCTCTTTTCAGCATTCATAGCAGAAACACTCTCTCACATTGACTGAAAGTCGCTTCAACAACCCAGTATGTAGTACAGTGTGTGTTACAATGAATATAAGTTATTGCACAGCAGTATGGTAAATGTGTACTTTCTCCTTTGCAAGTTTAATAACTGCAAACACGGCAAATTATGTAAGATAAATGATCAAATATCTCCCTTTCTGTTAAACAATGCCATAAATTAACCTTCTTTTCATTTTTTTATTTTATTGAACCCACAGTGATACATTTGTAATTAGTGCTTTTTTAATGACAATATGACCTTCATAGAAAATGACAACTTCCTGTCAATCTATTGACCAAACAGATGGGCATATTTGCTGCTTTAGTTGTTTCTGATGGTAGTGTCATATCAGGAGCCTCCAGGAGTCAACAGGAGATGAATAAGTCACCTGTCAGTTCCCAAACAAATAACAGGTATTGTGAACAATACCTGTAACATTTGATACAGAAACTACATCCATGAGTGGCACAGACTACTCTGTTGAGCAAAACATGGATCATGCTGTGAGTTTTTTGGTATGCTACTATTTTTCCTTTTTGCAGCTGACAAATTAGTGAACTGTATAAAGACATGAAAAATCTAGTTTATGTGTAATTTTTATAAGTTCTGGAATATTATCTTTACTATTGTACAACTTCTAACACATGCATCTAACAACATCACAGCATTAATAATCTGATATCCAGGTTGTCCTGATAAAACTGTTTTATTTACTTAACTGTGCTTGAAAGGCCTTGAGTATACACAGGCATTATTACTAAAAATCCAGGTGCACTAAAATGGCAGGAAATGTCTTTGAGTTAAAAGGGTTAATGCGAAAATGTCTTCGAAAAAAATAAACCATTTGTGAGACTTTATGTGAGTTTATGTTATATAGTTTCTTATGTGAATCCAAGAGTCTGATGTTGTGTCTCATGCCTGCACTTCACTCTGCATCTATAACAAAAAGCAGACATCCCCTTGCAAATACTACATCCAGTACTTTAACTGTTCAGGTGGAGAAAGGACATGAAGTGCTTTGATTTGACGAGGGGTGGTCTTAAAGGCTCATTAATACACAGCTCTGTGAGAGCCAAAGTTTCTCCCTCGGTATTAAAAACAGAAGTAAATGTTTTCACGTAGGTAAATTCTCTGCTATCCCCGCTATGTGAAACAGATAAACAAGCTCTGCTAAGTGAGAACAGTCAAATCCAAGTAAACCCCTCCAGAGAATTTCTGTTTCCGTGCTCCTTCTCCACAGAAGATGGAGGGAAACTATTACTCCAGAAGAAAAAATGCTTCGCCCCATGGCCTGACAATTTTATATGATTACATGTAACTAGTATGTTTTTGTTGTCATTGCAGTCCAATAGCTTCACTGATAACTGTAGCATGTAAAGCTCTGAAAATGATTCTTATGCAACTTTTGATGAGCACTTTGTATGAAAAGTGCTATACAAATAAAGTTTGATTGAAATTCTCAGGATAAAAATTCAAAATTGAATAATTGAAGTGATTTTAACAGACAAACTTGGAAATGTAATGCTCTCGATGGCAGCTGGACACCTTTAAGGAGAGAGACAACCACACATTCAGCTACAACATGAACAATCAGTAGAAGTAGGCCTGTCGGTAAGTTTGCCGGCCTCGATAAACTGACATGTGCATGCTTGTTTGTTTTCCTCCTCTTTTTCTACCAAAGAGGCTGAATGAGAAGATGACTGACTACGTCTCTCTTTCTTAACACCAGGATGCATAGGTTCTATAGCGGATTTAGCGGATTTATAGCAGAGTGAGCATCTGTCTGACATGCAATCTTTGGGGGGGGGGGAGACGGGGCCGCTCGCGCATACACAAGAAGAGAGCTGAAGTGTGCATCCTGAGGAGTAACGAGGAAACACACGCTAATATGAGTGATGGCACGAAAGATTAGGGATGGGAATTGATAAGATTTTATCAATATCGATGCTGTTAACGATCCTGCTAATCGATCCAATTCTTTCACGATTCCCTTATCGATTCCTGCAGCTTTTCCATGTGAGCAAATGTTGGTCTGATTTTTGTGGCAACAATGTCAAACACATGTCACAGCATGTATAAATGCCTCTGCAAATTGATGGTGTGTCCACTCAAGGTTGTGTAGTAGGTGCAGTTAGGAGTGAGTCACAATTCTGATGTGTCTGAACCCTGTCAGTGGAAGGAATTGATAAGGGAATTGATTAGCAAAAAAATTAATGATATCGATTCTTTGATGGAGCTGTTAACGATTCTCAACTGGAATTGGTTTTCGATTCCCATCCCTACGAAAGATACGGTTCTTAAGCCGAATGCCACAGCTCCAGTGTGAGAATGTGTTAGTTTTAAACAGAATGAACCAGGTGTGAGCTCATGAACACTGACGAGCCAACATGTCGCATTTGTTTGGAAGTAGTGGCGACGAAGAAGGGGAGGTGCAGCGGAGCCTTCATCCTGACAGTCCGCGCTTACTGGGGCGTTTGGTCTGCAAAGAAAATATAGATAAAAGCGCAAAATGGTACGCTCACAGACAGTGTCGTTTGCTACATTGCAAAAGAAATGCAACCCTTCAATACGGTTGAAAAGCCAGCAGTTACAAATGTTTGACGGACAGTACAGATTGACTGTGAGAAAGTATATGTCACAAACAATTCAGTAACTGTATAAACTCCCTTTTATTTATTGTTTTTATTATCTAGTTTGTTTTTATTGGAGTTTTGTTTTTTGTTTACAGAGACAGGGTCTCTTTTTTATTGTTTTTGATTAGTATAATAATTTTTATTTACATGCAGTTTTTCCTGAAAGAGGGTCCATTTCCTTTTTTTTTTTTTTTCTTTTTTTGTTTGTTAAGTTTATTATATTATTTGTTTATTTTATTTTATTTAAAAGATCCTGACCTTCCAATTACAGTTAAATACTCTTAAGAAATTAAAGTTTCTTGCTCTTGATATGGTGTACTCACTTTATTATGCCATATTTTATAATTGCATCAATGAAAAAAATGAAAAAAATATCAAAATAACATTGACAATGATATCGTTTATCACATTTTTTGGACAATTATCGTCCTTCAAAATTTGTTAGGTGTGTGTATCACAAAAGCTTGTTTTAGGGGGGGAAGGAGTTGAAGCTCTTGGAAATGCAATTAAACATATCATTCTTTTAAACTGTTAGTGCTACATATAAAGTTATCACCACAGGAAGCAGCAGTGTACTGTGACATGATATTTTGGTTCTGTGGCCCAGCACTTCTTGAATTCCTCTCCACCCTGTCTACGCCCTCGTTCTCCTCTTTCCTCTTCCTCAGTCTGCCCCTATAGTCTAATTTCCTGTCAGTCCTGCTCTGCATGCCCACTCACAATAGAAATGTTAAAAACCAGTTATGCAATCATGTGGTTAATGAGAATAACATAAACAGATAGAGAAGACACTTCATGCTCTGTTCTCATAGTTCTGGAGGTCTGCACTTGAGCCACTACAGTATGAGTTAAATGCAGCAGCTTGTAGCCTTTACCACCTCATAAGCTTTTCTCCATTCCTGCTTTAAATGAAATTGGTTTTATGATACAAAATGCCTGAAGCTACAGTAATGGTGGTGTTCTCTGTAAATGGCTGTGTGATTGGTTTCTTAAATCACATCAGGACTAAACCCAGGGAGCAGGTGCCCGTGTTGGACTGCCTCTTGAGGAATTATTTTCCTATCAGCGTGAATGATTTAGCACTGGGGGTAATGGAGGTTGAGAATATCCTAATATGTCTTCACATCCTGACAGCTCCCTGCCCCCTCCCTCGCCATGCCTATTTCTAACCTGGTTACCCTTTACCCCCATCCTGCCTCAACCCCCTCCACAAGACCACTATCTCAATGCACTGGTTGTTTCAGTCTCCTGTCTCCACGTAGTCACAGGCAATTAGCCCCCGTCAAAATAGACTGCTAGATGGAAGGTTGAGACTCGGGCATCTAAATTCTCGCCTCCGCCCCCCCCCACCCTCGCTCGGCTAATATTACTCCAGAGCTACCGAGGAAAGGCCAGATCGGTTTTGTCAGTAGATTGAAGGAAAAAAAGAAGTGGGGGGGTGTCCACTCAGGGACCTGTGCGCGTGCTACCACGCTTAGCACAAAGCAGCTCTTTCACTGGGGATCTAGTGCACATCTGGAACAGTTTATCAAACCTTTAGTTCGTCAGTTTGCTGTATTCTCTCGGCGGCAGGTTTCCCCTCACTTCAGCGTCTCAGATTCACTTAAATTAGCTTGAAACACTGCACCTTGAGATGGTCCTCTGTTGGCCCTTGCTTTTTGGTACTCGTCCAAACTCTCTAATATTAACCCCATTACTGAGGAGTTTGCTGAAAGTGTCCATTACTTATTTATTTATTGATTGGTCAACTTTCAGAGTCCATCTTACATGCTTTGTCTGATCTTTAGCCTAGCCACAATATCCTGCCAATTCTTGAAACCGGGAATCAAAATTTTACATATATTTTTAAAATGTACGCAGACATTTAGTAGCAACAATATGTAGTTTTTTCCAGTAGTAGTTTCACAACAGATTAAGCAGCGTGACTTTAATCAGAGATGTCTACCCCATCAAGACACCCTGATATCCTACATATAGCACTATGCAAGTTTCGCAGTCATCTCAAGTGAACTGTGTGCAGCTTTGAAGCATCAATTCCAACACACCAAAAGAAGTTAATTAGGCAAAAGTAGCAGTATTTTGTCCGTCTCTGTCCTGTTCCCCGCAATGGTTGGAAAAAGACAGTGACAGATGAGGCTCGATAAGTAACTAGAGCAAAAACTAAGTGTTTGATCAGTGTAATGCTGAGCTGCTTATGATACTGTTGTATGTGTGAGTTCAGCTGTCATTTGAGCTGGCTCTTATCGGTCCAAAGTTGCCTGTTGTTGTCTGCTGAATGTGAATTGGTTGGTTTTGTTGTTGGGGAGAGGCTTTATGAATGCCAAGCTAAGGTGCTTACACACCGAATGAGACTTGAGCGTCCTCCGCGATCACTCTCCCTGCAAAGTCAATGTGCAGCCACGATGGGGCGGGGTTAACCCTCCGGCGACGTGTTGGCCGTGTTCAAGGGGATCACTTCACTCATCACGCTTTGTCAAAGTTGGAGAAGTCTTTTGTTTTCGGTGTGAATGCAGCTTGAAACGGAGACACCTACAAGTCAACTGGTGCAAAAGTATTATCAGGATGAATGGCAAAGTGCTGAAACCAGCATGTGCTTCAGTACCTTACCTGAGTTCTTGGTTATCCAAACACTGTACTAATTGACAAATGTTTCCTTTTAATATGATACCCTTGTGTCCTAACTCATTGTAATAATAGACTTCTACACAATGCCAGTTTTTAGCAACTGAAGTTAAAGACTTAAACTTTTTTAAACATGCCAAAATAAACTAAAACA
The DNA here is from genome assembly GCA_036419115.1 of Scarus forsteni. Lineage (NCBI taxonomy): Eukaryota > Metazoa > Chordata > Actinopteri > Labriformes > Labridae > Scarus > Scarus forsteni. Next base: position 41,871,098 of record JAZDUH010000451.1, read on the forward strand.
TTACCAATGTTTTGCACAGTTTTTACAATGTGTAGGACTTTGCCTCCAATTTTGATTAAGTGTTTAGGAGGTTTGTCTTTGAAATGGTATGGTTTTTTAACAAGACTGTATCAAAGTTTATAATTCTGATAATTCTTCTCAATAATATTGACATATTATATATTGCATATTGTCCTTGTTACCCAGCTTTAAGGCATACCATTTCTTCAGGGCCTGTCTTCATCAGAGTTTCAATCAACGCATGAGATGAGATGCTTTTCTAAGTTCTGCTTTTTTCTAATTTTTTCTTGAATGAAGTTGCCCTCAAATTTTCAAGGAGCACTGTCTAAACAGTAACATAATGCCAGTGTGACATCACCTCCAAAGATCAGCCCCCAAACTGCACAGCTGGATGTAGATAACGGAGCAGCATGGATGTTTATTTTTTTCCCCCTGCTGCATTCCAGCTTCTTATTTTTAATGGCTGCGATATCCAGCTCGGGGGGTTACTTCTATAAAAGGAAGTTTGAAGACTTTTGCTGACCTGCTCGAGAGGAGGCTCGCATGCCACATTTTTTCAAGATGTAATTGTCAGATTTCCAAGAGGAAGGACATCCATCAAGCAGGAAAAAGAATGGGTGGTTTGGCTTTGGTCAAAGAAAAATAAAAATTCAATCAAAGATATCGGCACCAGTTGAATTTTTTGTTTGTAAGTAGAGGGGTTGCCAAAGTTTTTACTGCTTGAATGCCTTTACTTTTAGCCAAGTACTGGTTCAGAATTGGAACCTAAATTTGGCCTGTAATGGGGCATTTCCTCTACAAGGTATCAGCTATACTGGCCTCAACTCTACTTCTGGTTAATTTGTTGTTACATTTTACCTCTGGTGATGCTTAAAGCAAGCAAAGAGACTCTTGGAAGAGGTTGTATGTGGTTTTGAATCAGGTTCATATGTTCATTTTTGAAGACTGCAGGGGCAAGTTCACAATCACTGATGTTCAGAGAAAAGTGTTTTCTTTTCATGTAAAGACAACCCTTGATAATGGTATATGCCCCTTCTAGCTTCCTTTCCTCACATTGACCCAGTCCACTTTGATGTGGTCACTGATCAGATCAGCACTGCTTGGCACCATATTGTCAACAACTCTGCATTCATTCTAACATCTTTGCTCTGCAGTACACTTGCTACCAGGAGCCATTGGGCTTAAACTGACGATGAAACAATGGTAGGATGTCACACTGGTAAGTCAGTGTGGTAGGGGGCAGGGCAAACAAGAAGTTTCATGCAGGTATTTGCACCGCGAAGAGGCTGAGAGGGGGAAGTCTTAAACATTTTATTGTGTGCACAGAAGTGCTCTAGAAGACCTGTTCAACACAGTTAGAGGAATTTAAAACTGAAAGAAAAAGCATGATATGATCTCTTCAGTGGTGCGTGGAAACACTGGTGCTGGCCACTGGTAGGTTAAAGCATTGCCACAGTGGGAACGGGGAACTTGTCTCCTTAGTTTTATGCCTCTGTGAACTCTTAATGCTGTGTTGGACATTACAGACACTTGATGCTCCTGTCTATTTTTAGAAAGTACTATCAAAGTTTCGGATTCACAGAGATGTAATCAGTGTGGGATCAGTTTCAGATGTAAAACTGTTGTGTCATGTTGATTGTTTGTTGGCATCAAGAACCACTAACTGCCTATTCAGAGAGGAATCTTGCCATTTGGCAGCGGGAGGAACCTGTAGGACAATCTCTGATCTGTTGTCATGTTCAAATGTCGGGGAAAATAAAAGAACAGTGCAGGAACTATGCTAAAAGTCACAAAGGATCAGATCAGAAACAGCACTTTTTATTTTAGCTGGGGGGACTACCAATGGAAATTAGCTTGGTAGCTAGATTTGGGTACATTTACATTTCATTTTTTAAAAGTGTGTATGAATGTACGTTGTCCCTCCTTATCAAATAAACTAAATTGAATTGAAATTGAAATTGAACACTGACAAGTTGTTAGATAAAGTCTCTGGGAACATACTTGATTCTTTTGGATCTTAATAATACGTCAGAGTTCAAATTCACATTAAGAATCTAGAAGGAAAAACCTTGTTCTATAACCACGTATTATATCATTAAGGTGATTTCTTGGGCATGTTGCTGATATTGCTTCAGTGTGAAGAAGTCTGTTTTGCGAGAGTTAAGTTGTAATGTTGACTTTGTGTTTGCAGGACTGGAATTATTTTTTTCATTGTTACTTATTTCATCATAAATGATTGTCAAAGCCAACACACGTTAAAACCAGTTTCTGAGCACCCTCACAAACTAAACCACTGGTAGTTTCTTTGTTCTGTTTTCTCAGACATGTATTCTTGTGAAGTTCCTTAACATGTTTCTGTGGAAACTTCCGCCTTCCTCAGAAACATGTCACTTGGTGGTAGATGTGACGCACCATATCGGCTATTGTAACGGAGGCGTGACCTTCTATTGCTAAGAAACTGAAGACATAATGAACACTCAGGGTTCCCACGCATCCTGGAAAACCTGGAAAACCTGGAAAATGATTGCCCAATTTCCAGTCATGGAAAACGTATGGAAAATGAGGAAGAAAGTGAAATGTCCAGGAAAGGCTTAAATTGTCCTGGAAAATGATTTGTCTTCCTTCTAGCTTGAAACATGGGAAAACAAGTAAAAATGTACTTGGTAACTAATGTACACGTAGCCAGAAAATGTGAGTAAGTAAAATAATGCAAGTCAAGGCATAAAATATAAAAACGCAAAACATTGGGGACAAAAGAAATAATAAAAAAATGACAAAATAAAATTTAGGCTAAATTAACAAAATCTATTCATACAAAAGCAGAGTAAATGAAGATTAAAAAATATGTATAACCATAAATTTATAATAGTAAGACGCATAAAAGCCAGACTAAACAGATAGCTAACAGACAATGTTCCTGCTGGAGAGTTAGAAACAAAGAAATTCTAAGATCTGTATGATCAACAGCTGGAGTTATTGTTCAGCAACCTCTAATCTTGTTTTTTAGAAGGCTGACTAAAATTAAAAACTGCCCACAGCAACAATGTCACTTCAGTTGGTTATGTGACACTGGAAGAAGTCCTGGAAAATATCGTGGAAAAGTCCTGGAAAATGATTTCTAGAAAAGAGTGGGAACCCTGACACTACTTAACTATGAACTACTGATAATTTAAGGTCCCATTTCTTGGTGAGTTTTACTGTTTTCATCATGTCTTTTGTAGCTTAATAAACGAGGGTTTGATTTGAGTGGAAATTAAAAAATTGTAAAATCTTCAGATCAGAAACGGCACTTTTCTCTCCCATTTGGAAACGCTTGGATCTGAAGGGGTGGGAATGCTGCCTAAGGGAGGGGAGGAGGGATTATAGGTAATGAAGCAAACTTTTAATGCAGTCATGGAGTCCAACTGTGATGAGAAGAAAACACACAGGTTTGCGGAGGCTGAAAAGCTATGATATCGTAAACCCCAGGAAGTGCAAACCAGAACATTTTAATGGGGGCATTTCTCAGTAAACTGAGATTCTAGTGAATTGTACCATTTTCTTCTCACTAATCCTCTTTAACAATATAATAAGTACATGTTAACCATTCAAAGATCTGTCCAAAGATTTTTAGATAGTTGAAAGTATGTATATATGACACAAGTTTCATTTGAACAAGTTTTTGTTGATTTGTGTTCCCAGGGGCTTTAAACATTGATATGGCCCTGATTGTCACAGTCGGATCATCAAATCAAAGCTGTAATGGAAAATAAAGCACGTAGCACCAAAACCAAGTAGAGCTATGGAGAGTGGAGCCAATTCCAAGGCCTCAAAAATCAGCTGGCGTGTAGCCAGCCTGAGCAGTGTTCTGGTCTGGCATGTTGAGCATTACAGGTGCTTATTTTAGCTCTAAACTTGTGATCAGATGTGGACTAAACCGCATTTATAAGAAATCACACTGAGTCATTTTGAACACTGGAGAGTTAAAGACAGGATGAAATATCACCAACATTAGTTCTTGCCCTTCTGCCCCCCCACAAACAAACCTCCTCTCCTGCTGTAACTTAAAAATGAAACACCATGACCCGTGATACAATCTGTGTAAAGCAGTCAATATGAATAAAGCTCTGTATGTCAGAGGTCAAACATGTTGTTGTTTAAATAGACTCCCTCACGCTGGTGAAAGCTAATCTTTGACCTCTGACCAGGTCTGTCTGCCTGGATGGCCCTTTTGGACACAAAGTTTACAAAGAGCTAGTGATTATGTGTGCTAGATTTAATTATCTTGACTTGCGGCACTGAATGTCTAATAGCATTTTACGTCTATCTGGATCCATGTGGCTTTATTTTGCATCAGACCCAACAAACAAAGTTCAACCAGTTCTCTTTTAACAAGAAAATTCCTCTGCCTGCAAACTGATTTGATCTTCTTTGCCAAACTGAGGAAAGTTCATTTAGCCCAGATTGTTGTCCTTGAGCTTGTAACATGCATTGTTTGTTTCCCAGCATCAAGTCCCTCCAAAATTAGCCTAAACTCTACAACAGTAACAATCCAGATGTCCTCAGTGGCCTGACACCCCATCTAATGCCCAGCAGATGGTATTGGTGCTTAAAACAGATTACCTTAATGAGGTCATTTACCAATGAACTGTGTGGGTTTGACCAAATCATCTCCTGGAGGCCCATACCAGCCCTCTGAGTTTTTGAATTTACTTAAGGTTACTTACAAGTTAAACACTTACAGAGGAATTTGAGTCTGGAGTCGGACTGCACAGTATCCTCTGTAAAACTGTGTTTGGGGTGCATTTAGCTTGAGGGGCCTCTTCACGAGAAATATGGCATGGCATGTTCTTCTGTGGGCTCTGTTATTGTAACTATCAGATCTTCCTGCTCCTTCCCTCCCTCCCTCTGTCTCCTCGGTGTATAGGGTCCTCTCTGCTGCCCTGCGTGGCTCTGTTTGTGTGTTTGATTGTGGGAAAATAACTTGACGGTTCGTGAGAGTCCCCCGCTCTCTGGACTGGATTTTTCCCCAGGGGTCCTCCATGCTTGGAGAGCCCGACCATTTCTCTGCAGCTTCTCTTCTCCCAGCAACACTAACAGGAATAGTATTCATCTCTTTACAGTTTCTGGAATCTGAAGAAGGGTGGTCAGTGTATTTAAGTGTTAGGATAAAGATAAATATTTTCAGAGAACATATTAGGAGAGAAATAAATGATTGGAAACATTTTATTGTTGGTTAGACGTGAAAATGGATGACAATTGTTTACATTTGGAACAGTTTCTTTGCATATTGACCAGCAAATAATGCACTGAGGATTCAAGTTCTAAAATTTCTATTTAATTCAGGAGCAGTCATGTCGTAAATTAAATTAAATAGTTTGGGTACATGTTTTTTTTTTCCCATAGCAAAAAATATCAAAATCCAAAACAATTAGGCTGTCACATTTCCCAAAACTCAATATGATTGGTTTACCAGCATACACGCTTATATCCAAAGATATATGGTTATTACATCATTTTTAGTTTTACCTCTCATGAGCTCACATGTTGTCTCATATCTTGCAATCTGTCCGCAATGGCCATTTCCCGAGGTGGACATGGAAGCACTGGGCAGAGCACCTGATAAGGCACCACTGGACAGTGAGGGGTAAAAGTTCAGTGAGTAGGTCTGTGGATTTGTCATAGAGGACCAGCTCATTGCACATAATCGCCACATGGTGGAGCCCATTGTGCTTCCACATGGCACTCCTCACATGTTTCGATGCGCCCAGTGCTCTTTTTCCTCTTAGTGTCGTCTTCTTCTGTTGATTTCCAGCATACAAGATGAAGCTGATGTTGAGGTCTGGCTAGAAGGGCCCTCTGCTAGGTCATGTGGTTCACTCCGCCATTTACTATTGAACTGTATATTTTATTTGCAGTTTATTTGAGTTTGGATTTTTACCCTCATGCTTGAACAGGCATTTAAATATTGGTAATATAAGATGACCCTTCTAAACACTCAGCAGTAGGCAAATTATTTTTTTGATTATCAAAGTTGCTGCAAACTCCAACACACAGTCTTAGCTGCAAAAATGCAGCGACAGATTTTAAAAGATGGCGGTAACGACAGGGAGGAGTCCCACATTACTGAACAGTTCTGCCCCATTTACAAATGCTTCCAACTGGATTTAAAATGGATGTTAGATAATGGATATTTCATCATTTTGAAAGATTTAATTTTTAGATTGTGTTTTTAACCATCCATTCATATAAGTGGTCCCTTTCCCCAAAAGCTAATATTGTCTTCTTTCCATTTTAAGTTTGTCTTTTCAGAGGGAGGAAGATCATTCAGGATTTTCAGCAGTTGTTTGAGAAGCCTGGCTAAAAGTTCTCTCCACCAATGAATCATTTGAATTGATTGGCTGAGATGGAGACATGGATTTGTAAAGGAGACTTTTGGGAATGGACCAGCCTTTGGTGGGTTTTCTTTGGCTGCTCCTGCAGAATATGTCCTGGCTCGAAATCTGGATTTTCAACCGTAGATAGGTGAAGTTTATAGTTTGGAGCCTGCTGTTTTCTTAATGAGACTGGTTCTGGTTCAGGCACAGCATGCCGTTTTTACTGAGGGAATTACCTCATTAAAAGATGTTTGTGGCTTTTATATTTAGATTATGAATTCTTGTTTTCATTTTAGTTTTCTCTGGCATAGTGTGCTTTCATTTTCACATTTGGATGGTAGTGCTGTGCTGTTTTTTCTCTGGCTTTATGGGATTCCCCCGCCAGGACAGAGATTGTTTCAATGCCAAATAGTCCTTTGCAGTGCATGGGGGTGCAGAGGTTTGTGGTTTTGCCTAAGAGCAAGAAGGTTCCTGGTTTGAATCTCAGTCAGGGTGCTCTCCATGTACTCCATGGGTAGAAATTAAGTGAAGTAGGCTGAGGAACCAGTCTTCTTCCGTTATTGTCCTACTCCTTCAGTAGTCTAATGGGACTTGGTCCTAGGTTGATATCTAACAATGCTGCCACTCTGTGTGCCAGAACACCGGCTTCCAGTTGCAGGAGATTATGTCACATTTTTTAGGGGTCTATCCACATGTTTAGCCATGTTGTTCATTCAATAATGCATGATGTTTACAAGTTTTGTCTTGTTTTTGAGACTATCTGACTTTCCACTTTCCGACGATATAAAATACAATGCAGTTGGTATTATTAAAGGGGAGAAATAATCAACCGAAATAACTCCAGGCTTTTTTTATTTTAAGAGAATTTAATTCTCGGCCCTACCAGCTCCATTATTTGGTGATTTTTAGCCAATTTTAATAGGAGTGTGTGTGTGCTGCTGACTTTTTGTTATTAAATGTCGACAATGTCAAATAGGGCCCTACAATATCCGTGTCACTTTTTTTCCCCCAATTCCGTTTTAGTTGTTCCCATATTACATTTTTTCATTTAAAATTTTGAGAATTTGGTTTTCAGTATTTTATGCGAATTCAACTCCGAGACCGAGGTCACGCATCTTTACGGGTCCAGTCAACAGTATGTTGACAAAATTTGCAGAACCTTGATCTGACACTTTATAACCTTTGGCAAACTGCTCTGCCTTGTGCTCTGGAGCTAGCTAGGAGCTTTGTAGCTTTTTTGCTGACTTCAGTGAATTGCTTTTACAGAAAATGTTGTCCATTTCAGCAATACTTTGTGTTAAATTGTGAGTTTAATGTCTAATTCTGTTATTCCATCCGCAATTCTGTGATCGAAGATTTTATGGGGCCCTTCTCACCCCTGACTATGTCACCCCCCGAGACCCTCTTTTAGGGATTTCTGTCAAATTTTGCTTTAATGTCCTTTAGCTTGATGATAAACTGATTACATCTATGAAGTAGAAAATCAGGCAACATCAACTGTGCATAGCCATAGAACTGCCTTGTTGTAGTTCTAGTTATTTATGGATCAAATTTGTACAACACAGAGGGTCTCTTGCTGTTTCTCCTGCATTCATAAAAGAGCATCCCTCCACTCTTGATCAGATTTTGGTGGTGATCTGGCTAACCACCATTTGCGTACAGTAGTATTTGCTCAATAATTATCAAACTCATAATGGCATCAACATGATTCCAAGTGCTAGGGGTAGGTTTTCAATATCCAAGAATCATGATATGAGGGTAAATTTATCATGCAACTATTGCTTATTCTGACAGGAAGAGGTTTGCCCTCTCAATGGTGTCTATTTAGTAATTTGGCATTATAACAGCAACATGTGAGCCACCTTGGCAAAGGTTTGCAGTCTGTGATTGCTGTCTATTTTGTTCTAAACAGATGTGAATCAAGCCGAACCTTTTATCTTCAATAAATTATTCTTCTGGTTTAGAAAAGTGGTCATACAGCGGTGGTGAGGTGGCAGTTATGGTTATGGTACATTTGTACATTTTACCAATTTTTGCAGCACATTTATGGGGATTTTATGGCCAGTATGAAAGGTCGAAATATCTTCTGTAAATACGTGATAATTTTGATACCTTTTGATACCAATATTGTTCTGGTAATATTTGACGTCATTTGCAAACATTGCACATAATGCTTTATTTTGTACATTTTTTATTTCCGTATTTCTGATATATTTTCCAGCCTATTGTGCCCTTGAAGTTCTCACACTTTGAATCCACTCAGCGCTGCTCATGTTTGAATCAAAGCTGCAAACCAAAGATGCTGTAACTCTTTCCTCGAGATAAAACAGATCTGTTAGATTTATGAGACTTCCAACTCCATACATTCAAAGTCTTAGCAGCCATTACTCACTTTACTTGTTTCATGCTGCATCTTAACAAGATTTAAGATCAAGACTGACCCATTTTGTTTTCCCTTGTAATCATCAATCATAATAATCTTAATATATCTACACCAGCAGGGTTAGGAGGACATACAGTCATAAAATGAGGCCTCAGGAAGAAAAATGGCTGCAAAGCATAGACTGTCACACTGAGTTTCAGTAGTGATCTCACATTTTTAAACAATAAAACATTGTATGAGCTAAGCCGCATAATAACTCTTGGTAAGACTTTGGAATTACTCGGCTTGGCTTCTGTACCTTCCCATGCATTTTTTTCCAATCATGTAATGTCTTAATATTTCACCTCAAAGCTCTTAAGTAGAATAGAAAGCTGTGACAGACACTTTAACTGCTTTATTTAGACTCTTTCAGCCCCTAATGGATCATCTGACCTTACTGCCATCTCACTGTGATTGAGCTTGAAGACAGCAGAGCCCGTGCAGTCAAGCATCAGGGAATGATAACAAATGATCCCGTCCTTTTGCAATCACAAAAACACACAAACGCAGTCTGAACAGTGGACCTGAGCCATGGATCCTTCATCCCCAGCAAGTTCTTTTCAAAAACTCCTTTTTGCCAAGTGACAAACCGCGTGGTCGGTAACAACTAAAGCATTCAGAGGCTGCATGAATGGAGGTCTGTCTCAGGAGAGGCTCGTTGAAATGGGGCCTTTTCACTTTTATCCCTCCGGAGAGGCAGAGTGATCTCGAGCAGGTTTTTCTACTGGCGCTGCACTTCAAATGGAGCGCTTAGAGGCGAGGCGTTTATTTGTGCTGCATTATAAACTGTGTCCTTACCCCACATTTAGCATCTGTGGGTGTTCTTTATCTCCCTCAGAGCTACCCAGTAATCCCTCCTGCTCTTTGCTTCTGTTATTGTTGCACTCACCTGTAGTGCAATTTCTCTTGTTCTGCTGCTGGTGTGTTGCATTTGTTTTAAAAAGGTAGGGGTGGGATATGGTATCTGAAAAGTTGTTTTCTAACTTCCATTACAGCACTAGAGGGCTTCATATGAAGGACAGGGACTCAGATTAACCCAGGTGAAAGTGAGAGATTTCTTCAGGTCTTTTAGCCCAGTTTTCTTTATTGATCTGTTCCCCAATGACTGAAACTGCCTTCGCTGACAAAGTCTCCATCTTGTTTCATGACCATTGAAACATTTCCTATAGTTGTACAGATGCCAACAAAACAAAAAACATTAAGAAAAGATGTAGTGCTGGAGGTTACTGCCTGGTCTGATTGTTTCTAAATTGTCTTTAGATAGGTCATATTTTGTATTTGTGAGTTTTATATACTATTTATTGAGTGTTTTATGTGTCTTCCACTAGAAAGTAAACTTCTAGGTGCAACCCAACAAAGTCAGAACCAAAAATGTATTGTTTGTTTATAAGGATCCCCATTAGCTTTGGCACTGGACCGCAGCTACTCTTTTTGGAGTCCATAGCACATTTTAAACTAGAAAGCACTCGGAGAGCGCAGACCTCCGCCAGCACCACAGTCCTCAGCCATATTGTCATTTTGACCATAAATATTACTCCTATCTTTATTTCATGTAAATATTTAGATTCATTGACCATGAAAACATACCATTAGCAACTGGATTCAAAATGATATCTACTTTGGTTCAGTAGTTATTCACAGAAATCACATTTTTCGCCATGGCGGCCAGACGCTGATCCGGATCAACACCAAAATCGAATCGGTTCTTCCTTTTCCCATACTGAACATTTCCTGAAAATTTCATCTAAATCCATCCATTACTTTTTGAGTTATTTTGTTCACTGACAGACGGACAGACGGATGGACGGACGGACAGACGAACTCTCGCAAAAACATAACCTCCTTGGTGGAGGTAAATATATATACATCCGTACATACTAATTATACATTAAAAATTAAGTACAAATATACATTCAAAAAAATGTATCATTCTACAGCACGACCTCCCTTTGTCCAAAACCACATCGAAATACACAAATGATCTAAAGGAAATGAAAAAATAAGTACAGGTCAAGCACAAGTAAAGCCAGGCTAAAACAATTAAAATACAACCTTATGTATTATTATATAAAGAATCAAACAATTTATAAAATATACTTTTACATCTGTCTAAAAGTTCTTCTGGATACTTGTTTGTTCATTGTTATGAATGTTTCACTATCACTTAAATCCAGACTTAAACATTTCTTTGTGTTCTTGTGCATGTGTAATATTAAAAAAATCATAAACTTCTACATTCACTGGATATCGAATTCTACAGTGATATCGAAATGCAAAACTTCAAAAAAAAAATTTAACTTTACACAATATAAAATGTAGTATTTGTTTCCCACAGGCTAAGCATTCTCTGATGAAAAAAGGCAAAATGATTAAGAACATCAACCCAGCTACATATTCATATTGCTAATTTCACCCACCTAGCTAGGGCTGAATGATTTATCATTTTCAAAATCGCAGTTTCAGATAAAACAGTCATGTGAGAGCCAAAGAAGCAATATTTTGCAGCACTCCTGACTGACCCATCATCTGTTATGTCTATTTCACAGATACTATTTTACAAATTTGAAGACAGTTTGCTTTATGGAGGTGCTGTTAAACAGGACAACATCACAAATACTCTGTTTAGGAGTAGACGTTGGACTATCCCTAAAATAATGAAAGTGGATTATTTATTATCAGTATATGATGATAAATAATGTGTAATGTTCTTTAGATCATTTATTTCCTTACTGTTGTCTTTACTGTAAACAAAGTGAATACTGCATGGAAGCTTGATATGAAAAACATTGTGAATTAAATTGAAATTGCAATATCTGCGTGAAAAATTGTAACAGATCTTTTCCTAAAATCATCCGGCCATATACTCAACCTTGTCCATTCAAGGTTCAAAGGGTGCCAGAGTCTATATTTATTTATCTATAAATTTCATTTGGGCACATCATATACTTACATTTGCGAACATTTCGTGTTGTTTGTTTTACTTTGTCTTTGTTTTGTTTTAATTGTGTATAAATGTTTTGTACAACACCAACCTGCCAATGGGACTAGAGATGAAATTATCCACACGGCTATAATCTCGCATGTTTATGTTTATATGTTCATTAACATGTACTCTCCCACTCCTTTTAAAAAATAAACAAATCTACAAATCTACAAATCCTTTTACGAAACCGTCATTAACACATCTTCGTGTTGCCAACTGGATTTAAAACTGAACACGACATTCATGTTTCGTGTTGCTTGTTCAGTTTAGTTGGTTAGCTTTTTAATGAATGGTCTCTTTGCCAATGTTCAACCAGATTTCCACATCTTTGACTAAAAAGACTGAAAATAGCTTTGAGTAGCAGCAGATGGGTAGATGATTGGTTGGATGATTTGTTGACATGAACATGAAATTTAACCACTGGTGATTTTACATTTAATTAAAGAAGTTAATCATATTCGTTTAATTAGATTTGTAAGAAGATCTAGCTAATAATGATTGACTTTCAATAGATTGAAGCACCTTTAATAATCAGGTAGTATGTTTGCATGACAGCCCACCTCTTCTCCCCTCGATCACACTAATATAAAACACAGATTCCTCAGCACACACCAAAGTCATCACGTATTTAATTCCCTCAGATGGAGAAAAAGTAAACAAGAAGCCTGTTAAAACCGCTGTCAGCCTCCCCTGATGTACACGCCACATGATCAACAGTACATGTGGACATCAGGTGACCCCCTCAGCGCTGTTTCTTTGGTAACAAGAACAAAACCCCCACTTCTCCTCTTCCTCCTCTTCATCCCCTCTCCCACAGCAGCCTCCCAGAGCAGAGGGCTGTTTTTCTTCTCTCTTCACTCGTATAAACCAGGAGACTATCTGCCATCAGCATTCAGGAAGTGTGGGGGTAAACAAACGACAGGAGCCAGTGGGGGAAACTCAAATGACCCAGCCACGTCCTAGCAACCATTGAGAGGGGCTTATTTTTGGGGCTTTCTGTATCTGTGTGCATTGTGGTCATAGCGGTTTATTTACATTTGTTTATATGTCAGGGGGTGGTTTGAGCACTTGAGAGATGACATGGGCCAGAAAAACGTGCAGCTTCACTTCAGGAATCATCATTGACTGTGCCAGATGGCCTGTGATGCAAGTTTTTCCCGTCCGGCAATTTACAAACTAATTAGTCATGTATAGTTTACTCACTTGTATCCATGACGTTCTCTGCTACTGTGGTCATGTGGGTGTCCTCCTGCATTACTCCTCTCCTCTTATGTGTCTCTAGCAGAGGAGGCTATGACTGGTTCTGTTTGCTCAGCCATAGCAATTTTCAAATGTGTCAGTATGAGGTACAGAAATAGACGTTTAGGAAGTGAGAGGTGGTACAGAGAGTGTTTTCTGTAGGCACTTGTGTGTTAAGAAGTTCACCCTGTCAACAGCAGGGTAATGGAGAGAGAACAGATAAACTGTAGGTGTTTGTGCCTATGGCTGCTATTCAAATACTGGCTTGGGGAAATCCAGGTTTCATTAAATTCTGTCCCTCTCTGAAATAGTTTTTCAATTGTTTTTGTTGTCAGCATGACTAACAGACTTGAGGCCAATTTCTAAGCACCCGTACTTATCCAAAGTATTAGAAGAAGTAGGGTCAGCCGCAGCCCAGGTTTTGGCTTCATGAATGAAAATAACGTCTTAGGGAAATTCCAGTAAAGCTCTACTGCATGACCGCCATCCACAAGGTGACAAATGGCTCTGTTTTAGGTGCTGATAGAGAAGAGCAGTGCAGTAATGAGTCCCAAAACACAAAAGTGAATAAGCATTTTAGCACCACCAGCTCTCTTGTCTCCAAGTCTAAGGGACTTTTGAATGTGGTTTTGGTTAAATGCCTGAATAAGGTCTGTGATAATTACAGTATCAGAAAGTTTGAAATACCTGAAATGACTGTACCTGTGAATCGAACATTTGTTGTATCCCAAGAGGGTGATTGCTTCTAAGTTGCTGACTAGAACTACATAGACGGGGAGATTAAACCTAGGACTCTCAATGACACGGCCATAAACACTATTTGCTCAAGTTACACTTCAGAGACAGTCATTGGTATATTGCTAAAAAAGTCCAGAAAACTCTTAATGTCAAGGTAACTGTCTGCACTAGATTTTGGGGGTTTGGGTTTCATGCAACTTTTCAGATTTTATTTCTCAAATTACCCAAATCAAGAAGCAAATATGTTGCTTAACCAGCTGGTTGACTTGCCTGTTAAGGGTTATTCTGGGCATGACTGGATTTCTTTTATTTCTGCAACAAAATCCTTGTTTCTTCACATGAGACCGTCACAGAGAGCAAAATTGTATATTTAGCTGTTCACTGAGTATTCTGAGGAATCATAGATGATTTTTTATCATCAGACTTGTTTCCTCACTTCACTAAATTATGATTTTTATGATGATATATGAAAGATTTTTTTTATTACTCGGGTGTATGTGCTTACTGTTAAATTTCTGAGAGCTATATTCATGTACAGCAGCACTAGCCAGTGGATACATATAGGTGTTACAAACACTATTCAGGGAGGGAAATAAGGCAAAACAAAAAGTCAACTGCATGGTTACAATGCCAGTCAAGGGTTGGCATTGTAACCTCAATGAATTGTGAGAAAAACAACCTGAAATAAAGACAGTTCAGGTAGGAATCCAACCCAGGTCCATAGAAGCACATGGTTGTTGTGACTAATTGCATACCACTGCACCAAACTTGGATTCTTTTAGGTAATATGTCTATGCAAACCGTATTCTTAGAACTGTGGCACAGTGGCGCAGTGGGTAGTGCACATGCTTCACAGCAAGAAAGTTGCTGTTTAATTCCCTTGTACTTACTTTCAGTTCTAAATGTCAATGTGAGATTTTAACATTATGACTATGGTTGTTTTGAAACTGCCTATAACATACTACAAATGTATGCAATGTACTTTATTTTTGTAGAAATGTGTAGTGTGGCCGTCAAACAGCTGTTTATTTTGTAGTATGCTACACCCAGTCAAACTGATTCTGCTATTTGTATTCTAGTGGCTTGCAGCTGTCGAATAAGGCTCTTTGCTGTCAACTACTGGGCAGAAGTTTGTATCTGCGAAATTATTTCTACTCTACATGACTACATTGAATACAAACATATTTTTTAAAGTATGCAGACAGAGCCATGTGCTTTCTCTCTCTTATCAGTCATTGAGCTGATTTCTATCTCTGGTCAGAAGCTCAGCTAAAGGCTAGGTTAATGCCCACCAATGGACTAAAAAGAGTCGGACTAGTAATGTAGTTGGGTTTTCATGATTTTCACCACTAGACACGTGAGAAATGTGAACCATCCATGGAATGACTTGAAAAACACATGAATTTTGAATGGAAGGCTTAAGTAGTGTCTCTTGCTCCTTTTCTTTCTCTCTTTCTTTTTCTGTGATCACTATTAGTGTTATTGTCTTACACTGTATGGTTTATTTTGTTTATATGTGATTATTTTGAATTTTGCTTCCATTATTTTTAGAATTGGGTTGATTATTGACCACTTGTGTACGGTGAAGGAGTGGAGCAAGATGCGTTTTTACTTCCTCCTACTCCTTTGGTAAGATTCATATGACAAGGTTTTATTTTCTTAATTGTTCTATAGGGCTGTTACGATAACAAGTTTTCCTGGAAGATAATTGTCCAAAAAATAATTGTGGATAAATGATATAATTGTCAATATTGTTTTGAAACATCATTTTTTCATTAATGCAATTAGAATGTATGTCATAATAAAGTGAGTACACTGTATCAAAAGCAATAACCTTTACTTTAAGAAGAGTGTTTTACTGTAATTGGGAGGTCGAGCTTTTATAAAAATAAATTAAACCAACAATATAATAAATTTAACAAAAAAAGAGAAAAAAAACAATTAAAATGAAATGGACTCTCTTTTGGGAAAAACTATATGTAAATAAAAATCATTATGCTAATCAAAAGCAATAAAAAATAGACCCTGTCTCTGTAAAGAAAAAAAAACTCCAATAAAAACACACACAACAATAAAAAAATAAAATAAAATGGAGATTTTACAGTTCCTGATTTGTTTGTGACATGTACTTTCTCCCTGTCAATTCGTACTATCTGTCAAACGTTCAAAACATTTCATGAAATGGTGGCTTTTCAACCGTATTGAAGGATTGCATTTCTTTTGCAATGTTGCGAATGTCACTGTCTGTGAGCACGCACCATTTAGTGCTGATTTATTTGTATTTACTTTGCCGACCAAATGCCTCTTTGTTGCGTTCGCGTTCTTTATTGCCACTTACTTTCAAATACGACATATCAGCTCGTTTGTGTTCACGGCCTCACACCTTGTTCATTCTGTTTAAAACCAATATATTCCCACACTGGGGCTGTAGCATTCAGCTTAGTAACCGTAGCTTTCGTACCATCATTCATAGTGTATTACTCCTCATGATGCTCGCTTAAGTTCTCTGTGTGTGTACGTGCGAGCGGCCCCGCCTCACCTACAAAGATTGAATAAATGACAAATGCTCATTCCGCTTTAAATCCGCTAAATCCGCTTTAGAACCAACACACCAAGGTGTTGAGAAAGTTGCACAGAGTGACCCATCCTCTCATCCAGCCTATTTGGTAGAAACAGAGGAAGAAAACAAACATGCATACACGTGTCAACTTATTGCAGCCGGAAAACTTGCAGAGGATGTTTCAATTTATCGTGTGGTTAATTTATTTATTGATTTAGTGACAGGCCTATTTTTATATAAATGTAAAAGAATCACTGCTAATGCTAATGTTGCCAAGGCTGTTGCCATGGATATATGAAATGGCTGCTGGCTATTGCCAGGTATTTTTGGCATACAGCATGTTTTACAAATGTTTGCATACTACATACTACATTTTGGCAAAATCAGTGCACACTGCTAATGTAATATGTGTAATATGTGATCTCTGAAACAGCCTGCCTCTTTGTCTCTCTTTTATTCCACTGCTTAGAAGAGCTGTCCATTTTCATCCAGGACCAGAGCTCTCAATATCTCCTCAGGCAGTGATCCATCGACTGCAGAAAATGGCTTTTTAAAGTCCATTATCACATTTCAAACCCCTCTGCCCCGCCCCTCTTTATCCCCCACCTTCACATTGTCCAGCAGCCGTGGGGATTAGCTGGAGCATGTAGCGTGAGGACTCTGAAAGATGTTGTGATTATCGGAGAGGGAGAGAGAGGTGAAATGGGGAGGGGGTCAGCAGGGCAGTGCCTCTGACTGTAACCATGCCCTTGACCACATCTACTGGGATTGACGCCAGCAGTGGGGGGTGGATTAAAGGTATTAGACAGACCGAGCAGACCCTTGGTGTAGACTTTAATGCTGTAATATCAACTAATACTGAAGTCCCTGTCAAGCGACCCCCAACCCAACCCCCTGCTGCTGGTCTGACCGGTAGAATCCTTTTAATGCACAGTTAAACACCAGAGTGATTGGAGATATCCAGACAAAGATCAGCTCTAGTTCTAGTCTCATTTTAGAGTGGTTTTAGTGTGTCTGAACTTATTTCTTTCACAAACGTTTCCCTCCAACATCCTGATTTCTGCTGTGAAGATGGGCAGGAGTACAGAAGCTAGGTGATGCCAGAGGAAGAGAGCATCAGGGGGCAGGAAATCTTTTATATTTTCATCCCTCACTCCTCTGGTTGTTGCTCACTCTGTCCACAGCAGGGAGCAGCTCAAGCCACACAAGCAAACGGATGTCCCATGTTCTTTGATTTTTCCACTTTTGGGGTAGAGATGAACCAACTCTGTGTCACAGAGTGTTGCCTATAGCCACAGACTACAGACATCATGGTGACAGATGGATGCACTTGTGCTTCATTCCAGTTCTTCTGGGGAGTCAGGATTTTCAAGTTCCAAGTGGGAAATTTCAACTGTAACACCCACTGAGGTCGGCTTTTCCAACTAGAAAGTCGGGGGATCCTCATGACCTTCAAGTTGACAATCAAAGATGGCTGTCCGGGGTGTAAACAGTAATTAAGCTCCTGTAATATTTAGTTTGTTAGCACTTCTGACTTGTGTTTGTCGCACTAAATCAGGCATAGTTCATAATAGGGGTGGGCGATATGGCAAAAATATCATATCACGATTTTTTAAAAATAAAATCACGATCATGATTTTATCACGATTCTTTTTTAGGTTGATTTTTTTAGACTCAGTTGCATGTTTGACCATTTTTTCCCTATGTTTAACATATAAAACATGTAAAACCCTAAAAGAAAAAAAAAAAAATTAAGCCAAAGAAGCTTTCTGAACAGGTTTTAATTTAAATAGTGTAGTTTTTATAAAAATGTGCAATAAATGTAAACATAAAAGGTAATGAACAACGATATCAACATCATCTCTTAAAGTACAACAATTTAGAACAAATGTTATCTAACTGCAATGTCTGTAATCTGAGTGAATAATACAGCTGCTTTAGAACAGATTTTTGTTCAGACATCTTCAAGCTTTTATATCTTTTCTCTTTTCTCCATGGCTTCACGCTACATAACCAAACAGGAGATCCCACCATGCACTGCGCGTAATGTGCTGCGATTGGCTCTTCAGGTGCGCATCAAAGTCTCTGCGCCCACACAGACGATCTGACGATCTTTCTGCTTTACAGATCATCCCCACGTTATAATCCTTAACGATTTAATATCGTCATATCGCACACCCCTAGTTCATAGTATTGTTTAACGTATATATCTGGAAATGCTGCTTTTGTGTGATTCACATACATCATGTGGTAGAAGCAACTACAATGCAGGGTGTGCTAACAACAGCTATCAATAGCCTGGTAGATTGGCAAGTTTTTCCAGACTTTGTAACTGGAATGCTGGTAAATCAGATATGATGTCATTCTCACTCCCTTCTTCCCAGTTCTGATGTAAATGGAATGCAGCCTTACTCCACAATATGGATAGACAAATGGCTGTCTGGGGGCCACATGCGGCTCTCCACCTCACTAAAGGCAGCCTGGCGGTCGTGTTAAAAAATGAACAAATTTAAACATGAAGGAAACATGACAACATCTACCAAAGTGCGTATTAACAAGAGATACCAAGATACAGGTTCAGTGCCTACAGCCTCCAAAATCTCTGAAAAGGACGTGTGATGTAGATAATGCAATTGGAATATTGCAAGATAGGACAGTTTTCCACAGTTCTGCTACTAATAAGTTCCGGATGGATTTTGACGACTTTTCCAGGGATTGTTGGTCATGGCACAATAGACTGGTGATGACATTTAAGTGGTGGACTGGAAAACCAGCATGAGCAAACAATCATTTTCACTCAACAGTTGTCAAACTAATAATGATATCAACATTAATAGATTTTTAGGTTCATGGAATCATATGATGAGAGTTATTTCATCATGGGACAATTGCCTACAGATGTTTAAGGCAGAGGTTTTCTATGAGTGCTGTCTAGTTGGTAGTTTGGCCTTGCACTCATGATGCAAACGTGGTACCCTCGCTATAAGGCATTAAACATTCACGTGTTGAAATAATTCTAAATAGTTTAAAATAGGGCTGAACAATTAATTGCAAATTAGATTAAATCACAATATGGCTTGTTGCAATTTTCAAATCGCAGGAAGTTCAAAATTTTTAGCCCCAAATGTGTTGAACATTTTGGCATTGTGATGTAGTTTTTTTGCAATTTCATGCCTATTTTTTTTTTACCTCTATTCATACACTTTTTTTCCCCACTTTTGGACCATTTTTACCTTTTTATGACCCAGTTTTTACAACTTTATGCCTATTTTAGCCCCATTCATCTTTTTTGGGCCACTGTCAGAACCATTTTTGAAATTTTTACATGTTTTTTTGAAACTTAATTTCAAATTTAATTCCCAATTTTGCTGCCATAATTGATTTTCCTAAGCCACTTTTGGATTTTTTTTGCCAATTTTTCCCCATTCTTTTGCAATTTCATACCTATTTTGCACCTATTTATTAACCTTTTTCCACTTTCATACCATTTCTACCCAGTTTTTACAATTTCATACCATTTTCCTTCAGTTCTTCACTTCTCCACTTTTTCTCAAATCTTTTATCCTTGGATTAATTTAATGTTGTATTGGTTTTACTATAAAAAGATCTACTGCTTATGTTTGTGATGATGAGGAACATTAAAACAATTGCAGAGTAAATCGCAATAATGGGGAAAAAAAATCGCAATTACATTATTTTCTCAAATCGTTCAGCCTGAATAAAACATTTTCAGACCCACAATCCAGCCAAATGCTCTGCCTTAACTGTAAAACATGTGCTATCAGCTAATATGCTTGTAAAATGCTCAATGTAGATGAAATTTGTAACTTGGTAGCTCCCAAATCCCAGCAATGCTTCTTTAAACTGATAGTTTTTGGCTTCCAGATTCAGCTTTTGGAGAATGTAGAATCATAAGTATGACCAGTTAAGAATACACTCAAATGTGACACATTTAAAGATTTGATGTTCAGCCGTTCTGCTTCTTCTATCATTTAAGAACAACAAGAATGCTAATAAACTTTCACACATCCTTCCTGTTGATACCTCGCCTTCCTGACATTCCTTCAGAGAGTTTGAGGAACGGGAAAGCAGTCTGCTCTGAACCATGCAACAGAATGAAGGGAAGAAGTCCTGCTGTGATTCATTTGTGTTTGTTGGGACATTTAAACACAAAGACATACACACACAGTCGTGGAGAACATAGATTACAGAGTATTAAAACAGACGCTGATCATAAATCTGCCTAAAGCTTTTGGCCTCTGGTCAGTGGTGCACAGAACATTTACCAGATTTATCTTTTCTTCCTATTTTTTATATTTAAAGGAATCGGGGGAAAAAAAACTTTGAATATGATATAAAACAGTTGTCAGAAGTTTTAAAGGAGGTTATTTTTAGTCTGTATTTGACACCTTGCCAGATTGTTTTGCTTCTTTTTCGCACTTTTCTTGCAGTTAAAGTAGAACAGTGGGCCAAGGCTGAGTAAGCCTTTTAGTTCTCTGAGGAACAGTACCACTCAGAAAGAAAGGCTGCTGACAGTTAAAGAGTCTGAAGTTCTGCCTTCACTATTTTCTCTGTCTTTTCATTTCTGCCTCCATATTCAGTACTAATGATTGCTGAAAAGGCTGTTAGACCAAAGAAAGCAGTTCAGAGAGGAACGAATAATATGTTAATCATCCCTTTTTGGATGTGCACGTACACATGTGTGCAGAACCTGCAGTGTCAGTCACATGACCTGAGGCATTTCATGCTGACACTTGAGTTGTTTGGTGGAAGTCAAACAGACATTTTTCTAAGTTACTTGACGTCTGTCTGATATTGCCATCAATAGTCAGAGAACTGAGCACTGTGCATGTAGATTCTGTGTATAACCTCGTTCACATTTTCAAACCCTACTCCTGAAGTTATCCAGACTTCACCCAGGTAGGGTTGTCACGATACTAAAATTTTCAACTCGATACCGATACTCAGGAAATATATTCGATACTCGATACTATTTTCGATACCACAAGGATAAAAAAAAAAGAACCCAATATTTAAAAGAAACATTTTTATTAACAAAAAATGCAAATATAACCTCTAGGAAGTCTCATTTTCTGTATTTTCTTCCTAATGCAAAAATAATAATACAATACAAAAAATATTGCTGCATCAGAACAAAATAAATGCTCTTTGAAAAAAACAAAATTTTAGTTTTTTTCCCCTTATTTAGACTACAGTGCAAGTACAAACAAAATCTCAATAAAAAGTGCTTTGTTGTTGTAACAATCAGGATAAGTACATTCTTGAATGAAAAGGAAAACAAATAGCAGTCCTCAGAGCTGCAGTTTAGACCTATACATGTCTGAACTGTAAACTATAATATTCAGCCTATAACAGTGCATATACTTCTGATCTTCAAGTATGATCAAATTCTGTCAACTCAACAGTAGATGCAAAAATCAAATATTGTTTTTTATGCAGACTTACACAAACATAGTGGTGCAGTTCTATGGTTTGTGTTCAATGTGGATTTTAATGTTTCCTATAAATTGGCGGTCTGTGAAGGGACCAAATAGGAGGGGCCAGCGGGTCAGAGTTCAGAGGGGAGAGTTAGTGTGTGTGTGTTAGTGAGGGGGGAGAGAGAGCATGGGAGAGAGCCGATAGCAGGAGGTGTAGAGATTACTACTCACTGTTTTGTTCGTGAATTAAAGTTGTAGTTGGCGTGGTCACAGCCCACAGTGACTGCTAAATAAAGGAAGGTATTCCCAAGCCGGAGTCACCTTTATTTACGTCCGACGGACGTCACAGTTCGAAGTTGGTAGAAGTTTTACTCGCCGCAGTAAACGGAGAACTGTAGCGGCATATTTTGCACACGGTTGTTGTTTTGTCCTCAGTCTTCTCACCGTTCTGTCGTCTTTTACATGGGAAGCCAAAATAGGTCCACACAACCCGATTTATCTGACAGCTAATTCTCCACTCCCTATTGCAGTGAGTGTTTAGCATAGGAGGTGGGGTTTATTTTAACCAAAACTGGTTGATTTGGCCCTCCTGCAGCAGCATTACTCATGCTGTTTTGTGATGGAGCGTCACAGGGAGGGGAAGGGTGCCTGTTCTCGTGTGTGTGTGAGGAGGCAGAGAGCGAGGGACGGCGGCTCGGCATCCGAGGGGGGGGGGGGGGGGGGGGGGATTAGTATCGATACTTTTGAAAGTGAGTATCGTATCCGGATACAACATTTTAGTATCGATACTTTTTTCAGTATCGATACTTTTGACAACCCTACACCCAGGTGAAGTGTATGTGAGCGCAAACAGCTGCTGAATATGGCTAGTAGATATCTTCCTATCACTTCCTTGGCTGTTCCTTATTAGTTTGTTATACATAATTTACAGGTGTCATTGTGGAGAAGCTTGTGTTTTTGCCACATTTCAACAAGTTGGCTTTCTGTTCCTGAGGTCTGTCAAACTTGGTGCCACAGCTTTATTGCCATTGGCATGCTTACATTTGCTTCCTGCTTCAGCCAGCTTCCTCTCTGATTGGAAAAAACATTCTTTGTCATTTGTTGAAATGAAGTATTAAATGTGTAATTGACAAAATTCAGTTTAGGTTGTGGTTTGATCCTTACGCTGCTGGCGGAAGGACACGTATGCTGTGCTGTGTCTCAAAATTGTGCCTCACCAAAGCAGCTTGGTAGTGGAAAAGTAAATTAACTTAGACAAACTATTTGTAGTGTGATAACCCCACATTGTTCTGCTGGCTTGTTTTCTTTAACAATTCTTTTAATCACATGGAGAGTCTGATACCATGTATAGTAATGAACAGTATAGCATTAGCATCTGTATTGAGATTTCTGAACAGAGAGACAACTGAGCTGTGACACTGTGGCATATGTCCTGTAAAACTGTCTTTTCATCTTTGATTCTATGCAAAAGTTAGGTGTAGGTAGGGCTCCACTTGTAAGTTCATGATGGTTGGCCTGGTCTTGTTTTGCACATGCACTTATATAGGCTTTTATTTTTTTAATAAGATTAAGTACTGATGAGAGAGTTTTGTGGTACTGTAAAAATGCCTCAACATTAAGTGTTTATGGAGACAGACCTACCTACGTTGAAACTACATAATCAGCTGTTTATGATTAACACTTTAAGGGCGTTTTCACACCAACCATATTTAGTGAGCACCAAAGAAGTTTTGGCCCAGGGTTTGGTATGTTGGTATCGATGTGAATGCAACCACCGCACTTTGGTGCGCACCAAATCAGCCGGTCCGAGACCTCCATGAAGGGGTGGTCTCGATCCGCTCCATCTCCCTACATTTGGTGCGGTTTCACTTGTGTGAAACAAAGTGGTCCAAACCGATCTACTTTTGATGCATTACTTCCTGTCAATCCTGCGGTTGAATCTTTTGCTTACTCAGTTTGTCGATTTGTTTATTCTGGTTGAGGGTTAAGATGATTTACGAGGGTCCAGAAGGTCGCTGATG
Organism: Scarus forsteni; assembly: GCA_036419115.1. Taxonomy (NCBI): domain Eukaryota; kingdom Metazoa; phylum Chordata; class Actinopteri; order Labriformes; family Labridae; genus Scarus; species Scarus forsteni. The sequence continues at coordinate 41,894,855 of JAZDUH010000451.1, forward strand.
CCGTCTCAAACAGGATAAAAAAAAAACACACTTTAAGGAAAATGTAGAAGAGAGCGAAACGTAAACATTGGTTGTTTGGTGTAGGAAGTGGTTACCATGGTAGCCTCTTCTTCGTTCTCCTCCGTAGCAGGTTTGGCAACCAGTTACATGCATATCGCCCCCTGCTGTTTCAAACTGAGTAAATAAACAAGTGGGCCCGGGCATGGTTCGATGTTGCAAGTGTGAATGCAAGCCGGCGGGGGTGGGGGAGGGGGGCGAACCGCGCTGCAGCACGGTTTGAAACAGGTGGGCCTAATGTGAAAGCGCCCTAACTTTAAGAGGGAAATTCTATTTGGTTTTGGAATACATTTGGAAATATCAAGGCAAAACTTGATTTGTGTGGTTTTGATTCTATTTTCAGGCCTTATCGCCCAGCCCTAGGTTTAGATTGAATAACATCTCTCCACATCACAAGATATCACTTGTAAAGGATAAATATGGGTATTATTTACCTGGCTTAAGGAAGAGATCCTGATCTCAATGGGATTTATCTGGTTAAATAAAGATTAAATTAAAAAAATAAAGAAAGAATAACTGCTTAATTCAGGATTTCATTCATACAAATATTAGAAACTGCCTATGTATACCATGATGTCCCTTCAGAGATTTAAATACAGCAGGAGGAAAATATTGCTGGATCATTTCAGCTCTAATCCAAGGTCAGTGAGTTCTCCATCATATCACTCATTACACCTCAGAGGGCAGCCGTGCTACCCTTCTATATGCACTCCAGTCACCGCTGTGGTCATTACCATGCCAGTCTTTGCTGCAGTCTCACCGTCTCTTGAGGACAAAAAAAGGCAGACTCATTGTTCTACGAAGGAAACTTAAGTTCAAGGAGAGGAAAAGCTGCGGGGAAAAGAAATGCTGACCCACATTTTTGTTGCAGCATGCAATGGGACAGAGAATGGAGGCCCAACCTGACCATTTAACTTAAATAGCATGTAATAGGAACAATGTGTGTTGATTGTACGCAGCCAGAGCAGATGTGATTAACCCAGATTTGTACCACAGCGGTCAAGGCTTTTTTTTTTTTCTCATGGAGCAGGTTTTTATTCTGTAGAGGACAACAAGCGGGACAACGCTCAGTGTGTGAAACTTTCTTCAGTGATGACCTGCATGTCATGAGGCATTTTTGAAGCATGAGGAAGGAGACATCTGTTTTACATGAATACAGTATAGACCCTCTAAATGATGCTTATACTCTTGGCTGTGATTTGCTTATTGGATGCTGCACCTGACCGCAGTAATAGCCTCCCTGGAGACACAGTACTGAGTGAGTTCAGTGAAGGTCAAATTTTAAGACTTTCCAACTGGCTGCTCCTGCAATTGAGCATCTGGGCTGATTTGCACAATAATTGCACAACCTGGAGACCTCCAGGAACAACTAAAGGTTTTGTCTGAGTACTTCATCCTACATTAACTACAAGACCTGTCAATAAAAATATGAGTTACTGCCCATGTCTACCAAACATTGTGCATGTAAATATTCACTCAGCAGAGTACATTGAACTAAACCAGGAACTCGGGAAACCAGTATTAGATGAATTGAACTTTGAGAAGTTGCGTTACTCCTCTGAAAGTAGCTGTCAGGACATAGGTTCTAGGGCTGGATGATACGCTTTTCTCTTGATCCGATTTTTTAGGTGCCTATTAGGGATGGGAATCGAAAACCAATTCCAGTTGAGAATTGTTAACAGTTCCATCAAAGAATCGATATCAATAATCATTTTGCTTATCAATTCCCTTATCAATTCCTTCCAATGACAGGGTTCAGAAGCATCAGGCTTTGTGGCTTTGTGGCTTATTTTAAACTGCACCTACTACACAACCTTAACTAAGTGGAAACAACAGCAACTTGCAGAGACAGTTATCTATACTGTGATGTGTGTTTGACATTGTTGCTGCTGAAAATCAGGCAAACATTTGCCCACATGCAAAATCTGCAGGAATCGATAAGGGAATTGTTAAAGAATTGTACCGATTAGCAGGATCATTAACAGAACCGGTATCGATAAAAATGTATCAATTCCCATCCCTAGTGCCTATTCAATTGGAATTGCGGTTCTACAATATTGCCGATTTTTGCAATCTTTAGTTAGCTTTTTTATCACCAGCGTAAAAGATGCACAATGATGATGCCTACAAATGATATCAGGAAAAATGCACATCACATGTGAGTCCGTTTTTAGGATATAGTCAGCAGTATTTATTTTAACCAGCTGTTTTTACTCTATCTTCAAAAGCGTGGATTGAAAAAGTGGCTTATTAGCACAGACTAAATTGAAGCATTTAAATTTTGAAAAAAAAATAGATTTAAAAATGGTCAAACAACAAATCCCGATACTTATGTGAATCAATTTTTTCTCCCACCCCTAATGGATGCACTGTGGTCATGAAGTGATGGACGATTTCAGCAGCAATACTTAATATCTGATACATGCTTTTATGATACCGCTAATCAATCTGAAGAACAAATTACTAAAAGGAAATCTGAAAACACTCAGATAAATGATAAAAATGCCTTCAACTGGATTATCAGTTTCCAAAACACTTAATGTATCAAATAGGATTAAAGAAACATATGTTAAATTTTATGGCAATTTT